>JAULJL010000022.1:13188806-14438806 GCA_030761205.1 Fremontodendron californicum
ATTCCCCTTCCAATTTTCGCAATCTCCAAATTTCAAGCCATCGCCACATCTGTCTCTTGATAAATTACCCTAATTCTCTACCGATTTCGAAACTTCTAGGGTTCTCAAGTGTTGATCCAAATTAACGACAATTCGATCTATAAAACCCTAATTCACTTCCATTTCAATTCCAATCAAAACAAGAAATATCCAGTTCTTCTTTTCTAATAAAACTCAGTTTCGATTTTTATTCGACCAATAAAAATCTCTCTAACCCTTCCCAAAAACCCCTTCTAATTTTAACTCGGAAATAACCCAAAAGAATTGTAAAAAATTCACCGATTACCCATTTCATTTTTATTTTCAAGCAAAGCAACAATACCCAGATCGACGAAATCCCAAATTTACCCTTGTACAGTTGATGGGCACTATTAGCTTTCACAGAGAGCTCCCAAAACCCTCAACTTCTTCGTCTCCTCCTCCTCCTTCAACCTCCTCGACGTCTCTAACCGAGACGGTAAATGGGTCCCACCAGTTCAAGATCAGCGGCTACTCCCTTGCCAAAGGCATGGGAGTGGGCAAATACATTGCTTCAGATACTTTTATGGTGGGCGGCTATGAATGGGCCATTTATTTTTACCCGGATGGCAAAAGTGCTGAGGATAATGCTTCCTCCGTTTCCCTTTTTATTGCTCTGGCAAGTGAAGGATCGGATGTAAGGGCTCTTTTTGAGTTGACCCTTTTGGACCAGAGTGGGAAAGGTCGTCACAAAGTGCATAGCCATTTTGGGAGGACGCTTGAGAACGGGCCTTATGCACTTGAGTATCGTGGGAGCATGTGGTGAGTTTTTTATGTTTCTTTTGCGTTATAAAAGTACGTTTGTTGCCTTTTTCTTGGAGTGAATTTTGGCCTTGATAATTAGAATTGAGAGTGGTAAATTTGAAGTAGATAATTATTGTTGAAAGTCAATGAGATTGAGTTACTTGCTTGCTTGGTTACGTTCTAGAAGACTAGTTATTGAAATTCATGTCAATTTATTGTTTTCTTCACCTATAGGATAGGGAAATCAAATGAATTATTTGGGGAGTATGTGTTGAGGTTTTTTATGTTTCTTTGCATTGTTAAAATACTTTTATTGTTTATATTTTTGTGTTTAAGGCTAGATATTTCAAATGGAAACTGGAAGTAGATGATTGGTGTTGAAAGCTTGAAATGAAGTTAAGTTACTTGCTGGCTTCCTTGCTTAGGTTCTAGAAAGCAAGATTTGGAAATTCACATTGAATTTTTACGTTTTGCTTCACCTATAGGATGGGGAAAATTTTATGTACCTTTTGGTTTTATTTCATAGAAAGGAAGATGCGTTTGAATACTAACGAAAATACGAATAATTTTAAAGAATTAAAATTGCATGAGGGATGTGATTTTACCCCCTTTTATTCACCTTTTTCAGCAATTTTGGGTTTCTCGCTATTTTCTTTCCTCAATAGTTGAATCTATGTAAGGTTAGATTTGAAATAGCTGGTTAAAACGCATTAATTTTTCAATCTCATTGACATTTACAAGAACCCTTGGTATGTGTGTTAACCAAATGTTTATCAATGCATGCACTTGTTAATGGTTTAGATTAATTCCTCTTCAGTATCATTTTGCATGATGACATCATTAAATTGCTGCCATTGTTCTGTTTTGCAGGGGTTATAAGCGCTTTTTCAAAAGAACTCTTCTAGAGACATCAGACTACCTTAAAGATGATTTCCTCTCAATTCGCTGTTGTGTTGGTGTAGTCAAGTCGCATACAGAGGGACCTAAAATTTATTCCATTTTGGTGCCACCTTCTGATCTTGGTCAGCATTTTGGGAGGCTATTAGGAAGTGGAAAGGGAGCTGATGTGAAATTTGAAGTTGATGGGGAAATATTTCACGCCCACAAGTTGGTTTTGGCAGCTCGTTCACCTGTATTCAGGGCACAACTTTTCGGTCCATTGAAAGATCGAAACATGCAGTGCATTAGAGTAGAAGATATGGAAGCCCCTGTTTTCAAGGTTCTCCCACTCTCTTGACCTAATCTTATTTCCATATTTCTCCTTTCCCCCCTTTTTCTGGCCTATTGAGCTTAAGCTCGTAATATTGCTCAAAACTAGATCTAGTTTTCAAAAATACCTGATGCTTAGGATTTTATAGGTGTTGAAACTCCAATTAGTTCTGTTCCTTGTGATAATTTCTTTCTGTACATTTACCTTTCTTTCTTCTGTTTTCTTTACCTGGAATGTGTTGCATAGGTTATTGTTCATTCACTAGCTCTATTGCTAGCTCTGTGGTAGTCCATAACATCAAGTTAGATTTGAACGTATATGAAGGATATCATTAATATCGGCACCTAAGAAGCAACAAATCAAGTTTTTTCTTCAGTTAGCAACATTTAGCTGTATTTTCATCCTTGTAGTCAAGCGTTTCTAGTTACAAAATTTACATATAGATGGTGAGGTGAGGCTCATTACAATGTTCCTTGGATCCTTAGTATGTTTTAGTTGCCATTACTTGTGAGTTCTTAATAGAGTGCACATAGACTTTTACATCAAATTTAACCTTGGCAATCTTCATTTTCTTCAGCACAAACTGAATGGTAATAGGTATCTAGAAAGAGAAGGCTGTTTTCATTGATGTAAATGTCTTAATGTAAATTGTGCTAGAGGGAATGGTTTTATGCTATTATCTTTTTTTGGTTTCAGGGATTGGGATTTTGTGTGAGATTTGTCTTTCTGTTGGCATAACATAAATCCCAAAGTTCATTAAATGTTAACTTGCTTTATAACTAGAAGCACAAATTATTGTGATTAGGAGCACAAGATGATGATTGTTCCTAAACTATCTTCAAGCAGTTCTTTGTGTTTCCGAGGAACTTATAATCACAACTTGTTTGTTCATCATGAGATATTTTTTGATGGTATAGCAAGGTTCATAGGAAGAGGTAGGTCTGTTGGTTCTTTTTGTTAGGTGAGTAATTTTGGTGCCATACAGGATGGTCTATATAGGAGTGTACATCTGGATTCTTCACCTAAGGCGCTGCTCCTGTACACAATTCTTCCTAACCTCGGTTAAGGTTTACTATCTTCTTTGCTTCTTTTTTAACTGCCACTGCTCTTTGCAGTAGTTTCAACATGGTGTAGTGAACTAGTGGACTATAATCAAATATAATTTCAGCTGACATGCTCCAATGGGATTTCATGATCATATACTCTAAAATGTTTTGACAAAATTTCTCAGCTGTCTGGAGCAGTGCTTCAGTTAGATGCATTGAGGATACTGCCTTTGGATGAGTAAATCCAGCTGTTTTTCTTGTAACATCAGCATCAAATATCCTAAGACTTGGATATTTCCTCCGCATTAATATCTATTTTAATTCCTAAATGTTGCTTACTGTGCATAGTAGTGGATAAAATGCAATGAAACATATCTTAGTAACTGTGAAACTTGGTACGGATGACATCATGGCTTCCTTTTACTTTGATGAACATGGAGTTGGAATAGAGATGCTGATTTCATTAGCAGGTCCATGCTATGAGATTCTTGGCTCTGCTTCGCTTTTCACTGTCATGAACCGATATTTTTTTTTTTTTTTTTCTGATTAAACACGTTACTTGGAAAACCTGCAGAGCCTTCTGTTCTTTTAGATTTTTCTAGGCATAAAACTTGCAGAGCCTTCTGTGAAAATTCCCAAGGTGACTTGGTAAGCTTTCTTGAGTATAATTTCTTATTTCCATGGTTGGATGTTTGCAGACATTACTCCATTTTATTTACTGGGATGCCCTACCAGACATGGAAGAGCTTGTGGGTTCAACCTCTAAATGGGCTTCTACACTTGTGGCTCAGCATCTGCTTGCAGCTGCTGACCGTTATGCACTTGAGAGACTGAGATTGCTCTGCGAGGCTAAGCTTTGTGAGGGCGTTGCAATAAACACAGTTGCAACTACATTAGCCTTGGCAGAACAGCACAACTGTTTGCATTTGAAAGCTGTATGTCTGAAATTCATTTCGTCGCCGGAAAATTTAAAAGGTAGGAACTGTGAAAACCAATTCTAGTATTAATACTATGATTAGAGAATGTCTCTCCAGAACCAGAATGCATAATAGTTTCACCTCATTATGTCATGTGCTAATTTTACCCTCTAAGCTGCTTTCCTCAGTACATTATTCACTAATATGTGGAGCATCACATTGTTTTTTTTGTAACTGAAAAAAGAATCCCTATGGTGTACAGTTTTGAATTGTTAAATGCAAAGTAGGTAAATATGACTGCTTTACCGCTGCACCTCTATTAGGCTTTGCTTGGCAGAAAGGATAGAAAGGAGCAAGGATGGAAAATTTATTAATCCAATGGTAACCACTTTCCTAATTTGTATTAACCATTGGATGAACAGTTTTTCCATCCATCCTACCAAGCAAAGCCTTAATGTGAAGAAAGAGATCGATGTTCGCATAGATCTTGAATTCATTGCCACTGGTTGAATTTATCCCTGAAAAGAGGAACCCTTTTTAAATTTATTTTTATATTATCCTGAGAAATCATGAGGAATGACAAAATTGTTGTTGTTGTTGTATTGTTCTCAGCTGTAATGCAAACAGATGGATTTGAGTATCTGAAGGAAAGCTGTCCGAGTGTTCTTACTGAACTACTTCAATATGTTGCGAGAATCCGAGAGCATACTGTTATTGCTTGTGGGTATCGAAAAGAAACATCGTTAGATGGTTGTGATGTTAATGGCCGGCGGGTGAAACCAAGACTACAGTGATTTAGGGAATAATCCTTTGCTCAATAAGAAAACTAATACAAATTTGTGCTAGATATAGCATTAGGCACTTCTGAGTTGTACTAACATTGACGACTTATATGAAAAATTAAAACTTGAGTTCAATGGTTGATTTGTTTGTCATACAAAGTTTTTTAGTGTTTGTGTTTGTAGAGGCTTAGATGCCAAATTCATGCTTTTATGCAGATTCAGATCTTAGTGTATACTTTTCTTTGATTCATGGTATGTTGGGCTAAAGTTACAGCCAGGCTTACAGCACATCAAATAATATGTGTTTCTCGATAGCAGACAACAAAAAAGCAGAACCATGGAATTTTTGAGACAATATCGCAAGCCAAGTGACAGGCACCTCTTTATTTCCAACACACACATATCAATGCAGATTCCTAGGATTGCTTTTCTCTAAAAACTAATCCTAACAGTGTAAATAAGGTTTTATAACACTTACACAACAGAAGCCATACATGTTTCTGCTTTAAGACCAAAAATTAGATATCAATTAACTTATTTTCTTAATCCAAATTCTTGTTTAAGTTAAAAAAATAAAATAAAATAAAAAAATAACAACCCTTATATATATATATATATATATATATATAGAGGGATCTAATTACACTAGTGTAAAACTAAATTAGTTTTACATACTTTCATAACTTTTTATACGATTTATATTTTAACAAACCGACCGTTGGATTTAACAATATAATTGTACTCGTCGTGCATGTAAAGTTTCGAAGGGATCCACTTACACTAGTGTAAAACTAAGTTAGCTTTACACACTTTCATAACTTTTTATACGATTTATATTTGTTTAATTCGACCGTCCTATTTCATGTTCTATTCACGTAGATCATGCATATCGAGTTTCGAGTAAATTAAAAATGTCTAATTATTTGTTCGATGTAAAAAACTTTCAACCGTTAAATATATATCGAAAAATACAATATTTCCGATCGACATGATAGAGATATCAAATCGATTCGAAACTTTGCGTGCACAACGAGTACAATTATATTGTTAAATCCAGCGGTCGGTTTGTTAAAATATGAATCGTATAAAAAGTTATGAAAGTGTGTAAAACTTAGTTTTACATTAGTATAAGTGAATCTCTCATCTCTCTCTCTCTCTCTCTCTCTCTCTCTCTATATATATATATATATATATATATATATATATATAAAGAGGAGTTAAATGATACAACAAAATCATCATAGTTGCAGCACAAGTTGGATTACCTTTACTTAATAAAGAATGAGAACATAAGTAGAGCTAATTAGCTTCATAAGTTAAAAATTCACTTTGCCATTTCCTCGATTCTGTGACTTCACATATCTTAGATCTTGCCATTGATCTGGACCAGATATCCATTGATTCTGTGAAGGATAGTAGGCACTTTTAATCTATTCTTTCTAATTAGTGCTATAAATTACAACTCATAGCTAAACTTGTAGTTTGTCTGATCTTCTTTAACCAGCTCTGCTGAAGCACGGAAACCATCACTTCAACCAATGACTCCCTAGTTGTGGGAACACCAGTTCCGGATTAAATTCTCACTGCCATTTTCTTTGGCCATTGGCAGTTGATATAAGGTCAATACCACCGACTTCAGGATTCACCTTGAGCAGCAGCAACTTTCCTAGCCATGTACTGGGGCTTTGGCTGCAAGCCATTTGAACCTTTGTCTTCATCTTCTCTCCTATCATTTTTACAGACTGAATTTCTTCGTGGATATGAACAGTTTGTGGCAGTATTTTGAGTTGGAACCGTTGCATTCCAAACCATTCTTCGCTGTTCAAGAGTCTCAGCCGCTGCTGCTGCCCCACAATTGTTGTAACGTAATACTGATCCAACTACTTTCCCAGGTCTGGCAGCACCTGCTACATTCATTGCGATGAGTTGGTAGTGTAAAATAGTACAAGATAAGATACTACGAGCAGATGCAGTGTTTCGGAGATGGAACAGTAGAGAGATGAACGATTTATATAAAATTCATGGCAGCTGCTCCCAGTAAATTAGTAGGATATTTACTTCCATCCCATATGTCATTTAAATGCATGTACTTGTACTCGCATAATAAACAAAATTATCCTAAAATGTTACATGTCAAGGTTGTAACAGTCAGGTTTCTGTTGCAACTTTTTACTAGGAGGGGAGGGGGTCTTTTTTTTTTATAAAAGAAACAAAAAATTCTTGTCCTACAGAAAAAGGTAAACAGATTAAGCATTAGTAAAGCACCAATGACTCATGACAAAAGAAAAAATCAGTTAAATATGACATGCTCATAACCCCTGGTCTGTAGGATCTCTCACAAATACACCACCTTCTACTTGCCAGACAGATAAAATCCACTTGGAACATCAAATTCTGAACACATTATGGTCTTGACCACAACTACATGCACACATTGAAAATCAATTAATTTATTCATATTACTTTGCTAAGTTACACTGAAAAGTTAATGCAGTAGGTATTTCTATCCAGAGATTTAGACGAAATAAAGATGTCCTCTAAAATGAGAAGCAAGAGAGTGCTTGTAACCATTTACCAATCAATATCAGTGACACACAAGCATACCAATAAATATTGAGGGAGAGATATAAACTTACAAAAAGACAAAGACAATAATTGCAGAATGATAACACCAATCGGTATCTACTGAGAAAAACATTCATACCCTGGATGCTTTGAGGAACTTGAAGGGGAAGTCTTGTCATAGGGATCCCACAGCTTCTCTGAGTTTGGGGTTTCTCAGTCTCCTTGATGGAACATTTAGATAAGTTATCTGTCACATCTGTTGAATTTTGTACTGAATTATCTGAATATAATACACATGGCCTGCACACATTTTCATCAGGGTACTGGTTAGTATAAAAATATACAAGGTGGATAATGGTGAAAATGTATATGTTACATCCTTTGAAGATTATAAGGTTATTGGATTATAGTTTTGGATAGATTGGTTTTGATGGGTGTTCATTTTACTTCCTATAAAGGGCTCGTGTACTCTCCTATTAATAAAATTATCTTGAAAACGTATAATTTTGAATACCTGGGAGGCAACCCAGGATAGCAAGCGGCATGCAAAATTAATGTTGATAGCAGTACCTTGGCAAAGATGCATGCTGTCTCTCAGGTGGAGCTGCAGTTGTACCATTTACATAATGCTCCTCGAGAAAAGCAAACTGCTTCTTGAAATGGTCAACCGCACTTATTTTTTAAACACACATACAAGTAACAGCCTATTCAGTTAGGAAATTCAAAATTGCAGCTCAAAAGAGAATAAAAGATATGAGAAATCTTGAGGCAACATTTGGCTGCATAACATTATATCTTTTGAACTAGATGCATTAAATCAATACAGAAGTTGCACAAAGTCTCTGATTTCAGTTAAAATCTGATTTCTAGCCTTCAAGCACAGCCTAAATTTACAGGAATATTCACAAAAGTAGGTAATTCAAAGGCATGAAGCCTATTGATTCCAGGCTACGGATGGCATACTTAGAGCTTCAACCAAATGAGTGGAAACAGCTATCATCAATGGAGGTTTTTGTATTCATTTCGTGCATATAATGGCTATAGTTCTATTTGGAAGAAAATCAACAAACTGTTATAGATGAGCACCAAATGCCAAAGGCAGAAGTCTATTGATTCCAGACTTGGATGGCACAAACTTATAGCTTCATTCCAACGAGTTGAATCAGCAACCTTTAATGAAGGTTCTTTAATCATTTCATGCATATGATGGCTAAAGTTCTCTTTTAAAGAGATTCAATATCAAGCAACAAAAATCCTCCCAACAGTAAAGGACACAGGAAAGACGCATTCATATTAGAACAAATAAATAAAGGCTGATTGGAAAAACAAAATCAAGGATAGAACCCAAAAAAAGAATAATGGTTTGATATGATGACATATAGTTAAAGATCCTGAAAAATGAATGATAATTTAGAATAATACCTTGGATACATGAAGCCAGTTGGCTCTGATCCTTCCAAATACTCTTTCAACATTTTAGGATGGTACTCAAGAATTTCACGGTATATGAGCTCCCTAACATCTTCCTTTGTAATCCTACGTCTCTCAAACTCAAATTCCATCTTGGTAACTGGTTGAGCAGAAGGCTCCCTTTCAACTTTGGCCAAGCCCTTAAAATATGGATCAGCAAGGGCCTGACAGCAAAGAACAAAATATCCATGTTAGAAGGAGACTATACATTGTAAAAAAGTAGATGAAAAGTAAACAAACGTAAACCTCTTCAGCAGTAGGTCGATCCTTGGGTTCAAACGCAAGCATCCTTTCTAACAACCGAACTGCAAGAGGATCTGCATTAGGGAACTTCTGGGAAAATGGAATGGGCTTTTTCTTTCGCATGCTGCTCAAGTATCTCCGAGCTTTCTCATTACGTACCTGCTTAGATGATATCCATATTTTAGCAAAGAACAAAATGATTCTGAATGGCTATGACTTAAAATAGAACACTGTAGACAAATGCGAATGGAGGAACGAGTTTATGACAGCAAACATACCCTAGCAATGGCTTCAGCAGATGGTGTTCCCAAAAGATCAGTCATCAGATCCAATTGATGGACAACATTTTTTCCAGGAAACAGAGGTTTTCCTGTTAAAAGTTCTGCAAAGATGCACCCAATGCTCCATATATCTATTGCTGGGGTATACTGAAAGCAAAAAAAATGTAAAATTGGAAATGAATATAAACATACAAGTTTAAGAACACATTTAAACAGACTAAAACGCCATTTAATGGTAACAGACACTTGAAACGTGCAACTAGAGAAACAAAATAAGAGGAAAAAAATTCCTATGGCAGGAGCATTTGCAGCAGGCTAACTACTGCTAATTAAATCCATGGCTTTGGAACAAATTCCGACAGGTATACCCATTATTCGTAATAATTTCAACCCATCTGCTGATTACATAAGATGGTTTAAAAATGAAGGTCGGCCTTTTGTTTGTCCACCGTAGGAGTTTGAGAATGTTAGGAGTATGCCATTTCCTGGACATACTTCAAATCCAGTCCGTCCTACACACGAAATGGAAGTTCCTAGACCTAGCCAACAACGTGGACGGACGCGTCAACCGACCTCATCACATGCGTCGGAGTTCACTGCACCGAGGATGTCATTTAGTCATCCTGAACCTCAACCAGAACATGGCGTAACATCCAGTCATCATCATTCCATCAGTCACCTCGGATTTGATGTTGATGAGTGTTACCGACCATCACCGCCAATGACGAGGTTAGATGACCAGGTCCTCAACCAAAATCCAAGTTCAGCATATCTAACTACAATGTATCAGTTTGAAACCCCTACGTCAGCATTTGGTACTATATCATTTGTGGGTCCATCTAATAGTCAGGTTCCCTTTATGGGTGGACTAGGTGCTGACTTCTCGAGCAGTGGTTCCCATTTTTGATGCAGAACATATTGGTCCCTCTAGTAGTGCGTTCCCATCGACTGATGTGGGTGAGCATGCGGATGACATAGAACCAGAACCAGTGGCGGTAGGTCGAGGACGAGGTCGACAACGAATACGTGTCACTGACGAGGTTGAACGACGGGTGCAACCACCACGCAATAGGAGAGCTCGACATTGTTGCTCAACACCATGCGATACGAGAGCTCCTCCGTAAATAATTAGAATAAACGTACTTTTTGTATAATAATCATGTATTTTTTGTATAATTTTTTTAATAATGTACTTTTTGTATAATAATCATGTACTTTTTGTATTTTTCTTTCATTCAATGTAAAAAGTTTCCATCGATGACACTAAACTAAAACTAGCCCTATTTTAGTTTTGTAAAATCAACAGAATACAGTGAGATATGCACATCTTAGATTCATCTATAAAGTGCTTTCCAGCCAGGCTGCATGAACTATTAACCAGAGAACTGCTCGTCTTACAAATAAGAACTAAAACCCTAATTCCATATGTGGCAACCATACAAATAAAATTGCGCGATGCATCTCCAACACCAGATAGTAGAAGCTTTTTTTCTTTCGAGGGGGGGGGGGGGAGGAAAGTGAACACCCATTCAGCAAATGAAAACAAAAAACCCTCACATCAACCAACCAGAATAAGGATCATGATGAAAGAGAGAGAAAAGATCAAGCTACTTTCAATCAAATAAAATGCACTAACAATTTTTGCACCTTTGAGAAAAAGGATCCACACAATTCAGGAGCCCTGTACCATCTTGTCGCAACATAGTCCTGGGAAAGGAAGCAGTGAAAATATTCAACTTCGAACCAAGAAACAAACCTCTGCAAATTATATATAAACTATTTCCTGAATGCAGTATCATGTAAAGAGAACTTACTGTCCAGAATATCGCAGTGGGGGTATCATTAAAAGCTACTCTTGCAAGACCAAAGTCACAGATCTTCAGTTTGCAATCAGCATTGGCTAAGATATTTTTGGGCTTTAGATCCCGATGAAAAACATTTGCTACAGGAACAAAAATGATTAAAAGAAGAATCATCAGAAATGAACAATCAACAAGAACTTGGAATTGCATCAGTACGTATGCAACTTTCAAGATGTTATATACGTTCAAACAAGTGGATCAAATCACATTCTATAGTTAAAACTATTGTAAGAGAATAACCTGTGTGAATGTATTTCATGCCTCGGAAAAGCTGATAAAGAAAAAACTGATAGTGTTCTGGGGTCAAATCATCATTTGCTTTGATAACCTGGTGTAAATCAGATTCCATAAGTTCAAATACCACATATATATCTTTAAATTCCCTTCTCGAAGGAGGCAACAAGATGTGCTTGATCTCAACAATGTCTGGATGGTGTAGGAGCCTGAGAAGTTTAATCTCTCGGAGGATCCGGGTGGCATCAGATACATGTTCAAATATATCATTAATTTTCTTAATTGCAACCTTTTCTCCAGTATGTGTGTCATATGCAGAACAAACAACACCATAGCTTCCTTTACCAATTACTTCCTCTATTCTATACCTGCTCCCCTCACCATATTCGGTGAAAAAATCTACATCCACAGCTGACTGCATAGAAGAGGCAAAGTATACTGTATTATCAATGTTGCAACAAAGGTTTACATCTTATAAATAACAGGTTTCACAAGGTTCAGTAGTGTTCTATGTCAACACAGCGGGACTACAACAGATAAACATGACTGCTAACTCAATTAAGAATAAGAGTACAATTCTACACACCTATGCATTTGTCAATTAAGGCTATATGATAAAAAGTTAAAAACACTGTGTTATCCCTCGTAAAAGTGTGCAACTTTATCTCATGTGAATCAAATACATGTATATTGCAATTATTCCACTATGTCCTATACCAAACACAATGAATAAATCATAAGTCAAAAAAAGAAAAAGAAAAATTAATATCAGAAGTTTTGTCCTAGATAAAGTGAAATTGACACATTCAGGCTGCGAGCAGCAAAATTTAATACAAAAACAATAGAACTGAATCAATCACAATAAGAACATTATGGATTATTGCAAGGTACATCAAAATTATTCCCTTGCAAGAAGTTTTATTTATAAACCAAGGAAACTTCAAGAATTTAGAAAAATCAGAAGCAACTAAAAAGATAAATAAAATGAAACTATAGCATATAACTTGTGGTAGTCAACCTCCAAATCATTAAACCAAGTAACCAACCACCATAAGTGGCAGCTACAACATCAACAAAATAACAGTAATCTTAAGCCACCAATAACATCCAAAATTAAACAGAGAGACAAGCGACAGTCAGTGTACAAGACAGGCATTGTTTAGTGAGACATTCCATAAACTTGCAAACTTGGGACAGAAGCATGTGGCTTAGAAGATGCAACATGAAACATGACAAGCTGTTCTTTTCCATCGAGATACAGAGCTGTACCGGCAATCAAGACAACCATTCAATAAGTACAGAAATTAGAATGATCATAAGGAACAGATTCATTGACTAATAATCCAAGCAAGCCAGATATAGTTGATTCCAAATAACACAAAACAGAATACTATTCAAAAACAAAATCAAATCTCACTTCCTTAGATCTTACATGCACCATATTCATAGAAGTAAACATAAAAACTAAAAAAAAAAAAAGTTACCTTTCTTCTCTGATCAGGCTGCATCTTAGCATCAAAACCTTGGAAAGAAAACAATTGGCATCAAACAGGGAGCCCCAAAAGTAGAAGGAGAAACCAATTTCCCTTTGCGCTTAAAACCCAAATCAAAAGATCACAGAAAAAAAGAATTCCAGTAATGCCAAGACCAACTTCCCAGAAAAAGAAAAATACCCAGATTTAAAAACTGGTCAAAAAAGGAAAATCTTTCACCAAAATATTAAGATCAACAATCAAAACAACTGGTTTGAAAACAAAGTATAAGTTCAAAAGGAACGGCCAATGTTAGCTAGTTCAAGTTTTTGAAGCTAAAGTTAACAACTTTTTTCTAATAACATAGTAAATGAAATTGAAAAACAGAAAATTTGATTTTTTTTTTTCAAAGGCAAGAAACACAATAAGGCCAAAAGATTTTGGCTTTTGGAGGATGAGACTAAAAAATTGAACTGGAAAATGAGAGTCTCTTGGAGAATCTAAATAAGGCGATGCTTATTGAAGAGTGGAATGAAAAGGCTTTTTGGGTTTGTGGAAATGCTTTTGGATCTCAAGTGAAGGGGAAAAAAAATAAATAAATAAATAAAAAAGGAAAGATCAAAGAAGAGGAAATGGAAATCAAAGAGCGGTGCTTCAAGTTTAAGGCTTTTTGTATGCAAGAAAGAAAAGGACTCAAATGGAATTATCTAATTTGAAAACATATAATTAATGCAATTCAAAGTGGGATTGAAAAGGATAAACATAATCATTTTTATTCAAAAGACATTTTTGCCTCTTAGTTCATATTTTCGATGATTTTTTTTCATAATTTCTAATTCACTGTTCTTTTTCTATAATTACTATGTTACACTTTGAATGTATTATCTAGATTCTTTATTTTTTTTTTAAATATTTGTGTTTGACATTTGTATTCAACACATATCTAAATATAAGTATCGAATATGATCTTAAAAATATACAAAAAAACTTTTAAAAAATTAAATATATTCATATCAAATATATACTTATATTATATACTTACCTTTAAATCCGAATAACATAATTTTGAATGAATATTAAATAATTTTTGCTTTATTTTTTTTTTCATCCAAAAGGATAAAAATAATGATTAATGGTTAATGGTAGAGGTGGCAAAATGAACCCGAACCCGAAAACCCGCCCAGAAAAACCCGAACCCGAACCCGCCCAAACCCGATTTGACCAAAAAGTCAAAAACCCGAACCCGAAAAGCCCGAACCCGGATGGGCCCGAACCCGAATGGACCCGAACCCGAATGGGCCCGAACCCGAATGGACCCGAACCCGAATGGACCCGAACCCGAATGGGCCCGAACCCGAATGAGCCCGAACCCGAATGAGCCCGAACCCGAATGGACCCGAACCCGAGACCGGCCCGAACCCGAACCCGAATTTAATACTAAAAATAAAAATAAAAAAATTGTAATTATTTTTTTTTTTACAAAGCAATAACTTTAATTATTAATTTTATTCTAATTTTTTTAATAATTTAATTAAAATTAAAATTTTAATATATTATATATATATATGATGAAATAATAATTTTATCAAAAAGTAAATTATATTTTGTACTTATAAGTTATAACTTTAACGTCTCATATCATGATGAATTTACAATCTAAATATTTTAAATTCTTGAAAATTTTAAAGATGTGAAAAAAAATTTGACAATAATTCAATTAATCTATAAGGGTAAAAAAATTGACAATAATTCAATTATTTTGGCCTTTTGGGTTATACTTAGACCTGCTCACGGGCCGGGCAAAAAGTAAATTATATTTTGTACTTATAAGTTATAACTTTAACGTCTCATATCATGATGAATTTACAATCTAAATATTTTAAATTCTTGAAAATTTTAAAGATGTTAAAAAAAATTTGACAATAATTCAATTGATCTATAAGGGTAAAAAAATTGACAATAATTCAATTATTTTGGCCTTTTGGGTTATACTTAGACCTGCTCACGGACCGGGCCTGGGCAGGATATTTTGTGTTCCGGGCCGGCCCGGCCCGGAACAGTAATTTTTATTATAATATTATTTTATTTAATTTTAATTATAAAAAAATAATAAAAAAATAAAAAAATTATTTTTTTATTCCAATAAACAGTGTTTCGGGCCTAAACGGGCGGGCCGGGCCGACCCAGGGCCAGGCCTGGGCAGAGAAAATAAAAAAAAACTGGGCCGCGGCCCGGCCCGGCCCATAAGCAGCTCTAGTTATACTTATGCGGTTAGGTTAGGGTGGGTTTAATTGGATTATGGCTTTCATGTGATTTTATTTTAGCGGGTGGATTTAATGGGGTTTTATGGCCTTTTGGTTTTGGGTATATTTATTATATATTAATAAATAATCATATTAATTATATATTTATTACGTATAATTTAAATATAAATTATATTTTTAGTACTACTTTATAATTTATACTTTATACTGATGAAAAAAATATAAGTACTCGATATATATATATATATATATATATATATATATATATATATATATATATATATATATATATATCTTGACTATAAGCATAAATTTTTTGCATTTTATAAGTATATAAACGAATAGATGAAGGCCAGAATTTATTTTTAAAAGTTTTTTATTTTATAGTGAATATAAATTATAATGTATTTATATTTTGAAATTCGAGCTCATCAAATCAATTATTTTAAATATCAATATATTAATTTATAATATATCATATTTTTTATAATAAATTATTTCAAAATTTGATTTTATATAACAAATTAATTTCTTATTCTTTTGGTGCTAACAAATATTAATTTTAAAAAATAAATATAATTAAAAATATCATATAATAGCAAAAGTATAAAAATAAAAATAATAATAATAATAAAAATAAATTAATAATTTGTTTTTAGATATAAATATTTAAATTACGTAAAAATGATTACATCTAATATAAAATAAAATAATGTAAAACATACCCGTACCCAGATCGAACCCGAACCCAGACCGAACCCGAACCCGAATGGGCCCGAACCCGAATGGGCCCGAACCCGAATGGGCCCGAACCTGAATGAGCCCGAACCCGAATGAGCCCGAACCCGAATGAGCCCGAACCCGAATGGACCCGAACCCGAATGAGCCCGAACCCGAATGGACCCGAACCCGAATGAACCCGAACCCGAATGAGCCCGAACCCGAATAAACCCGAACCCGAATGAACCCGACCCGAACCCGCCCGAACCCGCCCAATTGCCACCTCTGGTTAATGGTATGATTAATGGGGTAAAGATAATGCTGAAAATATTATTAACTAAAAGCTTACGCTTAATTGACTGATTGATTGATTTTTATTAAAAACAAAATTAGATTTGTTCATAAGTCCAACGACGGCTCGAAAACTTTTTTTTTTATTCAAACTCGTTTTGAGTCGAGTTCGGGTCTGTCTGAAAGTCTGTTTAATTGTTCAAAAAATATTTTAATATTAAAAACTATTTTTATATTAATATTTTTTTATTTTTTTTATAATTAAATTTAAATAAAAATAATTTTTATTTAATAAATAATAATTCGGATCGAATCAACTCGAATTACGAAATCCTTACCAAATGTGACCTAATTTGAAATCGGACCTATCGGGTTAGCAAGTAGCCCAATTTTTAAACAAGTCTAGACAAAACCAACTACTTGTAATTTTGATTACTAAAAAATCTAAAACATTCTTTTCTATAATTTTGATTGATTGTATAGAAAATTTAACTTAAGAGGACCTCAAATTTAAGAGTTTTTAGTTTTACATCTTTTATTCATTATTCCTCTTCAAAAATGATACAATTAAAAGAAAACACAGCTCGAATTATATATACTCTCTTTTCTTCGTAATTTGTATGTAATAACAAATCTTTTTATCCAAAACTTTATAATTTATCTTTGGTTACATCAATAAATAACATGATTATAATTATTTGATAAATCTAGTACGTAATTGTTTTTTAATAAGTTGATTAATTGGTATGGCTTTCACTAATTAAAAATTAAATAAATTAAAACAAATAACCGATGAGTTATATCAATGTTTTAATAATCGAATTGAAAATTAAATAGGTTGAATATCCGATTCTTGATCCAATTAATTTAACTGGCCGATTCAATAAGAGCATTAATTATATTTTAAATATATTATTTATTATTAAATATGATAAATACTTATCAAATAAATACTTGATAGTTAATACATTAATGAAACTTTAAAATGATAAGATACAAATCTTACCGTTTATAAAATATTTTCAAAAAGTAATTAATAATTTAAATAATAAAAAATTGATAAAAAATCGAGTTAAATCAATCTAATCAAACTTGATTTAACTAAATTTTAACTGATTTTTAATTGGTTTGATGTGCGTCTAATTTTATCAATTATAAAAATCAAATTGACCATTAATTTTTAATTTAACCGGTTAATCGGATTATATTGAGTTCATATCATTTTGAGTTTGAGTTATTTTAGATTTGAATCATTTCGGGTTTGAGGTATTTCAGGTTTGGGTCAATCGGGTTTAACATTCGGATTATTCGAGTTCGGATCATTCAAGTTCAATTTATTAATTTTAAAATCAAATCAAATCAAATTTAAATAAATTACTAGATCGAGTCAGATTTAATTAAAATTTTATTGAAATATAAATAATAAATAATATTTAAAAATAAATAGAGAAATTATAATTTTTTTATTTAAAAATAAATATCTATCTGATCCGATTTTTCAGATTTAGACATAATCGGGTAATTTTTCGAATTCAAGTATCTATTTTACTTAAACGGGTATTATCGTATACCTAAAACCGTTATCTCAATCCCTTTACATATTTGTAAATATATTATTATAACGTAATGTACAAATCATTATAATAACATACACATATCAATAACCTATTTTATATACTTTTAGAAAATCACATGATAAGACGTAAGAGATTAGACATTTAAAATTAAAAACAACACATTTAGCCTAAAATAACATGTATAAGTATAACGATAAAAATTATATAATTCGATCAAAATTACATGATAATATATTATTATTATTATACCATAATGTACAAATCATTATGATAAAATGCACGTATCATTAATAATGAGCTATCTTATGTACTTTATTTTAAATTACATGAGAATAGATTAGATTTTTAAAATAAAAATAATATTTTTATTTTAAATAATATGTATAATGATAAAAATTGTTATAAGATTATCATAATTACATCTATGACAATTAAAATATATAATTTATTTTAATTTTTTTATAAGATTATAATAATTAATATATTTTATTAATTTATTTAAGAGATTATTATATTTTTAAAAGACTATTTTAACATGTAATTAGAGTATTCCTATTTTTTCTATTTCAAGTCCTCCAATTTATCAATAGAAGATTAACATGTTAGTATAATATTCTTTGTTTGTTTAAAAACTATTGACATTAACCTTTAGAAAAACAAAAACCTTTGAGCAAGAATCATATGAAATGAACATCCATTGACAAACTCTAAAATAATATATCTTCAAGTTCATGGTGGTGTTTGGTAAGAGGTGATTTTTTTAAAATCGAAGGTAATCTAATTACTTTGATTAGATCATCGTGTTTTGCAGTAACTTGAGAATCTTACGTGACAGTGATCTTAGACCACCGAGAGTAATTAAATCACAATATGGTGATCTAAATCTCATCCAAAAGGGTGAAAAGTTTTATCACCGAAGGAGAGTGATATTCAAAATAGTTTAAGACAAATTTATCTTCGAAATGATCCCTTTAAATTGTTGCTTTCATTAAATAATATTATTATTAATAATAAGGTTATTTTTGGTGTTATATATTCAGTAATCTTCGTATCTATGCAATACCAAACATAGCGATTTAAGATCATTAGTGATTTATAATATTATATCAAACATTGTAATTTAAGATTACTAGTGATCAAATTACCTTGGTGATCTTATCATCATGGTAATTAGATTACAAATGGTACCAAACACTATCATAAGGATTTTGTTCTTGCTCTCAAGCATTGATCAAAGTATCGAAAATTATTGAAAATAATCCTTTTAGTAATATTTGCCTTTCATTATCAAACAAAAAAAAAAATACTAAAGAACGATAACAATTCAAAAAATTTCAACTAATCACATGATAAAAGAATTATCTTAACAGTATATTCATAGATCTTGCGTTGTACCTGTACATTTATAGTCACTTCATTATTTTACATAGATAGAAGAGAACAAATATATGATCAATTTATACATATCAAATGATAATTGCATACTTTTATCATACTCCAAAATGATAATTACAAGTTATCAAATTAAATAAATTAATAATTTATGTTGTCGTTATTATTTTTATTAAATTAATATGTTTTTTAAAACAAAATTATACTTGATTTAAGTTTGGATCATTTCGGGTTAATTGTTTGGGTCATTTAGGGTTCGGATTTGGTTTGTTGACTTTTTTTGACCAAATTGAGTTGAGTTGGATTCAAATTTGGATAGGTTGATCAAATTTTTTAGGTTAGGATCAAAATTGAAAAATCTAATACGATTCCTACTGGCTAAAGCTAAATGCCTCTCGGATGTGTCATCCGAGCAACATTTATTTGATTGATCCGAATAAATTAATCTTATTTTTCCTTTTTACTATGTATTACTAGTACATGATTTTTTATTGTACCATTATACCAAGAGAAAGAAAATATATAGTTCACGATTTTGTACTATACCATTATACCTACAAGTGTTCATGGGTCGGACCGGATCAGATTCGGGTCAAGCTTAAGTATAATATCAACACCACATATATTTTTTCAAGTTCGACTCGATCCGTAATTTAGATCTCAAATTCTGTTCAAGTCCACCCATATTTGTAAATGGGTAGTCCAAACTCGTTTAGACCAGCCCATATTATTTTTAAAAAAAATTAAAACAAATATGTTATTTTTTATTTAATTTAATTTAAATTAAATTAAATATTATTACATTCTAAAACGTAGATGACTTAACATATATTTTAAAAGTTTACACTATAATATTATATATATTTATTTTTTATATGATATAAATTACATAATATATATAAATATAAAAATAATATATTATATAAACGGGCCGGGTCGGGTTAGGATTAAGCCTTGATTGTTGGAGTGAAAGTCCGACCCATTTTCTAAATGGACCTTATTTTTTTGCCCAAGCCCATATTTCAGGCATAATATTTTTGTCCAAACCGTCTCCAATATCGAGTGGGCCTTTGGATTTGAGCGGATAGTGGACTCTTAAACAGGTCTAATTACACCAAGAGAAAGAAAATATAGTTATCTTTTATTTTACAAAGAGGTAATGATAAAAAAGATATTTGAAAAATAATCAATGTTTAAAATATGACTTGAAATTTAAAATGAACAATGTGATACCTAATATTTTAAAATTGAGTTTGGTCCAGTTCGATTCAGTTCATGGACATCTCTACTAGAGTAAAATTCACCGATGATCCATAACATTTTATTAATGTATTAATTTTATCCATAACTTTTAAAAGTTGCATTTAACATTTGTAATCTTTATTAATTTTCATTTTTCGATAACCTTTAAAAGCTACATTTATTCATCCATGACTTTTAAAAATTACATTTAACATCCGTAACCTTACAAAAGATTTCATCATTTATCCATTCTTTAGTCAAAAGTTAAAAAAAAAAAAAGTTGACAAAAATATTCATGTAAGCCCCAATTATCAAGTCACATGGCCTGATACATACATGACGGAGTTAATATACCATTTTTTGTTAATTTCATGTGGATCAATTTTTTTTTTTTTTTATGTTTTCATTTAAAAAATTATGTAGCATATTTTTATATTTAATACATTTAATTTTTCTAAAATAAAACTTATTTCTTTAAAACTTGGTCGAGACTTAACTATCAGTTTTTTCAAAATCAATTTTTGCATCAAATTTCTTCAAATTATTAAAAAAAAACCTCACATTTTTTTTTTTTAAAAATTTTCTCCCAAATCTCTTCATTTTTCACATAGAGATAAATTTTATTCCAAAAAATATGTTATATATAGAGTATATGTAACATAATTTTTTTTTTTTGAAAATTCTTTTTCTTCAAAATTATATGTCTTGATGCCTTCAAAATTAGATTTTACATCCAATTTTTCAACTTTTTCAAATTATTAAACAAACTCATCTTTTATATTTTCTCTTGATTTTTTTTTTTACTTTTTTCACATAAAAATAAAATTTTATTAAAATAAAAACAAATTTTTTTTTTCAATCAGAGAAACACAATTTACAAACATATGCTAACTTGTTTTATGGACCTTACCACGTGTGCATCGTGTCACGTGACTTGACAATTATTGTTCACGTGAATATTTCGTAACTTTTTAGCTTTTGATTAATGGATGGATGAATAATAACATATTTTAAAAGGTCAGTGATATTAGTATATAAAACTTTTAAAAGTTATGGATGAAAACGAAATACTAATCAAATGTTGAAGATGATAAGTGCAACTTTTATAAGTTATGGATGAAAATGAGACATTAATGATAAGTGCTTAATTTCATGCATTTTTCTATTGAATTTCCTTATATTTTGTGTTTTGATTCTTAAGTTCTTTGACTTTTTACTAGGTTTTTATGCTTTGTAGGTATTTTGGAAGAGATGAAGTCAAAACATGTCAATTAGGATGTTAAAGAGCTTACAAAATCACAATCACAAGATGAAAAAAACTTGGGAGTAAAAAAGATCAAATTCTTAGTGCAAAGCAAGAAGACAGATTTGACCTCCGGAGCTTGTTGCTAAGAAAATATGATGTTAGATTTTTTATTCGAAGAAACTTCCTTCTTGACTTTTGAAGATCACTTGATTAGCTTTCCAACGGTTGGTCATGGGCCTAAATCGGATAAGAAATGGTTATCCAAATCGGCAATGGAATATCTCCCTAAACAACCCTAGTGGTAGAAAAAACCCTAGCCTCAAATCACATTTTTTTTTCTTAATACCCTAGCTGACATTTATGTTTATACTTGTCAAAGAATGATTAGTGGCTGTCAACTTGCATTAATTGCAAGAATCTTTCCTTAAATCTAATCCTAGTCAAAGTAGGAGAATTAAATCAAGCAAGACTTTTCTTCCTTACACTTACTTTGGCTGCAAGTTTGTAATCTCTCCTCATTAAAGAGTGCTTTGACTAAGAATTTTCTACTTTATTCAAACTTGGCTGCCAAGGCTTATATCTTTCCTTAAAACACAAAAGTTAGCCACTTTTCCTTAACTTTAGCCACAAGTCAGCATTTATTGAAGGGAGAGAGCTGAATTTCACTTGTTTGATGCCTTAGCTATTGCCTATAAATAGAGATCAAGGGGGCAAACGAAATTTACACTTCTCCAAGCATCAAAGTTTTGATTTCTTCTTTGTTTTAGAGTTTTTGAGAGAACAAGAGGCTGGACAATTAATATTCTTCTTCTTCTTCTTCTTCTTTCTTTATTTTATTTTCTTCTTAGATTCTCTTTAATTTTATGTTTATGTTTACAATGCCTATGCTAGGCTAAACTTTTATTTGGTTAAAGGTGATTTCAAAGCCCTAGACATGTTATGTAATTAATTTTCAGAATCTATCTATCATTGTTTTCTATTAAAGTTGCTTATGTTCTTCCATTGAAATTGTTCATGATGATGTTTTGATTTGTTTAGGTGGCCAACTAGATAAATCTTGATAATTGTCTAATGCTAGTTTAGGAGTCTTGATCCATAATTGTCTTGATTTCCTATTCATAAGTAGCAATTTGTGATTAATGATTATGGTCAAGTTTTCAATAATTGCAAAGTGGAACATAACCTAAGTTGAACAATTCGAGCTTATGTGTTTGTTGCTTAGATCAACCTATCTTTCTCAACATAAAGCTGCTATTAAATTGAACTTAGAGAGCTTATTCTAGGTTGTTTGATAGTAAGAGATTAAATAGAGAGCTTGTTCTATTTAACGACAAACTAAGGAAAGATTGGGGTAACAGAGCTTGTTCTTATCTACGGTTGTTAACTTTGATAGCTAATTAATGTTGATAGATAAGAAATTGATTCTTAATGATGTCTAGTGGTGGAGAATGAACCTTTAGCCATATTTTTCATATTTGATTCTTCTTAATTACTTGTTTTCTCATTCTTATTGTTTACTTTAGTTTAAATCTGATTTCAAAAACCCATTTTCTTTTATTATTCTTGAATTTAAGTTTTAAGCTATTAACTTATAAACTAAAACCCAATCCCTGAGGATTCGATCTTTGCTAATCACTATACTCTACAATTGATTCGTTTTAAGTGCAAGGTTAAATAAAATACACTCTTTTGGGTGCATCAATTAATAAAGGTCGTGGATAGTAAATGCAACTTTTAAAGGTTATGGATAAAAATGATACATTGATAAAAGGTCGTGAATCATCAATGAATTTTACTTTATGTACCGGCATGTTTCTATTGGATAAAAACCACCTCAATAGTTCATTAGTTCAATTACTGGAGACACCAAATTTTGTACGGATGTTTATAAAAAAATGATTTTGAATTAAATTGTTTTTAATTTAAATTTATTCCTTGATGGATTTTTTTTTTAAATTTATGTTAAATATTTTTTAATTCAATCTCATAGTTTAAATCGGTTTTTGTGTTTATTCTTAAATTCTATTAAGTCGATTTTGATATTTGAAATACGTTGATTGAATTATTTTGAATTGGGCTTGGAGATTTGATTTTTATGATTTTAAAACCTACTTATTATGTTTTGAATTAAGAACCCAATTCGATAATTGCACTTGGACTTTAGATCCATATCCATATTCATATTCATATTCATGTCCATTCCTTTTTCTTTTTCTTTTTCTTTTTCTTTTTCTTCTATCTATCTATCTATCTATTTTATTTCATTACTTTTCGAAAAAAATGAAGAAAAATCAAAAATAAAGAAAAATAAAAGAAACCAAAATGAAATGAAAATCAAAATCCTACCTAAATTGCAATCCATAGAAATTGAATTCAGAAATACAAGAACTTATCCTGATCTATAAACAAAAAACAAAGTTGAAAAAATTGAAATTCTTCCCTATTTAAGCACAACAGAAACAACAATTAAAGAACACAATCGGAGAAAACACAACAGTAGTCACAAAAAATAGCAACAAAAAAATAGAGAGGAAATTTTTGGATAGGGTTTTGGTTCAAAATTTATGGAATTTTGACTTCGAGTTGTTGTTTCAAAAATCCGAACAGTGGATATCTAGGGAAGGATCATTGGTAGACACGCTTGAGTTTGGGGACCATCCGACGGTTGTCGGAGGAGACCAAGAGGAAGAAGGGCTACGACATTTACACTATTTGTTTTTTTTGGTGTCAAATTTGAAGAATCCAATGTGATTTTAGAGTTTAGGGGATCGAAAGGAAGGTTTGGAAGATATTTTGAGATTTTTCTGGGTTCACCAACTGGAAACGATTGGTGGAGGCGAAAGCGACTATCGATTTTTAGAAATTTCAAGAACAACGGTGGCCGGAGTTCTTGAAGAAGAGAGAGAAATTTAGAGAAAAGAAAGTTTTTTTTTGGGAAGTTATAAGAATCTGATTAAAAAAAATTTGCCCATTTAAAGGTTGAATTCGGGTCGGGTCGTAGAACCAGCGCGCAGACCTGCACCTGGACCCGACCCAGATGCGACCATTCTCTTTTTATTTCTTCTGATTTTTCGTTTTCTTTTTTGTGTTTTTTTCTTTTATATTATTTTAGTTCTTTGATATTTTATATTATTGTCTAATTTTATTTTTATTATTAATTTTTATTTGTTTGTTAATTTCTATTTGTTTAATTATATGAATATATTTATGACTTTATTTTTTAATATAAATTTTGTGTAAATTATTGATATTGATCATCTATTTATTTATTTATTTATTTATTTTTAGGCTAATAATTAGGTAGATTTTATTTTTATTAATTCATTTTTAGTAACTGATGGTTAAATAAGTCAACAAATAAATTAAGATCTTTCCGATGATGAAATTTGAAGGGGTCACGAATAGATGGTTTATGAGAAATTTTTAGATGATAAAACTCTCTTAAAAGTTCTCTAGAATGGTGGAAGGGTTTTGAGAGACAATTTTCAATACTAAAAGGTCAAAATTTATTTTTTGAACACAAAATAAAAGTTGAGGTTTTTAATTTGATAAGTGTGTCAATAATTTTGGAAATTAGACTTAGGTTTTTTCCATAAAATTTAACTTTTTCGACGATGACGCCTCTTCAAGGGAAAGAACGGTTTCTCTTGAATACTCTCGAAGTGAGGAAACTTTTTTAGCAATCTCTCCAGAATGGTGGAAAGGAGGCCTAACAACTATTTCTGATATTTTAAAATTTGAACAAGCTAAATTAAAGTTAGGATAAACAATACCATTTAGGTAGACTTTTTAGGATCACATAAGACTAATTAGGTACTATCTTTAGGATAGGCGTTGTGGGGGTGCTAATCCTTCCCCACACGTAATCGAACTCCCAAACCTAGTTCTGAAAAGTAGACCAGAACCTATTCTTTTTAAGGTGCCTTAGTCAATCTTAGGATTACTTTAAAAATGATAGATTCATATAGGTGACTAATCACACCTAGAAAAAAAGATTAGTGGTTGTCATAACGATCTCGTGACCACTAAATGACGTTGGGGGTAACAAAGTAATTAGTCCTCGTAATTAATATGAGTTTTGAAAAACCTCAAAAAATGGGAGTCACCACCGACCTTTTTGTTGGTGTATGCCCTAGAGCCAATCAGATTAGGCTAGGGATATACAGTTAATAAAGCAAACCCATCACTATTCTAAAGTGATACAAGGTTTTCCTTCATGTTAGTACGACAATAAAGAGTTATTAAGTACTAATCGGATGAAGCCCATGGAACATAATGGCCTTGCAAAAGAATTATAAAGAGTTATAGTTGTGAGATCCTTATGCATCAAAGCCTTGTTCCTTAAACTGTTCCTGGTCATTGTATTGCCAATACGGGCATTGACAATGCTCAAAGACTAGTATATGTTAAGCCTTCTTACTTATGAAGTAAGCAACCGATCTCATAGGTTAAAGTATGAGGGATACTTGAGATAACATATAGGTGCTTATCTGTTGAACAAGTTCACTGAACATGGCCCGATGTGAGAACTCCATTTGGTACTGTCACTCCAGTGTCTATGGAAATGTTCTCACCTGCCAGTTGTGTAAATTAGTCCTCGGACTTGAGATACCAGGTCATCTTGTATGGGGAATGTCATACTTTAATTCCATCACGAAGGGGTCCCAATAAGGGATGCTTATGGCAGGGTGGTTTCGGGTATGACATGAACCATACGAAGATGGATGAGTGATCCAGAGAGGATTCACCACTCCAAGTGACATCGGACACATATCTCATATGTTCTTGGCTTCGGTTATGGATTGAACATGAGTAGACACTGCACCATGCTCATGGGATATTCGGGATATATGGTGGAAAGACCGTATAACACTGATAGGCTAGTTACTGAAAGGTTTCAATGAGGTCACTTTGACTTCTCAACATTTGGGTGGTCATGATGGGTTGCTAGATCCCACTCTTGATGTATGAGTATATGTTAATAAGATTAACTTATACGCATTGTCAACATGTTGGGAACCTAATGGGTCACACATAGTAGGACGAAATTGTTGGATTAAACTTGGGATTTGGTTAAGTAAGACTTAATTGAATAAAAGGTTAATATAGAGGAACTAATTGAATGAGATTCAATTATGGCAGGTTAAGACATAATTTGAATTTGTGAAATCCAAATATAGATGTTTTAACAAGACAATATGGATAAGCTTGTCTTAAGTAGACAATGTCTAATTGTAGACATGTCTTAAGATAAGTTGTCATGGCCGATAAATTTGAGTTATACAAAGTGAGAAAAAGTTTCTCATATTCGAAAAGTTTAATTACAAATTAAATTCTATTGACTCAGATTTAACTAAATCGAACTTGGACACTATAAGGGGTGTGTTCGGCCAAGCATACTAAGAGTTAGTAGTTGACCGACACTTGGAAATTTAAAGAGTAAAAGTTACTCTTTAAGAAGGAGTTTTAAAGAAATTAAAAATCTTTCCCTTAATAAGTGGACGACCAAAAATAAAAGGACATTAAGTTGGAATTTTGTTTTCGGCAATAAAAGGTTGGTAGTGTGTTTTAATATGGAAAGGATTAAAGTCTTTTCCTAGGTTAAAAAATATACAAGGATTCGACCAACTTAATGTGAGAGGTAGTTGCACATTACCTAAGGGCCCTTGGATGGAAATTGGTTGGAGTAAAAATGACAACATCCTAACCATGAGAGAGGGGGGTTCGGCCAGCCTAAAGGGGGAGCAAAAATTTCATTTTCAGCACTTCATTTTCATATTTCTCTCTTGGTTTTTGCTGAGTTTTCTCTCCTTGGTTGCAAAGCAAAAAAAAAAAGTTTAGAAAAGAAAAGAAAGTTTGAAGAGAAAAAGCTTGAAAGATAGCTTCTTGAGGTTGCTTTTAGCACCAACTCTTGCACTTTCTTGATTTTCCGTTCTTGTTTTTCCTGTTTTGATTATTATTTTGGTGAGTTTTCTTTTGATTTTTCTTTTTAAATAAGTGTTTTTTTAATGTTCTTTTTAAGTTCTTTCTTCATCTCTTCTTAAAAAAAAAAGGTTCTTTCATTTTCATTTTTTTTTTCTCTTGATTTCTTGTCTTGGCCGAATGGCCCATGTTTTTGTTCTTGATGTTTTGCTTTGATTTGTCATGTTATTTTTGTTATGTTTTTAGTCTTGATGCTTTAAATATTCTTCTACTACATATACTTGAAGCTTGTTTTAATTTGGTTGCTTGTTTGTTGCCATTTATGAGTTTATTATCATGTTCTTGCATTTTTTAATTTTCTGTTTTCATAATGTTTAAATTTGTTGATGTTTTATGTTTTGTAATCCATGTGTTTGTGAAAATGCTTGTTAGTTTTAATACATCTACTTTATATTTTCATGATTTGAGTGTCATATTTTAATGGAGTATGTTAGTATATCAAGTGTTTGTGAAAATGCCAAGCTCACTTGGAACTTGAGGCCATTCGGTCACCTCACTTCCTTTGCTTTGTGTGTGCATTTTTGCTATGTTAGTTGATAGGTTTGCATTTGCATGACATTTGATTGAGTATTTAGTTTAAGTATACCAAGTGTTTGTGAAAATGCCATGCTTGTTTGGAGTTTGAGGCCATTCGGCCACTTCATGTGTTTTGCTTTGTATGTGCATATTTGTTATGTTAGATGATAGGTTTGCATTTTCATGACATTTGGTTGAGTTTTTGGTTTAAGCATGCCTTGTGTTTGTGTTATTGTCATGCATATTTTAGTTGTTAGGTTTGGTTTATTTTGCCATGCATGACCATGCATTTTAGACCTAGGTTGCATTAAATGCCATGCAAGTTCATTTAGGTCTAGGTCACTATATTGATGCCATGCATTTTTTCATGACATTTAGTTTTAAACTCATGTATTTCATGCATCATATTTGCTGTATTTTTTCATGCATTTCATGTCCATGCCACTTGATTAATGACTTAGGCCAATTAATGGTTCAAAGTCATGCTCTCTTGAGTATACTTGTGAAAAATTAAAGAGTTGTAAAATTGATTATTCTACTTTTGTGATTTTTTTTACTTAAGCCAATTTTTGTCTAACTTTTTCAAAAGTCCTAGGTACTGTTTGTGAGTAATTTTGTGAGTCTTAAATATTTTTACTTTCATTTTTAAATGAGTTTATCAAAGGCAAAAATGTGTTTTGGCAAAACAGTTTTTTCACCCAGTACTCGTACTTTCCTGATTTTTCTGGGAATTCATCTTTAATCAAAAAATTAAGCTGATTTTTTTCCGTGTAGTGTTACATGTCCTGAGTCTCCAGTATTTTTTTTTTATAGATTTTTTAGAATTTTTAAAAATAGGATAAAAAATCATGGCTTAAAACTAGACAGTGGAGTCAGAATTGAATTTGAAGGAAAATCATTTTTCTGTTTTGGTTAAGTTACCTAGAGGGGGCTGATTAGGAAGTTTAGCTACTGACTTAGGGTAGTTTCTAAGCCTTTTTAAACTCTAAAAATGATTTTTTAAGTCTCAGGTTAAGGGTGGTCAAGTTCGGGATTTTAAACTTAGGAAATTAGAGCCATTTAAAAAAAGGGTTTAGCTAAGTTTTTATTTTTAATCTAAGCTTTTCAAAATTGTTTTCAAACAATCACAAAGTATTTTGGTTTTAGAATATTTAATTTGACATATTTTCCTAAGGTAGCCGGATATCTTTTTAGATATACGGATTTCCTTAATTAAAGGAAAAAATACATTTTCATGCATTGCATTTTCCATATTCATGCATTTTATATAATATGTGATTTTTGCTATGATAATTCCTATGGTATTGTTATTATTTTGATTTATATTTTTGATGTTATATTGTTTATTATATGGTTTTGAATATTTCATGATATCCTATGTTTTTTATTTAGTTATTTTTTGTCATATTATTTAGCATATACTATGTTCATGCATTATTATTTTCATTTTCATTTTCATGCATATTATATGATAGCATTATTTTATATTCCATGTCATTTAAATTATATTCCATATCATTCATATTTACCAAATCATTTAAATTATGTCATTTCATGTAGAATATGTTATTTTACCTAGGTTATTTCATTTCATTTAGGATATATATTATATCATTTAAGTTATTTCATTTCATTTAGAATATATCATATGACTTAGGACATTTCATTTCATTAAGAATATATTATGTAACCTAGGTCATTTCATTTAGAATATATCATATAACTTAGAATATCTCATTTCATTTAGAATATGCTAAGACATTTAAATTATCATATCATTTAGGTTGCATTATATTATTTAGATTTTGCTATGTCATTTTATTAATATCATCCATATTCATATTCATAGTTTTTTAAAAATGTTTTCAAAAAGGTAATGATTTTCAATAAAATAAAGATATTCCCGAGTTAAAATAATTCATGAGTTCTCTGCCGGGTTTGCTGGGAAGGATATCATCAATTATCATGAATAATGGAATATCTTCTTTAAAATGAGAATGATTCGGAAAGTTTTCCAAATTAATAAAAATTTCTATATTTTGCCACGTTTGTTGGGGAATATAGGAAAATTTTGAATTTATAAATTCCGGATCATTTTCAATTAAAATGGAATTATTTTTTTCTTTAAATTGGGAATTAACTTGAAATACTAAATTTAAAATCGACTTTTTATCGAAACATGAGATAACACATGATTAATAAGGTACCGTTTTATACGGGCATTGTGGGGGTGCTAATCCTTCCCCACACGTAACCGAGACCTGTTTCTTTGATTTCTCTGGTTTAAAATGCAGACTTGAAATTGGTTTTAAAAATGTTTTAATTAATTTTAAAATATTTTATAAAACCGGTTTTAATAGGTGGCCGATCACACCTAGCTAAAAAAGATTGGTGGCGACTCCATGTCTTTTTCAAGGTCATTTTCAAAACGTTCATTTTCCAAGAGGAATTAAGTCGACTTTTCCTCGTTTTTTTAATGTCACGCTTAACGAATAATAAAGTCTTGCGATGAGACTTGTTATTTTTTAGGTTGCGACAACTAGTATATGTTAAGCCTTCTTACTTATGAAGTAAGCAAACAATCTCATATAGGTTGAAGTATGGGATACTTGGGATAACATATAGGTGCTTGTCTGTTGAACAAGTTCACTGAACATGGCCCGCCAAGAGAACTTCATTTGGCAATATATCACTCTAGTGTCTATGATAATGTTCTCTTAGTACCAGTCGTGTAAATTAGTCCTCAGACTTGTATTACCAGGTCATCTTGTATGGAGAGTGTCATACTTAGATTTCATCACGAACGGGTCCCAATCACGAGGATACTTAAAGTAGGGTGTTATTGGTTATGACATGAACCATACGAAGATGAATGAGTGATCCAAAGAGGATTCACCACTCCCTGTGATATTGGAGACATATCTCATTTGTTCTTGACTACGATTAACTTGATTAAGTCTTTGGCCAAAGCATAATGGATATAGGTGAAAGTTGTTTCTCTAAATTCATAAGGTTAATTATAAGTTGTGAAGAACTAATATGGATTGATCATGAGTAGACACTGCACCATGCTCATGCGCTATCCGAGATATATTGTGAAAGGACCGTATTACACTGACAAGCTGGTTGCTGAAAGGTCACGCTGACTTCACAGTATTTTGGTGGTCATGATGGGTTGCTAGATCCCGCTCTTGATATATGATAACAAGTTAATATGATTAACTTATAATCATTGCCAACATATTGGGAACCTAGAGGGTCACACACATAAGAACATATATGTATAGATTAAACATGGTATTCTATTAAGGTAAAACTTAATGGAATAAAAGATCTATAGTAAGGACTCAATTGAAGAAGTTAAATTGAGATGGATTAAGACATAATTGAGATTGAGAAATCCAAGGACAATGTCTTAATAAGATAAGAGGAATCAAGAAGTCTTATCTAGTGTAGTAGTCGACTTTGACATATAGATGTGCAAAGTGAATTGCGATTGACTATACTATATTGGAATAATATCATGAGATGATATTAATAGATTAATGACATGAATTGTTTCATGAGGAGAAAGAAAATTTAATTGAGAATTAAATTACTTTCGTTTAGAAATTAATCTATCCAATAAATAAGCATGACAAAATTAGAAAGGGTCCAAAGCGTCTATTCTAATTTAGGACTGTCCACTAAGGATAGTTGGCCCAACTTAAGGCATTAAGATAGTTGGACCATTATCATTATTAGATAATATAATGGGCCTATTGATCCATATTAGAATTAAATAGTTTAAGTCCAAGTGGATTAATGAATATCTTGTGCAACAAGTTACAGGTGGCCGACCAAGCAAAGGGAGATAGGGATTAGGGTGTGCGCCACTATATAATCTATTTTAGAGGTTGTAGCCGCCCAAGCTAGCTCTATTCTATTTGTGAGATTCTGATTTTGCTTAAGAAAAAGTTTGGCTTCAAGAAGAGAACTCTAACCTAGCAAAATAGTGAAATCGCAGCCTCCCTAAGCTCCCTAAGGCTTGACGCAATTCCTCCTACCTTGGTGTTCTCCTTGCCGCTTCTTCACCTAGTTGAGTGAGATTGATTAAGGGAGAAAGACAGAAGAATATAGATCTTTTGATTGTGATCTTAGGATCAACTTTCTAGCACAAGTGAATCGCCATACCTTAGAAAAGGATTCATCAGCTGTTCGTGTGGACTAACTCTAGAGGAAGGACAATTGTGCTTCTTGTGGTCTTGAACGAGTTTGAAGCTTTGTAGATCTTGGATTCGAGATTAGGATCTCCAACTTTAGGTTACGATATCTTAAGTAGGTAACTTCTAAATCATATGGGTGATTTAATTGTTTTTTAATGTTATAAACCTATGCAAACACAAGCCTAAGATCCTGTTGTACTTCGGGTGCTTCTTTGTTTTATTTCCGCTGCACTTTGATTATTATGTTTATGCACGAGCCCGAGGTAGTTTAGTATAAACCCAACACTTATTTCTCATGGTATAACAAATATTTTATTATGACATAGTAAAAGATATAATGGCATGGCAAATGATTGACATGGCATACAAAATGACATGTGAATGAAATCGACATGGCATATGGATGGCATGGCATGGCATATAGAGAACATGGCATAAGAATGAATGCCATGTGAATGAATCGACATGGCATACAAAATGACATGGCATGGGTGAATGTCATGTGAATGAAATCGACACAGCATACAAAATGACATGGCATAAGAATGAATGTCGTGTGAATGAAATCGACATGGCATACAAAATGACATGGCATATGGATGACATGGCATAAGAACGAATGTCATGTGAATGAAATCGACATGGAATACATGATAACATGGCATATGGATAACATGGCATAAGAATGAATGTCCTGTGAATGAAATCGACATGGCGTACAAAATGACATGGCATAGATAACATGGCATAAGAATGAATTCATGTGAATGAAATCGACATGGCGTACAAAAGGACTTAGCATAGCATAAAATGATGACATGGCATAGGAACGAATATCATGTGAATGAAATTGAAATGGCATACAAAATGACATGGCATAAGAACGAATGTCATGTGAATGAAATCGACATGGCATACATGATAACATGGCATATGGATGACATGGCATAAGAATGAATGTCATGTGAATGAAATCGACATGGCATACAAAATGTCATGGCATAGATAACATGGCTTAAAATGATGATATGGCATAGGTTACATGGCATAAAATGATGACATGGTATAGGTGACATGGCATAAAATGATGACATGACATAGGTGACATGGCATAAAATGAATTTATTTGGGAATGACTCAGAATTTATTAATACCAAAAGTCTTTCCATGTTCCCTGGCAAACCCGGCAAAACATAGAAAGTTTTATTTATTTCAAAACTCTCCAAATCACCCTTGTTTTAGAATAGGGTATTCCTTGTCAATAATTGATGATATCCTCCCCGACAGACCCAGCAGAGAAAATCATGAATTATTTAATTTCGAGAATATTGCCTTATTTATTAAAATGTTATGAATGTGCAAATTGGCATTAAGGCATGCATGATTACCAAAACATGATAAGCATTTTCATTGTAATATGGAAGATGAAACAATGACATGGCATAAAATGATATGGTATGGTAATGAATGTCACGTGAATGAAATCAACATGAAAAACATAATGACCTAAACACAATGACATGGCAAAACAAATGACATGGCAAAACAAATGACATGGCATGAGAATATTGTGTCATGGAAATAGAATGACATGAATGAAAGCTCATGGTGACCGAATGGTCATGATAATGACATTAATGGCATGACATGCTTAATCATGGTGTGAAATGGGCTCAAACACTAAACGACATGGCAAATGACATGTTATCTGACTAATATGGCATGAATGACATAGATCATAAACAAAATGTCATGATGGCCGAATGACATGGTGATGGCATGTGAATGGTCGAATGCATGATGATGGTATGTGGATGACCGAATGGCATGAATGGCATGGCATGAAAAGGCACATAAACTATAAATGACATGGTAAATGAAATGGCATGACATGTTATATAGATGATATGACATAGGTAACATGGCATAAAAGGACATGGCATGTGACATGGCATGACATGTTATATGGATGACATGGCATGAAAAGGACCTAGACCCTAAATGGTGTGGCATGGCCGAATGGCTTGAAAAATGATATGGCATGATATGTTATTTGGATGACATGGCATAGGTGACATGACATAGAATGATGATATGGCATGGGTGACATGACATGAAATGATGACATGGCATTAAAATGATGACATGGCATAAAATGATGACATGGCATAAGTGACATGGAAAAACCGAAAATGACTTAGTCTCTAAATGTCATGGAAAGTGACCTAAGATGCATGACATAGCTACATGAACTAAGATGCATGACATAAAAAAATATAATACAAAGCATGACCTAGACCTAAAATGCATGGGAAAGCCGAATGAGATGCAAGACATTTCATGAACACAAAATGCTAAATGACATAGCTACATGACCTAAAATACGTGGCTCAACCAAATATTATGCAAGGCATGGCATGAACCAAAATTCATGGGAAGGCTGAATATGTAGGGAACTTATCACAACATGAAAATGATGCAAAAACTAATATGGCATGAAAATGATGCAAAGAACATGACCAAAGATGCATAGACATGCATGGAAGTAATAAAAAACAAGTACACAAAGAACAAGCAAAGTGAGCTCCATGGTTGGTACAAATGGGCATAGCCCTCCCCTAACCATAATCACTTGATTTTATCAAGATCATGAAGCCGTTCCAACTCAAAAATCAATAAATAAACCAAGCTAACTTAAAAAAATGGAGGTGAGCTCCATGGTTGGTACAATTGGCATAGCCCTCCCCTAACCATGGTCACTTGATTTTATCAAGATCATGAAGCCTTTCAACCTCTTTTGTTTCATTTATTTGTTAAAAATAGAACACAAAAGAAGTATAAACTTTCCACAATCATGTTTCCCACATCAAACCTGCAAAACAAAGAATCAAGGCAAGCAAGCAAGCATGGTTCGGCCATGATGAAAAAATTTGTAAAAATTGTTTTCTTCTTCATTTTTTATGAAAAGGAAAAGATGAAAGCTTAAAAAACATTTCAAAACTTTTATTTTCAAAAGAAAAGAGGTAGAAATCACATGGAGAACAAGGAAAAACACATGAGAATGAAGAAGAAATGATGCTAGAGCAAAGGAAGAATGGATACCTTCCAAGCTTTTTAGGTAAATCTCGCTTCTTTTTTTTTTTTTTTCAAATTCCTTTTTCTTGCCAAATAAGCTACTGACTTACTCTTCAAATGACCAGCCAACTTAAGGAAAAAAAACATTCCGCCCCATCATTCATGTCTTGGCCGGTTGGCCTCTCCACCATTGGATGAGATGTGCAAAATTTTCTCCAACAATCAAGGCCATAGGATGAGGATATTTTCATGACAAATAAAAATGTTATCTTGCAATTTGATCTTGGCCCTTGAAGGATGTACTCATCTTTTACAAAGCACCTAGACCATTGGATGAAAAAGGACCACTCCTTCGTGCTCCCTCTTGGCCGAATGCCTCTCCATACACCATTGGATGAATTGTGCTCATCTTTTCTTCAATAATCTTGGCCATTGGATGAGGATATTTTCATGACAATAAAAATGTCATCTTGCAATTTGATCTTGGCCATTGAATGATGTACTTATCTTTTCTATAAAGCACCTAGGCCATTGGATAAGGGAGGACCACTTGCAAGGCAATAAAAAGGGCATCTTGTAGCTTGATAGTGAACATTGGATTAAATTGATCAAACCTCCATCCTTCTCCCATGAGCTAGCTGGCCAAGGGCTTGGGATATTCCAGAATTTCCTTAATCTTTCAAATTTGTTTTAATTGCAAATTGACTTTTCCAGTTTCTTCGGTAAAATTACTTTTTAGCCCCCCGAAACTTAATTTAATTGCAAATGGACCCCAATTTTGGATTTGTCTTGTCCAACTCATCCCATCCAATATAAAACTTGGTTCTAGAGGTTTTCACATTTTTCCGAGCTCATTTGCTATTTTTCCCAGATTTTTCTCTTGGAATTACGATTTAGTGCCTCCCAGATTTGGCCTTTTTCAAATGAGCTCCAATTCTGGATTTTTCTTCACCAATACCTTCCAAAAATTATAAAACTCATATCTGGAAGTTTTCATAATTTTTTATGAGCTAATTTGCTATTTTTCCTGGAATTATCTTCTGGAATTTCGGGTTAGTGCACCCGAGCTTCGATTCCAGATTTCTCTTCACCAATCTTTTTCAAAAATTATAAAACTCATATCTGGAAGTTTTCATAATTGTTCGAGCTTGTTTGCTATTTTTCCCGAAATTATCTTATGGAATTTCGGGTTAGTGCACCCGAACTTTGCCATTTTTCAAATGAGCTCCGACTCCGAATTTTTCTTCACCAATCTCTTTACAAAATTATAAAACTCAGATTTGGAAGTTTTCATAACTTTTCGAGCTCGTTTGCTATTTTTCCCGAAATTATCTTCTGGAATTTTGGGTTAGTGCCCTTCAACCTCCGAAAACTCAGTTTTATTCAAAACGGGTCCTATTTTCGAATTTTACTTTTCCACTTCCTTGGTCCTATATTGAATTTGAGTTGGTCTAAAAATGCCCAATTTTTACGATCAAATTCCCCTCCGATTTAGTTTTCCCCAAATTTTTCAGATTAGGTCTTCCTCTACACTGAATTTCCACAACCCACCTTCCGAACTCTATATCTTTCATTGTAGATCTAGAATTATCAAAATTCTTTCACCATTGTTCAATTCAACCTCGAATCTTGATTTTGATTGAGAGTTGACTTTTTTAGTGTTGACTTTTTGAGGTTGACTTTTTTTGAGTTGACTTTTTGTCCTGACGCCCAAAACAAAGTCTTGGGGACCCATCTATGGAATGGGGAAAGTCTGTTTGCATTCCGGGAAGTTGAAAAGGAGAATCTGCTCGATTTAAGGGAGCCGGACAAAATTAGGTGTCTACAGCTGCCCCTCTTTGACTATTGCTGAGAATCAAGAATTAGGCAAAGAAAAACTAGACAATAATTTTGTCCGGTTAGTGAAATCACATGTGAAGGATAGGGAATTTCCATTTTTTCATTTTTATTTTCATTTTTTTTTAAATCGTAAAAGAAATTTGTCCTTAAATTGAGTTCCTTGACTAATCAAGGCTCGAACTGTCTTAAGGAAACGAGTTCAATTTACAAGAGAAGACAATACCTCGACGGAAGCCCCGGGGCCTTATCTCATCTTGGTGCAGCTTTGACTAAAACAAAAGAGTGTCCTTAAATTGAGTTCCCTGACTAATCAAGGCTCGACCCGTCTTAAGGAAACGAGTTCGATTTGCAAAACTTGGATGTCCTGTCCAAAAAGTCTGGTTGTCTTGTCCAGCAAAATCTGGTTGTCTTGTCCAGGAAAATTGGATGTCTTATCTGAGAAATCTGGTTGTCTTATCCAGGAAAAATTGGATGTCTTGTCCGAGAAATCTGGTTGTCTTGCCCAGGAAAATTGGATGTCTTGTCCGAGAAATCTGGTTTTCTTGTTGAGGAAAAATTGGATGTCTTGTCCGAAAAGTCTGGTTGTCTTGTCCAGGAAAAATTAGATGTCTTATTTCCTTTTGTGCCAGCTGTGTTGGACTTAAGAAAGAAAAATTTCCATGATTTATGCAAGGTTAGTCAAATGCAATGATGCTGATGACAGGTTTTGCAATTGTTTGTAAGATGCACGTTCCCTAGGGATGAATGCAATTACATGATTGTTATGAGTTTTAATCCATGATTTCATTGAGGTTCACGAATCCTTTCAACGCAACTGTTTGCTCTACTTGATGAGCTTTTCATCGTCATGGACTCACAGAGACTCACAAATTCCTTATTCTGTGACAGTGTCCTCAACCTTTCCACGATTTGCCCCACTCGATGAGCTTTTCTTTAAGGTTTCACTGTGATCCGCAAGATTTGGGGTTCTGTGATGGTGTCTTCAACCCATCTCTGATCTGCCCCAGATGAGCTTTCCGTATCATGGATTAGTGTGCTTAACCCGTCCTATGCTTGCCCCATTGGATGAGCTTTCCAGCATTATGGATTGTCACGAGTCCTCTCCAAATTTTAGTGGTTTCCAAACCTCTTCTAAAATTTAAATCTACTCCATAGTAATACAAAGAAATCCTTTCATTTTAACATTTTTATATTTACTAATCATCATTTAATTTGATAACACTCAAGATGCATCACAACATATATGAAAGATGGTATGAAATAGCCAAATACCCCAAAAGGGGCAACAAGAGTTCATTGCAAAAAGGTTTATATAACAAAGATGAATATCAAAGGTTAAAAGGAAAATGCAAAGAAGAAGGTGTAGATACCCCAGACGCAGAATATTCTAGACCCTTCATGTTTTAATTCCTCTGAAATATCTTTTGAGCTTGCCATTCACTTGGGTGACTTCTCAACTGCCGCTGTTGCTTCAGACTGAGCTTTACCACTTTTTTGAATTTTTGATACTTTCTCCCCCTTTACACGGAGCATTGATTCAATCTTTGATCAGTACTTAGGCCACCTTTTATGGGTTTTCAACCCAAGTGTCCCCCGTTCGGTTTTAAGTTGCCCTTTTCGAGTTTTTGGCTTAAACCTCTCATTTTACATTTTTTTTCTTCTTTTTTGGTGTTTTACCATGCATCTGAGAATTCTAAATGCTTCCAAGGTAAAAATGACAATACAAAAGATGGGATGAAATCTGAGAAAAACCCTTCAAATTAAATACCCATGCTTGATCAGAATGGACTTTAAAAGCACGTAATGTAGGATAAGGTTCGGGTTTAGAAATAAAGGATAAATAGGCCCAAAATGTGTTTATGAGTGATCGGATCAAGGATCATTTCATGGGGATGATTCATTTTTGAATCATTTGTTCTTTTGGGACTTTTGTCTCCTTTTTGAATTTGTTTCTTTTCATTCTTGGCTTTCCTTTGCCATTCTTTGATATCACACCTTTCTGTGTGTTTTTTTTTTTTTTTTTTTTTTTTTTTTTTTTTTTTTTTTTTTCTGTTTTCGATGGCTCTTTTCGCCATGATGATTTTTGTTTCTGATGGCTCTTTTTGTTATATTTTTTTGGAGGATTTTCCTCGTATTTACCCTCCAGTGTAGAGAGTGATCCTTGATCATGGTTCAAAGAAAGAAAGAATTCCTAAGACTCAAAGGGGTGACTAGGGATAATTTCTTCTTAATTAAAGGAATATGAAAAATGACCATTTATCATATCAAGCATGAATATTCTCATTGAAAAGCAATCTTCAGGGGGAAATAGATATATAGAATTTCCATTTTTACATTTGGAGTCACTCGAATCCTCTCATGCACAGTATCACACTTTTTTTTTTTGCTTCGTCAAGCATAGTATTTCTTCAATTCGTTGGCGTTCATGGGATTTTTCAAGTCATCACCGTCCATCCGAGTTAAGATCAATGCTCCTCCAGAAAAAGTTCTTTTCACCACATAGGGTCTTTCCCAATTCGGAGCCTATTTCCCACGAGGATCTTTCATGATAGGGAGAACTTATCACAGTACTAACTCTCCCTCTCGAAACTACCTGGGGGAAACCTTTTTGTTATGGGCTTGAATATCCTTTTCTGATACATCTGGCCATGGCAAATTGCCTTCAGCCTTTTCTCCTCGATGAGATTCAACTGTTCGTAGCGAGCTCTAACCCATTCTGCCTCTTCTAGGCATACTTCCATCAAAACACGAAGTGAAGGGATTTCAACCTCAATAGGTAGCATTGCTTCCATCCCGTATACCTGAGAAAATGACATGGCCCTCGTAGATGTGCGAATCGAAGTACGGTATGCGTGGAGAGCAAAAGGCAAGATCTCATGCCAATCTTTGTATACATCAGTCATCTTTTCAACAATCTTCTTGATGTTCTTAGTGGCTGCTTCTACTGCCTAATTTATTTTCAAACGGTAGGGTGCCGAATTATGGTGGTTGATCTTGAACTGGGTACATATTTCCCTCACCATCTTATTGCTTAGATTGAGAGAATTGTCTGTGATTATTCTCTCCGGGAGTCCATATCAACATATAATCTATTTTTTGAAAAATCTGCACACCACTGACTTTGTCACATTGGCATAAGATGCTGCTTCTACCCACTTTGTGAAGTAGTTTATGGCCACTAGGATAAAACGATATCCGTTCGAAGCTTTCAGGGTAATGGGCCCGATCATATCCATTCCCCACATTGAAAATATCCATGGAGCCATCATGACATGCAGCGGTGATAGTGGCACATGAATCTTGTCGGCATATATCTGGCATTTATGGCATTTTCGAGAATAATTAATGCAATCCCCTTCCATGGTTAACCAATAGTATCCTGCCATCATAATCTATTTAGCCAACATGTGGCCATTGGCGTGGGTGCCACATATCCTTTCGTGGACCTCTTCGAGGATTCTCTGAGCTTCCACAGAAACAACACACCTCAACAGAACCTAGTCTTTCCCTTTCTTGTAAAGGATCTCACCATCCAAGACAAAACCCATTGCCATTCTTCTTAGGGTTCTCTTATCATTTTTCTTAGGATTTCACCACACTGTACTCGCTGTGTTTGATGAACTTTAAGAACTCACAGGCTTCCTTCTTATTTATCGGTTCTTTTACTTTACTAGCTGGAGCTAGATCCTTTCCTAGCTCTCCAAGTTATTCTACCTCCATAGGGTCAGGTCCCACTACCCTTTTTCCTTTATCAGGTCCTCTTGTCTTTCCAGGTTCAACTGTCCCCAGAGCATAACATCTACTGCTTCGGGTTAGGTGCCCCACTCCGGTTACATCTACGACAACTGCTTGATATTTCGAAGATCCTGGCATTGCCATACTGCATTCCTAGCTCCATGGAACTGTCTTATCCCATTTGTAAGAAAAATGTGATGGCAATTCTATGATCATTTTTGGAGTGAGCCCCTCAAATACTGGAATAGCCTTTACCTAAGGCTCATCATAGTATATGACCAAGGGTCTGTTTACCCCATAACCGATTTCATTCATACTGATTTCGGGATCCTCTACTTTTTCAAAAAACTGGGCCTCGCCCATGTCCATCATCTTCTAAACCTTTTCTAAGAACTCTTCACAGTACTATAAGTCGTGCCCCTTGCACTCATGATATTGGCAAAAGTCCTCCACCTAGATGACTATCTTCCCCACATCTGATTTTGGCTTAACCAACCTCGCCTTGACCATTTCAAACCAGACTCTGATCATAGGCGTTTTTATTTTCCTAACATCCCTTTTACCCTTTCAACCTCCCTGATATGAGTGCGTTGACCTTGGCCTCCGTATGATCAGGCAACGAGTTTCCCGAACATTATGTCCACTTTTTATCTTGAACTTCAAGATTCCTACATCAATAAGGTTATGAACCTTGCGCTTGAAAGCAGTGCAAGTCTCGATTGAGTGTCCTTGGATGCCCGCATGGTATGCGTAGTGAGCGTTGGAATCGTACCACTTGGGATAAGAAGGTTTTAAAGGTTGAAGATAGACAGGCGCAACGAGTTGACCTTGTAGAATCTTCGGGTATAACTCGCTGTAAATAGTGGGGATAGGGTCATATTGAGGCTTTTGGGTATTCCTCACATGCCTTTGATTATTTTGGGGAATGTTTTGCATGTTTGGGGTAGTGTTTGGTGGAATGGCTATTTGAGGAGATATACCAGTCGGATATGGTTGTTGTGGTATGGCTGTGTAGGGAAAAAGATTCTGAGTGAGGATGTTTATAGCCGGATAGTAAGAGTTGTAAGTCGGGTAAGGTGTATAAGGTGTTGGAGGTGAAAAATGTATGTTATTGAAATTGACTACGTGAGCCTCCTCTTTATTTTTCTTGGCAAGAGTTGTTTTCTTGTGGGCGGCTGGTTCTCCACTATCCATCTTCCCGCTTTTGATGGCAGTTTCAATCATCTCTCCAGATATGACCATATCTGCGAAATTCTTAGTGATATTCCCCACTAACTTCTCATAGTATGGTGCCTTCAAAGTATTAATGAAGAGAACCATAGTTTCTTTATCAGTCAACGGTGGCTGCACCTGGATAGCCATGTCTTTCCATTTCTGGGCATATTGTTTGAAGCTTTTAGTAGCTTGCTTCTCCATGTTTTGCAGGGATAGTATGTCCCGTACCATGTTAGAGATGTGCTTGTAGTGTTCCAAGAAGGCCTTATCCAAATTCGTCCATGATCGGATCTTGCTGTGGGTGAGTTGATTGTACCATCGAGTAGCAGAACCGGTGAGGCTATCTTGGAAACAGTGGATGAGCAACTTCTCATCACTATCATGTCCGGTCATTTTTCTGCAATACATCGTCAAATGTGCTGAAGGATTGGTGGTCCCGTTATACTTCTCAAAATCCGACGTCTTGAACTTGGGTGGGATCACTAAACCGGAGACCAAACTCATCTTTTTCGCATCAAGGCTTTCGAACAATTCTGCCCCTTTCATGGCCTTTCTTCTAATAGCTGATACTTCTTTTGTGATTCAGCTGTTTCGACCTTTTTCAGTTCTGCCACTTTCCTATTTTCTTGTTCGGCAAGCTCATCCAAGTCTGGGATATCGATAGGATCTGTCGAGATTGCCCCAAGATTTACGCCAACTGGCATCTGTTTCTATGCCCTTATGTTGGGTTGAATATACACAAAAGGCATTTTAGCTGTTGGTGGTGGAGTTTTTACATTCTGCGCAGGTTGGTCGTTTGTCAGTACGGCTTATTGCTGGCCCTTTTTACCCCTCTGACATCCTGGTTCAAATCCTAGGACTGAGTTTTCCATGTGTCCCTTTCCCTTAACTGCGGTGGACACCAGTTCCATCAGCTTAATCATCTGATCTCTCGATTCGGCCTGAGATTTGACCAACTGTTCCCTTAACTCATCCTGCGCCCTTTCCATTCTTTCCATTAGGGCAAGCTGCTCATTTTCCATGATCCTGACTTGTGATCGAGTATTATGCCGATGCGGAGTGCTTCTCTCTGGGAGTTTCGGTGGGTGCCTAATTTTAAACCTTAGAATGGCACATTATTATTTTTAGTTTATTAAATGTGTGCAAGGATGAATGAATAAATCAATACATGACTGATCAAACAAACAAATGAATGAATGTATGCTTCTACAATTTTATGAAATAAGATGGTGCAAATAATAGTATTTGCCTTAAGGTCAAATTCAAGCGCAAAGGTTTTTCATTAATTCATAGAAACTTTTTACAAATCCTTTCTCACTCTTGTGTTACATAAAAAGATCGGATCTTCTCATACTGGTCTTGAGCCTCCTCTAAGAAGTTTAGCAGGCGATGCCCATGCTCCCTGTCGGGTTGACATCACTCCTCAGAGTCTTTACCTTCTCTTACATCTCTTTGGCCTTGACCACAGCCTTGTGGATCTGCCTAGTCAGGTGGTCTATATACTGCTACCTTCCCAAGGTCTCAGTCTTCCACCTGGTGCTGGCATCCAAAGCTAAGTCATTTGCCCGGCTCCATTCAGCCTTCATCTCTTTGTATTCCTGGATAATGGCATCGATGTCAGTCTTCAGAACTTGCAACTGATGCTCTATGGTCTGAATGGTTGTATGGAGTGTCTCATTCTCCTTGCGTAGCATGGATATCCTTTCCCCTCATTTCCCAATTAGGCTTTCAACAGCTCATTCTCTTGCAAGCATCTTTCCAACTTGGTCGAAATTAGCGACTGTGCATCTCCCCACTTTTGCCGCTCATGAGAAAATCGAGACTCCTTTTCTTTGCTTTCCTTAGCTTTACCCTTCCAGAAGTCTAGTTCTTTCTGAAGCTTTTCTATCTCTTTCTCATGGGCGCTCAGAGACCTGCTAGTTTCAGCGAACTTTCCCTTGGTTCTTAGCCTCTTGTTTTCTTGATGCAAGTCCTGTATACCGGATTGTGCCATGTCTCGCTCCCTAGCCACTTTTCATGTCTTGACCTCTTGGATCTCAAGCCTAGTTTTCAAATCCTCGACATCCTCTTGAAGCTTATCATATTCCCGCTTCAATTTCCCCTTGTCTTTTCTAATTCCTGCCTGACAAGCTCAATCTCTGTTGTATGGCGATTCACTTGTGCTAGCAAGTTGATCCTAAGATCACAATCAAAAGATCTATTCTCTTATGTTTATCTCCCTAAACCAGTCTCACTCAACAAGGAAGAGAAGCAGCAAGAAAACACTAAGAGGAAAAGGAATTGCAGCAACGTCACTTTTTGCAAGGAGGTGGCGATATCACTATTTTGCAAGGCCAGGTTTTTTTTCTTGAAACCAAACTTTTTCTCAAGCAAAATCAGTATATCTCAAATAGAATCAATCACTCAGGGTCCGGCTACAGTCTCTATATCTGATATATATAGGCGCAAAACCCTGACCCCTCTCTCCCTAAGCTTGGCCGACCCCCTATAGCTTGTTGCATAAGATTTTCATTAATCCAGTTGGACTTAAACTATTTAATTCTAAGATGGGTCAATATGCCCATTGTATTATCTAATAATATTAATGGTCCATTAATCTTAATGCCTTAAGTTGGCCAACCATCCTTAGTAGACAGTCCTAAATTAGAATAGTCACTTTGGACTCATTCTAATTTATCATGCTTATATATATTGGATAGATTAATTTCCAAACAAAAGTAATTTAATTCTCAATTAAATTTCTTTCTCCTCATGAACAATTCATGTCATTAATCTATTAATATCATCTCATGACATTATTCCAATATAGCATAGTCATTCGAAATTCACCTTGTACATCTCTATGTCAAAGTCGACCTTGGATTTCTAAAATCTCAATTATGTCTTAATCTCTCTCAATTGAACTTCTTCAATTAAGTCCTAAATATAGATCTTTTATTCCATTAAGTTTTACCTTAATAGAATACCATGTTTAATATATACATATATGTTCTTATGTTTGTGACCCTCTAGGTTCCCAATATGTTGGCAATAAACATAAGTTAATCTTATTAACTTGTTTTCATAGATAATGAGCGGGATCTAGCAACCTATCATGACCATCCAAATATTGTGAAGTCAGCGTGACCTTTTAGAACCTTTCAGCAACCAGTCTGTCAGTGTAAAACGGTTCTTTCACCATATATCTCGGACAGCGCATGAGCATGGTGCAGTGTCTACTCATGATCAATCCATATTAGTTCTTTGCAACTTATGATTAACCTTATGAATTTAGAGAAAAAACTTTCTGCTAAATCCATCATGCTTTGGCCAAAGACTTAATCAAGTTAATCATAGTAAAGAACAAATGAGATATGTCTCCATTATCACAAGGAGTGGTGAATCCTCTCTGGATCACTCATTCATCTTCGTATGGTTCATGTCATACCCAATAACACCTTACCATAAGCATCCTCGTGTTTGGGACCCGTTCGTGATGGAATCTAAGTATGACACTCTCCATACAAGATGACCTGGTATCACAAGTCTGAGGAATAATTTACACTACTGGTACTAAGAGAACATTATCATAGACACTAGAGTGATATTACCAAATGAAGTTCTCCTGGCGGGCCATGTTCAGTGAACTTGTTCAACAGACAAGCACCTATATGTTATCCCAAGTATCCCATACTTCAACCTGTATAAGATCGGTTGCTTACTTCATAAGTAAGAAGGGTTAACATATACTAGTCTTTGAGCATTACCAACGCCCCGTCTTGGCAATAAGATGACCAGGAATAGTTTGAGGAACAAGGATTTGATGCATAAGAATCTCATAATTATAACTCTATATAATTCCTTTGCAAGGCCATTATGTTCCATGGGTTTCATCCGATTAGTACTTAATAACTCCTTATTATTGTACTAACATGAAGGAAAACCTTATATCACTATCTTCATAGTGAAAGGTATGCTTTATTGACTGTATATCCCAAGCTCAATCTGATTGGCTCTAGGGCATACACCAACATTGTTCAATTCACATTCAAATCTTGATTTTCTTGAAAGTTGACTTTTTTGGGGTTGAATTTTTTTGGGTTGACTTTTTCGTGTTGACATCCGAATCAAAGTCGTGGAGATCCATCTATGGAATTAGGGGAGATTCTTTGCATTCCGGGAAGTTGAAGGGAGAACTTACCTCATTTAAGGGGGCCGGACAAAATTAGGTGTCTACAGCTACCCCTCTTTGACTATTGCTGAGAATCAGGAATCAGGCAAAGACAAATAGACAACCGTTTTGTCCGGGTATGGAGGTTATTCGGACATAGTGGTTATCTTTTTAAAACAAGCAAAAATTAAAAGATTTAGGACTTGAATTGAAAATACCTTGACTGGGATACCAAGGCTCAACTCGTCTCAAGGGAACGAATTCGACTTTTGGAAATAAAAGTAATACCTCGGCGATGATCCCGGGGCTCAACTCATTTTGAAAACAAGTTCAATTTAAAACAAAATAAAATACCTTGACGGTAATCTCGGGGCTCGACTTATTTATAAAAAACAAGTTTCATTTAAAACAAACGAAAATACCTTAACTGTGATCTCAGGGCTCGACTCATTTTGAGAAAACAAGTTTGATTAAAAACAAAAGGAAATACCTCGACGGTGATCTCGAGGCTCGACTCATTTTGAGAAAACAAGTTCGATTAAAAACAAAAGGAAATACCTCGAGGGTGATCTCGAGGCTCGACTCATTTTGAGAAAACAAGTTCGATTTAAAACAAAAAACAAATACCTCGATAGTGATCTCGGGGCTCAACTCATTTTGAGAAAACAAGTTCGATTCAAAACAAAAAAATAACTCGACGGTGATCTCGAGGCTCGACTTATTTAAAAAAAAAAGTTTGATTTAAAACAAAAGAAAATACCTCGAGGGTGATCTCGGGGCTCGACTCATTTTGAGAAAACAAGTTCGATTTGAAACAAATGAAAATACCTCGATGGTGATCTTGGGGCCCGGCTAATTTTGAGAAAACAAGTTCGATTTAAAACAAAAGAAAATACCTCGACAGTGATCTCGGGGCTCGACTCATTTTGAGAAAACAAGTTCGATTTAAAACAAAAGAAAATATCTCGACAATGATCTCAAGGCTCGACTCATTTTTAAATAAAAACAAGTTCGATTTAAAACAAAAGAAAATACCTCGACGGTGATCTCGAGGCTCGACTCATTTGTAAAAAGCATGTTCGATTTAAAAGAAAAAAAATACCTCAACAGTGACCTCGGGTCCCGACTCATTTGAAAAAACAAGTTTGATTTAAAAGAAAATTCTTTGTGATTCATGCAATGTCAATCAAATGCAATGATGCTGATGACATGTTTTTCAAATGCTTGTAGAATGCATGTTCTTTAGGGATGAATGCATTTATATGTTTATGTCATAAGTTTTTAATCCATGATTTCATTGAGATTCACAGACTTCTCCAACTTCATGACGAATGTCATTGACTTTCCCACTTTTTGCCCTACCTGATGAGCCTCCCATTGTTACGAATTGCATGAGTTCTAACTTATGATTCATTGATATCCATAAATTTTTGGCTCTTTGACGGTGTCTTCAATCTATCCATTGTTTGCCCCACTTGATGAGTTCTAACTTATGGTTTCACTGGGATTCACAAATTTTCTGACTCCATGACGGTGTCTTCACTCTACCCATTACTTGTCTCACTGGATGAGTTCTTCAGTATTACGGATTGTCATGAGTTTTCCAAATTTTAGTTGTTTCCAAACCTTTTCTAAAATTTAAATCTACTCTTTAGTAATGCAAAGAAATCCTTTTATTTAAAGATTTTTATATTTACTAATCATCATTCACTTTGATAACATTCAAAATGCAACACAACATATATGAAAGATGGTATGGAATAGCCAAATGCCATGAAAGGGCTAACATGGATTCATTGTAAAGAGGTTCAGATAACAAAGATGAATATCAAGGATTAAAAAAAAACAATGTAAAGGAAGAGGTATAGATGCCCCAGATGCAGAATATCCTAGACCTTTCCTGCTTCAATTCATCTGAAATATCTTTTGAACGAGCCATTTGCTTGGGTGACTTCTCGACTGTCGCTGTTTCTTCAAACTAAGCTTTACCCCTTTTCTCTGAATTCTTGATACTTTCTCCCCCTTTACATGGAGCATTGATCCAATATTTGATCAGTATTTGGGCCGCCCTTTGTGGGTTTTCAACCCAAGTGTCCTCCGTTCGATTTTAAGTCGCCCTTTTCGGGTTTTCAGCTTAAACCTCTCCTTTTACATTTGTTTTTTCATTTTCTCTTTTTTCATGTTCCACTATGCATCTAAGAATTCTAAATTTTTCCATGGAAAAATGACAATTCAAAAGATGGGATAAAAACTAAGGAAAAACCCTTCAAGTTAAATACTCATGCTTGATCAAAATGGACTTTAAAAGCACGTAATATAGGCTAAGGTTTGGTTTAGAAAGAAAGGATAAATAGGCCCAAAATGTGTTTGAGGGTAATCAGATCAAGGATCATTTCATGAGGAGGATTCATTTTCGAAACATTCGTCTTTTTCAGACTTTTTCCTTCTTTCACTTTTATTTCTTCTTCATTCTTGGCTTTCATTTGCCACACGTTTTCACACATTTTTTGTGTGTTTTTTTCTCTCCTTTTTTTTTTCTTTCCTTTTTTTACTATTATGGCTCATTTTATCACTGTAGACACCTAATTTTGTCCGGGCCACTAAACATGTATGTTTTCTTCCTATATTGATGTTTTCGAGTATAAAAAGACTGTTTTCATCCTGCAGGTGGTACTCCGAGACTTAGTTTAAGAGGGCGAGCACAAAAAGTCAAACTTGAAAAAAAGTCAACCCCGAAAAAGTCAACCCCAAAAAAGTCAACCCGGAGAGTCAACTACTGAAAAAGTCAACCCACTTTCAAAATCAAGATTTTAAGTTCAATTGAAAAATGGAGAAATAATTTTGATAATCCGAGGTCTACATTGAAAGATATGGAGTTCGGAAGTTGGGATTTGGAGATTCAGTAGAAAAGAAACCCTAATCCGAGAAATTTGGGGAAAAGTGCTTAAACGATCAAACTGGTCGAAATTGAAGGTTCCAAATGAAAGATAAGCACTGACTACGGGTAATGGAGAAGTCACTTGCAAGAAAAATCAAAAGAAAAGTCAATCCGGGAGAAAACCGAGAATTAGGGTTTTTAGTGGATTTCGGTGAAATCGGGAAGAATCACAGAAATGGCCCGACTTGGTAAGACCAAAGCCCCCAATGGATGAGGAATGATTAAAAAGGATGGCCCAAGGCTCAGATTGAAGAAAATCTGAAAATCGGACTTGTTTTGAGCAAAACCGGGTTTCGGAGGTTAAAGGGCAAAATTGGAAAAATTTGGGAAAAATAGCAAATGGACTCCGAAAATTATGGAAAATTTGTCAATCTCATTCTTAAATCATTTGAAGGAGATTGGCGAAAGAAAATCTTGATTCCGAGTTCGTTTGCAAAATGGCCAAATCCCGGGCTTCTTATGCAGTAATTCAAAAAGATAAATCCCAGAAAAATAGCAAATGGACTCCAAAAATTCTGAAATTTGGCAAATCTCATTTTTAAATTATTTGGAAGAGATTGGAGAAACAAAATCTTGATTCCGAGTTCGTTTGCAAAATGGCCAAATCCCGGGCCTCCTATGCAGTAATTCAAGCCGATAAATCCCGAAAAAATACCAAATGAGCTCCAAAAATTATGAAAACTTTCAGATCACACTTTTTAATTATTTTGAAGAGATTGGTGAAGAAAAATCTTGATTTGGAGCTCGTTTAAAAAATGGTAAAAAGTAGGGGCATAAAAGGACATTTTGGAAAAAAAATCCAAATAAATAGCAAACGGACTCGGATAATTTTGAAAACTTCCAGAACTCAATATTTTATTATTTTGGAAGTATTAAAAAAAGAAAAATTGAATTTGGAGCCCGTTTGATATTTATTTTGCATCCAGGGGGCAAAATGGTCGTTTCACCCAAGCAACCGAAAATGGCTTCTTTGGGCCTTTCAAAAATCAGAGCTGGGCTGGAAAAGAGAAGTGCTGGCCTGCCCAAGCCCAAAGGAAGGAGGAAGCTTAGGATTTTTTCAATCAAGTGATTAAAAATCAAGAGTTAAGTTAGAGATTTTCATTTTTGAGCCTAAGTCCCAATCCCACATCCCTTTGTAATGTCAAGCCAAGGAGGTGCTCACCTTATAAATAAGGAGTCTTGGCCTTTGGTTGAGATCACCACTACCCCTTGTGAGATAGTCTATACACTTGTATTAGGATTATCCGGGTGGTGAGTCATAGTGTTTTTGTTGAGAGGGTTTGTAGCTTAATCCGTTCAAAAGCTACTCTGAGGGTTTGTAGCTTAATCCGTTCAAAAGCTACTCTGAGGGTTTGTAGCTTAATCCGTTCAAAAGCTACTCTGAGGGTTTATAGCTTAATCCGTTCAAAAGCTACTTGTGAGAGGGTTTGTGGCTTAATCCGTTCAAAAGCTACTCTGAGGGTTTATAGCTTAATCCGTTCAAAAGCTACTTGGTGAGTTTTCATTTTAAAATAATGTTTCTTGTTCTTCCTTCATTTCCTTTCTTAAGTATATTTTTCTTACATTTTGTTTTTACAATAAACTCACCATGGCCAAATGGCCTACATTATTTATTGTTTTTGATTCATTTTACCATGTTGTTTATGCTATTTTCTTTATTTTTGATGTTTTAAATATTATGTTATTTCATGTTCTTAAGTTATATTTAATTTGGTTGTTTTGTTTGTTGCCATTTATGTCTTAGATATCATGTTTTTGCATTTTTAATTTTCTGTTTTCATGTTGTTTAAATTTGAGCATGTTTTAGAGTTAGCATATTAAGTGTTTGTGAAAATGCTTGTGTGATTCTTTGCATGATTCTTGTTTTATATCTTAGTGAGCATGTTTTAGATTTGGTATATTAGGTGTTTGTGAAAATGCTTGTGTGATTTTTGTGTTATGACTTAGTTTTTCATGCTAGCATACCAAGTGTTTGTGAAAATGCCATGCTTGTTGAAGCTTGGGGCCATTTGGCTACTCCATGTGTTTTGCATTGTGTGTTGTATTTTTGTCATGCTAGTTGTTAGGTTTTTGCATTTGCATGATATTTGGTTGGATTTTTGAATTAAGCATGCCTTGTGTTTGTGAAAATGCCATGCATGTCTTAGGTCTAGGTTACATTAAATGCCATGCAAGTTCATGTTAGGTCTAGGCCATATTATTTATGTCATGCATTTTCCTTACATTTAGGTTTAGATCCATGCATTTCATGCATTATGTTTGCTGCATTGTTTCATGCATTTCATGTTCATGCCACTTGAATAATGACTTGAGCCAATTAATGGTTCAAGATCATGCTCTCTTGAGCACACTTGTGGAAAATTAAGTTTGTCAAATTTATTATTCTACCTTTGTGATTTTTTTACTTAGCCAATTTTTATCTAACTTTCAAAAAGTCCTACCTACTGCTTTCAAGTCATTTTATGAGTTTCAAATATTTTTATTTTGGTTTTTAAATGATTTTATCAAGGACAAAAAAAAAAGTGTTGGCAAAGCAGTTTTTTTTTTCACCCAAAACTCGTACATCTCTGATTTTTCTGGGAATTCATCTTTGATCAGAAAATTAAGAAAATTTTTCCTCGTGTAGTTTTACATGTCCTGAGTCTCCAGTATTTTTTTTAGAATTTTTGGGATTTTTAAAAATAGGGTAAAAAATCGTGGATTAAAACTGGACAGTGGAGTCAGAATTGAATTTAAAGAAAAACAAAGCAGTTTTTTCTCCTCCAAAAACTCGTACATCTCTGGTTTTTCTGGGAATTCATCTTTGATCAAAAAATTAATCCAATTTTTTTCTCGTGTAGTTTTACATGTCTTGAGTCTCCAGTATTTTTTTTTAGAATTTTTGGGATTTTTAAAAATAGGGTAAAAAATCGTGGATTAAAACTGGACAGTGGAGTCAGAATTGAATTTAAAGAAAAACAAAGCAGTTTTTTTTTCTCCTCCAAAAACTCGTACATCTCTGGTTTTTCTGGGAATTCATCTTTGATCAGAAAATTAAGCCGATTTTTTATCGTGTAGTTTTACATGTTCTGAGTCTCCAGTATTGTTTTCAGAATTTTTGGAATTTTTAAAAATAGGATAAAAAATCATGGACTAAAACTGGACAGTGGAGTCAGAATTGAATTTAAAGAAAAACCAATTTTCTGAATTGGTTAATTTACTTAGAGTGGGCTGATTAGGAGGGTTAGCTACTGACTTAGGGTAATTTCTAAGCCTTTTTAAACTCTAAAAATGGTTTTTAAAGTCCCGGGTTAAGGGTAGTAAAGTCCGGATTTTTTAAACTTAGGAAATTAGAGCCATTTAAAAAAAAAAAGCTTTAGCCCAGTTTTTATTTTTAATTCAAGCTTTTCAAAATTGTTTTCAAACAATCACAAAGTATTTTGGTTTTAGAATATTTAATTTGACATATTTTTCTAAGGTAGCCGGATATCTTTTTAGATATACGGATTTCCTTAATTAAAGGAAAAAATACATTTGATGCATTGCATTTTTATATTCATGCATTTTATATAATATGTGATTCTTGCCATAATAATTTCTATGTGTCATGTCATTTAGGTTGCATTATATTATTTAGATTTTGCTATGTCATTTTATTTATGTCATGCATATACATATTCATCTCTTTTAAATGTTTTCAAAAAAAAAAAAAAAAGATAATGATTTTCAATAAAAATAAAGATATTCCCGAGTTAAATAATTCATGAGTTCTCTACCGGGTTTGCTGGAGGGAATTTCATCAATTATCATTAATAAAGGAATATCTTTCTTTCAAAAAAGAGAATGATTCAGAAAGTTTTCCAAAACTAATAAAAATTTCTATATTTTGCCACGTTTGTTGGGGAATATAGGAAAATTTTGAATTTATAAATTCCGGATCATTTTCAATAAAAAATGGAATTATTTTTAAATTGGGAATTAACTTGAAATACTAAATTTAAAACCAACTTTTTACCGAGACTTGAGATAACACACGATTAATAAGGTACCGATTTATACGGGCGTTGTGGGGGTGCTAATCCTTCCCCACACATAACCGACTCCCGAACCCGCTTCTTTGATTTCTCTGGTTTAAAACGCAGACTTGAAATTGGTTTTTAAAATGTTTTAATTAATTTTTAAAATATTTTATAAAACCGGTTTTAATAGGTGGCCGATCACACCTAGCTAAAAAAGATTGGTGGCGACTCCATGTCTTTTTTAAGGTCATTTTCAAAACCTTCATTTCTAGAGGAATTAAGTCGACTTTTCCTCAGTTTTTTTTTTTTTTAAATGTCACGCTTAACGAATAATAAAGTCTTGCGATGAGACTCGTCTTTATTATTTTTTAGGTTGCGACAGCTTGGCGACTCCGCTGGGGACATATTAGAGAGTCAGGCCTAGAAATTAGTCGTGTGTTATCAAAGTCTCGGTTTTGTTGGTTTTATTGGTATTTAATTTTAATTCCCATATTTTTTTAAATAAGGAGAATTTTGAAAATAATAAAATATTTTTAAATATGTTCATACTCATGTGCATGCATTTTATTATTGTTCTCTAGCTATTTAAGGTTGTATATTATAATTGCTTGTTGGTTAATGCGTTACACTATTCTTGAATGTTTTAATTGCTAGGGCATTTAGAATAAGGGGTGTAGAATAGGTGGTGACAGGTTTGTTTTGTTTCTCCACACACACTACACGTGCATTTGCATAACATGAATCCTCTACCCGGGTTCCGTCCTTTTAAGTGGGAGTAAAGTAACTAAGCCTTCGTGATTGATCCTCCGTATGGGCTAGTGAAACACTTTCGGAGTATAAAGTACCTAATGCCTTCGTGATGATCCTCCGCATGGGCATAGGAAAATCTACTCTAACGAATTGAACCCGTTTTTATCGGGGTGCCTTACTAGCCTTCACCGGCGACAGTGAGGAACAATTCGGGGCCTTAGAACCGATTCACCCTCATATAGTGAACCTAGGCGAAGCCATGCCGGATTTCCATTAGATGTACCGAAAATAGGAACACATGGAGGGACATTTCTAAACCTTTTGTTACCTATTTTACACTCCGAATAAGTGTGGAAGATCGGGCAACGATGTACGTACATCGCCCGTAATAAATGTGATACTCCGCCTCGAAGGCATCGTGATGCCTAAATAAGCAGATATTGTTGGGGCAGATGTTCATTAGCTGTTTTTAAAAATTAAAAAAAAATCAATCATTTTTCAAGCATTTTTGCATTTTGCACATTTCATGCATCTGTGAATAGAGCATGTACATTTTTGGGTGTGTTATTGATCTTATTCTTTGCAATAAACAGTTGGTAATTTCATTTGAGGATTTCATAAAACCGGTAGTGTCACATGAACATTTGCATATTGTACCATAGTAGGATCCACCTTGAAATTCTTTTGAAAATAATGTGATTGGTTTTTCATAAATAAAAAAAAAACACAAAAAAAAAATCATAAATTTGGATGCAAATCTTGCATAATGAGATTTTTTGAATAATCAAGATTTAGGTCCCACCAATTTCGTGTAATCATTGATTTCTTTGTATATACCTTTGTGTTAATTCATTTATTTTTTTGCATGTATCATTTTGACATCATGTTATAGTCGTAGCATGCATGGTCATTCATTGTAAGATACGTTTATGACATGCATGGTCATTATTTGTATATACTTATGTATCAATTTATTCTTTCTTTACATGTATCATGTTGGCATCAAGTTGCATTCATGCATTCATAGTCAGCGTGATTTTTTCTGTATATATCCATATATCAATTTATTCTTTCTTTACATGCATCATGTTGGCATCCAGTTGCATTCATGCATTCATAGTCAGCATGATTTTTCTGTATATATCCATTATCAATTTATTCTTTCTCTATATGCATCATGGTAGCGTCAAGTTGCATTCATGCATTCATAGTCAGCATGATTTTTCTGTATATATCCATATATCAATTTATTCTTTCTCTATATGCATCATGGTAGCATCAAGTTGCATTCATGCATTCATAGTGAGAAATGATTTTCCTATATATATCCATGCATTAATTTGCTTATTTTTTACATGCATCATGTTGGCATCAGGGTGCATTCAGGGCATACATAGTCGTCATGTTATGCTCATGCATTAATTTTTCATATTGGCATCAGGTTGCATTCATGACATACACGGCCAGCATGACTTTCTTTGTATATACTCTGTGTCAGTCATTTATTCTTCACATGCATCATAATTGACATTATGTGGCATTCATAGTGTATATGATCATTCATTGGTAATGCATTTGGAACATACATGGTCATTTATTGTATATATCCATGCATTAATTTGCTTATTTTTTTTACATGCATCATGTTGGCATCAGGGTGCATTCATGGCATACATAGTTGATAACTCGTATAATTATATAGTTTTTAGTTATGTTTTATTATTGTTTTGTGTTAAATACGAGTTATTATTGTTTAGTCTAATTGTGTTTATGATCTTTTATATTTTTATGTAATTTGGTGTTTTTCACAAGTTTATTTGAGTGATTTCAGATTACTAGAATTAAGGGCAAATCCAGTTCAGTTCCAGTTCCGACACCGTTTACCATATCAGCTATATCTCGAGTTTCACTGAAGCAATAAGGCTGAAATTTGTATCCCTGCAAAGCTAAGAGGCATATCTATCTTTTTCATGTTTTACACTTCTTGAAACGGAGTCGTTTTCCCTAGCGAAATCGACCATCAAGTTGGCTGATGTGCAATGACGTCTGTTCTGCACCGTTTTGGTATTTTGACCATATCTTCCGATCCACGTGCGCAAATGATCTGATTCCAACGGCTATGGATCCGTAACTGATAGGGGTATATTTTTCTAGAAGACCATTTTATCAGATCGAGCCTCCAACATTGACAAAATCGACCATCAAGCTGGCTGATCAGAATTGTCATACAATATGACGAAAATTGTTAGAAAAATGCACCCACCTATTATACCTACCTTTGAAATTTGTAAAGCTTGTCTCTTGTCATTTAGCCCTCCAAAATGTGTATAAATAGAGGGCCTTGGATGAGTATTGGGAGACATTGATACATTGGTAGGATAGCCATTGTAATAAAATTCTCTAAGTTTTCTTTTTCTTTCCTTTCTCTAGTCTTCTTTTTCTTCTTACATTTCTTTTCATTTTATTCATATCTAGTATGTGTTTCTAATCATATTGTTGAGGTGATGAGGTGAAGCTCTTGGTAAATGCTAAGGTTAGTCTCTTAAACATGAGCTAAAATGAATCATCATTTATAAGCACTAGTATAGATAATATTTTCTTTTGGTTTAAAATCATACTTGCAAAGTAGAGATCTTGATTCATTATTGACAATGAAAATGGCACAGTAAATGCTTGGTTTCATAACCTTGATTTGTTGTAGACATATAACTTGGCATAAGGAATGCTTGGACTCTTTTTATGAGTTTTGAGGACACCAAATGAACATAATATCATATGCTATGGACGTTGGACAATTTGGACTGAATTGCTAAACCTTCCGATTGGAACCTCCCTTATGTGTGGATTTCAATTGTGTAATAAAACAAGATTAATCTTAGCATAACACCAAGAGTGGATTCTCTAACCTCAACATCTTTTCTTATTGTTTTTTATATCTTGTTTAATTTCTTTTATATTTTGTTTATTTTGTTCTCTAATATCTTGTTTATCTTATTTTGTTGTTGATCTCCTAATATATTGTTTACTTTCTTTTTCTTATATATTTATAAACTTATACTTACTAGTACGCTTCCCTGTGGTTCGACCTCGGACACCCGAGAATTTATTACTTGAACATAACCTGCACTTGGGTTTACAACTCTTAATTGAGTCACCATCAAGTTTTTGGCGCCGTTGCCGGGGAGGCAATACTAAGTATATAAGTTTATAAGTATATTTATTTTTATTGGCTGGTTATACCGCCTATATTTATTTTTATTGGCTGGTTATACCGCCTAATTTTCTATATATTTATATTTATATTGTATATTAACTTTGTTTTATTTTTATTGGCTGGTTATACCGCCTAATTTTGTATATTAACTTTGTTTTATGCTTGTTTGGCGACGTGATTTTAGATCTCGTCGTTTAGTTAGATTTTATTGTGAAACTTTTTCAGGTAATCTTTCTAATACAACTCCTACCATGGCTGACAATGAAAGTGTTCATGCTGAAGATGAGAACAGACAAGTACGCACCATGCGTGACTACTTGCAACCAACTCGAAGCTCATCACCCTCTTGTTTTATTTTTCCTCTCAATGCAAACAACTTTCGTTTTAAACCAGGTATGATAGCTTTGCTTCCAAATTTCTATGGGTTGGAATCGGAAAGTGCTTACTCGTTTCTAAAAGACTTCGAAGATGTATGTGTCACCTTTAATGACCAACAATGTACAAATGAAATTGTCAAGCTAAAATTATTTCCTTTTTCTTTAAAAGATAAAGCAAAAATTTGGTTTCATAATTTAAAACCAAGGTCAATTGGCACATGGCAAGAATTACAAACTGAGTTTCTAAAGAAATTTTTCCCAGCACATAAAACTACTGCTTTGAAAAGACAGATTCAAAATTTCAATCAAAATCAAAATGAAGCATTTTTTCAGTGCTGGGATCGTTTTAAAGATTTGTTAAGTTCTTGTCCACATCATGGTTTTGAAAAATGGCGTCTTATTAGTTTCTTTTATGAAAGTTTAACTCCCGAAACTAAACAATTTGTTGAAACAATGTGTAACGGTGAGTTTCTAGAAAAAGAACCTGAAGAAGCCTTTGACTACTTAGACCATTTGGCAGATAACTCTCAAGCCTGGCACACAGATAATTCCTCTGAAAGTTCCAATAGATCTAATGTTGTTTCTAACAGAGGAAAATATCATTTTAGTCAAGAAGATGAGATAAAAGCTAAAGTAGCTAATTTGGCTAGAAAGATTGAAGCCATGGAACTTAGAGAAGTAAAAGAAGTCAAAACGGTTAAAAATGAAGAAAGTTGTGGAATTTGTGAAATCATGGGACACCCCACTTCTGAATGTCCAAACATTCCCATTCTTAAAGAAGCGTTGCATGATCAAGTAAATTCCATAAACACATTTAAAAAGCCTTTTCCTTCTCCTTACTCTGAAACGTATAACCCTGAATGGAGAAATCATCCCAACTTCAGTTGGCGGAATAATAATCATGTTCAGGTACCACAATCTCAAAAGCCGGGCAACACTTTTTCCTATCAACCTTCACGTGTACAAACCTTGGAAGAGACATTGCAAGCATTCATGCAAACACAAGCAAATGTGAATAGCCGGACTTCACAGGACATCAATGAGATCAAAAACACATTGTCCACATTGACAGCTTCATTACGCACTCAAGAAAAAGGTAAGTTTCCTGCTCAACCTCAGCCTAACCCTTCTACTCAATGTCTTGTTTCTTGCTCCAATGAAACTCAACAGGAAAATGCCAGTTCTATCACAACTCTTCGAAGTGGAAAGGCAATTGACAAAAACATTCCATCAAAAGACCAAGATCCTTCTTCCCCTCCGAAAAGTAAAGGTAAGGATGATGGTAAGTCTGAACTTCTTGAAAATTTGGACAAAGAAAAAGGTATGCATCCTGCTCCTTTTCCTCAAAGGTTGCAAACAATAAAGAATTTGAATCAAAATGCAGAAATTTATGAACTTTTCAAACAAGTTAAGATTAACATTCCTTTATTGGATGCAATCAAACAAGTTCCATCTTATGCTAAATTTTTGAAGGACATGTGCACAGTTAAAAGGAAACATAATGTACAAAAGAAAGCATTTTTGACGGAAAGTGTGAGCTCAATCATTCAGCACCTTACTCCACCAAAATTCAAAGATCCTGGATGCCCAACAATCTCATGCATCATTGGAAACACTAGAATAGAACGTGCATTGCTTGATCTTGGTGCTAGTGTTAATCTTTTGCCTTTTTCTGTTTATCAACAGTTAGGTTTAGGTGAACTCAAGGAAACACCTGTTACACTTCAACTAGCTGATCGTTCTGTAAAAATTCCTCGAGGGATAGTTGAAGATGTTTTGGTTCAAATTGATAATTTTTACTTCCCTGTTGATTTTATTGTTTTGGACACACATCCTGTTTCAAATCCAAATGTTCAAATTCCTGTTATATTAGGCCGTCCATTTCTTGCAACTTCTAATGCTCTGATAAATTGCAGGAATGGTATGTTGAACATTTCTTTTGGAAATATGACTTTAGAATTAAATGTGTTCAACACTTGCAAGCAACCTGGTGATGATTCAGAAGTACATGAAGTGGATTTCATTGAAGAACTTGTTCATGAACATCTCACCACTACCACATTCAATGATCCTTTAGAAGCTTATTTAATTGAATGTGAGTTTGATAATGCTTCAGAAATTTCACACACTGATTCTTTGTTAAATTCTTTTCAGGTTAAGCATTGTTGGAAACAAAAGTTTGAGGAACTTCCATCACTCACAAATGTCACTGTACCATCAACTATTGAACCACCCAAGCTGGATTTAAAACCATTGCCATCCGAGCTAAAATATTCCTTTTTGGGTGAGAATGAAACTTTTCCAGTCATAAATGAACTTGAGGAACTCAGAAATGATGCATATGAGAATTCTAAAATTCATAAAGAAAGAACTAAAGCCTTTCATGACAAGTTAATTTCAAGAAAAACATTTGATGTTGGGCAAAAAGTTCTACTTTATAATTCTAGACTTCACATATTTCCTGGTAAGTTGAGATCAAGATGGACTGGCCCATTTGTGGTTAAGCATGTGTATCATTATGGAGCAGTTGACATTGAGAATCCTCAAAATGGTAACGTATTCAAGGTAAATGGACAAAGACTCAAACTCTTTTTGGAAAATCATGTTACTCAAGAAGAGGTTGTTTTTCTTTCTGATCCTTGTTTTGAAAATAACTAGATGTAAATATAATTTTTTTTTTAACCCCGGTTAAATGGCGGATAACGGTACTCCGTGATTATTTAAGTCGGTTCCATCAGCTACCCACAAAACTGATATTGTATATAAATTTCTCTTTCAATTTCTTTTTCATTTTTTTCAAGATGGATGATATTCTCACAAGATTGCAGAAACGATTTCCTCCTTTTCCTCGAAATATTTTACTGAAGCTTTACCAAGTTCGATTTGAAAGATTAAGAATGCTTATGCACAAAGGGATTCCTGAAGACATACGTTGGATAATTGAAGCCAAGGTACGTGAAGATGAATATCTTCCTGTTTTGCATTTACCAGGTACAGGTAGAAGCACTTATGCAAAGAAGCGACGAGCAAAGCGCATGAGTTCAAATTGCCACAAGTGTGCACGATGGACGTGTAACGGTAAATGTCGTTCTATTGGGATTCCGTCCTCTAATCGAGATGATAAAATTGAATTCATTAAGGATGGACTGAGTAAGGAGAATTTGGGTAATATCCAACTTTCTCTTGAGACGCATCCTAGTGGAGATGTACAAAGAGAAATTCTTGATTTATGGTCGCAATTCCAAAAGGAATGGCAACATCTTGGGAATCTGATGTTAAAAGACCCTGTTTGCCAGCTTGTAAGAAAACTGGATGGGAAGCATATCCTCGACTCATAGAAGGCGTTTAAGCCGTTTCTGGACGTAAAACCAGAGGAAGATGTGAGCCACAATCACAACTACAATAAATGACTTCTCAGCTTTTGGTTTGATTTGCAATAATTTCATTTCGGTTTAATTTACGTGTTGTTCGATTTGTGTAATTATTCTCGTATTTTTTGCATTGGTCTTTTACGATTGATTTTTCTTCTCTTTTTGATTTTCTTCCTGAAATCACGCAAAAATCTTTTGTTAGGTTAACATTTTCTTCTGACAGGTCAAATACACTTTCGGCGACATTATCTAACATTTTGTTTGTTGTGTCTCAGTTATAATAAGTGGTTAGCAACCTCTGCAGGTAATATCTCCTAAATTCTACCTTTAAAATTTGACATTGGGGACAATGTCATATTTTAGTAGGGGGTAAGGGACATATTTTGCTTCAAAAAAAAAAAAAAAAAAAAAAAAAAAAAGCATGTTTAGACTTAGTGTGTTTTTTTAGTTACTTTCAATACTATAATGAGATATGAATTGCATAAGTCTAAAACAGATTTATTAGTGAGAAGATTTTCATGAGAATTGAGCTTGATGTCAACCTTTTTATGAGCCAATGTTAATATGATATGTTGATTGAGAAAGAAGCATGTTTAGACTTAATCTGACTTGTATAATCATCCTTGTGAGTTTTTGAGCCTATAATGATTGATGCATTATACAAATCAATCTAATTTCTTTCGTGAGTGCTCTTATGATTACATGATTCTCTAGAACTTGCTTTAAACCGTTTGATACTATATTGATACATGTGACAACATGAATATGATAGAGGCATTAGGATTATAACCAGAGCCAAACAGCCATCCATTATTAATGTTCTACGAGAACATCCCCACTAGTGAGCCAATTTGAGCCTACATTAAATATGATGTTTTATTGGTAACCACAACTTACACCTAGCCTAAATATACTTATATCCTTACCCTTGTTCTAAAGATGAATTTTATATTTTGAGACATATTGCAAAAAAACAAGGGATATTTTTATTTGAAAATTTGGGTTAGAAACAAAAGATAAGTGTGGGGGAAGAAAAGAAAAGAAAAAGTCAAGAGAAAAAGAAAGGGATCATTGTCAAATACATTCCCATATTAAAAAAAAAAAAAAAAAAAAAATCTTCTCTTGAACTTCTAGAAAAAGATGTTACAAAGTTGGTTAGAATGATGCAAAGGCTCAACATGAATATTTAGCCTATGTTATTATGTGCTTTATAAGAGTTTTGAGAAGTTTTATTTGTATGATCTTATTATGTCTCTAAAATCTATGAACTCTTTGGAACCTTTGTGATATCTTTATCCTTTTGTTCTTTAACCACATTATAACCCTTTGGCCCAATTACAACCTTGAATAAAGACCTCTTGATTTATGAAGTTGTATGATCTAAATAGTGGAGAATAAGTGGACAAGCAAGCATATGGTAGAACTGTTTTCATGAGATTGATTGAGTGTAAACACTTTACCACTACTTTAAAGAGTGAAAATCATGAGAGTATCCCATGTGACAGGTTGAGATTAAGTTGAATATGCACTATTTTGATTGAAATATGTTATGTTAATATTGGCTTAACTCATTTATTTACATTCAAGCATAAATTTTTGTGAAATTCTTTGAGCTATTGATTAGTTTATAAGACTTGTTCAAAGATTGTCTCTAATTTATATTGAAAGGATTAGGAGTAAATATTTTCAGTGTATGTAGTTTACTTATATTTTAGTTTTTCAATGTTTGTGGGTATCGTTCTAGTAAACCCTCACGAGACTAAACTCGTCCACTAGGGACACCTAGGGGTTTAAAGGCTTGTGTCACAGGCTAAGTGCCACCGTGATTTCCTACGAAAATGGATTAGATTAGATTTTCTTATTTTATTTTTATTGAGTCGTTGCTAGGGACTAGCAACAATCTAAGTATGGGGGTGTGATAACTCGTATAATTATATAGTTTTTAGTTATGTTTTATTATTGTTTTGTGTTAAATACGAGTTATTATTGTTTAGTCTAATTGTGTTTATGATCTTTTATATTTTTATGTAATTTGGTGTTTTTCACAAGTTTATTTGAGTGATTTCAGATTACTAGAATTAAGGGCAAATCCAGTTCAGTTCCAGTTCCGACACCGTTTACCATATCAGCTATATCTCGAGTTTCACTGAAGCAATAAGGCTGAAATTTGTATCCCTGCAAAGCTAAGAGGCATATCTATCTTTTTCATGTTTTACACTTCTTGAAACGGAGTCGTTTTCCCTAGCGAAATCGACCATCAAGTTGGCTGATGTGCAATGACGTCTGTTCTGCACCGTTTTGGTATTTTGACCATATCTTCCGATCCACGTGCGCAAATGATCTGATTCCAACGGCTATGGATCCGTAACTGATAGGGGTATATTTTTCTAGAAGACCATTTTATCAGATCGAGCCTCCAACATTGACAAAATCGACCATCAAGCTGGCTGATCAGAATTGTCATACAATATGACGAAAATTGTTAGAAAAATGCACCCACCTATTATACCTACCTTTGAAATTTGTAAAGCTTGTCTCTTGTCATTTAGCCCTCCAAAATGTGTATAAATAGAGGGCCTTGGATGAGTATTGGGAGACATTGATACATTGGTAGGATAGCCATTGTAATAAAATTCTCTAAGTTTTCTTTTTCTTTCCTTTCTCTAGTCTTCTTTTTCTTCTTACATTTCTTTTCATTTTATTCATATCTAGTATGTGTTTCTAATCATATTGTTGAGGTGATGAGGTGAAGCTCTTGGTAAATGCTAAGGTTAGTCTCTTAAACATGAGCTAAAATGAATCATCATTTATAAGCACTAGTATAGATAATATTTTCTTTTGGTTTAAAATCATACTTGCAAAGTAGAGATCTTGATTCATTATTGACAATGAAAATGGCACAGTAAATGCTTGGTTTCATAACCTTGATTTGTTGTAGACATATAACTTGGCATAAGGAATGCTTGGACTCTTTTTATGAGTTTTGAGGACACCAAATGAACATAATATCATATGCTATGGACGTTGGACAATTTGGACTGAATTGCTAAACCTTCCGATTGGAACCTCCCTTATGTGTGGATTTCAATTGTGTAATAAAACAAGATTAATCTTAGCATAACACCAAGAGTGGATTCTCTAACCTCAACATCTTTTCTTATTGTTTTTTATATCTTGTTTAATTTCTTTTATATTTTGTTTATTTTGTTCTCTAATATCTTGTTTATCTTATTTTGTTGTTGATCTCCTAATATATTGTTTACTTTCTTTTTCTTATATATTTATAAACTTATACTTACTAGTACGCTTCCCTGTGGTTCGACCTCGGACACCCGAGAATTTATTACTTGAACATAACCTGCACTTGGGTTTACAACTCTTAATTGAGTCACCATCAATAGTCGTCATGTTATGCTCATGCATTAATTTTTCATATTGGCATCGGGTTGCATTCATGACATACACGGCCAGCATGACTTTCTTTGTATATACTCTGTGTCAGTCATTTATTCTTCACATGCATCATAATTGACATTGTGTGGCATTCATAGTGTATATGATCATTCATTGGGAAATACATTTGGAACATACATGGTCATTCATTGTATATATCCATGCATTGATCTGCTTATTCTTTACATGCATCATGTTGACTTTGGGTTGCATTCATAACAAACATAGTCAGCATAATTTCTTTGTATATGTTCATGCATTAATTTGCTTATTACATACATCATGTTAGCATTAGGTCGTATTCATGACACACATGGTTAGCATGATTTTCTTTGTATATACTCTATATCAATCATTCATTGTTTGCATGTATCATAATTGACACCGTGTTGCATTCATAGGATATACGATCATTCATTGGGAAACATGCTAAAATGCATATGATCAGTCATTGCATATATCCATGTGTTGATTTGTTTATTCTTTGTTTGCAACATGTTGGCATTGTGATTGCATTTATCACATATATGGTCAGCATGTTTCCATTGTACATATCCATACATCATATTGTTTAGGCTTCACATGCATCAAATTGCATTCATGGCTCATTCATCATGACATACATTTGGGGGAAATAAAATAGAAGTTGGCTTGGCTTTAGGAGTCTTTGAAAGAATTTCCATTTCAAATCAGAAGAAGTACTGAGTACACTTTTAATACAGGCTGGTGCTATGGAGGATGAACAAGTTGCCCGAATGGAAAAAATGGAAAGGGAACAGAGAGAATTGCGAGAACAGCTAGCAAAATCTCAAGCAGAATCTAAGGATCAGATGACTAAACTGATGGAGCTAATGTCTGCTGTAATCAAGGGAAAAGGATACACCGAAAACTTTGTCACCGGAGAAGGGTTAGAGGTACAAAAGGGCCAAGATGAGGTCGCAATAAGTGATGCCCAGAACACTGTTAACCCCGTCAATATCCTAAACTCAGATGATCCAGCTGAACAGGCAAAGTTGAAAAGGGTTGCAGTAAATGAGGTTGAGTTGGCAGATTCCCAAGGGAAATATCAATTGTTAGATGAAAGGCTCCCGGCAGTAGAAAATGCAGACGTATTAGGGAGTGTGGAGGCGAAAGAACGATGCTTGGTCTTCGATTTAGTCATTCCTCCTAAGTTCAAGATCCCTGACTTTGTGAAATATGACGGGACGACTGATCCATCAGCCCACATCACTATGTTATGCCGGAAGATGACAAGTCATATAGATAATGATAAGCTTTTGATTCACTTCTTTCAAGATAGCCTCAGCGGATCCGCAATTAGGTGGTATAGTCAGTTGAGCAAGGATCAGATTCACTCTTGGAATGACCTGGCTAGGGTTTTTCTAAACCAGTACAAGCATATGACTGACACGGCGCCTGACCGTCTCACCTTGCAAAATATGAAGAAAAGAGCTACTAAGAGCTTCAAAGAATATGTGCAACGGTGGATGAGCCTGGCCGTCCAAGTACAATCGCCCTTAACTCAGAAGGAAACCACTGTCCTTTTTGTGAATACACTGCAGGCCCCGTACTATGATATACTTGTTGGCAACATCACAAATAATTTTTCAGACATGGTAATTTCAGGGGAGATGATTGAGAATGCTATCAAGGATGGGAAAATTGAAGGAGAAAGAACATCCAATACCAAGAACAAGGGGGCATCTGAAAAGAAAAAGGAAGATACCCAAGTCGTGGAAGACTTTGCCCCACCTCCCCAATTCTCCTCATATCAGCCATTTTACTCTACCCTGAATAACGTCTCTCATGGTTTTTATCCCTACCAACCAATGACTGCAACTACACCAGAATTTACATTTGTCTATCAATCGAACACCCTTGGGGATAATCGAAAGAGGCATAAAAAGCGAAAAAGAAATCCGGTTGACCTGATTCCTATGACATACAGTGAGATACTACCTCAACTCATCCAGAATCACCTTGTGACACCCATGCAAATAGCGCCTCTGAAGCCCCCTTATCCGAGCTGGTATGATACTAATGAGTGTTGTGGGTATCATTCTGGCAATCAAGGTCACTCAACAGAGAACTGCCCCGCTTTGAAGTACAAGGTCAGAGATCTCATCAAGGCTGGTTCGATAAGTTTTGAAGATGGGGAAGTCAAGTGTCATAAGAAACATTGTGCATGATCATATTATGTTTTTGACACATGTAGTTCTATACACTATGATGAGGAAAGCACTTGTCTCATGTTAACATCTACATGAATTAAATGAATTTTGTATTTTAAATGCTTTGTGTTTGTCGTGTTTCAACAATAACTTGAATTTGCAAAAACAAGCATTAAGGAATTTTTAGTGATGGATAGTCTCAAGAAGATTGATGATCATTGTTAGAAATGACCCAATACCTTCAGCCCTCTCTTTTAGGCTTTCCTAAGCCTAAATCTTTTGAACCGAGACCACTTGAAAGACCTAATGCTTCAAGGAATATGAATGATTTGACTTCATAAAACCATTGTCATCACAGAATAAGCAAAGACGTAGATCTTAGTCTAGGCTATGAACAAAGGAACGAACTTTTTGAAAATTTTCAAATTCCTTGAAAATCAAACAAATGAGACATTCTATCAAGAATCCAGATTTTGGTAATTTGATGTGTGTCAAGATTGTGCTAAAACCATTCATTGCCTAGACATCACTTCATGATTGACACCCTGGGGCACAATGATTAAACTAGATTATCCCTTGTCCCAGAGAAAAGGCTGAGTTTCCAATCTGAGTTCTTTGAAGAGACAAGGAAAATATGACCCAAAAACAGGTTTTCCTTGTCTCTTATTCTTCATGGTTAATCAAATTGGGGCATCATATGTGGAAATGATGGATACATCGTGAATAAGGATGGACTTAATGCATGAATCATTGGGGGCATGCGACGAAAAAAACAAAAAAAAAAAAAGAAAAAGAAAAATTGTGATATCATGCATATGAGAATTCGGATGATTCCAAAGTGCAAAATGAAATTCTGAATATCTATTTCCCCTGGGAATTGCTTTTCAATGTGAATATTTGTGCTTGACATGAGAAATGGCCATCTTTCATATCCCTTTCACAAAAAAAAATTATTATCCATAGTCACCCCTTTTGAGCCAAAAGAATTCTTTCTTCTTTGAACCTTGATCAAGGATTACCCTCTATACTGGGGGGCAAATGCGAGGAAAGATCTTTTCAAAGATCATTGAGAAATGAGTGACAGCTCAAGGATAGAAAAAAAGCAAATGGATCCCCGAATAAATACGGGCGCACTCTGTCAAAGAAAAAAGAAGAGGAAAAGATGGCGAAATGAAAGCCAAGAGAAACAAAAAGAAAACACAATAAAAAAGAAAACAAAATGTGTGAAATACATGGCAAATTGAAAGCCAAGAGCGAGGAAAGAAAGACACAAAAGTCAAAAGGAAAGAAATATCCAAGAAGGGACAAATGCTTCAAAGAGAATCCTCCTCAAGAAATGATCCTTGATCTGATTACCCTCAAACACATATTTTGGGCCTATTTATCCTTTCTTTCTGAACCCTGAGCCATGGCCTATATTACGTGCTTTAGAAGTCCATTTTGATCAAGCATGAATATTTAATTTGAAAGATTTTTCCTCAGATTTTATCCCATTTCATCGAATTATCATTTCACTAAGGAAGAATTTAGAATTCTCAAGTGTATGGTAAAAAAATATATATATATGGAAAGAAGGGGACTCTAGGGCGAAAACCCAAAAATGGGCGGTCTAGAGTAAATTTGGAAATTTTCGATGCCATCTATGATAGTGTCGATACCCCAAAAGAAAAGATCTTATTAAAGGAGTGGTCATCGAGGAACATCTAGGAATTCTTGAACCCCCAAATTGCCAACTCTCATTCAAAGGATTGTCTTCAAAAACTGAAACTTTTTTTTTCCAAGATTAAACTTTCCGGTTTAAACATCCCGGCCAATCTTGACGCTTGTCAAAATACTTTGATATTGGAAACTACAAGAATGTTGAATTTGTTTGGTTCTCAATGAATTCATGATTTATAAAAACTGTTCCATTTGTGAGCCTAGAAGGGATATACATTTTTGTCATGAAGTTTTCCTGGAAAAGACAGAATCTTGTTATACCAAGCCTTGCCAATCCCAGTTGAAAAAACCATATTGATACTTAGAGAAATTTCTAACAGTGATCATCAGTCATCAAAAGATTTGTACATCATACACTGTGGAGTTAAAATTTTTGGCTTAGAAGTTTTCCTTAGATAAGCAAAATTGTTTTTCAAAAAGAGAAAATAAAAATATTTTTGAAATACCCATTTTTGATGTTGACATGAGACAAGGGTTTTTCTAACCCAAAGGTATAGAACTGCCAGAATAGGTCTTGACTTCCAGATATGAGAAGAAGATATCGAACCCAGTTCAGATCTCTGTTGATGAAAGTTTGAAAACTGTTGGGGCAAAGAGAATAGCCAAAATGAATTGAAGATATACTCTGATTTGAAGAGGAAAAATGAATTTGAAAGGCTAAGCAATCGGGGGCATTTGCATCACTCATGAGCACACATCTCTTTATCGAGCTTTTGCATCTGCACAGTGTCGGCAAGCATTTGCATCATTCATGGGTATTTGCATTGGCATTATTCCATAAGCATCTGCATTTTACCTTTACATTTACATTCTTCATGGAATTCGCATTTGTGTCATCTCAAGCAATTGCATCATTTCTAGAATCATTGCATTTTCATTATTGTGTGGTAATTGTAGTTACACCATTCATAAACCAGTTACATGAACACAATTAGTAGGGGCATCTGCATCATGAAACATGGGCATCAATCCAGGCCATTTGCATTTGCACTAAGAAATATTTTACATTTGCACCATGAAGCATGAGCACCTTGTTAAAAGACATATGCATCTGCATCATTTCTCAAAGCTTCTGGTGGTGATATCCAGAATTTTACAATTTTAAAAGTGAACAAGTCTTCGGTGGTGATAGCTGAAGCCTCTGGTGGAGATATCCAGGGTTTTATAATTTTGAAAACATGAAAAATTTTATTCTGAAGGAGTTACCCAGAATTTTACAATGAGCAAGTCTTTGGTGGTGATAGCCAAAGCTTCTGGTGGTGATATCCAGAATTTTGCAGTTTTAAAAGTGAACAAGTCTTCAGTGGTGATAGCTGAAGCCTCTGGTGGAGATATCCAGGGTTTTATAATTTTGAAAAATGAGAAATTTTATTCTGAAGGAGTTACCCAAAATTTTACAATGAGCAAGTCTTTGGTGGTGACAGCCAAAGCTTCTGGTGGGGATATCCAGAATTTTACAGTTTTAAAAGTGAACAAGTCTTCGGTGGTGATAGCTGAAGCCTCTGGTGGAGATATCCAGGGTTTTATAATTTTGAAAAATGAGAAATTTTATTCTGAAGGAGTTACCCAGAATTTTACAATGACCAAGTCTTTGGTGGTGATAGCCAAAGCTTCTGGTGGTGATATCCAGAATTTTGCAGTTTTAAAAGTGAATAAGTCTTCGGTGGTGATAGCTGAAGCCTCTGGTGGAGATATCCAGGGTTTTATAATTTTGAAACATGAGAAATCTTCTTCTAGATGAGTTATCTAGAATTTTATATTGAGCAAGTCTTTGGTGGTGATAGCCAAAGCTTCTGGTGGGGATATCCAAAATTTTACATTTTTAAAAATGAAGAAGTATTCGGTGGTGATAGCTGAAGCCTCTGGTGGAGATATCCAGGGTTTTATAATTTTGAAAAATGAGGAATCTTCTTTTGGAGGAGTTATCCAAAATTTTATTCAACATGTGCATCTACATCAAGAAGCATTTGCATCAATCTAAGTTAGTTGAATCTGCATCAAGAAAGTTTGCATCAAATCAAGTCATTTACATTTGCATCAAAGACATTTGCACCAATCTAAGTCATTTGCATCTACAACAAGAAGCGTTTGCATCAACAAAAGACATTTGCATTTGCATCATGAAGCATTTGCATCATCTCTTAAAGCTTTTAGGTATAATCGATTTCGTTTCCTTAAGGCGAGTCGAGCCCCGAAATCATCGTCGAGGTACTTTTTTTATTTATGAACAAGTCTTTGGTGGTGATAGCTGAAGCCTCTGGTGGAGATATCCGGAGTTTTTTTTTAAAGTCCTTTGAAAAGGTAGAAAGTCTTCGGTGGTGATAGCTGAAGCTTCTGGAGATTATACCCAGAATTTTACAGTTTTAAAAATGAGCAAGACTTCGGTGGTGATAGTTGAAGCCTCTGGTGGAGATATCCAGAGTTTTAAAATCCTTTGAAAAGATAGAAAGTCTTCAGTGGTGATAGCTGAAGCTTCTGGAGGTGATACCCAGAATTTTTACATAAAAAAAAAATGAGCAAGACTTTGGTGGTGATAGCCGAAGCTTCTGGAGGAGATATCCAGAATTTTAAACACAGCTGAGAACAAGACAGGTTAATGCCCCGAGACCATCGTCGAGGTCATTTCCTTCTTGCAAATCGAATTCGTTTCCTTAAGACGAATCGAGCCTTGTTTAGGCAGGGAATTCAATTTAAAGACAAATCTTCAATTTACTGTTTTCAAAAAAAAAAAAAATTTGAAAAAAAAAGAAAAAAGAGAAAAAATGAAAAAAAATAGAAAATGAAAAAAGAAAATAAAAAATGCAAAATGCAAAAATGAATGAAGAAATGAAAAAGAAAACCCCTTTCCTTTCCATGTGATTTCACTGACCGTACAAAATTAGTGTTGGTTTATCTTTGCCTGATTCCTGATTCTCAGCAATAGGCAAAGAGGGGCAGCTGTAGACACCTAATTTTGTCCGGGCCACTAAACATGTATGTTTTCTTCCTATATTGATGTTTCCGAGTATAAAAAGACTGTTTTCATCCTGCAGGTGGTACTCCGAGACTTAGTTTAAGAGGGCGAGCACAAAAAGTCAAACTTGAAAAAAGTCAACCCCAAAAAAGTCAACCCCAAAAAAGTCAACCCGGAAAGTCAACTACTGAAAAAGTCAACCCACTTTCAAAATCAAGATTTTAAGTTCAATTGAAAAATGGAGAAATAATTTTGATAATCCGAGGTCTACATTGAAAGATATGGAGTTCGGAAGTTGGGATTTGGAGATTCAGTAGAAAAGAAACCCTAATCCGAGAAATTTGGGGAAAAGTGCTTAAACGATCAAACTGGTCGAAATTGAAGGTTCCAAATGAAAGATAAGCACTGACTACGGGTAATGGAGAAGTCACTTGCAAGAAAAATCAAAAGAAAAGTCAATCCGGGAGAAAACCGAGAATTAGGGTTTTTAGTGGATTTCGGTGAAATCGGGAAGAATCACAGAAATGGCCCGACTTGGTAAGACCAAAGCCCCCAATGGATGAGGAATGATTAAAAAGGATGGCCCAAGGCTCAGATTGAAGAAAATCTGAAAATCGGACTTGTTTTGAGCAAAACCGGGTTTCGGAGGTTAAAGGGCAAAATTGGAAAAATTTGGGAAAAATAGCAAATGGACTCCGAAAATTATGGAAAATTTGTCAATCTCATTCTTAAATCATTTGAAGGAGATTGGCGAAAGAAAATCTTGATTCCGAGTTCGTTTGCAAAATGGCCAAATCCCGGGCTTCTTATGTAGTAATTCAAAAAGATAAATCCCAGAAAAATAGCAAATGGACTCCAAAAATTCTGAAATTTGGCAAATCTCATTTTTAAATTATTTGGAAGAGATTGGAGAAATAAAATCTTGATTCCGAGTTCGTTTGCAAAATGGCCAAATCCCGGGCCTCCTATGCAGTAATTCAAGCCGATAAATCCCGAAAAAATACCAAATGAGCTCCAAAAATTATGAAAACTTTCAGATCACACTTTTTAATTATTTTGAAGAGATTGGTGAAGAAAAATCTTGATTTGGAGCTCGTTTAAAAAATGGTAAAAAGTAGGGGCATAAAAGGACATTTTGGAAAAAAAATCCAAATAAATAGCAAACGGACTCGGATAATTTTGAAAACTTCCAGAACTCAATATTTTATTATTTTGGAAGTATTAAAAAAAGAAAAATTGAATTTGGAGCCCGTTTGATATTTATTTTGCATCCAGGGGGCAAAATGGTCGTTTCACCCAAGCAACCGAAAATGGCTTCTTTGGGCCTTTCAAAAATCAGAGCTGGGCTGGAAAAGAGAAGTGCTGGCCTGCCCAAGCCCAAAGGAAGGAGGAAGCTTAGGATTTTTTCAATCAAGTGATTAAAAATCAAGAGTTAAGTTAGAGATTTTCATTTTTGAGCCTAAGTCCCAATCCCACATCCCTTTGTAATGTCAAGCCAAGGAGGTGCTCACCTTATAAATAAGGAGTCTTGGCCTTTGGTTGAGATCAGCACTACCCCTTGTGAGATAGTCTATACACTTGTATTAGGATTATCCGGGTGGTGAGTCATAGTGTTTTTGTTGAGAGGGTTTGTAGCTTAATCCGTTCAAAAGCTACTCTGAGGGTTTGTAGCTTAATCCGTTCAAAAGCTACTCTGAGGGTTTGTAGCTTAATCCGTTCAAAAGCTACTCTGAGGGTTTGTAGCTTAATCCGTTCAAAAGCTACTATGAGGGTTTCTAGCTTAATCCGTTCAAAAGCTACTTGTGAGAGGGTTTGTGGCTTAATCCGTTCAAAAGCTACTCTGAGGGTTTATAGCTTAATCCGTTCAAAAGCTACTTGGTGAGTTTTCATTTTAAAATAATGTTTCTTGTTCTTCCTTCATTTCCTTTCTTAAGTATATTTTTCTTACATTTTGTTTTTACAATAAACTCACCATGGCCAAATGGCCTACATTATTTATTGTTTTTGATTCATTTTACCATGTTGTTTATGCTATTTTCTTTATTTTTGATGTTTTAAATATTATGTTATTTCATGTTCTTAAGTTATATTTAATTTGCTTGTTTTGTTTGTTGCCATTTATGTCTTAGATATCATGTTTTTGCATTTTTAATTTTCTGTTTTCATGTTGTTTAAATTTGAGCATGTTTTAGAGTTAGCATATTAAGTGTTTGTGAAAATGCTTGTGTGATTCTTTGCATGATTCTTGTTTTATATCTTAGTGAGCATGTTTTAGATTTGGTATATTAGGTGTTTGTGAAAATGCTTGTGTGATTTTTGTGTTATGACTTAGTTTTTCATGCTAGCATACCAAGTGTTTGTGAAAATGCCATGCTTGTTGAAGCTTGGGGCCATTTGGCTACTCCATGTGTTTTGCATTGTGTGTTGTATTTTTGTCATGCTAGTTGTTAGGTTTTTGCATTTGCATGATATTTGGTTGGATTTTTGAATTAAGCATGCCTTGTGTTTGTGAAAATGCCATGCATGTCTTAGGTCTAGGTTACATTAAATGCCATGCAAGTTCATGTTAGGTCTAGGCCATATTATTTATGTCATGCATTTTCCTTACATTTAGGTTTAGATCCATGCATTTCATGCATTATGTTTGCTGCATTGTTTCATGCATTTCATGTTCATGCCACTTGAATAATGACTTGAGCCAATTAATGGTTCAAGATCATGCTCTCTTGAGCACACTTGTGGAAAATTAAGTTTGTCAAATTTATTATTCTACCTTTGTGATTTTTTTACTTAGCCAATTTTTATCTAACTTTCAAAAAGTCCTACCTACTGCTTTCAAGTCATTTTATGAGTTTCAAATATTTTTATTTTGGTTTTTAAATGATTTTATCAAGGACAAAAAAAAAAGTGTTGGCAAAGCAGTTTTTTTTTCACCCAAAACTCGTACATCTCTGATTTTTCTGGGAATTCATCTTTGATCAGAAAATTAAGAAAATTTTTCCTCGTGTAGTTTTACATGTCCTGAGTCTCCAGTATTTTTTTTAGAATTTTTGGGATTTTTAAAAATAGGGTAAAAAATCGTGGATTAAAACTGGACAGTGGAGTCAGAATTGAATTTAAAGAAAAACAAAGCAGTTTTTTCTCCTCCAAAAACTCGTACATCTCTGGTTTTTCTGGGAATTCATCTTTGATCAAAAAATTAATCCAATTTTTTTCTCGTGTAGTTTTAAATGTCTTGAGTCTCCAGTATTTTTTTTTAGAATTTTTGGGATTTTTAAAAATAGGGTAAAAAATCGTGGATTAAAACTGGACAGTGGAGTCAGAATTGAATTTAAAGAAAAACAAAGCAGTTTTTTTTTCTCCTCCAAAAACTCGTACATCTCTGGTTTTTCTGGGAATTCATATTTGATCAGAAAATTAAGCCGATTTTTTATCGTGTAGTTTTACATGTTCTGAGTCTCCAGTATTTTTTTCAGAATTTTTGGAATTTTTAAAAATAGGATAAAAAATCATGGACTAAAACTGGACAGTGGAGTCAGAATTGAATTTAAAGAAAAACCAATTTTCTGAATTGGTTAATTTACTTAGAGTGGGCTGATTAGGAGGGTTAGCTACTGACTTAGGGTAATTTCTAAGCCTTTTTAAACTCTAAAAATGGTTTTTAAAGTCCCGGGTTAAGGGTAGTAAAGTCCGGATTTTTTAAACTTAGGAAATTAGAGCCATTTAAAAAAAAAAAGATTTAGCCCAGTTTTTATTTTTAATTCAAGCTTTTCAAAATTGTTTTCAAACAATCACAAAGTATTTTGGTTTTAGAATATTTAATTTGACATATTTTTCTAAGGTAGCCGGATATCTTTTTAGATATACGGATTTCCTTAATTAAAGGAAAAAATACATTTGATGCATTGCATTTTTATATTCATGCATTTTATATAATATGTGATTCTTGCCATAATAATTTCTATGTGTCATGTCATTTAGGTTGCATTATATTATTTAGATTTTGCTATGTCATTTTATTTATGTCATGCATATACATATTCATCTCTTTTAAATGTTAAAATAATTCATGAGTTCTCTACCGGGTTTGCTGGAGGGAATTTCATCAATTATCATTAATAAAGGAATATCTTTCTTTCAAAAAAGAGAATGATTCGGAAAGTTTTCCAAAACTAATAAAAATTTCTATATTTTGCCACGTTTGTTGGGGAATATAGGAAAATTTTGAATTTATAAATTCCGGATCATTTTCAATAAAAAATGGAATTATTTTTAAATTGGGAATTAACTTGAAATACTAAATTTAAAACCAACTTTTTACCGAGACTTGAGATAACACACGATTAATAAGGTACCGATTTATACGGGCGTTGTGGGGGTGCTAATCCTTCCCCACACATAACCGACTCCCGAACCCGCTTCTTTGATTTCTCTGGTTTAAAACGCAGACTTGAAATTGGTTTTTAAAATGTTTTAATTAATTTTTAAAATATTTTATAAAACCGGTTTTAATAGGTGGCCGATCACACCTAGCTAAAAAAGATTGGTGGCGACTCCATGTCTTTTTTAAGGTCATTTTCAGAACCTTCATTTCTAGAGGAATTAAGTCGACTTTTCCTCAGTTTTTTTTTTTTTTTTTTAAATGTCACGCTTAACGAATAATAAAGTCTTGCGATGAGACTCGTCTTTATTATTTTTTAGGTTGCGACAATCATGATTTTTGAAGAAGATCTTTCCTCGCATTCCCCCCAGTGTGGAGACTGATCCTTGACCAAGGTTCAAAGAAAGAAGGAATTCCTAAGGCTCAAAGGGGTAACTAGGGATAATTTCTTTTAGTGAAGGAAGTATGAAAGACGGTTATTTCTCATATCAAGCATGGATATTCTCATTAAAAAGCAACCCTCAGGGGAAATAGATAATCAGAAATTTCATTTTGCACTTGGAATCATTTGAATTCTCATATGCATGTTATCACACTTTTTTTTCAAGCATAGTATTTCTTCAATTTATCGGCGTTTACAGGATTTCTCAAATCATCACCGTCCATCCGAGTTAAAATCAATGCTCCTCCAGAAAAAGCTCTCTTCACCACATAGGGTTCTTCCTTATTCGGAGCCTATTTTCCACTAGGATCCTTCACAATGGGGAGAACTTTCGTCAGTACCAACTCTCCTTCTTGAAACTGCCTAGGACGAACCCTTTTATTGTGGGCTCGAATCATCCTCTTCTGATACATCTGCCCATGACAAATTGCCTTTAGCCTTTTCTCCTCGATGAGATTCAATTGTTCATAGTGAGCTCTAACCCATTCTGCTTCTTCTAGGCCAACTTCCATTAAAACCCGAAGGGAAGGGATTTCAACCTCAATAGGCAGCACTGTCTCTATCCCATATACCAGAGAAAATGGCGTGGCACTAGTAGATGTGCGGGCCGAAGTACGATAGGCGTGGAGAGCAAAAGGCAAGATCTCATGCCAATCTTTGTACACATCGGTCAACTTTTCAACAATCTTGTCTATATTCTTATTACCCGCTTCCACTGCTCTATTCATTTTAAGGCGATAAGGCACCGAATTATGATGCTTGATCTTGAACTGAGTACACACTTCCCTCATCATTTTATTATTCAGGTTGAGAGCATTGTCTGAAATTATTCTCTCTGGGAGCCCATATCGACACACAATATCCCCTTTGCTTAATCAGCATACTACTGAATTTGTTACGTTGGCATAAGAAATGGCTTCTACCCATTTTGTGAAGTAATCTATAGCCACCAGGATGAAATGGTGTTCATTTGAAGCTTCCGGGGTAATGGGCCCAATCTGATCTATTCCCCATATTAAAAATAGCCATGGAGCTGTCATGACATGCAGCAGTGATGGAGGCACGTGAATCTTGTCTGCATATATTTTGGCATTTATGGCACTTCCGGGAATAATTAATACAATCCCATTCTATTGTTAGCCAATAGTATCTTGTCCTTATAATCTGTTTAGCCAACATGTGGTCGTTGGCGTGAGTGTCGCATATCCCTTCGTAGACCTCTTCGAGAATTCATTGAGCTTTAGCATAAATGACACATATCAACAGAACCTGGTCTTTCCCTTTCTTGTAAAGGGTTTCACCATCTAAGACAAAACCCATCGCCATTCTCCTCAGGGTTCTCTTATCATTTTCTATTGTTTGTTCAGGGTACTGTTGACTCTTGGTATATTGCAAGATGTCGTAATACCAAGGGTGACCATCAGCTTCTTCTTCAATACTAAAGCAATGGGCAGGAGACTTGTATATGCTCATCTTGATTGGCACAACTTCGGCTCCTTCATTTACTTTAAACATTGATGATAAAGTGGCTAAAACATCTGCCATTCGATTTTTTTTTGGGGCAAGTAATTGAAACCCACTTCTTCGAACTCCTCAATCAAGCTCAGTATAAGCCCTCGATATCATATTAGCTTTGCATCCCAGGTTTTCCATTTTCCCTGTAATTGGCATATCACCAGGGCTAAATCTTCAAAAACCTCTAATGTCTTGATATTTCTTTCTATAGCGGCACGAAGGCCCATAGTACACGCCTCATACTCAGTGATATTGTTTGTACAATCAAAATCCAGTATGGCAGTGAAAGGATAATAATCTTCCTCAGGGGATATGAGCTCTGCACCGATCCCGTGTCCCATGCCATTAGATGCACCATCAAAATACATTTTCCACATTTTCTTCTCAGAGGAAGTCTCATCTTCTTGCGAGGCATACATTAGGTCTTCATCAGGGAAATAAAAGTTCAGAGGCTCATAATCTTCTATCGCTCGACTCGCTTGGAATTCGGCTACTGCGCTACCCTTTATAGCCTTTTGACTCACATACATGATGTCATATTCAGATAGCAAAACTTGTCATCTCGTTGTTTTTTCTGACAAGGAGGGCGCTTCCAACATATAATTGATGGGGTCTAGCTTTGCAATCAACCATGTCATGTGATACAACATGTACTGTCTGAGCCTTCGGGTAATCCAAGCTAAGGCACAACAAATCTTTTCTATAGATGAATACTTCAGCTCATACTTTATGAACTTTTTGCCGAGGTAATAAATTGCTTGTTTTTTCTTTCCAGTCTCATCATGCTGCCTCAATATACAGCCCATAGATCTTTCAAATACTGATAAATACAGTACCATCGATTTCTCTAGACTAGGCAGCATCAACACTGGTGGGTTTGATAGATAATGATTAACCTTATCAAAGGCTATCTGACACCCTTCATCCCGTTCTCCCTGATCACGCTTTCGAAGTAGCTTAAATATTGGGTCACACTTGTCAGTTAGTTGAGAAATGAACCGAGCAATGTAATTTAATCTTCCCAGAAAGCTTCTCACTTCTTTTTGAGTACGAGGCGGTGGAAAATTCTGGATGGCCTTCACTATATCTGGATCAATACTGACAACAAAACCTAACAAATTCCACGAAGTGACTCCGAAAGTGCATTTTGCCAGGTTGAGTTTGAGCCAAAACTTTCTTAATCTTCCAAAGAGCTTCTTAAGATTCGCAACATGCTCATCTTCTCCTTGCGACTTTGCGATCATATCATCAACATAGACTTCGATCTCCTTATGCATAATATCATGAAACAAAGTTACCATGGCTCTTTGGTACGTTGCCCTAGAATTTTTCAATCCGAATGACATCACTCTATAGCAAAACGTTCCCCACATTGTCACAAACGTGGTTTTCTCCATATCCTCCAGTGCCATCCTAATCTGATTGTACCCTGAGAATTCGTCCATGAAGGAAATCATAGAACTCTTTGCAGTATTGTCCACCAAGGTATCAATGTGAGGCAATGGGAAATTATCTTTAAGGCTTGCCCTATTCAGATTCTGGTAATCACATTCGCACTTTGCCATCTTTCTTTGGAACCGGGACAATGTTTGCTACCCATTTTGGGTACTTCGCCACTTCTAAGAATCCGGCATCAAATTGCTTTTTTACTTCTTCTTTTATTTTTAACAGCATTTCAGGTCTCATTAATCTGGCTCTAGAGGGAGCTTGTGAACCACAATATCAAAATCCAGCCTTGGCATGTCTTCGTAAGACCATGCAAATACATCGACATATTCTCAGAGTAAAGCCATCTGTTCACGCCTTATTGATGGTGAAACTGAGGTCCCAATCTTGACCTCCCTTATTTCTTCTCCGTTAAAGCCATCTGTTCACGCCTTATTGATGTTGAAACTGAGGTCCCAATCTTGACCTCCCTTATTTCTTCTCCATTTCCCAGATTTAGCATTTCCAATGGCTCTTTAAGGGGTAACACATGCTTCTCCTCTTGCTCTATTATTCTTAACAGATCTAGAGGCAAATCACAATCCTCGACATCTTCGTTGTCATCAAAATCACCTGCACAAATGGGTCTTTCAAAACCAATTTCAGAATTATTGACAGGATGGTCCTCATATTTCGTATCTGGACACCTGAAAATGGGTGAGAGAAGAAACAATATAGAAAGGTAAATAGGTAAGAATGAAAGAATGAAAGCATGAAAAAAATGAAAGAATATGGACAAATCAATATGAAGAAAACGCATCATGATTGTTATTTATTGAATGAAAAGTTGTAAACATAAACCCATTGTCACAACCTAAAAAATAACTAGTCTTATCGCGAGACATTACTCGTTAAGTGTGACATTGGGAGAAACAGAGAAAAAGATGAATTAATTTCTCTTGAAATAAAATGATGGTTTGAAAAAAACCTCGAAAAAGAAATGGAGTTGCCAACAATCTTTTTTGGCTAGGTGTGATCGGCCACCTATTAAAACCGATTTTGTAAAATATTTTAAAATTAATTAAAATATTTTTAAAACCAATTTCAAAGTCAGCATTTTTAAACCAGAGAAATCAAAGAAAGCGGCTTCAAGAGTTGGTTACGTGCGGGGAAGGATTAGCGCCCCCACAACGCCCGTATAAAACGGTACCTTATTAAGCATGTGTTATCTCGAATCTCGGTAAAGTTGGTTTTAAATTTGGCATTTTAAAATAATTTCGAATTTAAAGAAAAATAATTCCATTTTTAATTGAAAATGACCCATAATTTATTAATTCAAAATTTTCCTATATTCCCATACAAACTCGGCAAAATATAGAAATTTTTATTTATTTGGAAAATCTCTGAATCATTTTCATTTTTGAAAGAAAAATATTCCTTTATTAATGATAATTGATGATATCCTCCCCAGCAAACTCGGCAGAGAACTCATGAATTATTTTAACTCGATAAAAGCGGGTTCAATTGGTTAGAGTATATTTTCCTAAGCCATATGGAGGATCAATCACGAAGGCTTTAGGTACTTTATACTCCGGAAGTGTTTCACTAGCCCATACGGAGGGTCAATCACGAAGGCGTAGTTACTTTACTCCAACTTAAAAGGACGAAACCCGGGTAGAGAGTTCATGTTATGCAAATGCAAGTTCAGTGTGTGTGGAGGAACAAAACAAACATTTCACCACCTATTCTACAACCCTTATTCTAAATACCCCAATAAGATTAAACAACATAAAGCATTAGTTAAGCAAAGATCAATTATATGCAACAAAATAACCAGAGAACAATAGTAATATGCATGCACATGAGTATGAACATATTCAAAAACATTTTATTATTTTCAAAATTCTCTTTATCATTGAAAAATATGGGAATTAAAATAAAATACCAAATAAAAACCAACACAACCGAGACTTTGATAACACACGACTAATTCTAGGCCTAACTCTCTAAATGTCCCCAGTGGAGTCGCCAAGCTATCGCAACCTAAAAAATAACAAGTCTCATCGCCAGACATTACTCGTTAAGTGTGACATGGGGGGAAACAGAGGAAAAGATGACTTAATTCCTCTTGAAATAAAATGAGGGTTTGAAAACAACCTCGAAAAAGAAATGGAGTCGCAACCAATCTTTTTTGGCTAGGTGTGATCGGCCACCTATTAAAATCGGTTTTGTAAAACATTTTAAAATTAATTAAAACATTTTAAAAACCAATTTCAAAGTCTGCGTTTTTAAACCAGAGAAATCAAAGAAAGCGAGTTCGGGAGTCGGTTACGTGTGGGGAAGGATTAGCACCCCCACAGCGCCCATATACAACGGTACCTTATTAATCGTGTGTTATCTCGAATCTCAGTAAAAGTTGGTTTTAAATTTGGCATTTTGAAATAATTCCCAATTTAAAAAAAAATAATTCCATTTTTAATTGAAAATGACCCAGAATTTATTAATTCAAAATTTTCCTATATTCCCTGACAAACTCGGCAAAATATAGAAATTTTTATTTATTTGGAAAATCTCCGAATATTTTTTATTTTTGAAAGAAAAATATTCCTTTATTAATGATAATTGATGATATCCTCCCCAGTAAACCTGGCAGAAAACTCATGAATTATTTTAACTCGGGAATATCTTTATTTTTTATTGAAAATCATTATCTTTATTAAAAACATTTTTTAAAAAGATGAATATGAACATGTATAACATGGCAAAAGATGACATAGCAAAATCTAGATGACATATCATAATCTAAATAACATGGTAGAATCTAAATGACATGATATAATCTAAATGACATGGCAAAATCTAAATGACATGATATAATCTAAATGACATGGCATAATTTAAATGACATAGCAATAAAATTAATAACATGACATGATAAAAAAAAAACATTATAATAAAATATGCATGAAAATAAAAAAACAATGCATGAACATAATAAATCCTAAATGATATGACAAAATAAATAATGACTAAACAAGAAGCATAGAATAACATAAAATATCTATAACCATATAACAAATAATATAACATCATGAAGTCTAAATCAAAGCAATAACATCACCATAGAATATTCATAGCAAAAATTATATATCATAGAATATGCATGAACATGGAAAATGCAATGCATGAAAGTGTATTTTTTCCTTTAAATAAGGAAATCCGTATATCTAAAAAGATATCCGACTACCTTAGGAAAAGAATTAAATCAGATTTTTCTAAATCAAAAATATTTTGTGATTGGTTTGAAAACAATTTGAAAAACTTTGGATGAAAATGGCACCATGGCCGAAACCCCCCTTTAAAAAGACTCTATTTTCCTAACTTTGAAAACCCGGTGTAGACACCTAATTTTGTCCGGACCACTAAACAGGTATGTTTTCTTCCTATATTGATGTTTTCGAGTGTAACAAGACTGTTTTCATCCTGCAGGTGGTACTCCGAGACTTAGTTTAAGAGGGCGAGCACAAAAAGTCAAACTTGAAAAAAGTCAACCCCGAAAAAAGTCAACCTCAGAAAAGTCAACCCCAAAAAGTCAACTACTGAAAAAGTCAACCCACTTTCAAAATCAAGATTTTAGGTTCAATTGAACAATGGTGAAAGAATTTTGATAATCCGAGGTCTACATTGAAAGATATGGAGTTCGAAAGTTAGGATTTGGAGATTCACTAGAAAGGAAACCCTAATCCGAGAAATTTGGGGAAAAGTGCTTAAACATCAAATTGGTCGAAATTGAAGGTTCCAAATGAAAGATAAGCACTGACTACGGGTAATGGAGAAGTCACTTGCAAGAAAAAACCGAAAGAAAAGTCAATCCGGGAGAAAACCGAGAATTAGGGTTTTTAGTGGATTTCGGTGAAATCGGGAAGAATCACAGAAATGGCCCGACTTGGTAAGACCAAAGCCCCAAATGGATGAAGAATGATTAAAAAGGATAGCCCAAGGCTCAGATTGAAGAAAATCTAAAAATCGGACTTGTTTTGAGCAAAACCGGGTTTCGGAGGCAAAAGGGCAAAATTGGAAATTTTGGGAAAAATAGCAAATGGACTCCGAAAATTCTGAAAATTTTTCAATCTCATTCTTAAATCATTTGAAAGATATTGGCGAAAGAAAATCTTGATTCGGAGTTCGTTTGCAAAATGGCCAAATCCCGGGCCTCCTATGCAATAATTCAAAAAGATAAATCCCGGAAAAATAGCAAATGGACTCCAAAAATTATGAAATTTGGTAAATATAATTTTTAAATTATTTTTAAGAGATTGGCGAAAGAAAATCTTGATCCGGAGTTCGTTTGCAAAATGGCCAAATCCCGGGCCTCATATAAAGTAATTCAAGCCGATAAATCTCGAAAAAATACCAGATGAGCTCCAAAAATTATGAAAACTTCAAGATCATTTTTTTAAATTATTTTTAAGAGATTGGTGAAGAAAAATCTTGATTTGAAGCTCGTTTAAGAAATGGTAAAATGTAAGGGCATAAAAGGGCATTTTTGGAAGAAAAAATCCAAATAAATAGCAAACGGACTCGGATAATTTTGAAAACTTCCAGAACTCAATATTTTATTATTTTGGAAGTATTAAAAAAAGAAAAATTGAATTTGGAGTTTGTTTGATATTTATTTGCATCCGGGGGGCAAAACGGTCATTTCACCCAAGCAACCGAAAAGGGGTTCTTTGGGCCTTTCAAAAAATCAGACTTGGGCTGGAAAAGAGAAGTGCTGGCCTGCCCAAGCCCAAATGAAGGAGGAAGCTTCTGATTTTTCAATCAAATGGCTAAAAATCAAGAGTTAGTTAGAGATTCTCTTTGATCAAGCCATGGTGATTAAGCCACATAGGCCAAGAGAGATGTCAATATTATTCGTTAACAGCTGTAATTTGAGAGAGCTGAGATGCTAATCTAAAGGTGGTAATTTCATGATTTTTCACCTTGAATTATTAGCCATTTGATGGGAAATTGGTTACAAAAAAATGACAAAACTTTGAGGAATTAAAGGGTCATTCGGCCAGCCTTGTTGAGGAGGTCAAAATTTCATTTTTTCATCTTCATTTTGCTGATTTCTTAGAGTTTTTACTTAGTTTTTCTCTTCATGGTTGAGAGCAAAAAAGAAAAGTTTAGAAAAAAAAGGAAAGTTTGAAGAGATAAAAATTGAAAGATAGCTTCTTGAGGCTGCTCTTGAGCACCAACTCTTGCACTTTCTTGATTTTCCATTCTTGTTTTTGCTATTTTGATTTCTATTTGGTGAGTTTCCATTTTCAATAAATGTTTTTTTTATTGTTCTTTTAAGTTCTTCCATCATCTCTTTCTTAAGTATATTTTTTACATTTTATTTTTACAATAAACTCACCATGGCCAAATGGCCTACATTATTTATTTAAGTTGCTGTTTTGGTTTATTTTATCATATTGTTTATGTTATTTTCTTTGATTTTGATGTTTTAAATGTTATGTTACTCCATATTTGATAACTCGTATAATTATATAGTTTTTAGTTATGTTTTATTATTGTTTTGTGTCAAATACGAGTTATTATTGCTTAGTCTAATTGTGTTTATGATTTTTTATGTTTTTATGTAATTTGGTGTTTTTCACGAGTTTCTTTGAGTGATTTCAGATTACTAGGTTAAATCAAGAATTAAGGGCAAATCCAGTTCAGTTCCAGTTCCGACACCTTTTTCCATATCAGCTATATCTGGAGTTTCACTGAAGCATTAAGGCTGAAATTTTAACAGTGCAAAGTTAAGAGGCATATCTATCTTTTTCATGTTTTACACTTCTTGAAACGGAGTCGTTTTCCCTAGCGAAATCAACCATCAAGTTGGCTGATTGCAATGACGTCTGTGCTGACCAGTTTTGGTATTTTAACCATATCTCCTGATCTACATCAGCAAATGAGCTGATTCCAACGGCTATGCATCACTAACTGATAGGGGAACATTTTTCTAGAAGACCATGTGATCAGATCAAGCCTCCAATATTGACAAAATCGACCATCAAGCTGGCTGATCAAAATTGTCATACAATATGACGAAAATTGTTAGAAAAATGCACCCACCTATTATACCTACCTTTGAAATTTATAAAGCTTGTCTCTTGTCATTTAGCTCTCCAAAATGTGTATAAATAGAGGGCCTTGGATGATTGTAAGAGGCATTGTACATTGGTAGGATATTAGCCATTGTAATAAAATTCTCTAAGTTTTCTTCTTCTTTCTTTTCTCTAGTTTTCTTTTTCTTTATTTTCTTCTTCTTCTTTCTTTCTTTTATTTCCTTCTTAGATTCTCTTTAATTTTATGTTTATGTTTACAATGCCTATGCTAGGCTAAACTTCTATTTGGTTAAGGGTGATTTCAAAGCCCTAGACATGTTTTGTGATTGATTTTCAGATTCTATCTATCATTAATTTTCTATCAAAGTTGCTTATGTTCTTCTACAAGAATTGTTCATGATGTTGTCTTGATTTATTTAGGTGTACAACTAGATAGATCTTGATAATTATCTATTGCTAGTCTAGGAGTCTTGATCCGTGTAATTGTCTTGATTTCCTATTCATAAGTGGCAATTTGTGATTAATGATTATGGTCAAGTTTTCAATAATTGCAAAGTGGAACATAACCTAAGTTGAACAATCCGAGCTTATGTGTTTGTTGCTTAGATCAACCTATCTTTCTCATCATAAAGCTGCCATTAAATTGAATTTAGAGAGCTTATTCTAGGTTGTTTAATGGTTAGAGATTAAATAGAGAGCTTGTTCTATTTAACGACAAACTAAAGAAAGATTGGGATAACAGAGCTTGTTGTTATCTACGGTTGTTAACTTTGATAGTTGGTTGATATTGATAGATCTGAAATTGATTCTTAATGATGTCTAGTGGTGGAGAATGAAACCTTAACCATATTTTTCATATTTGATTCTTCTTACTTACTTGTTTTCTTACTTTTCTAGTTTGCTTATTTTTAAAAGTATATTTATTTTTATTGGCTGGTTATACCGCCTAATTTGTATATTAACTTTGTTTTATTTTTATTGGCTGGTTATACCGCCTAATTTAGTATATATATTTTTATTGGCTGGTTATACCGCCTAATTTAGTATGTATATTTTTATTGGCTGGTTATACCGCCTTGCATCTTATTCTTATTATTTACTTTAGTTTAAATCTGGCTTTAAAAACCCCTTTTCTTTTATTGTTTTCTTTGAACGTAAGTTATAAACTAATAACTCATAGATTAAAACCCAATCCCTGAGGACTCGACCTTTGCTAATCATTATACTTACAATTGATCTTTTTAGTGCAAGGTTAAATAAGATACACTCTTTTGGGTGCATCAATATTCTTGAGTTATATTTTAATTTGGTTGCTTTGTTTGTTGCCATTTATGTTTTAAGTATCATGTTTTTGCATTTTTAATTTTCTGTTTTCATGATGTTTAAATTTGAGCATGTTTTAGATTTAGTATATCAAGTGTTTGTGAAAATGCTTGTGTGGTCTTTGCATGATTTGAGTTTTATATCTTTGTTGAGCATGTTTTAGATTTAGTATATTAAGTGTTTGTGAAAATGCTTGTGTGGTTTTTGCATGATTTAAGTGTTATATTTTAGTTGAGCATGTTAGTATACCAAGTGTTTGTGAAAATGCCATGCTTGTTGGAGCTTGAGGCCATTTGGCTACTCCATGTGTTTTGCATTGTGTGTTGCATTTTTTGCCATGTTAGTTGGTAGGTTTTTGCATTTACATGTCATTTGATTTAGTTCTGCATGCTAGTATACCAAGTGTTTGTGAAAATGCCATGTTTGCTAGTTACATTATGCTATTCGGCCCTCTTGGAATTTTTGCATTTTTTTGTGCATTCTTGCTATGTTAGTTGATAGGTTAGCATTTGCATGATATTTGATTGAGTTTTTGGATTAAGCATGCTTTGTGTTTGTGAAAATGCCATGCATATTTTAGTTATTAAGCTAGGTTTATTTGCCATGCATGTTCATGCATTTTAGGTCTAAGTTGCATTAAATGCCATGCAAGTTCATTTAGGTCTAGGTCACTTTATGAATGCCATGCATTTTTTCATGACATTTAGGTTTAAATCCATGCATTTCATGCATTATGTTTGCTGTATTGTTTCATGCATTTCATGTTCATGCCACTTGAATAATGACTTGAGCCAAATAATGGTTCAAAGTCATGCTCTCTTGAGCACACTTGTGGAAAATTAAGTTTGTCAAATTGATTATTCTACCTTTGTGATTTTTTTTACTTAGCCAATTTTTATCTAACTTTCAAAAAGTCCTAGCTACTGTTTGTAAGTCATTTTATGAGTGTCAAATATTTTTACTTTGATTTTTAAATGATTTTATCAAATGCAAAAATGTATTTTGGCAAAACTGTTTTTTCACCCAGTTTTTGTACCTTTCCGATTTTTCTGGGCATTCGTCTTTAATCATAAAATTAAGCCAATTTTTTCACGTGTATTTTTACATGTTCTGAGTTTCCATTTTTTTTTTCAGAATTTTTTGAATTTCTAAAAATAGGATAAAAAATCGTGGCTTAAAACTGGACAGTGAAGTCAGAATTGAATTTAAAGAAAAATCATTTTTCTGTTTTGGTTAAGTTACTTAGAGTGGGCTGATTAGGAGGGTTAGCTACTGACTTAGGGTAGTTTCTAAGCCTTTTTAAACTCTAAAAATGGTTTTTCAAGTCTCGGGTTAAGGGTAGTCAAGTCCGGATTTTTAAACTTAGGAAGTTAGAGCCATTTTAAAAAAAGATTTAGCCCAGTTTTTATTTTTTAATTCAAGCTTTTCAAAATTGTTTTCAAACAATCACAAAGTATTTTGGTTTTAGAATATTTAATTTGACATATTTTTCTAAGGTAGCCAGATATCTTTTTAGATATACGGATTTCCTTAATAAAAGGAAAAAAAAAAACATTTCATGCATTGCATTTTTCATATTCATGCATTTTATATAATATGTGATTCTTGTTATAATAATTTCTATGATATTGTTATTATTTTGATTTATATTTTTTGATGTTATATGGTTTGTTATATGATTTGTAATATTTCATGATATCCTATGCTTTTATTTAGTTATTTTTTTGTCATATTATTTAGCATATACTATGTTCATGCATTATTATTTTCATTTTTATTTTTTCATACATATTATATGATAGCATTATTTCATATTCCATCTCATTTAATTTATATGCCATATCATTCATGTTTGCCATGTCATTTAAATTATTTCATTTCATATAGAATATGTTATGTTACTTAGGTTATTTTATTTCATTTAGAAAATATCATGTTACTTAGGTTATTTCATTTCATATAGAATATGTTATGTTACTTAGGTTATTTCATTTAGAATATATCATATGACTTAGATATTGCATCTCATATAGAATGTATTATGTTACATAGGTCATTTAATTTCATTTAGAATATATCATATAACTTAGGATATTTCATTTCATTTAGAATATGCTAAGGCATTCAAATCATGTCATGTCATTTAGGTTGTATTATATTATTTAGATTTTGCTATGTCATTTTATTTATGTCATGCATATACATATTTATTTCTTTTAAATGTTTTTCAAAAAAGATAATGGTTTTCAATAAAAAAAATAAAGATATTCCCGAGTTAAAATAATTCATAAGTTCTCTACCGGGTTTGCTGGAGGGAATATCATCAATTATCATTAATAAAGGAATATCTTTCTTTCAAAAAAGAGAATGATTCGGAAAGTTTTCCAAATTAATAAAAATTTCTATATTTTGCCACGTTTGTTGGGGAATATAGAAAAATTTTGAATTTATAAATTTCGAATCATTTTCAATTAAAAATGGAATTATTTTTCTTTAAATTGGGAATTAACTTGAAATACTAAATTTAAAACCGATTTCTTTTACCGAGACCTGAGATAACACACGATTAATAAGGTACCGATTTATACAGGCATTGTGGGGGTGCTAATCCTTCCCCGCACGTAACCGACTCCCGAACTCGCTTCTTTGATTTCTCTGGTTTAAAACGCAGACTTGAAATTGGTTTTTAAAATGTTTTAATTAATTTTTAAAATATTTTATAAAACCGGTTTTAATAGGTGGCCGATCACACCTAGCTAAAAAAGATTGGTGGCGACTCCATGTCTTTTTTAAGGTCATTTTCAAAACCTTCATTTTTCTAGAGGAATTAAGTCGACTTTTCCTTGGTTTTTTAATGTCACGCTTAACAAATAATAAAGTCTTGCGATGAGACTCGTTATTTTTTAGGTTGCGACACCCGGGTTGACCACCCTTGAGCCGACCTTTATAAAATCAAATTTTAGGATTAAAATGAATTAAAAGTATCCTAGGACAGTAACTATTGTTCTAAATCAGCCCCCTCTTGATGCCTTAGCCAAAACAGAAAATTATTTTCTTCTTGAAAACAAACATGACTTTTCTGACCAGTTTTAAAACGTGATTTTTTTTACCTATTTTAAAAAAATCAAAAACATTTGAAAAAATTATGGGAGACTCAGAACATGTTGACCTCTATGGTGAAAAATCAACTTAATTTTTACACTAAGGATGACCTACCCGAAAAGTCATGAAAGACAGAACACTGGGTGAAAAACTGTTTAGCGAAAACAATTTTAAACCTTTGATAAAAAGGTCCAAAAGTCAAAATAAAAATATTAGAGACTCCTCTAAGATCCTATAATGAGTGGTAAAAAATTCTAAAAATTTGGACAAGGATTGCCTAATGAAAAAAATCACAAAGGTAGAAAATCCAACTTGACAACATCTTAACTTTCCACAAGCATGCTCATGAGAACATGGCTTTGAGCCATTGATTGGCTTAAGTCAAAAGTCAAGTGGGATGATATGAAATGCATGAACAAACAGCAAGTTAAATGCATGACCTAATTCCTATATGATATAGAAATATGCATGGCATAAAAGATGACCTAATGCCTAACATGAAATGTGCATGGCAATAAATGTAACCTTAGACCTAATATGCATGATATATGCATGGCAATAAATATGACCCTAGACCTAATGGACATGAAACCATGCATGGAAATACAAAATGACCTAAGACCTAATAAGCATGAAAATATGCATGTCATACAAAGATGACCTAAGACCTAAAATGTCATAAGAATATGCATGGCAATATAACATGACCTAATGCCTAATATGACATATAAACATGCATGGCTAACATGAACATATAATGACCAAATGAACATAATAATAATGCAAGGACATGGCAAAACAAATACACAATCTCATGGCATAATGATGCAAAGCATGAATGAAAGCATGGTAGTCAAACAATCAAGATGAAAATGCAAATACACAAGGCAAGAAAAACATGATAGAAACCGAATGGTCATAAGAACATGTAAAGAAATATAGCAAGGCAATAACACACACATATGGTATGGCAAATATGCAAGACATAAATGAAAGCATGGTAAACAAATAATCATGATGAAAATGCAAAGATATAGCTAGGCAAATACACAAACACATGGTATGGAAATCATACAAAGCATGAACAACTTGATATAGTAAAAACATAAAACTAAAGTTAGTAAATAAAGAAAATAGACATGAAAATAAATGATAAAAACAGAAAAATAAGAACAAGTAAGTAAGAGAGTAGAAATAAGCTCCATATCTAATTATTTTAGAAATCTAAAACATCAAAACAAGCTAATCTACCACAACCAACATAGGAAATAAATCAAACACAAGACAATCATACTCAAGGGGACCATTCGGCTACTTTGAAAAAGCGTAGTAAAAATTTTGTTTTTGATTTTTTATGAAAACACAAGATAGGAGTCTTAAAAGGGAGTTTTAAAAACCTTTATTTCATAATAAAATAACAAGAAATCATATGGAAAATTAGCAAAATCATCATAGTAAAAGAAAGAAAAATGCAAGAGTTAGGTGCCAAAAGGCTACCTTTCAAGCTTCCTTCTCTTCTAAATTTTTCTTTGCTTTTCTACCACTTAGCTATTGTTCCAACATGAAAAATACTCAGCCACAAAAACCCTCCCAAAAGAATGAAAACCCCCTCCTTATATAGGCAGCCGAACCCCCTATGTTGACATAATGTTGTCATTTTTTTTCCTAGCTAGTAAGATCCAAAGGCCACTAATAAAAGATGCTAAAAATGTGAATTTACAACCATAATATGAAGTGATCAGCTCCTAAAAATAATAGTTGGCCTAAAATATGTAACCATAATGTGCTCATCCTTTCTCTTCATTCATTTGGCCACTTGGCAAGGTCATAAAGGCTCAACCAAAAAAAGATACCATCTTGCTATCCAATTTTGGCCTTTGGATGAAAGAAATCAGCCAACCTTCCTCTTCTACATGGGCTGGCCGAATGGCCCTTAAAATTCCAGCAGCTTCTTATTTTTTTAAATTGCAAAAATAGCCCTCTTCAGTTTCTTCGATAAAATTATACTTTAGCCCCCTAAACTTGATTAAATTACAAACGGACCCCAAATCCGAATTTTATTTTCCAATACCTCCTAAATAATATAAAATTGAGTTATGGAAGTTTTCATAATTTTCAGAGCCCATTTCTTATTTTTCTCGGATTTTTTTTAAAGTTTCGGTTTGGTGCCTCCCAAATTTAGCCTTTTTTACGATCAAATTCCCCTCCGATTTGATTTTTCCTTTTCAAATATTGGGAATTTTCTTTTTTTTCCATTTTTCCTTCAACCGGCTCTTTTCTCGGAATTACTTCAAACTGAGCCTTGGGCTATCTTTGTTTACCCACTCTTCATCAATTAGGGGCTTTAATTTTATCGAATCGGGCCAATTCTGCAATTCTCCCCAATTTCACAAAATTCACCAAAAATCCTAATTTTCGGTTTTCCTTTCAAATTGACTCTTCCTTTGGTCCTGCTTCCAATTGGCCTTTCCAATACCCGTAGTCATTGTAACCTCCAATACCCGTAGTCATTGGCCTTTCCATTCGAAACCTCCAATTTCGACCAATTTGATCGTTTAAGCACTTTTCCCTAAATTTACTGAATTAGGGTTTTCTTTCCACTGAATCTCCATAACCCATATTCCGGACTCCATATCTCTCGTTGTAGACCTCAGATTATCAAAATTCTTTCACCATTGTTCAATTAAACTTTGAATCTTGATTTTGAATAAGGGTTGACTTTTTTAGTGATTGACTTTTTGAGGTTGACTTTTTTATGGTTGACTTTTTCTGGATTGATTTTTCATGCTTGATCTCTTAAACAAAGTCTTGGAGTACCACCTGCAGGATGAGAAGAGATTTTTTGCATTCTAAAACATCACAATGAAAAATTTACCTGATTTAAGGGTTCGAACAAAATTAGGTGTCTACACCTATACAAAAGGATTCTTAATGCCCTTGGGTAGAGGCAATTAAGATTGATTCAAGGCATTACTCTGGAGAAACTTAAAAACTAAAGGAAGTTCGATCACATCCAATTTGTCAACTTATAACCTGGGGGACATGGGCGTACCATCCAGCTTGCATTTTCATTCCCCATTTCTTCTATCTCAGTCATGCCAATCACTATTTCTTGCAGCTATTCATCCTTATCCATATAGAACTTCTCAAATGCTTGTTCTAACATTACCATCACATCATCAGAATTCTTCTCACCAGACTCAAAACCTGCTGAGCAAAAACTGTGAAGGATTGGAGGAAAAGTTATGGGTTCCCACTCCATATCCACACCCGAAACTCGCGCCAACCTCTTTTTCCTTTTCTTCTCAACTTGTCTTCTTTCCAGCCACTTCTATTGCTCTGGCCATTCCTTGAAGATATCTTCCTAATTCTTTTCCTGAATGGCAGGCTTTTCCCACTATCATCTTCACCCCTAACTTGGTGTTCCTGGATAACCTCGGCTTTGGGATTTTATACCCCTCGGTAATGAACACAGCGCTGACAAATTCCAATGACCTGAACGAGCATTCCACAGCATCCTCATTCACTTCTATATAAGGGGAATCAGTGGATGCAGAAGCTATGATATCTTCTTCTCCTGACACACTGACTAAGCGTCATTCCATCACAAATTTCACCTTTTGATGGATAGCTGACGGCATAGCCCCAGCATAGTGAATCCATGGCCTTCCCAACAAACAGTTATAGAATGGGGTGATGTCCATTACTTGGAATTTGACTTCATAAGTACATGGACCTATCTGAAGCGGGATTTCAATGCTTCCCATCACCTCCCAGCGAGTGCCGTCAAAGGCTTTGACTATGGTATTACTTGGCAACATGTAAGACATATCAATTAGAAATTTTGATAAGGTTGCCAATGGCATCACGTTCAAAGAGGATCCATTATCGAGGAGCACTCGTGGCAGAATATGCCCCTTGCAGGTATTAGTTATATTAAGAGCCTTGGTAGATCCTATCGGTATCTCATCATAACTGAAAGAGATATAATCATCTGTTGTGATATTCCCCACCAGTCGGTTTAATTTCTCTATCGATATATTGTTGGCCACATATGTCTGGTTCAAAATTCTTAAAAAAGTGTTTCAGTGTGGCTCAGAGTTTAACAACAGTGAAAGGACTAAAATCCTTGCCGTTTGGCGGTGCAATTGTTCCAATATACTATAATCACTGTGTTTAATAAACTTTAAGAATTCGCAGGCTTCTTTCTTGGTGGCTCTTTCATTTTATTAACTGGGAACGAATTCTTCTCCACTTTCTCTTACTGTTCTACCTCTATATGGACCGGTTCCACTATCATTTTCCCTTTATCAGGTCTTCTAGTCTTTCTCATCTGACTATGTTCAACTATTCTTAGGGCATAGCATCTACCACTACGAGTTAGATGACCCACTCCCGTTATAGCATCAGTCATTGTTGTTTGATGGCTCGAAGACCCTAGCATCACCACACTACAATCATATTTCCAAGGCACCGTCTTATCTTCCTTGTAAGAGAAAGGAGATGGTAACTCTATGATTAATTTAGGCGTGGTTTCCTTATCAGCTGGGATAGCATTTTCTTCCGATGATCAGGGGTTTGTCTACCCCTTAGCTGACTGTACTCTCAGTTGCATCTACCTCTTCTTCACTTCCTCTTAAAATTGGGCCTCACCCACATCCATAATTTTCTGGACCTTGGCTAGAAAACCTTCACATTTCTGTATAGTGTGACTCTCACACCCGTGAAACGGACAAAATTTCTCTGATTTGCTCGCAATCTCTTTTAAACTTGCTTTAGCCTGAACCAAACCAGCCTTAACCATTTCAAGCTAGACTTTTAGCATCGATGTCCTCACCTCACTGACATCCCTTTTAACCCTACCAACTTTCTCTGACCAAACTGCATTCACCTTTGCTTCCGTGTGATTGGGCAATGCGTTGCCCGCAATATTAGGTCCATTCCTAGGTCCAAATTTCACGATCCCAGCATCAATCAGACCCTGGACCTTCCATTTTAGGGTGGTACAATTTTCAATGGAGTGTCCTTGAATTCCTTCATGGTATGCATAGTGAGCATTAGAATCGTACCACCTAGGATACGGTGGTTTCAAAGGTTGGAGGTACACTGGTGCGACGAGCTACCCTTGTAGCAGCTTGGGGTACAACTCGTCTTAGGTTATAGGGATAGGATCAAACTGAGGTTTTTGATTGTTCCTCTAGGGTCTTTGGTCATTTCTGGTAGTGTTCTGAGTGTTTGGTACAATGTTTAGGGAAGTAGCTATTTGTGACGGAATACCAATCGTATACACTTCTTGGGGTATGGTTGTCTATGGGAAGGGATTTTGAGTAAGGTTGTTTATGTCTGGGTAGTATGGATTATAAGTTGGATAGGGCGTATATGAGGTCTGGCTTGTGAAAAGTTGGTTGCCGAAACTCATTGCATGTGTTTCCCCCTATTTTTTCTTGGCAGGGAATGTTTTCTTGGAGACAACAGGTTCCCCACTTTCATTTTTTTCGCTCTTGATAGTTGTTTCAATCATTTCCCCTGATATGACCATGTCTGCAAAGTTCTTAGTTGCATTACCCACCAGTTTATCATAGTACGGCGCCTTTAGAGTATTGACAAAGAGAACGGTGGTTTCTTTGTCAGTTAGAGGAGGTTGCCCCTGAGTAGCCATATCCTGCCACCTTTGCGCGTACTGCTTAAAACTTTCAGTAGCTTTCTTTTTTAGATTCTGTAAGGATAACCTTTCAGGCACCATATCAGACACATGCTTATAGTGCTCCAAAAAGGCCCTAGCCAAGTCCATCTAGGAGCGGATCTTGCTTCGAGTAAGCTGATTATACCATCGAGTTGTCAACCCGGTAAGGCTATCTTGAAAATAATGGATGAGGAGTTTCTCATCATCAGCATGCCCGGTCATCTTCCGACAGTACATTTTCAAATATGCGAAAGGGTTAGTGGTCCCATTATATTTCTTGAAATCTGGTGTTTTAAAATTAGGTGAGATCACGAGACAGGGAACTAAGCTTAGTTCCTTAGCATCAAGGCTGCCAAATAATTCAGCCCCTTCTACAGCCCGCAGCCTTTCCTCTAACAACGATATTTCTTCTATGACTCAGCCAACTCAACCTTTTTCAGTTATTCCATCTTTACCTTTTCCTGCTTAGCCAGGTCGTCTAAATCTGAGACTTCAATGGGGTTTGCTGGGATATTTCCAATATTTGTGCCAATCGACACCTGATTTTGTGCTCCTACATAGGGTTGGACATATATGAATGGCATTGTAGCTGCCGGTGGCTTATTTTTAGTACTCTATGATGATTGACCTTTTAACAATATGATTTCTGATTGGACCCCTTGATTCCCTGCCTCTCTTCTTATAGTTGAATTCTCAATATGCCCCTTTTCCCGAAGTACGGCAGACATAATTTCCATCATCTTTGTCATCTGTTCCCTGGACTCTTCTTGGGACTTTGTTAACTGCTCTTGTAATTCTCTTTGTGTTCTCTCCATCCTTTCAATAAGAGCTTTGTGTTCACTTTCCATGGCTCTGGTTCGTGATCTGGTGTTGTGTTGGTATTGAAATTTTGAGTTTTACAGAGGACACCTAAACTTTATACCTTAAGTTTAAATACCATGGATTAGAACATCGTGACATATTCTTTGTATTTTGTTATGAATGAATGAATGAATATAAATATAAGTTAATGAAACGATAACAGAACGAACAAGTGAATAAATGAATGGTTAAGTAAATGAATATGTGCAATTAATAGATAAATGTATGAATGCACTTGAAAGTATTGGCCCCGAGACAATTTCAACCAAACAGTCTGCCATTGATTATTGAAATTAAATACATCAATGATAAAACAACAAGATCTGTTCATATTGCATAATAACCTTGCCTAAGAAAATCTAGCATCTACTAAGTAATTTGCCAATCTATTTCCTTTCTATCTAAAGTCAAAGTGTCATTACAACTATGATGGCCCTAAAGTGACCTTCCGGGTCTCAGAGTCTCCCTCACAGTGCCTCTTTTTCATACTACTATTCTTTTTCAACTTTCAACCTGGCCCACAACCTTTCATTTTCCAATTGGTATCTCAATAGTTCAGCAAAAATAACAGTGTGTGAGCTTTCCTTAACTCGTTTCTCTTAGGAAAGTCTGATAACTCTGACTTTCTCCTTTTTCGCTTTCCCTGTCTAGTAATCGCACTTTTCCTTGAGATAATCGACTTCTTTCTTCCAATCCCTAGAAGACTTAGCGGCCCTTTCATATTTCAATTCAAATCGAAACCTTTTATTTTCCAAGTGCAGGTCCTTGAGGTCACCCTTAACAACATCCCGTTCTCTCTTGACTTTTTCCTTATCAGCTTCCCGCATGTAGCCTTTCATTTTCAACTCATTAACCCCTTCCTGAAGTTGGGCAATCTGTTTGTTTAATTGGGCTTTCTCATTCTCAAATTCGTGCCTCATGATCTCTATTGCCGATGGCACTTCCTTTGGTTGCAAATCCATGAATTGAACCTCTTCCCCATCAGAAGTCGACAGTCTATCATTAACCCAATTAGCTCTCTATACCATGTAGTCAGGCGTGACATTGTCGGCATATTGAGCCACCTTTATCTGATGAGCCTTATTCCATGCTTCCACTATCTCCCGTACCTTTCCTAAGTACCCCTTCTCTCCGTAGGTGAAACTCTATTAAATCAAGCTCATGAGTTGCGGGTGTGAATTGCCAAGACTTAACCTGTCTTTGCACCAACAGAGGTGCGTAGCTTACGGCTCCCCAAATCCCAAGTAATGGAACCCCCGGCTTGCCCCCAAATTTGTACAGCATCAGTATAGGAACCATCCATGGAGCTCTCCACGTCACCATTTCACCCTTAAGGTTCCAGAGCAGGTTGATTTATTGCCCTTGATTTCTATCCTCGAGCTAATCTCTCTTGAGGAACTCACTGATCGGCACTAGAGATTTCATATATGGTTTAAGGGAAACCTCCCCCCTCTTCCAGAAATGGATCTGAATCACGATATATAAAAGTGGTGCACATCCCGTAAATTACCCTTTTCCTTCCCTCTTACAAAAGTTCAAGGACCACACAGTTTCTGCTATGATGGCCGAGGATGGGTCGATCTTCTATTCCAATCTCTTGAAGAAGTCAAACACGGCCCCCTCCACAAGTCCAAATATCTTTGGAAAGATAACCAACCCGTAGATGGCTAAGGCAAAGATGTCTCGGGCTTTCTCTCTATCGGGGTGACTCAATATCAGTTGTCGGAGAATCTCCCATGGGATATGTAGACACCTAATTTTGTCCAAGCCCCCTAAACCAGACAGATTCTCCTTTTCAACTTCTCGAAACGCAAAGAGACTTCCACCATTCCATAGATGGGGTCCCAAGACTTTGTTTCGGAGGTCAGCAATAAAAGTTAAGTAAAAAAAAGTCAACCCCAAAAAAGTCAACCACTAAAAAAGTAAACTCCCAGTCAAAATCAAGATTCAAAGCTGAATTGAACAATGGCGAAATTTTTTTGATAATCCTAGGTCTACAACGAAAATATATATCTCGAAAGATGGGTTGCGAAAATTCAATGTAGGGGGACACCTAATCCGGCGAATTTGGGAAAAACTGCAAAGATGGCCCGATTAGGTACAATTGAACCCCCAGTTGATAAAGGATGAATAAACAAAAATAGCACAAGGCCCAACTCGAAGTGGACCCCAAGGAAGAGCCGGTTAGAGGAAAAATGAAAAAATGAGAAAATTCCCAGTTTTGAAAAAGGGAAAACTAAATCGGAGGGGAATTTGATCATAAAAATCTTAGACATGCAACCACCAAAAAATAAGAAGAAAATGCAAAGACTCACAGGAAGAGTGGTCGCCTTGAACAGATTTATCTCTAAACAGGCGAATAAATGCTTGCCTTTCTTCAAAGTGCTCAGGGTTGCTTTCAAGTAATCCTAGGATGACAATTGCCAAAAAGCTCTGGAAGATCTAAAGAAGTAGGGGTGAGCAAAATCTGACTCGATTCGAAAAAACCGATTAAAATTTCAAATTTTGGTTTAAATAGTTCGAATTATTCGAGTTGTTCGAGTTTTCGGATCGACTCGAATAAATAAGTCGAGTTATACGATTTAGCTCGAATTTAGATTTCACAGTTCGAGTTATCCGAAAATCCGAATAGTAAATCCAAAACGACGTCGTATTGAATCGGGTTTAATTTTCTTGGGTAAATTTCAAAAACATGCGTCAATAACCAAATTATTGTTAAATGATATAATGAGCAAAAATTATTTGAAAAAGAGAAATAAAAATAAAAAATTATTAAGAAGGAAATTATAAAGACAAAATTACTCTTGATAAAAAAAACCTTCTCTTTTTTTCTTCTTTTATTTTTTAATTTTTTTTATTAAAAAATAAAATTTTCTGAAAATATTTTATTTTAATTTAAAAAAATATTTTTTTACAAATTTAAAATTATTTATTTATTTTTTTAATTAAATTTTTTTAAAAAATAACATTATTTTTTCTAAAATTACTTTTTTCTTTATTTTTTTAAATTTTAAAAAAAATAAATATTTAAATATTTAAATATTTAAATTTATTTTTAATTAAAATTTTTTTAAAATAATATTTTTTTAATGGAAGAGAAAGGAAAAATAGATTTTTTCATTAAGGGTAATTTTGTTTTTACAATATCTTTTATAATAATTTCTAATTGTTCTTTTTTCTTTTTCAAATAATTTTTATCTATTATACCATTTAACAATAATTTGATTATTGATAGCATGTTTTTGAAATTTACCTAATTTTCTTCTCCTCTCTTTGCTGCTGTATCCCCCTCTGTTTCCCTCCCTTTTTCTCTTTCTCTTCGGTCTCTATCTCTCTTTTACAAGTAATGTGGTCCAAAATCATTGAAATTAATAATAATTAAAATGAATTTGATAAATAATTTTTTTTTCAATTTTTTTAATTTATAAAGAAAAATAATATTTATATATGATATTATATTAGTTATAAGATGTATTCACGTATCCGTATCTAATTTTTGAATTTTTTTAGTTGAGTAAGCAATTTAAATTTCACCATAAGCCTTGAACTTTTGACATTTGCTTCCATTTTCATTGATTTTGATTTAGAGAATTGAACAATTTCATTTACCCAAAATTTAGTTTTATCATGCTTAAATATAATTGAAAATTTATAGGATTTGTTTTATCATGCTTAAATATAATTGCAAATTTATGTTAACTCGAATAAATTTATTCGACTCGACTCGACTCGAATTTTTTTTCACTCGACTCGATTTGCTAAATTTTCAAATTCAGTTCGGTTGACAAAATAGGACTCGTAAACTCGACTAACTCGAATTTTTTTCACTCGATTCGACTCGATTCGATCGAACACTCACCCCTATAAAGAAGTATCTGTGTTCGCAACCTCTTCTAACCAGTCCCTAGCCAGGCGACTAGCTATACATCTACCTCGCAGCATTCGATGAAATGGTTGCGATCGTACTAGTAAGAGAAAAAGAACCCCACCAAACGTCAGTCTACTATGTCAGCAAGGCCTTGCACAATGGAGAGATCAATTATACCCAGCTAAAAAAGATTGCTTTCACCTTAGTAGTGGGAAAAAGGCTTATGCGACAGTATTTTCAGGCCCACCTAATTATCATACTAATGGATCAACCACTAAAAGAAGTCTTGCAGAAGGTTGACTCATCAGGAAGAATCACGAAATGGAGTATGGAGCTCAATGAGTTCAGCTTAGAATACAAACCAATGAAGGCCATTAAGACACAGATTTTTTTACTGAATGATCCTTCACTACCGCCATCACAGTCCTGGTAGTGTATCTATAGGAACCCCCACCAAAGAACAAAGAAAAAAAGAGCCCCCTCTGCTAGAGCCTAGAATAATGTAGCAGCCCCCAAACAAAAACAACTCTTAGATCATTTGACACTATATGTGGATGGATCTTTTGAAAAGAACGAATTAGGAGCCAATATCCTGCTAATAGACCTGGAGGGAAACGAGTTGTAGTATGGGTTATCTTTTGGGTTCCTCATCTTTAACAACATTGCAGAATATGAAGTCCTACTAGCAGGACTCGAATTAGCATCCACACTCGAAAAAAATGCTATCTGTGTCTATAGATTCCCAGTTGGTAGCAAGATAAGTAAACAACGAATACAAAGTCAGAAAGCCGATGTTAGTAAAGTTCCATGAGATGATGGCAGCCCTAAAAAAATGCTTCGGTTACTTGGTCATAAAACAGATCACCAGAGTTAAGAACACCAAGGCCGACTCGCTATCCAAGCTCGCCTCAGTCATTGAAATCAGACAAAAGGGCAAAATCCTGCTAGAATATATCCCAACACCAAGCCACCAAAGTAGAAGAGAAATCCTTCATATTACTGAAGGACCCAATTGGATGACGTTTATCATAGAATATCTTAAGAACGGATCTCGCCAGATAGCCGAAAGGAGCAAGCCAACCTGAGAATGAGGGCAACCATGTATGCACTGATAGGTGGCACCTTATACAAAAAATCATCAGCTCCCTAGTATTGAGATGCTTGGCCCTAGAAAAAGCTGAATATGTCTTACGAGGGATTCACGAAAAAGTATGCAAAAATCACATGGGGTGCAAAGCATTGGCCCAAAAGGCACTAAGACAAGGATTTTACTGGCCCACCATTAAAAAAGGACACCATGGAAATGGTCAAGAAGTGCAGTAAATGCAAAAAAATTTCTATGGTACCTAGGCAGCCAGCAGAAATACTCAGCCAGCCCTCGAGCCCTTGGCCCTTAGTCATGTGGGGCATTGACATCTTATGCCCATTCCCAATTGCAGTCGAATAGAAGAAACTCCTAGTAGTCGTCTGCAAATACTTTACCAAGTGGGTCGATGTAGAGGCCGTGATAACCATCACCGAATGAGTCATTGAAAACTTTGTCTAGAAGTATATCGTCTGTAGATATGGGGTCTTAAAGGTTATATTGGTAGACATGTGCCATTCAAGGCAGACAAACTGAAAAATTTCTACGCTATCTTCAAGGTTGCATTAGTCCACAACTCTGTTGCTCATCCCCAAACGAATGGCCAAGTCGAGTCTATGAATAAGAAAATCCTATAAGGATTGAAAAAAAACGTTAGATGATGCCAAAAGGGCATGGCTCGAAGAAACACTAGGGATACTATGGGCGATTAGGACCATATTGTGAGACCCTCGTAAGCCAGAGATAACTCGGGTATCCTATAACATTCTGATGGCTCGGAACTACACATGTAAAAGCCACTAGGAAGGACAGGCTATCATGTGGTATACATGTTGTATGATAGATTATAGAATTGGAGGTTAAATCGGGTGGTTAAGCGATTTGACCCTAAAGTAGTTTAAAAATTCAGACTAAAATCGGGAAGGGTAAAAGTCCATAAAATATGATAAATTGAGTGGATATGATGATAATATACGATATAGAACTCATACCTATTATCAGAACAACAATCGGCATCAAATTCAAAAAAATGTGCATGAGGGGTATTTTGGTCATTTTACACCCCTTTTCATTTTTAGTCTGAGAAATGGTATAAATGGAACTTTGTGACTATATAATATGTTCATATGACATTTGGATCTAATATTTGGCATTAGAACGAAAAAAAAAAACGAGACTAGAATCGGTAAATTGGAAAATTGTGATGTTGTCGTACGTTTTCCGAAAAACATGGTTCAAAAATTCTTGTTATCGATCCGAACACATGGGTAGATGTTTTAACACCCAAGAAACATGAATATGTTGAGAAAAATTAAAAATCGAAATCCCGAACATCACATTCTGTAGGGCATGTTTAAAAAGTCAAAGTTGGTCAACTCTTTTGACCAAGCTTAGGCACGATTAAGAACATGGGATAATTTCCCATAAATTTTCAGCCAAAATAAGAAGACATCACGTCTTCTTCTTACTCTTTATGCCTTAGGCATTTTCTCAATAAAAAACTTCATTAAAGCTTACTAAAGCTTTCTCTCTCCTCCAAATTTCAAGGGAAATCACCAAATTTTGCAAGGATTTCACTAACCCATAGGTAATTTCATGTTCTAAGCTTGATTTTGATATTAGATTTTGAAGAATTTGTCTCTATCTATGAGAAATCATTTTGGCTGAAATTTGGTGGTGGTGAACCACCATGTTGCCGCCACTTTTTTCATTACGGGAGGTGTTCCTCCGCCTCCTTAAACTATAAATTAGTATCGGATAGCTTTGAATCAAAATTTAGAGGCTAAAACAAGCTTGGCTAAAACCCTAGCTTACCCATGAGGTGGTGCTTCCACCTTCCTTAACTGTCCGAGGCCACCGTTAGCTTTGTTGTTATTGTGTGAGCAACTTTCCAGTTTATTGTTGCTCCGAATTTTGACTCAAGCTAAGTGTAGGAATTTTTTTGTAAAAATTCTTAAGTTGGAAAATTTTGAATAGCATCTAACTAGAATAAATAGTTAGAATTTGAATGTCCCGTAGTTGAGAAATATTCATAGAATATCCCGATGATGCCATAGGTACTCATATTACAGAGTTCGCCCGGAATCGCGACAAAGCCACGAAAGTGCCGCTTTAACACTCGGACTAACACAGTGAGTATTTAGGTTAATCTAGGAGGTAGTTGTTGTTTTATATGCATTGTTGATTGATATGGATATTGAAACACAAAAGATTGCTCGAATTACGAAAATGTTAGTTTCGAACCTTACGCGGATCAAAGGCGTAAGTATGGTGTTAATATGGTTACATGAGGTAAGTGTTGTGGAGTTGAATAATTGATGCACCCAAAAGAGTGTATCTTATTTAACCTTGCACTAAAAAGATAAATTGTAAGTATAGTAGTTAGCAAGGGTCGAGTCCTCAGGGATTGGGTTTTAGTTTATAAGTTAATAGTTTAAAACTTAAATTCAAGAACAATAAAAGAAAAGGGGTTTTTGAAGCCAGATTTAAACTAAAGTAAATAATAAGAATAAGATGCAAGGCGGTATAACCAGCCAATGAAAATATATATACTAAATTAGGCGGTATAACCAGCCAATAAAAATATATATACTAAATTAGGCGGTATAACCAGCCAATAAAAATAAAACAAAGTTAATATACAAATTAGGCGGTATAACCAGCCAATAAAAATAAATATACTTTTAAAAATAAGCAAACTAAAAGTAAGAAAACAAGTAAGTAAGAAGAATCAAATATGAAAAATATGGTTAAGGTTTCATTCTCCACCACTAGACATCATTAAGAATCAATTTCAGATCTATCAATATCAACCAACTATCAAAGTTAACAACCGTAGATAACAACAAGCTCTGTTATCCCAATCTTTCCTTAGTTTGTCGTTAAATAGAACAAGCTCTCTATTTAATCTCTAACCATTAAACAACCTAGAATAAGCTCTCTAAATTCAATTTAATGGCAGCTTTATGATGAGAAAGATAGGTTGATCTAAGCAACAAACACATAAGCTCGGATTGTTCAACTTAGGTTATGTTCCACTTTGCAATTATTGAAAACTTGACCATAATCATTAATCACAAATTGCCACTTATGAATAGGAAATCAAGACAATTACACGGATCAAGACTCCTAAACTAGCAATAGATAATTATCAAGATCTATCTAGTTGTACACCTAAATAAATCAAGACAACATCATGAACAATTCTTGTAGAAGAACATAAGCAACTTTGATAGAAAATTAATGATAGATAGAATCTAAAAATCAATCACAAAACATGTCTAGGGCTTTGAAATCACCCTTAACCAAATAGAAGTTTAGCCTAGCATAGGCATTCTAAACATAAACATAAAATTAAAGAGAATCTAAGAAGGAAATAAAAGAAAGAAAGAAGAAGAAGAAAATAAAGAAAAAGAAAACTAGAGAAAAGAAAGAAGAAGAAAACTTAGAGAATTTTATTACAATGGCTAATATCCTACCAATGTACAATGTCTCATACAATCATCCAAGGCCCTCTATTTATAAACATTTTGGAGGACTAAATGACAAGAGACAAGCTTTACAAATTTCAAAGGTAGGTATAATAGGTGGGTGCATTTTTCTAACAATTTTCGTCATATTGTATGACAATTTTGATCAGCCAACTTGATGGTCGATTTTGTCAATATTGGAAGCTTGATCTGATCACGTGGTCTTCTAGAAAAATGTTCCCCTATCAGTTAGTGATCCATAGCCGTTGGAATCAGCTCATTTGCTGATGTGGATCAGAAGATATGGTCAAAATACCAAAACTTGTCAGCACAGACGTCATTGCACATCAGCCAACTTGATGGTTGATTTCGCTAGGGAAAACGACTCCGTTTCAAGAAGTGTAAAGCATGAAAAAGATAGATATACCTCTTAGCTTTGCACTGTTAAAATTTCAGCCTTATTGCTTCAGTGAAACTCCAGATATAGCTGATATGGCAAAAGGTGTCGGAACTGGAACTGAACTGGATTTGCCCTTAATTCTAGTAATCTGAAATCACTCAAATAAACTTGTGAAAAACACCAAATTACATAAAAATATAAAAGATCATAAACACAATTAGACTAAACAATAATAACTCGTATTTGACACAAAACAATAATAAAACATAACTAAAAACTATATAATTATACGAGTTATCACACCCCCACACTTAGATTGTTGCTAGTCCCTAGCAACGACTCAATAAAAATAAAATAAGAAAATCTAATCTAATCCATTTTCGTAGGAAATCACGGTGGCACTTAGCATGTGACACAAGCCTTTAAACCCCTAGGTGTCCCTAGTGGACGAGTTTAGTCTCGTGAGGGTTTACTAGGACGATACCCACAAACATTGAAGACATAAGAAAAATTAAAAATAATAATTATAACTAATCCTTCCAATATAAATTAGAGATAATCATTGGACAAGTCTTAAAAACTAATCAATAGCTTAAAGAAATTCACAAAAAATCTTGCTTGAATGTAAATAGTTTGAGTTAAGCCAATATTAACATAACATATTTCAATCAAAATAGTGCATATTCAAACTTAATCTCAACTTCTCACATGGGATACTCTCTTGATTTTCACTCTTTAAAGTAGTGGTAAAGTGTTTACACTCAATCAATCTCATGAAAACACTTCTACCATATGCTTGCTTGTCCACCTATTCTCCACTATTTAGATCATACAACTTCATAAATCAAGAGGTCTTTATTCAAGGTTGTAATGGGGCCAAAGGGTTATAATGTGGTTAAAGAACAAAAGGATAAAGATATCACAAAGGTTCCAAAGAGTTCATAGAGTTTAGAGACATAATAAGATCATACAAATAAAACTTCTCAAAACTCTTATAAAGCACATAATAACATAGGCTAAATATTCATGTTGAGCCTTTGCATCATTCTAACCAACTTTGTAACATCTTTTTCTTTACTTTAACTAGAAGTTCGAGAGAAGATTTTTTTTTTTTTTTTTTAATATGGGAATGTATTTGACAATGATCCCTTTCTTTTTCTCTTGACTTTTTCTTTTCTTTTCTTCCCCCACACTTATCTTTTGTTTCCAACCCAAATTTTTAACTAAAAAAATCCCTTGTTTTTTTTTTTGCAATATGTCTCAAAATATATAATCCATCTTTAGAACAAGGGTTATATTTAGGCTAGGTGTAAGTTGTGGTTACCAAATAAATAGCTTATTCAATGTAGGCTCAAATTGGCTCACTAGGGGTGTGTTCTCTTGGAACATCAATAAGGGATGGCTGTTTGGCCCTGGCTAAAAATCCTAATGCCTCTATCATATTCATGTTGTCACATGCATCAATATAGTCTCAACAAGGTCTAAAGCAAGTTCTAGAGAATCATGTAATCATAAGAGCACTCAAGAAAGAAATTAGATTGATTTGTATAATGCGTCAACCATTATAGGCTCAAAAACTCACAAGGATGATTATACAAGTCAGATTAAGTCTAAACATGCTTCTTTCTCAATCAACATATCATATTAACATTGGCTCATAAAACGATTGATATCAAGTTCAATTCTCATGAAAATCTTCTCACTAATAAATCTGTTTTAGACTTATGCAATTCATATCTCATCATAGTATTGAAAAGGAACTAAAACACACTAAAAATAATAATAAAGACTCATAAAAAAAATAGTAGACAAAAATAAAAGAAATCCTAAATCATTCCCCCCACACTTAATTCTTACATTGTCCTCAATGTAAGTCTATTAACCCAAATGAAAGAATCATGTGTAAGAGAAAAGAACTAATAACATAAGAATAGGAACAACTAAGACTCAAAACAAAACAAACTCATGCAACCTAAATAATCCTAAAATACTAAACAAAAATTAACAAGTAAACATAAAAAGATTAAAATCAAACTGACAAGGTATGTCTCAAGTCTCCCTTACTCAGACTTTGTTCAGAATGAATACTTCTAAATTGCTTAAAACACAACAAACTTTTTTTTTTTTAAGAAGAAATCAAACTGACAAGGTATGTCTCAAGTCTCCCTTACTCAGACCTTGTTCAGAATGAATAATTCTAAATGGCTTAAAACACAACAAATTGTTTTTTTTTAAAATTAGCAAAATATGTCCCTTACCCCCTACTAAAATATGACATTGTCCCCAATGTCAAATTTTAAAGGTAGAATTTAGGAGATATTACCTACAGAGGTTGCTAACCACTTATTATAACTGAGACACAACAAACAAAATGTTAGATAATGTCACAAAGACAAAGTGCAATCCACTCCTTGCTCGTCCATATCTCTTTTTCTTTTTCCGAGCGTTTGCGAAACAACCGTAGCAGATAAATACTCATAAGCTTGGAGCTTTTTGAGTAAATCTTCAATGGTTGTAGCAAAAATTATGGTTCTCCTTGCCTCTGAAAACATGAATCCATTATCCACAGCATTATCTAAATATGAAAGCAAATTACTAAAATAACCATTAATATTAAGCAAACCAATGGGTTTCTTTTTTTGTGACCAAAGATGACCAAGAAGCCACGCAAGCTATTTCTTCCAATGTACCCAGACCTCCTGGTAAAGCAATGAATGCATCGGCAGAATGGTACATGATTGTCATCCGTTCAGGGATACTCCAGACTTGTATTTCCTTACCCAAGGTAGGTCCACAAAAATCTGTGAATAGTTTTGGCACGACTCCTAGAACTGGACTTCCTCCGGCGTGTGCTACTGTAGCGACTGCTCCCATTAAACCCGTACTACCGCCTCCATAAATCAACTGGATCTTTTGTTGGGCAAGTATTACTCCAACTCTTATGGCTTCATCAGCAAATATGTTATTTTTCCCTGGATAAGCACCTCCAAAGACACAAAAAAATTTTAATGCGCTGGGACGAAGTACTTTCCATTTTTTTTTCGAGTGCCTGAAAGAGAATGAGTACATGGTGTAATATATAGAGGACTGAGTAGTGAATCAGACAAGAGTAATAATGTCGCCGAAAGTGTATCTGACCTGTCAGAAGAAAATGTTAACCTAACAAAAGATTTTTGCATGATTTCAGGAAGAAAATCAGAAAGAGAAGAAAAATCAACCGTAAAAGTCAAGAGTAATAATGTCGCCGAAAGTGTATTTGGCATATTCCTCTGGTTTTACGTCCAGAAACGGCTTAAACGCCTTCTATGAGTCGAGGATATGCTTCCCATCCAGTTTTCTTACAAGCTGGCAAACAGGGTCTTTTAACATCAGATTCCCAAGATGTTGCCATTCCCTTTGGAATTGCGGCCATAAATCAAGAATTTCTCTTTGTACGTCTCCACTAGGATGCGTCTCAAGAGAAAGTTGGATATTACCCAAATTCTCCTTACTCAGTCCATCCTTAATGAATTCAATTTTATCATCTCGATTAGAGGACGGAATCCCAATAGAACGACATTTACCGTTACACGTCCATCGTGCACATTTGTGGCAGTTTGAACTCATGCGCTTTGCTCGTCGCTTCTTTGCAAAAGTGCTTCTACCTGTACCTGGTAAATGCAAAACAGGAAGATATTCATCTTCACGTACCTTGGCTTCAATTATCCAACGTATGTCTTCAGGAATCCCTTTGTGCATAAGCATTCTTAATCTTTCAAATCGAACTTGGTAAAGCTTCAGTAAAATATTTCGAGGAAAAGGAGGAAATCGTTTCTGCAATCTTGTGAGAATATCATCCATCCTGAAAAAAAATTGAAAGAGAAATTGGAAGAGAAATTTATATACAATATCAGTTTTGTGGGTAGCTGATGGAACCGACTTAAATAATCACGGAGTACCGTTATCCGCCGTTTAACCGGGGTTAAAAAATTATATTTACATCTAGTTATTTTCAAAACAAGGATCAGAAAGAAAAACAACATAAAAAGACTCAAAAACAAAACACTCTAAATAAAATCCTAAATTCTTCCCCCCACACATAATTCTTACATTGTCATTAATGTAATGCTATTAATCCCAAATGAAAGAATCATGTGTAAGTGAAAAGAACTAATAAACAAAATAAACTTATGCAGCCTAAATGAACTTAGAAACACTAAATACAATTAGCAAAGAAACATAAGAAAAAGAAAAAGAAAAAGAGAGCAAATCTGAGGATGGCAGTTTGGCAATGCTTTCACTAATTAGGCTGCCTCCCCCAATTAGCACTTGATTTAGTGTTTTGAACCTAACCAACACCCCTTCTTGGCATTTTAGGCTTGTCAGGCTCATACATGAAATTTCCCAAATTTATGCGTTTGAGAGGAAGCTTTCTTTGCACAACAGTGGATGCATTCTCCATTACAAGTATTATTCCATCATCCTTTGTGGTGCATATGTCATCGAGGAATGGAGCATATTTTGATACTTGTTGAATGACCTCCACAAACAAGTTGTTTAAGGTTTCCGGCATGTGTTGTTCATGTTCTTCCTCCTTGAACTTTGCAAATCTACTAGGAAAAGGTGGAGAAGAAACATTAGTAAAAGTGAAACCGTAAATGTTACCTCAGGTGCCGAAATACTCTTATTTGGATCTTTGGCTTCATTATCCTCAAGAATAGAATCCATCTCTAATTTTGTTTCATCCTCATCTTGTTCCTCATTCTTCAAGGTCACAATAGTAGCATTCTCCTTTGGGTTAACCATCGTTTGGGCTGGGAGTTCTTCAGATCTTTGTGCTACCCATCCCACCATACTACTAGCCAATTGGCTCATTTGCTTTTCCAAACTCTGGATGCTTGCCCTTGTTTCCTGTTGAAATTGCAAAGAATCAGTAACAAGAGAATAGACAAGATCTTCTAAAGAAGTACCTGAGTTTTGAGTCATATGTGGTGGTTGAAAAAGATCTGGTTCTTGAGACCATGATTGATTGAAGCTAGATGGATGAGTGTAATTGGCATAAGGATCTACTTCTTGGTAATTTTTCGAGTAGCCATAATTAGTATGATCCCACCATCCCTCATGGTAAGTGTTTGAGTAATGATCATACTGTTGGTCTTGGAACACTTGATGGCCTTGACATCCTCCCATGGCCAATTGTTGAACTGGGGAGGTGAGATTGGCTTGTTGATTCTCCATGTTCATGTATGCCACCAACTCTTCAAGTGTTAGATTGCTCAATTCCATTGTTTTTTTTTTTTAAATTTGAAAAAGAAAAACTTGTATGTACAAGAAAATAAAACTAATTAGAACTGAAAATAAGAATAAACCAAGTAACAAATAAACTAAAGAAAGCAATCCCCTGCAACGGCGCCAAAAATTTGATGCACCCAAAAGAGTGTATCTTATTTAACCTTGCACTAAAAAGATAAATTGTAAGTATAGTAGTTAGCAAGGGTCGAGTCCTCAGGGATTGGGTTTTAGTTTATAAGTTAATAGTTTAAAACTTAAATTCAAGAACAATAAAAGAAAAGGGGTTTTTGAAGCCAGATTTAAACTAAAGTAAATAATAAGAATAAGATGCAAGGCGGTATAACCAGCCAATGAAAATATATATACTAAATTAGGCGGTATAACCAGCCAATAAAAATATATATACTAAATTAGGCGGTATAACCAGCCAATAAAAATAAAACAAAGTTAATATACAAATTAGGCGGTATAACCAGCCAATAAAAATAAATATACTTTTAAAAATAAGCAAACTAAAAGTAAGAAAACAAGTAAGTAAGAAGAATCAAATATGAAAAATATGGTTAAGGTTTCATTCTCCACCACTAGACATCATTAAGAATCAATTTCAGATCTATCAATATCAACCAACTATCAAAGTTAACAACCGTAGATAACAACAAGCTCTGTTATCCCAATCTTTCCTTAGTTTGTCGTTAAATAGAACAAGCTCTCTATTTAATCTCTAACCATTAAACAACCTAGAATAAGCTCTCTAAATTCAATTTAATGGTAGCTTTATGATGAGAAAGATAGGTTGATCTAAGCAACAAACACATAAGCTCGGATTGTTCAACTTAGGTTATGTTCCACTTTGCAATTATTGAAAACTTGACCATAATCATTAATCACAAATTGCCACTTATGAATAGGAAATCAAGACAATTACACGGATCAAGACTCCTAAACTAGCAATAGATAATTATCAAGATCTATCTAGTTGTACACCTAAATAAATCAAGACAACATCATGAACAATTCTTGTAGAAGAACATAAGCAACTTTGATAGAAAATTAATGATAGATAGAATCTAAAAATCAATCACAAAACATGTCTAGGGCTTTGAAATCACCCTTAACCAAATAGAAGTTTAGCCTAGCATAGGCATTGTAAACATAAACATAAAATTAAAGAGAATCTAAGAAGGAAATAAAAGAAAGAAAGAAGAAGAAGAAGAAAATAAAGAAAAAGAAAAAGAAAACTAGAGAAAAGAAAGAAGAAGAAAACTTAGAGAATTTTATTACAATGGCTAATATCCTACCAATGTACAATGTCTCATACAATCATCCAAGGCCCTCTATTTATACACATTTTGGAGGACTAAATGACAAGAGACAAGCTTTACAAATTTCAAAGGTAGGTATAATAGGTGGGTGCATTTTTCTAACAATTTTCGTCATATTGTATGACAATTTTGATCAGCCAACTTGATGGTCGATTTTGTCAATATTGGAAGCTTGATCGGATCACGTGGTCTTCTAGAAAAATGTTCCCCTATCCGTTAGTGATCCATAGCCGTTGGAATCAGCTCATTTGCTGATGTGGATCAGAAGATATGGTCAAAATACCAAAACTTGTCAGCACAGACGTCATTGCACATCAGCCAATTTGATGGTTGATTTCGCTAGGGAAAACGACTCCGTTTCAAGAAGTGTAAAGCATGAAAAAGATAGATATGCCTCTTAGCTTTGCACTGTTAAAATTTCAGCCTTATTGCTTCAGTGAAACTCCAGATATAGCTGATATGGCAAAAGGTGTCGGAACTGGAACTGAACAGGATTTGCCCTTAATTCTAGTAATCTGAAATCACTCAAATAAACTTGTGAAAAACACCAAATTACATAAAAATATAAAAGATCATAAACACAATTAGACTAAACAATAATAACTCGTATTTGACACAAAACAATAATAAAACATAACTAAAAACTATATAATTATACGAGTTATCAATAATAATGAATGATATTGTATAGGATGGTTGAGTATTTAAGGATAGTTAGATATTGTAGATTAAAAGGTTATGCACATAAGTTGTTTGATAAAAAAATCTAAGTGAAACTATAATGCTTTGAAAAACATAAGTAGAAATATGTTAGTGTAGAGATTGTTTCCTAGCATAGTATATATATATATATATATATATATTACTCCATGATATAAGAGAATTAATATATCATGCTATTATTGTACGGACAAGGTGATGTCCGGGATGCTATTATTGTACGGACAAGGTGATGTCTGGGATGCTATTATTATATGGACAGGGTGATGTCCGAGATGCTATTATTGTACAGACAAGGTGATGTCCGGGATGCTATTATTATACGGATAGGATGATGTCCGGGATGCTATTATTGTACGGACAAGGTGAAGTCCGAGATGCTATTGTTGTACGGACAAGATGAGTCCGCGATGATATGGAAAAGATAGTCCAGGATGACAAATATTACGGACTGGTATAAGTCCGTGATGTTTTGATGATAAAGACATGAGAAATTCTTAATTAATAATTGTGGAGGTATACACGTAAAACCGATTGTTAAATATTTTTGGCTATCGATTTAGGCTGGCCAATGGCCTATTTATATTTAGCACTCAACAAAGAAGATTTCATATGGGACAAATAATTTTTATAAGTCCCGAAACAATTTTTAAATATTACTTTTCGGTTAATTAGTCATACTTGATATGTCATGTTTATGCTTTAATGGTTAAGAAAGGAAGCACGAAATTTCCAAGTACTCTTCCTAGTTACCTTATGCTCACTGAGTTTTTCGACTCACTTCATTTATTTTCATTTTTTTCAGATTCTAATAGACCCAGCTCTTCCCAGATTCCGGATAGCTAGCTGCTCACATACTTGTGGTGAGTGGATTGACCCAGGACGTGGTAAGCAGTGGCGATGGTAGGGTACATTTTTGCAGTCTCTAGGGTATCATAAGTCCTCTTCATTTTGTGTATGTTGAATATGTACTGTATATTTTGTAAACATATGTAATTAAGTGATGTATGACGTATATCGGTCTTAGAGGCCTGGTATGAGATGGTGATGTTCATTTTGTTATGATATAATATAAATGTATGTTTGTATATAAGATGTCATAAAGGTTGAGTCTGCTGCGGGCCATTTCGGTTACTCCATATCGAAGGTGTCCAAACCGAGATGTCATGTGTTGATTAATTATTACATTGTGAATGTTGATGATTGAGCGACAAACCCCCATGTAGAGCGAGATTATGCCAAAATTTTGTTTGATTTGGTTTAATGAGTATACTCAGGCTTCGGAGGCAGGGGCATACCTTGTCTCTGGCCGGTCACATGCCCTGAATTTGGGGTGTGACACATATCCCACTATAGAATAGGAGAACCGCCTTTCAACATGATGTTTGGTACCGAGGCTGTCATACCGGCCGAAATTGGTGTTATTTCCCTGAGAATAGCCCACTATGGTCTAATAGCGAATGGAGAAGCATTAAGGGCAAACTTGGATGTCCTTGAGGAAACCAAAGATTTTTCACAGATGAAACAAGCAGTCAGATCGCAGCAAGTCACCAAATACAACAATTCTAGAATAAGGAGATGGTAGTGTCAATTTGGCAACCTAGTTTTGAGAAACTGCGAAGCAAGCAGACTAACTGACGAATAGAGAAAGTTGGCCTCGAATTGTGAGGGCCCATACAGAATAGCAAAAAAGATTGGTTTCGGAGACTATGCCTTGGAGCAGTTGAACGAAAACACTATACTAAGAACCTGGAACATAGTTCATTTGAAAAAGTATTTCTTGTAATAATGTAAAAGCCCTTTTGTAATTATAATAACTATAAAAGGATTGCATTTTGTAGGCATTACAGTTTCAACCCAAAAGCCTCTTCAAGCTCTACCATGTGTTAACACGTGCATGGTCGCCACCGTGTAACATGCTCAAAAACTTCTTCATGCTCTACCATGCGTTAACGCATGCGTGCTCGCCATCGTGTAACACGCCCAAAAGCCTCTAAAGGCTCTACCATGTGTTAACGCACTCGTGTTCGCCATTGTGTAGCACGCCTAGAAGCCTCTTAAGGCTCTACCATGCGTTGACGCACGCGTGCTCGCCACCATGTAACACACCCAATAGCCTTTCCTGGTTTAACCTCACACATCACCACACATCTAAACAGCCTCTAAAGGCTTCACTCTTAACAAATTATGGCAAGCCTAAAACTCTTGTCTGTAAGCTCTACCTTTAACAAAATATTACAAGCAAAAAAGCTCGCCTAACACAATAGGCAACTCCCAACAAAAGCCTCATACAAAGGAGCTTGCCAGCACAACTTCAATTCACAAACATTATATGTAAAGAAAAAACCCTTAAATTAAAAATAGTACAAAAAAAACATGATATCAAAATTGCAACACTATATATAAATAAAAATTTTAATTCATTAAATTTCAAATAGCAAATTTCAAATTATACAAATAAAAGGTTGTTACAAAAACAACCCTACTCTACATTTACTAGGTCATGAACTATAGGACCCCCATCTATAGATACATCATTATTTACAGTACCACCAACAGACTGGTGGCCTTCAGCAGCAACAGCCTCATTGGCATTCATCACTGTAGGCTCAACACGAGCAAGAGCATCACAGCTCTCTACAGGAGCCTTAACACAATGAGCAACATTAGGGACTGATAACTCGTATAATTATATAGTTTTTAGTTATGTTTTATTATTGTTTTGTTTCAAATACGAGTTATTATTGTTTAGTCTAATTGTGTTTATGATCTTTTATATTTTTATGTAATTTGGTGTTTTTCACAAGTTTCTTTGAGTGATTTCAGATTACTAGAATTAAGGGCAAATCCAGTTCAGTTCCAGTTCCGACACCGTTTGCCATATCAGCTATATCTCGAGTTTCACTGAAGCAATAAGGCTGAAATTTGTAGCCGTGCAAAGCTAAGAGGCATATCTATCTTTTTCATGTTTTACACTTCTTGAAACGAAGTCGTTTTATCTAGCGAAATCGACCATCAAGTTGGCTGATGTGCAATGACGTCTGTGCTGACCTGTTTACGTATTTTGCCCATATCTTCTTATCCACATCAGCAAATGATCTGATTCCAACGGGTATGGATCCGTAACTGATAGGGGTATATTTTTCTAGAAGACAATTTTATCAGATCGAGCCTCCAACATTGACAAAATCGACCATCAAGCTGGCTGATCAGAATTGTCATACAATATGACGAAAATTGTTAGAAAAATGCACCCACCTATTATACCTACCTTTGAAATTTGTAAAGCTTGTCTCTTGTCATTTAGCCCTCCAAAATGTGTATAAATAGAGGGCCTTGGATGAGTATTGGGAAACATTATACATTGGTAGGATATTAGCCATTGTAATAAAATTCTCTAAGTTTTCTTTTTCTTTCCTTTCTCTAGTTTTCTTTTTCTTTATTTACTTATGCTTCTTACATTTCTTTTCATTTTATTCATATCTAGTATGTGTTGCTAATCATATTGTTGAGGTGATGAGGTGAAGCTCTTGGTAAATGCTAAGGTTAGTCTCTTAAACATGAGCTAAAATGAATAATCATTTATAAACACTAGTATAGATAATATTTTCTTTTGGTTTAAAATCATACTTACAAAGTAGGGATCTTGATTCATTATTGACAAGGAAAATGGCACAGTAAATGCTTGGTTTCATAACCTTGATTTGTTGTAGACATATACCTTGGCATAAGGAATGCTTGGACTCTTTTTATGAGTTTTGAGGACACCAAATGAACATAATATCATATGCTATGGACGTTGGACAATTTGGACTGAATTGCTAAACCTTCCGATTGGAACCTCCCTTATGTGTGGATTTCAATTGTGTAATAAAACAAGATTAATCTTAGCATAACACCAAGAGTGGATTCTCTAACCTCAACATCCTTTCTTATTGTTTTTTTTATATCTTGTTTAATTGCTTTTATGTTATTTTGTTTATTTTGTTCTCTAATATCTTGTTTACTTTCTTTTTTATTGATTCCCTAATATCTTGTTTATTTTCTTTTTCATATATATTTATAAACTTATACTTACTAGTACGCTTCCCTGTGGTTCGATCTCGGACACCCGAGAATTTATTACTTGAACATAACCTGCACTTGGGTTTACAACTCTTAATTGAGGACCTCAATAATAGGCATAGAGAGAAGATCGTTTGCTGGCGTGGAAGGAGTCTGAGGCACAACACTGACATCGGCAAATCCATAAGATCGCCTCTGACCCTCGACTGAAGCAGTATCGGGGCAGTAAGGTTCAAACTCCTGACACAGCATCAATTGAGCTAAGGTCTAAGGAACCACAACACAACTGCATCCCGATGAAGGCAACATCTCTGTGACAGAGACACAACTCCAAAGCCTTGCCGATATTTTTATCTCTCTCTTCCTCAAACGCAGCATCAACCTTGGCATTTTCAGCTTCAAATTTGGCCTTCTCCTTAGCAAAAACCCTCTCCCTCTCTACGCCAGCCTCCAACAAGCGTTGCCTCAGCATGGCCAACTCACCCTTCACCTAGGACAATTTGTCCTGAGTGGACCTCAGCAGATTTTGAGAGGACGCCAGCTGTCTAGTAACTCTATGAAATAGAGTTATTTTACCATATTTTGTGCATTCAAATTAGCTAAATCCTTGAAGTTTAAACTTGGAATTACTTATTTTTAGTTGTTTTTAGATTAGTTTGATTTATTTATTTATTTTATGTTTAAATTGGTTATTAATTTAATGTCTTTTGTATCTTTGTAGGTCCTAAAGCAAGAAAGAGAAAATCAGCTCATATATGGAAAGTCTAGATTGTTACTTGTATAGAAAGTTTTCCTTCTTCATCCTTTTGGAGCTCTATAAATAGGAACCCTTTAGGACTTAATTATGAACACCTTCTTAGCTTTTACTACTTCTTAGCTTTCAATAACCTAGTTTTCTTAAGAGGGCAGCAACCACCACAAGTTTGCAAGGAGCAAGAGAGGTTTTAGAGACTAGAAGACTGAAGTCCTGCAAACATTAGTTTTCTCTTTTCTCTTAATATTCTTTTATTTTCTTGTAATATTGATGATAGTGAAATTCTTATGTTTTATGTTTTCAATGTTTAACAAGAACTAAATTTCTTTTTCTAGGATTGCAATGGAACTCAACATGTAGTTTGAATTATTTTACTCTTTTTCTTGATTTTAATGATATTTGAGTTGTTTATTCAATCTTGTGCTTAATGCTTCTAATTGCTTAGTTACCAATTAGATTGATTTGGTAACCTAAATACAACTTGAAAAGGGGAGTTTAGTGTTAGACATAGATTAAATAACATATGTTTCAGATTCATTTATTATGATGAATTGAGTTGCATGTAGGATAGAAATATACTTACATGTCATGTGTAACCAATTTTAGAGTCTAAGCTTAATGAATTTCTCTTTAATTCAATTTTCATAGAAATATAGTTAATTGGTTAACAAAGATATTTTTATAAGACCATCGACAAATACTTATAAATAAATTAGAATTCTAGGTTAACAACTCAATGTCATTAGTCAAGTTAAGAGAGTAGGATAAGTTCATACGAAGTGTTGAGGGAAATTGTAATCCTAGGATTTTCTCAATTAATTAATCCAAATTTTAATTTACCTTATTTGCTTATTATTTTATTTTATTTAGTTTTTAATTAACAATCTTTAATTAAGTGTTTGAATAAGATTAAGTTGTTTTAATTTTAGTAATTAACGAATTTAGTAACAGTTCCTCGTGAGATCGATACTCTACTCTTCATTATATTACTTGTTACGATACGTGCACTTGCATGGTAAATCCGACAACAAGTTTTTAGCACCGTTGCCGGGGAAATATATAGGCTGACAACAAGGTTCTATTTGTCGTTGAATGCTAAGGGGTGCACTATGTAGGCTGATAAACTGGATGCAATCACCTCTTTAACCACACAGGTGGCTACACTGTCTACGAAATTTGACACTCTGGGTGTACATGCCGTCCAAAGCCCATTTGTAATTTATGAACTATGTGGGGAATGACATACTAGTGATTGGTGCCCAACAATGTTGAATCAGTGCAATATGTTGAAAACTACAATATGCATCAAAATAATCCTTATTCTAACAATTACAATCCAGGTTGGGGAAATCACCCAAAATTTTCTTGGAACAACACTCAAGGGCCTCCTATTTAGCCAATCAAGCATATCCTCTTGGGTTTCCACCACAACAAGCTCAAGTTCCTACCCCAGAAAATAAACCATCATTGGAAGAGATGCTCATGCATTACATGCTAAAAATGATGCGATCATTCAAAGTCAATCGACTATCATTCAGAGTCAATCAGCATCACTTCATAGTCAAGCGACAACACTTAAGAGTCTAGAAACACAAATGAACCAGCTTATAATGCCATCAACAACCGCCCTCTAGGAACTCTTCTAATTGAAACTGAGACTAATCTTATGAGAGAGAGAAAAGAGCAATGTAGCATCACACTTGGGACTGGAAAAGATATAGAAGAGGATAGCAAGAAGCCAAAATCGCCAACAAAGCCTCTTGAAAAAGAAGTTGTGGGTGAGAAAGAGGTTGAAAAAGCTCAATAAAAGAAGATACAGTTAGACCAACCACCACTTTTTCCTCAATGCTTCCAAAACAAAATATAGTTAATATGGTGGAAAGTGCTACAATCGAGGTATTCGTAGAGATTTATCCAACTAATCCATTTGAAGCATCTTTGTTTTCTACTTTTGGAAAGGATAAATTTCGTTTTCAAGCCTGCAAGAATGCTAAGTTGTTCAAAGAAAAGACAAAGAGATGGCATGACATGAAGATCATCAAGTGGTTAGATATAGGATGATGAACATGAGAAAGTCAAGCCGATGACTATAAATCAAGCGCTTCTTGGGAGGCAACCTAAGTTTTCTATATATATTCCTTTTTTATTATAATTAATTTTTTATATTTTTTAGATTTAAAAAAATAGAATGTTTGGCACCGCAGCGCCAAGAACGGTGCAGAAACTAGACAGAATGCTCGGCGCCGCGACACCGAGTCAGGATCCTCTTTTAAAATAGGGTTTTCTTCACCCTAAAACATAAAAAAAAAAAACCCAAATTGCTTCAGTCCGCTCTCCTCTCTCAAATCTCTCTTGCTATCTCAAGCTTCTTCACACTTACCTCTTCTCTTCATTTTTCTGTAAAATCAACATCACAAATCCACAACACAATCAAACACTCATCATCATTCCTCCTTCAAAGAAGCATTCTTGCACAAAGTTGGCTCTTGAGCAAATATTTTGAACTTGTTCTAGTCATATGGGCGTAAATATGGCACAATTCCCTACTTTGCCGCAACCACCCACCAACTTTGATTCACACAATGAAGATGAAGATGAAGAAGACGAGGAGGAAGATTAGAGCTCTCCAGATTTTCCTACAATGACAGGAGAGTTTTCTTTTTCTTACTATTTTTATTTTCAAACATTGGGGACAATGTCTAGTTTAAGTTTGGGGGGGTTATTTGTTTAATTATCTTTTCTTTAGTATGCTTATTGAGTTTGTGTGTTTATTTTCTATGTTTATGTTTAGAATACTTTTTTTTAAAAAAAGGCTTGAGATATTTTGCACTTAATTATGATGAGGTCATAGTCCCATGATGAAATTTGGTTATTTTATTATCTTGACTTTTGGGAAAAACATAGGCATGATTTGAATTTGTGTTAAATTCTTTTGTTAGTCTCATTGTTAGGATGTGATTTTTAATAATTGAGCATTTGATCTCTTGCTTAGATTTGTATTGCTTATTTAAAGACTGATTATGTCTAGAGGTCTAGAATTTGTTTGATTCTCTTTTGAGGCAAAATCCTAGACAACACTAAGTTGAGGAGATGATTTAGGCCATCTTTGGATCGTTTGAGCCTTTCTAGTCTACCTATATAAATATATGAATATCCTTAGTCTACCTCTTTGTGCCTAATTGATATATCTAATTTCTTTGATTGGCACATCTTTTAGCCTAGCCTAATAAGAAAAACCATGACAAACCTTCACTACATAGGCATGTGTATGATGTTACAAGAAATAATTATAAGCCATGTCTAATTTGTATGGAAAGTGATGTTCAATGAATGAAAATGTAAAAAAAAAATGAAAAAAATAAAAAAAATGATGAAGAAAAAAAGAATAAAGTGGTGAAGAAAAGGACGATGCATAATGTAACTTGAGGTAAAGACTATGGCTCTTCGAAAATCCCTAAACAATGAAAAGTGTCTATGGGTGACTTAAACCGAAATATATCCTTTTGTTGGTGTATGCCCTAGAGCCAATCAGATTGAGCTTGGGATACGCAGTCAATAAAGTATACCCTTCACTATTATTATAGTGATACAAGGTTTTCCTTCATGTTAGTACAATAATAAGGAGTTATTAAGTACTAATCGGATGAAGCCCATGGAACATAATGGAATTATAAAGAGTTATTATTATGAGATCCTTACGCATCAAAGTCTTGTTCCTCAAACTGTTTTTGGTCATCGTATTGCCAAGATGGGGCATTGGTAATGCTGAAAGACTGGTATATGTTAAGCCTTCTTACTTATGAAGTAAGCAACCGATTTCATACAGGTTGAAGTATGAGATACTTGGGATAACATATAGGTGCTTGTCTGTTGAACAAGTTTACTGAACATGGCCCGCCAAGAGAACTTCATTTGGTAATATATCACTCTAGTGTCTATGATAATGTTCTCTTAGTACCAGTCGTGTAAATTAGTCCTCAGACTTGTGATACCAGGTCATCTTGTATGGAGAGTGTCATACTTAGATTTCATCACGAACGGGTCCCAATCACGAGGATGCTTAAAGTAGGGTGTTATTGGGTATGACATGAACCATACGAAGATGAATGAGTGATCCAGAGAGGATTCACCACTCCGTGTGATATTGGAGACATATCTCGTTTGTTCTTGACTACGATTAACTTGATTAAGTCTTTGGCCAAAGCATAATGGATTTAGGAGAAAATTGTTTCTCTAAATTCATAAGGTTAATCATAAGTTGCAAAGAACTAATATGGATTGATCATGAGTAGACACTGCACTATGCTCATGCGCTATCCGTGATATATGGTGAAAGGATCGTATTACACCGACAGGCTGGTTGCTGAAAGGTTCTAAAAGGTCACGCTGACTTCACAATATTTGGGTGGTCATGATAGGTTGCTAGATCCTGCTCATGATATATGAAAACAAGTTAATAAGATTAACTTATGTTCATTGCCAACATATTGGGAACCTAGAGGATCACAAACATAAGAACAAATATGTATGGATTAAACATGGTATTCTATTAAGGTAAAACTTAATGGAATAAAAGATCTATATTGAGGACTTAATTGAAGAAGTTCAATTGAGAGAGATTAAGACATAATTGAGATTTGAGAAATCCAAGGACAATGTCTTAATGAGATAAGAGGAATCAAGAAGTCTTATCTAGTATAGTCGACTTTGACATAGATATGTACAAGGTGAATTTCGAATGACTATGCTATATTGGAATAATGTCATGAGATGATATTAATAGATTAATGACATGAATTATTCATGAGGAGAAAGAAATTTAATTGATGTAGACACCTAATTTTGTCCGGACCCCTAAATTAGAAAAAGTCAAACTCAAAAAAAGTCAACCCCAAAAAAGGCAACTATTGAAAAAGTCAATCCACTTTCAAAATCAAGATTGGAGGTTCAATTGAAAAACGATGAAAGAATTTTGATAATCCGAGGTCTACATTGAAAGATATGGAGGTCGGAAGTTGGGTTACGAGATTCAGTAGAGAAGAAACCCTAATTCAGGAAATTTAGGGAAAAGTTCTTAAACGACCGAATTGGTCAGAATTGAAGGTCTTAAATGAAAGATAAGCACTGACTACGGGTAATGGAGAAGCCATTTGGAAGAAAAACTGATAGAAAAGTCAATTCGAAAGAAAACCGAGGATTAGGGTTTTTTGGTGGATTTCGGTAAAATATTGAAGAATTATAAAAATGGCCCAATTCGGAAGATATACAGCCCTTAATTGATGAGAAATGATTAAACAAGGATAGCCCAAGGCTCAGTTTGAAGAAAATCTAAAAATCAGACTTGTTTTGAGCAAAACCGGGTTTTAGAGGCAAAAAGGCAAAATTGGAAAATATGGGAAAAATAGCAAATTAACTCCAAAAATTTTGAAAATTTTCAAATCTCATTCTTAAATCATTTCAAAGAGATTGGCGAAATAAAATCTTGATTCGTAGTTCGTTTGCAAAATGGCCAAACACCAGGTCTCTTACGTAGTAATTCAAGCAGATAAATCCTGAAAAAATAGCAAACGAGCTCCAAAAATTCTGAAAATTTGCAAATCTCATTTTTAAATTATTTGGAAGATATTGGAGAAAGAAAATCTTGATTCGGAGTTCGTTTGCAAAATGGCCAAATCTCGGGTCCCCTATATAGTAATTGAAGCAGATAAATCCCGAAAAAATAGGAAATGAGCTCCAAAAATTATGAAAACTTCCAGATCACATTTTTAATTTATGTGGAAAAGATTGGTGAAGAAAAATCTGGATTCGAAGCTCGTTTAAAAAATGGTAAAGTTCGGGTGCATAAAAGGGGTAATTTCGAAAATAAATCCAAAACAAATAGCAAATGGACTCGAAATTTTTTGAAAACTTCCAAAATTCAATTTTTTATTATTTCAGAAGTATTTAAAAAAGAAAATTCAAATTTGCAGTTCGTTTGCTATTTATTTAAGTTCGGGGGGCAAAAAGGTCATTTCACCAAGGAAACCAAAAAGGGCAAATTGGTAATTGAGGAAAGTATGAAAGAAAAAGGAATTGCTCGGATTTTTTCTTCCCTTGGCCAGCCAACATAGAGGAGAAGAAGGAAGCTTGAACAATTTAATTCCCTAGTCACTATCAAGCCACATGCTACCACTAACACCTTGCAAATGGTCCCCCCTTCATCCAATGGCTTAGGTGCTTTGTAGGAAAGTTAAATGCACCATCCAATGGCCAAGTTTAAATGCAAAAATGACATTTTTATTTGTCATAAAAGAACCCTCATCTAATGGCGAAGAATGGAAGAAAAAGATGAGCACAATTCATCCAAGGGTGAGCATCCATTCGGTTGAGTAAGGGAGTGCATGGGATTATCTCTTTTCATCCAATGGCTTAGGTCATCTACAAGGGCTGAGTACACATGTTGAGGGCTGGATTTAATCTACAAGATGTCATTTTTATGTTGGCCTCATCCAATGACCAAGAACGGATGAGCATAACTCATCCAAGGGTAGGCACTCAAGAGGGGCAAGCAAGGGAGTGCATAGGATTAGTCCTCTTTTGCGTCTAATGGCTAAGGTTACTACAAGGGCAGAGTACACATCCTAAGGGCTGCTATCAATTGGAAAGATGACATTTTTATGTTGTCATCAAAATATCTAAATCTAAAGGCCAAGATTGGAGGAGAAAAAGTGCAATTCCCATCCAAGGGCTAGAGGACCATTTGGCCAAGGCTAAAAGGAGGGGGAGCATTTCATTTTTACAGAGGCTTTTTGGCTGGAAACAGTAGCTAATTTGGCAAAAAAAACAGGTTTTGAAAGAAAGAAAAAAAAAAGTTTTCAATAGAGAGCTTGAAGGTAGTCATCTCTACTAAGCTCTAGCCTAGCTTTCTTCTTGATTTCCATGGTGTTTTCTTGATTTTCTATCTTGTTTTCCTACTACATTTTTCATAGAAATAAAGTTTTTTAATGTTTACTTATGTTTTCATCTCTTCTTCTTCTTTAAAATGGTGGAAAACAATTTTTTTCTTATGGTTTCATGCTATTATGAACGAATGTGTCTATTTTATTTGTCTTGGTTTTCTTTTTTTTTCTTCCTTGCATGTTGTTGTGAAAAATGATTTTTACAAGGTTTTGTAGAGTATTCTAAGGTTTTGATTTTTTAAAAAACATGAATCAAAAAGGTTGAAATGGCTACATGATCTTGGCTAGACCAAGTGACCATGGTTAGGAGAGAGGCTATGCCCATTTTTACCTACCATGAAGCTCACCTTATTTTCTGTTTTGCATGGTTTATTTTCTGTTTTATTGATATGGAAAGGCTTCATGATCTTGGCAAGACCAAGTGATTATGGTTAGGTGAGAGGCTATGCCCATTTGATACCAACCATGGAGCTTAACTTTCCTTGTTTTACTTACTAGTTTTGCTTGTTATTTGTTTTGCATGTCTATGTTAAATCTGTTATATATATGTTCTTTACATTATTTTCTATGATATGTTTACTTATATATTTCATTTCCATGCTTGATATTGTGTCCTTGCATATTCGGCCATTGTTGTTCACATGCTCATGTTGTGCATTTCTTTCATGTATCATGTCTTACATGTTTGCATTTTCTTGGTTTTGTTTCATGACCATTCGGCAACTCCATTTTGTATGCCTTGCATGTGCATTTTTCTTTTGCTTCTTAACTTGTTTCCATTTCCATGCCATGAACTTGTGTATTTTGATTTTAGTACGCCATGTGCTTATGAAAATGCTATGATAAAATGCCATCATTCTTTTTTTCATGACCATTCGGCAACTCCTTATTGTGTGCCTTGCATGTGCATTTTCCTTTTGTGTCTTAACTTGTTTGCATTTCCATGCCATGAGCTTCTGCATTTTTATTTTAGTATGTAATATGCTTATGAAAATGTCATGACATTGTGCATCTTAATATGATTTGTCATGTACTTATGTCATTTACTAAATAGGATTGCATTAGAGTCTCATGTGATCATTTGGCCTCTTCATGCATCCCTTGCCTTGTTATGCATTTGTATTTTGTTTAGGTAACATGCTTTGCATCATCATATCTTGAAATTGTGTATTATTTACTGTTTGTTCCAGCATTGACATTAGTTTCATGGGTCATTGTATGTTCATAGTATTGCTATGCATGTTCATTACATTTTAGGTCTAGGCCATATTGGTATTGCCATGCATATTGAGTCTTAAATCACATTGGTATTGTCATGCATTACTATGCTATTTAGGTCTTAGGTCACATTATCATTTTCATGCATATTCATAACATATTAGTTCCAAGTCATATTTGCATTATCAAGCATTGCATGCATATTGAGTTTGGATAACATTTATTGCCATGCAAATTCATGCTAGGCATTTAGGTTGTCTTGAATTGTCATGCATTTCCTTTACCATTTAGACCTTTAGACCATGCATTTCATACATTTCATTTGCTGTATGTTCATGCATTCCATGTCATTGCCACTTTGTTTGTGACTTAGGCCAATTAATGGCTCAAAGTCATGCTCTCTTGAGCATACTTGTGGAAAATTAAGGAATTGTCAAATTGAGCATTCTACCTTTGTGATTTCTTTTCACTTAGCCAATTTTTTTCCAAGGTTTTTAATGTTTTAGCTACTGTCCTTAGGTCCTTAGGATTATTTCCAATAATTTCTACTTTGATTTTTGAATGAATTTATCAAAGGCAAAAAATGTGTTTTGACAAAATAATTTTTTTCACCCAGTACTCGAACTTATTTGATTTTTCTGGGCATTCATCTTTAATCAGAAAATTAAGACAATTTTTTCTCGTGCAGTTTTACATGTTTTGAGTCTCCAGTATTTATTTTATATTTTTTTTTGAATTTTTAAAAATAGGCTAAAAAATCGTGTGGCAAAACCGGACAGTAGAGGCAGATTTGAAATCAAAAGAGGAATAATGGTTGAATTAGGCTAAGGCATTTAGAGGGGATTGATTAGAAGATTTAGCTATTTTCTTAGGGTATTTTCTAAGCCTATTTAAACTTTAAAAATTATTTTATAAATCTCGGGTTAAGGGTAGTTAAGTCCGGGATTTTAAACTTAGGAAATTAGAGCCATTTTAAAAGGGTTTGGTAAGGGTTTTAATTTTTATTCAAGTTTTCCTCAAAATTGTTTTCAAACATTGACAAAGTTATGTTTTTTTTAGAAAATCTAATTTGACATATTTTCCTAAGGTAGGCGGATATCTTTTTAGATATACGGATTTCTTTATTTAGAGGAAAAAATACATTTTCAGGCATTGCATTTTCCATGTTCATGCATTTTATTTAAATGTGTGATTTTTGCTATGATATTTTCCATGATATTATTATTATTTTAATTCACATTTTATGATCTTATATTTGTTTGCCATGTGATTTTTAATGTTTCATGATAGCCTATGCTTTTTATTTAGTTATTTTTGTCATATTGTTTAGCATATACTATGTTCATGCATTATTATTTTTATTTTCATTTACATGCATATTATATGTTAGCATTATTTTAATTTCATGTCATTTCTTGTCATTTAGATCATATTCCATGTCATTTAGGTTAATTTATTTATAACATGCCATGTCATTTAAAATATGCCATATCATTTAAAATTGCCATGTCATTTTAAATCATCTTATCTCATTTAGAATATACCATGATACTTAGGATTTTTCATTTTACTTAGAATGTACCATGTCATTTAAATTATGTCATATCATTTAGGTTGCATTATATTATCTAGACTTTGCCATGTCATTTTATTTATGTCATACATGTTCATGTTCATATTTTTAAATGTTTTGAAAAAGATAATGATTTTCAATAAAAATAAAGAAATTCCCGAGTTAAAATAATTCATGAGTTCTCTACCGGGTTTGCAGGAGGGAATATCATCAATTATCATTAATAAAGGAATACCTTTCTTTCAAAAAACGAGAATGATTCGGAAAGTTTTCCAAATGAATAAAAATTTCTATATTTTGTCGATTTTGTCGGGGAATGTAGGAAAATTTTGAATTAATAAATTCCGGATCATTTTCAATTAAAAATGGAATTATTCTTCTTAAAATTGGGAATTAACTTGAAATACTAAATTAAAAACTAATTTTTTACCGAGACTTGAGATAACACACGATTAATAAGGTACCGATTTATATGGGCGTTTTGGGGGGTGCTAATCCTTCTCCGCACGTAACCGACTCCCGAACCCGATTTTTTGATTTCTCTGGTTTATAACGCAGACTTGAAATTGGTTTTAAAAATGTTTTAATTAATTTTAAAAGGTTTTATAAAACCGATTTTAATAGGTGGCCGATCACACCTAGCTAAAAAAAATTGGTGGCAACTCCATGTCTTTTTACGAGGCCATTTTCATACCCTCGATCGTTTATTTTATTTCAATTTTGAGAGGAATTAATTCGTCTTTTCCTCTGCTTCTGTTTCCCCTCACTCGAACGGGTCTCCGCGATCAGGATCACGTATCGACACCTTCGTTTTTCTAGAGGAATTAAGTCAACTTTTCCTCTTTTTTTTTTTTTTTTTTTAATGTCACGCCTAACGAATAATAAAGTCTTGTGATGAGATTTGTTATTGTTATTGTTATTTTTTTAGGTTGCGATAGCTTGGCGACTCCATTGGGATATTTTTAGAGTGTCAGGCCTAGAATTAGTCGTGTGTTATCTAAGTCTCGGCTTTGTTGGTTTAATTGGTATTTAATTTTAATTCCCATATTTTTAAAATAAAAGAGAATTTTGAAAATAATAAAATGTTTTAAAAATGTCCATCTCCATATGCATGCATACTATTATTTGTTCTCTGGTTATTTTGTTGCGTATATTTATATGTTTGCTTGACTGATGCTTTACATTGTTTGATTTTAGTGGGGTATTTAGAATAAGGGGTGTAGAATAGGTCGTGACAGGTTTGTTCTGTTCCTCCGCACACACTATATTTGCATTTGCATAACATGAACTCTCTACTCGGGTTCCGTCCTTTTAAGTGAAAGTAAAGTAACTACGCCTTCGTGATGATCCTCCGTATGGGCTAGTGAAACACTTTCGGAGTATAAAGTACCTAATCCCTTCATGATAATCCTCCGTACGGGTATAGGAAAATATACTCTAACGAATTGAACTCGCTTTTATCGGGGTGCCATACTAGCCTTCACAGGCGACAGTGAGGAACAATTCGGGGCCTTAGAACTGATTCACCTTCATATAATGAACCTAGGCGAAGCCATGCCAGATTTCTGTTAGATACCCGAAGTTTAAGAACACATGGAGGAACATTTCCAACCTTTTACCATCTTTTTATATGTTAGATTTTACAAATTGGGTGATGATGAATGAACATCATATCACTCGTAATAAATTTATTATTTTGTCCCAAAGGCATCGTAATGCCGAAACTCTGTTTAAATTTTTGGGACATTTTTTAAAGCATGTTGTTATTTATGTTATATTTGTGAATTCATTTCTTTACTAATCTATTTCTTTCTGTTTTCTTTTCTTTGACATGCATCATAGACATCATCATACACTTAGAGTTTATTGGCCTCAGGATAGTCATCAACCCAAAGGACTTTCATGGAGTGTCAGGTTATTTCAGTGATAGAAGATCATGCAGTAGTCAGGGCACGGTCGGAAAAAGATCAGAGAGAGGATGGTGATTGCCTGAAGAAAGATTATGTGTCAGTATTGCCGGAAAAGGTCAAAGTGGATTCTAGACAGAATAATCTCCGAGGGTTAGCCGATATTTGGAATCAGTGGAATGTATCAGAGAAAGAAGCCTTCACTCAGAAATATGGAGATATAGCACTCTTAATTTCGATTCGGGTCAATAGTGGGTTGATTCAGGCTATGGTACAACTTTAGAATCCTGCTTATAGATGTTTCACTTTTAACAAGAAGGATATGACACCACTGATTGAAGAATATTCAGCACTGTTACGTATTGAATGTCCTAATCCTGATCGGGTATATTTGAAGGAAGTGAAACCTTCAGGTTTTAAGAAGAAAGTGGCTAGGATCACAGGAATGGATACAACATGGGTTGAGAGTCATGTTGACACTAAGCAGAAAAATGGATGCATTCCGTGGGAAACTCTCCGACAGTTGATATTGGGTTGTTCCGACAAAGAAAAAGCCAGGGACATTCTCGCTCTAGCCATCTACGGATTAATCATATTCTCGAAGATATTGGATCCTGTGGATATAGCCGTGTTTGATTTCTTTGAAAAGTTGAAACAGAAGATCAACCCATCTCCGGCCATCATAGCTGAAACTATCCGATCTCTGAATTTTTGTAAAAAGGCAGGACAAGGGAGAATCAAGGGGTGTGTACAACTCCTTTATATTTGGATTCAAAGTCACTTTTGGAAGATAGAAAAGGTTTTCTTCAAACCGTACATGAAGTCTTTAGTTCCGATTAGGGAATTCCTTCAAAATGACTGGCCTGAAGACGGGGATGAAGAGAAATGGGTCAACGTCTTTCGGAATCTAAAAGGGGAGATGGTAACTTGGAGAGCTCCGTGGATGGTTCTTATGCCGATTATGTATACATGTGGGGACAACTCGGGAGTTCCACTACTCGAAATTTGGGGGTCTGTGAGTTATGCACCTTTGTTGGTGCAAAGACAGGTTGAGTCTCGGCAATTCACACCCGTGAGTCATAATATAGGATCATCAGAGTTCATTTCTTGGGAAAACGGATACTCTGGAAAGGTGCAGGCAGTGATTGAAGCATGGAAGAAAATCACCAGATAAAAGTGGCCAGATATGCCGACATCGTCACACCTGATTACCTGGTATGGAGGGAATTAAGGTTTAATGATAGGCTACTGACATCAGATGGGAAAGAGGTCCAGTTCATGAATCCACCACCGGGGGAAATGCCATCAAAATTAGAAATCGCAAGGGCAAAATTTGAAAAAGAAAAGGCCCAGTTGAGCAAAGAGATTGCCCTACTACAAGAAGAGCTTGAGGACATGAAAAATAGGGAATTAGCTCGAGAAAGAGAAAAGGAAAAGATCAAGAGAGAAAGGGACACTGTTAAGGGCGACCTTCGGGAATTACATTTGTAGAACAAGAGGTATCGCTTTGAGCTCAAATTTGAAGGGACTCTCAAGACTTTCGGGGAGTGGGAACATGACGTCAAAAACCTCAAGTAGGAGAATAACTACTGGAAAGAGAGAGCGAAACATGAGGAAGCTCGAGCCAATCAACTGGAGAAGTAAGCTAAGGAAAGCTTACACGGTGATACTTCTCTGACATATCAAGGGGCCGTGAACAAGTAGGGGTCAGATTGAAGAGCAGTGCAATCAAAAGAAGACTGTGAAAGAAAGTCCAAGATCTGAGGAAGTCACTATAGGACTAATTTTGTAATAGCACTTTGAAAGGCGAATTACGGACTTATCTTAGGCAGTGATCCTTTTATTCTATCTCTGATGTATTTAGTTCCAGGAAATCAATGAAAGACTGTTCGATTGAAATTATCCCGAGGCCAATACATTCAAATGCATTCATATTTTATATGTTTTGTTTGTTCATTTGTACATTTACACATATTTATAATCATTCGTTTTTGAAATTCGTTTATGTTCATACACTTAACCACTTATTTATTCCTTTTACTTGTTCATTCATTCATATTCATACATTTAACCACTCAATTATTCATTTCGCTTGTTCATTCATTCTTTCGTATTCATATACGTAGTCATGTACATATCTATTTTATTTGATTCATTCATTCACATTTAGTCATACATTCATTCATTCATTTTTATAAAACATAAAAAAAGGATGTGTCAATAATTTCTAATTCATGGTTTTCAAAACTAAAGGTATAATTGGTCGCACTCATAAAGAAACGAATTTTTGACACCCTTACAATACACGATCTCAAGCCAGAGCTATGGAAAACGATCAGCTTGCTAGAATTGAAAGAACTCAAAGGGAACTGCAGGAGCAGTTAGCTAAATCTCAAGAGGATTCTCGAGAACAGATGCCTAAACTCATGGAAATGATGAGTGCCATGATGAAACAAAAAGGGCCGGGAGAGAACTTGGTCACCGGGAAAAAGGTGGTAGTTGAAGAGGATCAACCAAAAATATACAGCAAAAGGGCCAAGAGGTGCCAATTGGGGCAGCCTCCTATGTTTACATCCAGCCAGCTGCAGAGATACAGAACTATGTTCTCGAAAAGGGTAATGTGGGAGCTGACCTAAATGATGTTAACGTTCCCGACTTTGAGGACCTAGCTGAAAAGGAAAAAGCAAAGATGACTGAGCTAAAGAGGGTCGAAATGGCAGAATCACAGAAAAAGTATCAAATGCTGGAGGAGAGGCTGAGGGCCTTTGAAGGGGCAGAGTTATTTGGCAGTCTAGATGCCAAAGAGATGAGCTTAGTACACGATCTAGTAATTCCCCCAAAGTTCAAAGTACCGGACTTTGAAAAATATAATGGGACTACCAACCCATCAGCACATCTGACCATGTACTGCAGAAGGATGACGGGGCATGATGATAATGAGAAACTGCTTATCGATTGTTTCCAAGATAGCTTGACAGGGTCAGCAACCCATGGTACAATCAACTGAGTCGTACCAAGATTCGTTCATGGACAGATTTAGCCAGGGCTTTCATGGAATATTATTGTGTCTGACATGGTACCTGATAGGCTGTTGCTACAGAACATGGAAAAGAGGACCAATGAGAGTTTCAAAGAATACTCGCAAAAGTGGAGGATCTGGCCACACAAGTGCAACCTCCTTTAACTAGCAAAGAAACTACAGTGCTTTTCATCAACACCTTGAAAGCACCCTATTATGATAAATTGGTGGGGAGTGCCACCAAAGACTTTGTAGACATGGTGATATCTGGGGAAATGATTGAGTCGGCCATTAAGAATGGGAAAATGGAAGGGGGTGAGCCTTCTACTCCGAAAAAGGTATTCCCTGCCAGGAAGAAAGAGGAGACCCATGCAGTTAGTATCAACCAATACCCATATGCATCTTCCACACCACACACACCACCAAGGCCCTATACTCCTACCACATCTTATGCACCTCCTACACCCTACACATCTTACCCGGGGTATAATCCTTATTACCCCAATGTGAACCACCTTACCCAAAATCCCTTCCCTTATACCAATATACGACAACAGCCATTTCCAACTGGCATATCCCCACAAATAAACTTTCCCTGAAACACTATCCCAAACACTCAGGGAGCCGGGCGCAATGACCAACGTTCACCAAAGAACGATCAAAAACCCAAATTTGATCTGATTCCTACCACCTATGGTGAGCTATATCCTAAACTGTTGCAAGGTCAACTTGTTGCGCCTGTGTACCTCAAACCTCTGACACCGCCATATTCAAAGTGGTACAATGCAAACACTAACTGCGCGTACCACGCAGGAATTCAACGACATTCGACTAAAGATTGCCTAGCCTTTAAAAAGAAAATCCAAAGCCTGATCAACGTCGGAGTTGTGAAGTTTGGGGCAAATAATGGGTCGGATATAGCGGAGAACCCATTGCCAGATCATGCGGGGAATCGGGTAAATGCAGTATGGATAGGGGAAGTCAGAAATGTAAAAAAGGATGCCAGGAAAGTTAAGACTCCAATGTTGACAGTATGGTTTGAGATGGTTAAGGCAGGAATGGTAGGGGATGCTGACAGTTTAAAAATGGTCGCAAAGAGGGTGCAAAATTGGGGCCCGTTCCATAAGTGTGGAGGTCATGTCATACAGGACTGCGGGGACTTTTTTGCTAAAGTCGAAAAAATGATGGATGATGGGGAGGCCCAATTTTACGAGGAGACAGAGGAGGAAATAGAGGTTATTAAGAATGCAACTGGCTACGGGATAGGAAGACCCTTGATCATCTATTATGATGAACCAGAGGAGAAAGTTATGCCAGTCGTTGAGGAAAGTACGCCTAAGTTAATCATTGATTTGCCTGTTTCCTTTTTGTATAAGGAAAACAAAGCTACACCATGGAAATACGACTACAACATGGTTATGCCTGGGTCTTCGAGTCAACAGGATATCACAGGTGTGGGGCACTAAACACGAAGTGGAAGGTGTTATGCTCCTGAGGCTCTTGAACAGGGGTTAACAGGGAAAGATAGAGGAAAGGACAAAGGGAAAAAAGCAGCTGAACCAATCCATATTGAGATGGATTTGTCAAAAGAAACAGAAAGGGGATCAGCCTCGGTTAACAGAATCAAAGAGTCGGTGAGTGAGAAGGAAGCCTGCGAGTTCTTAAAATTCATAAAGCATAGTGATTATAGCGTGATTGAGCAACTGCAACGTCAACCAGCTAGAATTTCAATCTTATCTTTGCTTTTGAATTCGAAACCACACAGAAATGCCCTGTTGAGAGTGTTGAATCAGGCATATGTGGCTAACAACATATCGGTAGAAAAATTAGACAGGCTGGTGGGAAACATCGTGGCAGACGACCATATATATTTCAGTTATGAGGAGATACCCCCCAATGGTATTGGGTCAACAAAATCTCTCCATATAACTACCACTTGTAAGGGGCACATATTACAAAGGGTCCTTTTGGATAATGATTCTTCATTAAATGTGATGCCCTTGGCAACTCTATCCAAATTGCCTGTGGATATTTCTTATATGCTGCCAAGCTGCACGGTGGTCAGCGCCTTTGATGGTATCAGGAGAGATGTAATGGGAACTATTGAGGTTCCTATGGAGATAGGCCCATGCACGTATACAGTGAACTTTCAGATCATGGATATCAATTCATCCTATAATTGCTTGTTGGAAAGGCCGTGGATACATACAGCAGGAACTGTACCTTCATCTGTCCACGAAAAGCTAAAATTTTTTATAGAGGGGTGTTTGGTCACTGTATCAGGAGAAGAGGACGTGATAGCCTCTATATCTACTGAATCTACCTATGTTGAACCCAATGAAGATGCCGTAAAATGCTCTTTTCGATCTTTGGAATTCATAAATGCAGTTTTCGTCGCTGAAGGACAAAAAATTTCAAAATCTAGGCTGTCCAAGAACACAAGGCTGGGGGTAAGAACTATGGTGGGAAAAAGCTGCAGGGCTGGAAAAGGTCTCAAAAAATATCTTCAGAGGATGGCCCTAGCAATGGAAGTAATGGGAAAGAAAGACCGGTTTGGCCTAGGGTATCTTTCGAAGGCCCATGAGAAAAGGAAACAAGTTGAAAGGAACCAACAAAGGAGGATGGCCCATCTTGCAGGTATGGATATTGAATGGGAGACTATGACATTCCCACCTATCCTTCACAGCTTCCGCTCAGCTAGTTCTCTGTTCAGAGAAAAGAATTCTGATGATGTGCTCGTAATGATAGAGCAACCCTTCGAGAGATTCCAGGTGAATATGGACGAGTAGATGTATGATATGGAGATCTGCACGACTAGGGAAGAAAGAATTGAAAGAGAGAATGTTAATTGGATGGTGCGACCTTGTCCACCAGGATATAGACTGACTAATTGGAGTGCAACCGAGCTACCCATAGTTTTTAGGTCTATTCCAACATAATGCTTTTAAACAAATTTTAAATATCTTTGCCCGAAGATATTAAGAATTTCTTTTGTAATGGGCTTTTGTCTAAAACTTTTCATTCAATAAATAACAAACATGATGCATTTCCTTCATATTGATGAGTCCATATTATTTCATTTATGCTATTTATTTTGCTTCGATTGTGTATATGTTTTCCTATATTGTTTCTTCCCCACCTATCTATAGGTGTACGGATGCGGAATATGAGGACCTTCTTGTCAGTAATTCTAAAATTGATTTTGAGAGGCCCATTTGCACGGGTGATTTTGAGGCCGACGAAGATATTGAGGATTATGGTCTACCTCCGGACTTATTAAGAGAAATATAACAAGAAGAGAAACAAGTACTTCCTCATGAGGAGCTATTGGAATTGTTGAATTTGGGAAGTAGTGAGGAGATAAAATAGGTTAAAATCGGGACTACATTGTCGTCATCAATAAAGGGTGAATTGATAGCCTTGCTATGGGAATATGTAGATGTATTTGCATGGTCATACCAAGACATGCCGGGTTTGGATCCAGACATTGTGGTTCATAAGCTCCCTTTAAGACTAGAGTGCAAGCCAATTCAGCAAAAATTGAGAAGAATGAGGCCGGACATGCTATTAAAGGTAAAAGAGGAGGTGAATAGGCAGTTTGATGTTGGATTCTTAGAGGTGACAAAATATCTGGAATAGATGGAAAACATTGTTCCAGTGCCAAAGAAGGATGGCAAGGTGCGTAGTGCGTCGATTATCGAGATTTGACAAAGCCAGTCCCAAATATAATTTCTCTTTGCCTCAGATTGATACTTTGGTTGATAATACGGCGATGAGTTCCTTGTTTTCTTTCATGGATGGGTTCTCGGGATATAATCAGATTAAGATGGCACCAGAAGATATGGAGAAAACCACATTTGTTACAATGTGGGGAACATTCTGCTACAAGGTAATATCGTTTGGGTTGAAAAATGTTGGGGCAACGTATCAGAGAGCCATGGTCACCTTGTTTAATGACTTGATCGATAAGGGAATTGAGGTTTATGTTGATGATATGATCGCAAAGTCACAAGGAGAAGAGGAGTATATTGCAAAAATTAGGAAACTCTTTGAAAGACTAAGAAAGTTTCAACTCAAGCTAAACCCGGCAAAATGCACTTTTGGAGTCACTTCGGGGAAATTGTTGGGTTTTGTTGTCAGCAGAAGGGGAATTGAGATTGATCCGGATAAAATGAAGGCTATCGAGAATTTGCCACCTCCACGTACTCAAAATGAAGTAAGAGGTTTTCTGGGGAGATTGAATTACATTGCTCGGTTTATTTCTCAGTTAACCAATAAATGTGATCCAATATTCAAGTTACTTCGAAAACGTGGTCCAGGAGAGTGGGATAAAGGGTGTCAGATTGCTTTTGAAAAGGTTAAGCATTATCTATCAAACCCACCAGTATTAATGCCACCAGCTCTAGATAAACTGATGATATTGTATCTATCAGTATTTGAGAGATCCATGGGTTGTGTTTTGGGGCAGCTTGATGAGACTGGAAAGAAATAACAGACGGTTTACTACCTCAGCAAGAAGTTCACAGATCATGAGTTGAAATATTCGTCGGTAGAAAAGATATGCTGTGCTTTAGCTTGGATTGCTCGGAGGCTCAGACAGTACTTGTTCTACCACACAACGTGGTTGATCGCCAAGCTAGATCCAATCAAGTACATGTTAGAAGCATCTTCTTTGTCAGGGAGAACAGCAAGATGGCAGGTTTTGTTGTCAGAATACGACATTGTATATGTGAGTCAGAAAGCTATCAAGGGCAGTGCAGTGGCTGAATTCTTAGTAAGTCGGGCAGTGGAAGATTATGAGCCGTTGAACTTTGATTTCCCAGATGAAGATTTGATGTATGTTTCGCGAGCGGATGAGGTTCACTTGAAGAAGAAAGTGTGGAAGAGGTACTTTGATGGGGCATCTAATGCCACGGGGCACGAAATCGGTGGAGTGCTCTCCAGAAGAAGATTATTATCCCTTCACCGCCAGATTGGATTTTGATTGTACAAACAATACGGCTGAATATGAGGCATATACTATGGGCCTTCGTATAGCAGTGGATAGAAAAATCAAAGTTTTTGAAGTTTTCGAAGACTCGTCCTTAGTGATATACCAGTTACGGGGAGAATGGAAAACCCGAGATACAAAGTTAATCTGATACCGAGAACTCATATTGAGTTTATTGGAGGAGTTTGAAGAAGTAAGTTTCAATTACTTTCCCCAAGAAGAAAATCGGATGGCGGATGCTCTGGCTACTTTATCATCAGTATTCAAAGTGAATGAAGGGGCGAAAGTTGTGCCTATCAAGATGAGCATATATGAGTCTCCTGCCCACTGTTTGAGTATCGAAGAAGAAGTAGATGGTCTCTCTTGGTACAACGACATCTTGCAGTACATCAAGAGTCAACAGTATCCAGAACAGGCAACAGAAAATGACAAGAAGTTCGACCTAGATAGTTCCGGGAAGGAGAGTTGGTACTGAGGAAAATTTTCCCCATAGTGAAGGATCTGCGAGGAAATGGGCTCCAAATTGGGAAGGACCTTATATGGTAAAAAGAGCCTTTTTCTGGAGCAGCATTGATTCTAACTCGAATGGACGGGGATGATTTTAGACATCCCGTGAATGCTGATGAATTGAAGAAGTATTATGCTTAAAATATATATATATATATATATATATGTGTGTGATGCTATGCACATGGGAATTTGAATGATTCCAAATGTAGAAATGAAAATTCTATATATCTATCTCCCCTGAGAATTATTTTTCAAATAGAATATTCATGCTTGGTGTGATAAATGGCCATCTTTCATATTCCCTTCACTAAGAAGAAATTATCCCTAGTCACCCCTTTGAGCCTTAGGAATTATTTCTTTCTTTGAACCCAGATCAAGGATCACCATCTACACTGGAGGGCAAATACGAGGAAAAATAATCAAAATCATGGCAAAAAAAAGAGCCATTGGAAAATGTGAAATCAAAGAATGGAAAATGAAAGCCACCAAAAAAAAAGTCCAAAAAGGGGACAAATGTCGAAAGAATGAATTCTCCTCAGGAAATGATCCTTGATCCAATTACCCTTAAAACATTTTGGGCCTATTTATCCTTTCCTTCTAAACCCGAACCTTGGCCTACATTACGTACTTTAAAAGTCCATTTTGATCAATCATGGATATTTAATTTGAAAGGTTTTTCTTAGAATTCATCCCATATTTTGAATTGACATTTTTACCTTGGAAACATTTAGAATTCTCAGAAGCATGGTAGAATACAAAAAAAAAAAGATCGTAAAAAGAGAGGTTCAAGCCGAAAACCCGCAAAGGGCGACTTAATACCGAATGGGGGACACTTGAGTTAAAAACCCGCAAAGGGTGGCTCAAGTACTGATTAAGGTTTGAATCAATGCTTCGTGTAAAGGGGGAGAAAGTATTTGAAAATCAGAGGAAAGGGGAACAACTCAGTCTGACGTAACTACGGAAGCCGAGGGATTACCCAAGTAAATTGACCGTTCAAGAGAAATTTTAGACGATTTGAAAAAGGAGGGGTCTAAGATATTCCACATCCGAGGCTTCAACAACCTATAACTTTACATTTGTTTCTTATATCCTTGATATCCACTTTTATCATTTTAAAACATCTTGTTGCAATAAATTTTGTTACCCCTTTTATGACAATTGCTTGTTTCATACTTTCTTTCATACATTTTTGAGATTGCATTTTGTTTGTTATTAAATTGAATGATGATTAGTAAACATAAATTTTTTAATGAAAGGGAGTTTAAAAGTATTACTAAGGAATAGATCTAAATCTTAGAAAAAGTTTGGAAACCACTAATCCTGATAGAAGATTCATCAAGTAAAGGAAAACAATGAATGTGTTGGAGACGCCGTCATGAAGTCAGAAATTTGTGAATTTCAGCGAAGTCAGAAATTGGGACTATTTGACAAATTATCTTGAGTAAAGGATTCTTTAAGTGGGGCATCAGTGCATAATTGAAGACTCTGTTATGAAGTCAGATAATCTGTGAACCTCAAAGAAATCATGGATTAGAAATCATGACACAATCATTTGACTGCATTCATCCTCAGGAAACATATAAGCATTTGCAAATTATATCTTTCTCATCATTGCATTTAGCTAACATTGCAGGAATCAAGAAAACTTTGGCTTCCCAAAATCGAACTCGTTCTGCTTCTCAAATGAGTCGAGCCTTGAGACCACCGTCGAGGTATTTTCTTTTGTTTTAAATCAAATTCATCCTGTTTTATCAAATGAGTCGAGCCTTGAGACCATCATCGAGGTATTTTCTTTTGTTTTAAATAGAATTCATTCTGTTTTATAAAATGAGTCGAGCCTTGAGACTGTCGTCAAGATATTTTAATCACGGGTAAGACCTTCGGGCACCATTTTAAAGACCTTCGGGCTCCATTTTAAAGACTTTCGGGCACCATTTTAAAGACCTTCAGGCACCATTTTTAAAGACCTTCGGGCACCATTTTTAAAGACCTTCGAGCACCCTTTTTAAAGACCTTCGGGCACCATTTTAAAGACCTTTGGGCACCTTTTTTAAAGACCTTCGGGCACCATTTTAAAGACCTTCGGGCATCATTTTAAAGACCTCCGGGCAACTTTTTTAAAGACCTTCGGGCACCATTTTAAAGACCTTCGGGCACCATTTTTAAAGACCTTCGGGCACCATTTTAAAGACCTTCGGGTACCATTTTTAAAGACCTTCGGGCACCATTTTTAAGACCTTCGGGCACATTTTTTCTTTTGAAATCGAACCCGTTTCTTTAAGACGGGTCGAGCCTTGATTAGTCAGGGAATTCAATTTAAGGAAAAAATCTTCAATTTACAGCTTTTTCAAAAAAAAATAAATAAAGAAATAGATAAAGAAATGAAAAAATAAAAAAATAAAAAATAAAAAATAAAACCCCTTTCCCTTTCCTTCATATGTGATTTCACTAATCGTACAAAATTAGTGTTTGTTTATCTTTGCCTGATTCCTGATTCTCAGCAACAGCCGAAGAAGGGCAGCTGTAGACACCTAATTTTGTCCGGACCCCTAAATCAGGTACATTTTCTTTCTAAATTGATGTTTCAGAATGCTAAAAGGCTTTTCCCATCCTGCAGGTGGTACTCCGAGGCTTAGTCTAAGAAAGCAGACAGAAAAAGTCAAACTAAAAAAAAAAAAATCAACCCCAAAAAAGTCAACCCAAAAAAAGTCAACCTCAAAAAAAGTCAACTATTGAAAAAGTCAACCCACTTTTAAAATCAAGATTTGAGGTTCAATTGAAAAACGGTGAAAGAATTTTGATAATCCGAGGTCTACATTAAAAGATATGGAGGTCGGAAGTTGGGTTACGAGATTTAGTAGAAAGGAAACCCTAATTCGGGAAATTTGGGGAAAAGTGCTTAAACGATCAAATTGGTTGGAATTGAAGGTCTCAAATGAAAGATAAGAACTGAATATGGGTAATGGAGAAGCCATTTGGAAGAAAAACTGATAGAAAAGTCAATTCGAAAGAAAACCCAGGAATAGGGTTTTTTGGTGGATTTCGGTAAAATTTGGAAGAATTATAGAAATGGCCCAATTCGGAAGATATACAGCCCTTAATTGATGAGAAATGATTAAACAAGGATAGCCCAAGGTCAATTTGAAGAAAATCTAAAAATTGGACTTGTTTTGAGTAAAACCGGGTTCGGGGGCAAAAGGGCAAAATTAGAAAATATGGGGAAAATAGCAAATGAACTCCAAAAATTCTGAAAATTTTCAAATCTCATTCTTAAATCATTTCGAAGAGATAGGCAAAAGAAAATCTTGATTCGGAGTTCGTTTGCAAAATGGCCAAATACCGGGTCTCCTATGTAGTAATTCAAGCAGATAAAGCTCGAAAAATAGCAAACGAGTTCCAAAAATTCTGAAAATTTGAAAATCTCATTTTAAAATTATTTGGAAGAGATTGGAGAAATAAAATCTTGATTCGGTGTTCGTTTGCAAAATGGCAAATCCCGGGTCCCCTATGTAGTAATTCAAACAGATAAATCCTGAAAAATTAGTAAATGAGCCCCAAAAATTATGAAAACTTGCCGATCAAAATTTTAAATTATTTGGAAAATATTGGTGAAGAAAAATCTAGATTCGGAGCTCGTTTAAAAAATGGTAAAGTTCGGGTGCATAAAAGGGGTAATTTCGAAAATAAATAGCAAATGGACTCGAAAAATTTTGAAAACTTCCAAAATTCAATTTTTTATTATTTCAGAAGTATTGAAAAAATAAAATTCAAATTTTGAGTCCGTTTTCTATTTATTTAAGTTCGGGGGGCAAAAAGGTTATTTCACCAAGGAAACCAAAAAGGGCAAATTGGTAATTGAGGAAAATATGAAAGAAGAAGGAATTGCTGGGATTTTTTCTTCCCTTGCTCAGCCAATATAGAGGAGAAGAAAGAAGCTTGAACAATTTAATTCCCTAGTCACTATCAAGCCACATGCTACCACTAACACCTTGCAAATGGTCCACCCTTCATCCACTGGCTTAGGTGCCTTGTAGGAAAGTTGAATGCACCATCCAATGGCCAAGTTTAAATCCCAAAATGACATTTTTATTTTTCATAAAAAAACCCTCATCTAATGGCCAAGAATGGAAGAAAAAAAATGAGCACAATTCATCCAAGGGTGAGCATCCATTCGGTTGAGCAAGGGAGTGCATGGGATTATCTCTTTTCATCCAATGGCTTAGGCCATCTACAAGGGTTGAGTACACATGTTGAGGGCTGGATTTAATCTACAAGATGTCATTTTTATGTTGGCCGTACCCAATGACCAAGAATGGAAGAGCACAACTCATCCAAGGGTAGGCACTCAAGAGGGGCAAGCAAGGGAGTGCATGGGATTGGTCCTCTTTTGCATCTAATGGCAAAGGTTACTACAAGGGCTGAGTACACATATTAAGGGCTGCTATCAATTGGAAATATGACATTTTTATGTTTTCATCAAAATATCTAAATCTAAAGGCCAAGATTGGAGGAGAAAAAGTGCAATTCCCATCTAAGGGCTAGAGACCCATTAGGCCAAGGCTAAAGGGAGAGGGAGGATTTCATTTTTTCAAAGGTTTTTTGGCTGGAAACAGTAGCTAATTTGGCAAAAAAAAGGTTTTGAAAGAAAGAAAAAAAAGGTTTTCAATAGAGAGCTTGAAGGTAGTCATCTCTACCAAGCTCTAGTCTAGCTTTCTTCTTGATTTCCATGGTGTTTTCTTGATTTTCTATCTTGTTTTCCTACTACATTTTTCATAGAAATAAAGTTTTTTAATTTTTACTTATGTTTTCATCTCTTCTTCTTCTTTAAAATGGTGGAAAACAATTTTTTTCTTATGGTTTCATGCTATGGCCGAATGTGTCTATTTTATTTGTCTTGGTTTTCTTTTTTTTTTCTTTTTTTTTCTTCCTTGCATGTTATTATGAAAAATGATTTTTACAAGGTTTTTTAGAGTATTCTAAGGTTCTGATTTTTTATAAAACATGAAGCAAAAAAGTTGAAATGGCTACATGATCTTGGCTAGACCAAGTGACCATGGTTAGGAGAGAGGCTATGCCCTTTTTTACCTACCATGAAGCTCACCTTATTTTCTGTTTTGCATGGTTTATTTTCTGTTTTATTGAGATGTAAAGGCTTCATGATCTTGGCAAGACCAAGTGATTATGGTTAGGTAAGAGGCTATGCCCATTTGATACCAACTATGGAGCTTAACTTTCCTTGTTCTACTTACTAGTATTGCTTGTTATTTGTTATGCATGTCTATGTTAAATCTGTTATATATATGTTCTTTACAATTTTCTATGATATGTTTACTTATATATCTCATTTCCATGCTTGATATTGTGTCCTTGCATATTCGGCCATTGTTGTTCACATGCTCATGTTGTGCATTTCTTTCATGTATCATGTCTTACATGTTTGCATTTTCTTGGTTTTGTTTCATGACCATTCGGCAACTCCATTTTGTATGCCTTGCATGTGCATTTTCCTTTTGCTTCTTAACTTGTTTGCATTTCCATGCCATGAACTTGTATATTTTGATTTTAGTATGCCATGTGCTTATGAAAATTCTAAGATAAAATGCCATCATTCTTTTTTTCATGACCATTCGGCAACTCCTTTTTGTGTGCCTTGCATGTGCATTTTTCCTTTTATGTCTTAACTTGTTTGCATTTCCATGCCATGAGCTTTTGCATTTTGATTTTAGTATGTAATATGCTTAGGAAAATGTCATGACATTATGCATCTTAATATGATTTGTCATGTACTTATTTCATTTACTAAATAGGATTGCATTAGAGTCTCATGTGATCATTTGGCCTCTTCATGCATCCCTTGCCTTGTCATGCATTTGTATTTTGTTTAGGTAACATGCTTTGCATTATCATATCTTGAAATTGTGTATTAGTTACTGTTTGTTCCAGCATTTACATTAGTTTCATGGGCCATTGTATGTTCATAGTATTGCTATGCATGTTCATTACATTTTAGGTCTAGGCCATATTGGTATTGCCATGCATATTGAGTCTTAAATCACATTGGTATTGTCATGCATTACTATGCTATTTAGGTCTTAGGTCACATTAGCATTTTCATGCATATTCATAACATATTAGTTCCAAGTCATATTTGCATTATCAAGCATTGCATGCATATTGAGTTAGGATAGCATTTATTGCCATGCAAATTCATGCTAGGCATTTAGGTTGTCTTGAATTGTCATGCATTTCCTTTACCATTTAGACCTTTAGACCATGCATTTCATACATTTCATTTGCTGTATGTTCATGCATTCTATGTCATTGCCACTTGATTTGTGACTTAGGCCAATTAATGGCTCAAAGTCATGCTCTCTTGAGCATACTTGTGGAAAATTAAGGAATTGTCAAATTGATCATTCTACCTTTGTGATTTTTTTTTACTTAGCCAATTTTTTTCCAAGGTTTTTAAATGTTTTAGCTACTTTCCTTAGGTCGTTAGGATGATTTCCAATAATTTCTAATTTGATTTTTGAATGAATTTATCAATGGAAAAAAATGTGTTTTGACAAAACAGTTTTTTTCACCCAGTACTCGAACTTCTTTGATTTTTCTGGGCATGCATATTTAATCAGAAAATTAATAAAAAAATTTCTCGTGTAGTTTTACATGTTCTGAGTCTCCAGTACTTTCTTTTAGATTTTTTTGAATTTTTAAAAGTAGGCTAAAAAATCGTGTGGAAAAATCGAACAGTAGAGACAGATTTGAAATCAAAAGAGGAATAATGGTTGAATTAGGCTAAGGCATTTAGAGGGGTTTGATTAGAAGATTTAGCTATTTTCTTAGGGTATTTTCTAAGCCTATTTAAACTTTAAAAATTATTTTATAAATCTCGGATTAAGGGTAGTTAAGGTCAGGATTTTAAACTTAGGAAATTAGAGCCATTTTAAAAGGGTTTGGTAAGGGTTTTAATTTTTATTCAAGTTTTCCTCAAAATTGTTTTCAAACATTGACAAAGTTATGTTTTTTTTAGAAAATCTAATTTGACATATTTTCCTAAGGTAGCCGGATATCTTTTTAGATATACGGATTTCTTTATTTAGAGGAAAAAATACATTTTCAGGCATTGCATTTTCCATGTTCATTCATTTTATTTAAATGTGTGATTTTTGCTATGATATTTTCCATGATATTATTATTATTTTAATTCACATTTTATGATCTTATATTTGTTTGCCATGTGATTTTTAATGTTTCATGATAGCCTATGCTTTTTATTTAGTTATTTTTGTCATATTGTTTAGCATATACTATGTTCATGCATTATTATTTTTATTTTCATTTACATGCATATTATGTGTTAGCATTATTTTAATTTCATGTCATTTCTTGTCATTTAGATCATATTCCATGTCATTTAGGTTATTTTATTTATAACATGCCATGTCATTTAAAATATGCCATATCATTTAAAATTGCCATGTCATTTTAAATCATCTTATCTCATTTAGAATATACCATGATACTTAGGATTTTTCATTTTACTTAGAATGTACCATGTCATTTAAATTATGTCATATCATTTAGGTTGCATTATAATATCTAGACTTTGCCTTGTCATTTTATTTATGTCATACATGTTCATGTTCATATTTTTAAATGTTTTGAAAAAGATAATGATTTTCAATAAAAATAAAGATATTCCCGGGTTTGTTTATTTTATTGAAAATCATGAATTATTTTAACTCGGGAATATCTTTATTTTATTGAAAATCATTACCTTTTTGAAAACATTTTAAAAAATATGAATATGTATGACATAAATAAAATGACATAAAAAAGTCTAAATAATATAATGCAACCTAAATGATATGATATAATTTAAATGTCTTAGCATATTCTAAATGAAATGAAATATCCTAAGTTATATGATATATTCTAAATGAAATGAAATGACCTAGGTAACATAATATATTCTATATGAAATGTAATATCCTAAATCATATGATATATTATAAATGAAATAAAATATCCTAAATGACATAATATATCCTAAATGAAATGAAATGACCTAGGTAATATAATATATTCTACATGAAATGAAATGACCTAGGTAACATAATATATTATATATGAAATGAAATAATTTAAATGACATGGCAAATATAAATGATATGGCATATAATTGAAATGACATGACATATAAAATAATGCTATCATATAATTGCATAAAAATAAAAATGAAAATAATAATACATGAACATAGTATATGCTAAATAATATGACAAAGAAAATAACTAAAAAAAAAAGCGTAGGATATCATGAAATATTCAAAACCATATAATAAACAATATAACATCAAAAAATATAAATCAAAATAATAACAATACCATAGAAATTATCATAGAAAAAATCACAAATTATATAAAATGCATGAATATGAAAAATTCAATGCATGAAAGTGTATTTTTTCCTTTAATTAAGGAAATTCGTATATCTAAAAAGATATCCGGCTACCTTAGGAAAATATATCAAATTAAATATTCTAAAATCAAAATACTTTGTGATTGTTTGAAAATAATTTTTTGAAAAAACTTAGATTAAAAATAAAAACTTGGCCAAACCCTTTTTAAATGGCTCTAATTTCCTAAGTTTAAAATCCTGGACTTGACCACCCTTAACCCGAGACTAAAGAATCATTTTTAAAGTTTAAAAAGGCTTAGAAACTACCCTAAGTCAGTAGCTAAACTTCCTAATCAGGCCCCTCTAAGTAACTTAACCAAAACAGAAAAATGATTTTCCTTCAAATTCAATTCTGACTCCACTATCCAGTTTTAAACCATGATTTTTTACCCTATTTTTAAAAATTCTAAAAAATCTAAAAAAAGTACTGGAGACTTAGGGCATGTAAAACTACACGAAAACAAACCGGCTTAATTTTCTGATTAAAGATGTCTACCCAGAAAAATCGGGAAAGTACAAGTACTGGTGAAAAAACTGTTTTGCCAAAACACATTTTTGCCTTTGATAAAATCATTTAAAAATCAAAGTAAAAATATTTAAGACTCTGTAAATGACTCACAAATAGTAGCTAACACTTTTGAAAAGTTAGACAAAAATTGGCTAAGTAAAAAAAATCACAAAAGTAGAATAATCAATTTGACAACTCTTTAATTTTCCACAAGTATGCTCAAGAGAGCATGACTTTGAACCATTGATTGGCCTAAGTCATAAGTCAAGTGGCATGGACATGAAATGCATGAAAAAAATAGAAAATATGATGCATGAAATGCATGATTTTAAACCTAAATGTCATGAAAAATGCATGGCATCAATAAAATGACCTACACCTAAATGAACTTGCATGGCATTTAATGCAACCTAGGTCTAAAATGCATGGATATGCATGGCAAAACAAACCAATCCTAACATCTAAAATATGCATGGCAATAACACAAACACAAGGCATGCTTAAACCAAATACTCAACCAAATGTCATGAAGATGCAACCTATCAACTAACATAACAAAAATGCACACACAAAGCAAATAAATTGAAGTGAAGCGACCGAATGGCCTCATGTTCAAAGTGAGCATGGCATTTTCACAAACACTTGATATACTAACATACTTAACTAAAACATAACACTCAAATCATGCAAATATAAAGTAGAGTTATGAAAACTAACAAGCATTTTCACAAACACATGGATTTCAAAATATAAAACATAAACAAACTTAAACATTTTGAAAACATAAAATCAAAAATGCAAGAACATGATAATAGACTCATAAATGGAAATAAGCAAGCAACCAAATTAAAACAAGCTTCAAGTATATGTAGTATAAGAATATTTAAACCATCAAGACTTAATTAATATCAAAAATAACATGAAATAACAAAGCAAAACAGCAACTAAAACAAAAAAAAATGGGCCATTCGGCCATGTCAAAGAACAAGGGAAAAAAATATTTCAAGAACTTTTTATAAGAAAAGATGAAGAAAGCACTTAAAGAAGAACATTAAAAACACTTATTTAAAAAGAAAAATCAAAAGAAACTCACCAAAATAATAATTAAAACAGCAAATCAAGAATGAAAAATAAAAGAAAGTGCAAGAGTATGGTGCTAAAAGCAACCTCTAGAAGCTATCTTTCAAGCATTTTCTCTTCTAACATTCTTTTCTTTTCTAAACTTTTCTTTTTGCTATTCAAAAATGGAGCTAAAATCAGCCAAAAGCAAGAGAGAATAGAGAATGAGAGTGTGCTGAAAATGAAAGAAGAAATCCTCCCTTGTAGTGGCTGAACCTTCCCTCTCTTTAGGCTAGGATGTAGTCATTTTTTCCCCTAACCAATTTTCATCCAAGGGCTATTGATCCAAGATGTTTAAAACATGAAATTATCACCCTTAGATTAGGCCATCAGCTATCTATAATTACAGCTGTTCAAGAATCTTAAGCCATTATGTTGACACTCTCCCTCTTCATGCATTGGTCCATGTGGCTTATTTGCAAAGGCTTGATCAAAAAATCACTAACTAACTCTTCATTTTTGGCCTCTTGATTAAAAAATCAGAAACCTCCTTCCCATTCTTCGGCCTTGCCCTAGCTCTCCTTCTTCTAGCCCATGTTTGATTTTTTTGAAAGACAAGAAAAGCCCTTTTCGTTTTCTTGGGTAAAATGACCTTTTGCCCCCCGAATACAAATAAATGGCAAACGGACTCCAAATACAAATTTTATTTTTTCAATACTTTCAAAATAATAAAAATTGAATTCTGGAAGTTTTCAAAATTTTTCGAGTCCATTTGCTATTTATTTGGATTTTTTCTTCCAAAATTGCCCTTTTATGCCCCCAAATTTTAACTTTTTTAAACCAGCTCCAAATCAAGATTTTTCTTCACTAATCTCTTCTAAATAATTTAAAAGTGTGATCTAGAAGTTTTCATAATTTTTGGAACTCATTTGGTATTTTTTCGGGATTTATCTGCTTAAATTACTACATATGGGGCCCGGGATTTGGCCATTTTGCAAACGAACTCCGAATCAAGATTTTATTTTTCCAATCTCTTCCAAATAATTTAAAATTTATATTTGCAAATTTTCAGAATTTTTGGAGTTCATTTGCTATTTTTTCGGATTTATCTTCTTGAATTTCTACATAAGAGACCTGGGATTTGGCCATTTTGCAAACGAACTCTGAATCAAGATTTTCTTTCGCCAATCTCTTCAAAATGATTTAAGAATGAGATTTGCAATTTTTCAGAATTTTTGGATTTATTTTCTATTTTTCCCAAATTTTCTGATTTTGCCCTTTTGCCTCCGAAACCCGATTTTGCTCAAAACAAGTTTGATTTTCAGATTTTCTTCAAACTGAGCCTTGGGCTATCCTTTTTAAATCACTTCTCATCCATTAGGGGCTTTATTCCTACTGAATCGGGCCATTTCTTGTAATTCTTCCTAATTTCACTGAAATCCACCAAAAACCCTAATTCTCGGTTTTCTCCCGGATTGACTTTTCTTTCAGTTTTTCTTTCAAGTGGCTTCTCCATTACCTGTAGTCAGTGCTTATCTTTCATTTGGAACCTTCAATTTCGACCAATTCGATCGTTTAAGCACTTTTCCCCAAATTTCTCGGATTAGGGTTTTCTTTCTACTGAATCTTCATAACCTAACTTTCGAACTCCATATCTTTCGATGTAGACCTCGGATTATCAAAATTCTTTCGCCATTTTTCAATTGAACTTCAAATCTTGATTTTGAAAGTGGGTTGACTTTTTAGCAGTTGACGTTTTGGGGTTGACTTTCTAGGGTTGACTTTTTTCAAGTTTGACTTTTTATGCTCGTCCTCTTAAACTAAGTCTTGAAGTACCACCTGCAGGATGGAAAAAAGTCTTTTTACATTCTGAAACATCAATTTAGGAAGAAAACATACCTTTTCTAGTGGCCCGGACAAAATTAGGTGTCTACAAGTTGGAACAGAAGATCAACCCATCTCCGGCCATCATAGCTGAAACTATCCGATCTCTGAATTTTTGTAAAAGGGCAAGATAAGGGAGAATCAAGAGGTCTTTATATTTGGATTCAAAGTCACTTTTGGAAGATGGAAAAGGTTTCCTTCAAACCGTACATGAAGTCTTTAGTTTCGATTAGGGAATTCCTTCAAAATGACTGGCCTGAAGACAGGGATGAAGAGAAATGGGTCAACGTGTTCTGGAATCTAAAAGGGGAGATGGTAACTTGGAGAGCTCCGTGGATGGTTCCTATCCCAATTATGTATAAATGTGGGGACAACTCGGGAGTTTCACTACTCGAAAGTTGGGGGTCTGTGAGTTATGCGCCTTTGTTGGTGCAAAGACAGGTTGAGTATCGACAATTCACACCCGTGACTCATAATCTAGGATCATCATAGTTCACTTATGGGGAAGACAGATATTCTGGAAAGGTGCGGGCAGTGATTGAAGCATGGAAGAAAACTCACCGGATAAAAGTGGCCAGATATGCCGACATCGTCACACCTGATTACCTGGTATGGGGGGAATTAAAGGTTAATGATAAGCTACTGACATCAGATGGGGAAGAGGTCCAGTTCATGAATCCACCACCGTGGGAAATGCCATCAGAATTAGAAATCGCAAGGGCAAAATTTGAAAAAGAAAAGGCCCAGATGAGTAAGGAGATTGCCCGACTACAAGAAGAGCTGAGGACATGAAAAATAAGAAATTAGCTCGAGAATGAGAAAAGGAAAAGATCAAAAGAGAAATGGACACTGTTAAGGGCGACCTTCGGGAATTACATTTGGAGAACAAGAGGTACCGCTTTGAGCTCAGATTTGAGGGGACTCTCAAGACTTCCTAGGAGTGGAAACATGAGGTCAAAAACCTCAAGAAGGAGAATAACTACTGGAAAGAAAGAGCGAAGTATGAGGAAGCCCGAGCCAATCAACTGGAGAAGCAAGCTAAGGAAAGCTTACACGGTGATACTTCTGCTAATGCATCAAGGGGCTGTGAACAAGTAGGGGTCAGATTGAAGAGCAGGGCAATCAAAAGAAGACTGTGAATGAAAGTCCAAGATCTGAGGAAGTCAATTGATAACTCGTATAATTATATAGTTTTTAGTTATGTTTTATTATTGTTTTGTGTCAAATACGAGTTATTATTGTTTAGTCTAATTGTGTTTATGATCTTTTATATTTTTATGTAATTTGGTGTTTTTCACAAGTTTCTTTGAGTGATTTCAGATTACTAGAATTAAGGGCAAATCCAGTTCAGTTCCAGTTCCGACACCTTTTGCCATATCAGCTATATCTCGAGTTTCACTGAAGAAATAAGACTGAACTTTGTATCCCTGCAAAGCTAAGAGGCATATCTATCTTTTTCATGTTTTACACTTCTTGAAACGGAGTCGTTTTCCCTAGCGAAATCGACCATCAAGTTGGCTGATGTGCAATGACGTCTGTTCTGCACCGTTTTGGTATTTTGACCATATCTTCCGATCCACGTGCGCAAATGATCTGATTCCAACGGCTATGGATCCGTAACTGATAGGGGTATATTTTTCTAGAAGACCATTTTATCAGATCGAGCCTCCAACATTGACAAAATCGACCATCAAGCTGGCTGATCAGAATTGTCATACAATATGACGAAAATTGTTAGAAAAATGCACCCACCTATTATACCTACCTTTGAAATTTGTAAAGCTTGTCTCTTGTCATTTAGCCCTCCAAAATGTGTATAAATAGAGGGCCTTGGATGAGTATTGGGATACATTGATACATTGGTAGGATAGCCATTGTAATAAAATTCTCTAAGTTTTCTTTTTCTTTCCTTTCTCTAGTTTTCTTTTTCTTCTTACATTTCTTTTCATTTTATTCATATCTAGTATGTGTTTCTAATCATATTGTTGAGGTGATGAGGTGAAGCTCTTGGTAAATGCTAAGGTTAGTCTCTTAAACATGAGCTAAAATGAATCATCATTTATAAGCACTAGCATAGATAATATTTTCTTTTGGTTTAAAATCATACTTGCAAAGTAGAGATCTTGATTCATTATTGACAATGAAAATGGCACAGTAAATGCTTGGTTTCATAACCTTGATTTGTTGTAGACATATACCTTGGCATAAGGAATGCTTGGACTCTTTTTATGAGTTTTGAGGACACCAAATGAACATAATATCATATGCTATGGACGTTGGACAATTTGGACTGAATTGCTAAACCTTCCGATTGGAACCTCCCTTATGTGTGGATTTCAATTGTGTAATAAAACAAGATTAATCTTAGCATAACACCAAGAGTGGATTCTCTAACCTCAACATCCTTTCTTATTGTTTTTTATATTTTGTTTAATTTCTTTTATGTTATTTTATTTATTTTGTTCTCTAATATCTTGTTTATTTTGTTTTGTTGTTGATTCCCTAATATCTTGTTTACTTTCTTTTTCTTATATATTTATAAACTTATACTTACTAATACGCTTCCCTGTGGTTCGACCTCGGACACCCGAGAATTTATTACTTGAACATAACCTGCACTTGGGTTTACAACTCTTAATTGAGTTTCCATCAAGTTTTTGGCGCCGTTGCCGGGGAAGCAATACTAAGTATATAAGTTTATAAGTATATTTATTTTTATTGGCTGGTTATACCGCCTATATTTATTTTTATTGGCTGGTTATACCGCCTAATTTTGTATATATTTATTTTTATTGGCTGGTTATACCGCCTAATCTGTATATTAACTTTGTTTTATGCTTGTTTGGCGACGTGATTTTAGATCTCGTCGTTTAGTTAGATTTTATTGTTAAAATTTTTCAGGTAATCTTTCTAATACAACTCCTACCATGGCTGACAATGAAAGTGTTCATGCTGAAGATGAGAACAGACAAGTACGCACCATGCGTGACTACTTGCAACCAACTCGAAGCTCATCACCCTCTTGTTTTATTTTTCCTCTCAATGCAAACAACTTTCGTTTTAAACCAGATATGATAGCTTTGCTTCCAAATTTCCATGGGTTAGAATCGGAAAGTGCTTACTCGTTTCTAAAAGACTTCGAAGATGTATGTGTCACCTTTAATGACCAACAATGTACAAATGAAATTGTCAAGCTAAAATTATTTCCTTTTTCTTTAAAAGATAAAGCAAAAATTTGGCTTCATAATTTAAAACCAAGGTCAATTGGCACATGGCAAGAATTACAAACTGAGTTTCTAAAGAAATTTTTCCCAGCACATAAAACTACTGCTTTGAAAAGACAGATTCAAAATTTCAATCAAAATCAAAATGAAGCATTTTTTCAGTGCTGGGAGCGTTTTAAAGATTTGTTAAGTTCTTGTCCACATCATGGTTTTGAAAAATGGCGTCTTATTAGTTTCTTTTATGAAAGTTTAACTCCCGAAACAAAACAATTTGTTGAAACAATGTGTAACGGTGAGTTTCTAGAAAAAGAACCTGAAGAAGCCCTTGACTACCTAGACCATTTGGCAGATAACTCTCAAGCCTGGCACACAGATAGTTCCTCTGAAAGTTTCAACAGATCTAATCTTGTTTCTAACAGAGGTAAATATCATTTTAGTCAAGAAGATGAGATAAAAGCTAAAGTAGCTAATTTGGCTAGAAAGATTGAAGCCATGGAACTTAGAGAAGTAAAAGAAGTCAAAACGGTTAAAAATGAAGAAAGTTGTGGAATTTGTGAAATCATGGGACACCCCACTTCTGAATGTCCAAACATTCCCATTCTTAAAGAAGCGTTGCATGATCAAGTAAATTCCATAAACACATTTAAAAAGCCTTTTCCTTCTCCTTACTCTGAAACGTATAACTCTGAATGGAGAAATCATCCCAACTTCAGTTGGCGGAATAATAATCATGTTCAGGTACCACAATCTCAAAAGCCGGGCAACACTTTTTCCTATCAACCTTCACGTGTACAAATCTTGGAAGAGACATTGCAAGCATTCATGCAAACACAAGCAAATGTGAATAGCCGGACTTCACAGGACATCAATGAGATCAAAAACACCTTGTCCACATTGACAGCTTCATTACGCACTCAAGAAAAAGGTAAGTTTCCTGCTCAACCTCAGCCTAACCCTTCTACTCAATGTCTTGTTTCTTGCTCCAATGAAACTCAACAGGAAAATGCCAGTTCTATCACAACTCTTCGAAGTGGAAAGGCAATTGACAAAAACATTCCATCAAAAGACCAAGATCCTCTTTCCCCTCCGAAAAGTAATGGTAAGGATGATGGTAAGTCTGAACTTCTTGAAAATTTGGACAAAGAAAAAGGTATGCATCCTGCTCCTTTTCCTCAAAGGTTGCAAACAATAAAGAATTTGAATCAAAATGCAGAAATTTATGAACTTTTCAAACAAGTTAAGATTAACATTCCTTTATTGGATGCAATCAAACAAGTTCCATCTTATGCTAAATTTTTGAAGGACATGTGCACAGTTAAAAGGAAACATAATGTACAAAAGAAAGCATTTTTGACGGAAAGTGTGAGCTCAATCATTCAGCACCTTACTCCACCAAAATTCAAAGATCCTGGATGTCCAACAATCTCATGCATCATTGGAAACACTAGAATAGAACGTGCATTGCTTGATCTTGGTGCTAGTGTTAATCTTTTGCCTTTTTCTGTTTATCAACAGTTAGGTTTAGGTGAACTCAAGGAAACACCTGTTACACTTCAACTAGCTGATCGTTCTGTAAAAATTCCTCGAGGGATAGTTGAAGATGTTTTGGTTCAAATTGATAATTTTTACTTCCCTGTTGATTTTATTGTTTTGGACACACATCCTGTTTCAAACCCAAATGTTCAAATTCCTGTTATATTAGGCCGTCCATTTCTTGCAACTTCTAATGCTCTGATAAATTGCAGGAATGGTATGTTGAACATTTCTTTTGGAAATATGACTTTAGAATTAAATGTGTTCAACACTTGCAAGCAACCTGGTGATGATTCAGAAGTACATGAAGTGGATTTCATTGAAGAACTTGTTCATGAACATCTCACCACTACCACATTCCATGATCCTTTAGAAGCTTATTTAATTGAATGTGAGTTTGATAATGCTTCAGAAATTTCACACACTGATTCTTTGTTAAATTCTTTTCAGGTTAAGCATTGTTGGAAACAAAAGTTTGAGGAACTTCCATCACTCACAAATGTCACTGTACCATCAACTATTGAACCACCCAAGCTGGATTTAAAACCATTGCCATCCGAGCTAAAATATTCCTTTTTGGGTGAGAATGAAACTTTTCCAGTCATAAATGAACTTGAGGAACTCAGAAATGATGCATATGAGAATTCTAAAATTCATAAAGAAAGAACTAAAGCCTTTCATGACAAGTTAATTTCAAGAAAAATATTTGATGTTGGGCAAAAAGTTCTACTTTATAATTCTAGACTTCACATATTTCCTGGTAAGTTGAGATCAAGATGGACTGGCCCATTTGTGGTTAAGCATGTGTATCATTATGGAGCAGTTGACATTGAGAATCCTCAAAATGGTAACGTATTCAAGGTACAGGTAGAAGCACTTATGCAAAGAAGCGACGAGCAAAGCGCATGAGTTCAAATTGCCACAAGTGTGCACGATGGACGTGTAACGGTAAATGTCGTTCTATTGGGATTCCGTCCTCTAATCGAGATGATAAAATTGAATTCATTAAGGATGGACTGAGTAAGGAGAATTTGGGTAATATCCAACTTTCTCTTGAGACGCATCCTAGTGGAGACGTACAAAGAGAAATTCTTGATTTATGGTCGCAATTCCAAAAGGAATGGCAACATCTTGGGAATCTGATGTTAAAAGACCCTGTTTGCCAGCTTGTAAGAAAACTGGATGGGAAGCATATCCTCGACTCATAGAAGGCGTTTAAGCCGTTTCTGGACGTAAAACCAGAGGAAGATGTGAGCCACAATCACAACTACAATAAATGACTTCTCAGCTTTTGGTTTGATTTGCAATAATTTCATTTTGGTTTAATTTACGTGTTGTTCGATTTGTGTAATTATTCTCGTATTTTTTGCATTGGTCTTTTACGATTGATTTTTCTTCTCTTTTTGATTTTCTTCCTGAAATCACGCAAAAATCTTTTGTTAGGTTAACATTTTCTTCTGACAGGTCAAATACACTTTCGGTGACATTATCTAACATTTTGCTTGTTGTGTCTCAATTATAATAAGTGGTTAGCAACCTCTGCAGGTAATATCTCCTAAATTCTACCTTTAAAATTTGACATTGGGGACAATGTCATATTTTAGTAGGGGGTAAGGGACATATTTTGCTTTTAAAAAAAAAAAAAAATTGTTGTGTTTTAAGACATTTAGAAGTATTCATTCTGAACAAGGTCTGAGTAAGGGAGACTTGAGACATACCTTGTCAGTTTGATTTAATCTTCTTCTTCAAAAAAAAAAAAAAAACAAAAAACAAAAAAAAAAAAAAAAACAAAAAAACAAAAAAAACAAAAAAAAAACAAAAAAAAAGCATGTTTAGACTTAGTGTGTTTTTTTTAGTTACTTTCAATACAATGATGAGATATGAATTGCATAAGTCTAAAACAGATTTATTAGTGAGAAGATTTTCATGAGAATTGAGCTTGATGTCAACCTTTTTATGAGCCAATGTTAATATGATATGTTGATTGAGAAAGAAGCATGTTTAGACTTAATCTGACTTGTATAATCATCTTTGTGAGTTTTTGAGCCTATAATGATTGATGCATTATACAAATCAATCTAATTTCTTTCTTGAGTGCTCTTATGATTACATGATTCTCTAGAACTTGCTTTAAACCGTTTGAGACTATATTGATACATGTGACAACATGAATATGATAGAGGCATTAGGATTATAACCAGAGCCAAACAGCCATCCATTATTAATGTTCTACGAGAACATCCCCACTAGTGAGCCAATTTGAGCCTACATTAAATATGATGTTTTATTGGTAACCACAACTTACACCTAGCCTAAATATGCTTATATCCTTACCCTTGTTCTAAAGATGAATTTTATATTTTGAGACATATTGCAAAAAAACAAGGGATATTTTTATTTGAAAATTTGGGTTAGAAACAAAAGATAAGTGTGGGGGAAGAAAAGAAAAGAAAAAGTCAAGAGAAAAAGAAAGGGATCATTGTCAAATACATTCCCATATTAAAAAAAAAAAAAAAAAATCTTCTCTTGAACTTCTAGAAAAAGATGTTACAAAGTTGGTTAGAATGATGCAAAGGCTCAACATGAATATTTAGCCTATGTTATTATGTGCTTTATAAGAGTTTTGAGAAGTTTTATTTGTATGATCTTATTATGTCTCTAAAATCTATGAACTCTTTGGAACCTTTGTGATATCTTTATCCTTTTGTTCTTTAACCACATTATAACCCTTTGGCCCCATTACAACCTTGAATAAAGACCTCTTGATTTATGAAGTTGTATGATCTAAATAGTGGAGAATAGGTGGACAAGCAAGCATATGGTAGAAGTGTTTTCATGAGATTGATTGAGTGTAAACACTTTACCACTACTTTAAAGAGTGAAAATCAAGAGAGTATCCCATGTGAGAAGTTGAGATTAAGTTTGAATATACACTATTTTGATTGAAATATGTTATGTTAATATTGGCTTAACTCATTTATTTACATTCAAGCAAAAATTTTTGTGAAATTCTTTAAGCTATTGATTAGTTTTTAAGACTTGTCCAATGATTATCTCTAATTTATATTGGAAGGATTAGTTATAATTATTATTTTTAGTTTTTCTTATGTCTTCAATGTTTGTGGGTATCGTCCTAGTAAACCCTCACGAGACTAAACTCGTCCACTAGGGACACCTAGGGGTTTAAAGGCTTGTGTCACATGCTAAGTGCCACCGTGATTTCCTACGAAAATGGATTAGATTAGATTTTCTTATTTTATTTTTATTGAGTCGTTGCTAGGGACTAGCAACAATCTAAGTATGGGGGTGTGATAACTCGTATAATTATATAGTTTTTAGTTATGTTTTATTATTGTTTTGTGTCAAATACGAGTTATTATTGTTTAGTCTAATTGTGTTTATGATCTTTTATATTTTTATGTAATTTGGTGTTTTTCACAAGTTTCTTTGAGTGATTTCAGATTACTAGAATTAAGGGCAAATCCAGTTCAGTTCCAGTTCCGACACCTTTTGCCATATCAGCTATATCTCGAGTTTCACTGAAGAAATAAGACTGAACTTTGTATCCCTGCAAAGCTAAGAGGCATATCTATCTTTTTCATGTTTTACACTTCTTGAAACGGAGTCGTTTTCCCTAGCGAAATCGACCATCAAGTTGGCTGATGTGCAATGACGTCTGTTCTGCACCGTTTTGGTATTTTGACCATATCTTCCGATCCACGTGCGCAAATGATCTGATTCCAACGGCTATGGATCCGTAACTGATAGGGGTATATTTTTCTAGAAGACCATTTTATCAGATCGAGCCTCCAACATTGACAAAATCGACCATCAAGCTGGCTGATCAGAATTGTCATACAATATGACGAAAATTGTTAGAAAAATGCACCCACCTATTATACCTACCTTTGAAATTTGTAAAGCTTGTCTCTTGTCATTTAGCCCTCCAAAATGTGTATAAATAGAGGGCCTTGGATGAGTATTGGGATACATTGATACATTGGTAGGATAGCCATTGTAATAAAATTCTCTAAGTTTTCTTTTTCTTTCCTTTCTCTAGTTTTCTTTTTCTTCTTACATTTCTTTTCATTTTATTCATATCTAGTATGTGTTTCTAATCATATTGTTGAGGTGATGAGGTGAAGCTCTTGGTAAATGCTAAGGTTAGTCTCTTAAACATGAGCTAAAATGAATCATCATTTATAAGCACTAGCATAGATAATATTTTCTTTTGGTTTAAAATCATACTTGCAAAGTAGAGATCTTGATTCATTATTGACAATGAAAATGGCACAGTAAATGCTTGGTTTCATAACCTTGATTTGTTGTAGACATATACCTTGGCATAAGGAATGCTTGGACTCTTTTTATGAGTTTTGAGGACACCAAATGAACATAATATCATATGCTATGGACGTTGGACAATTTGGACTGAATTGCTAAACCTTCCGATTGGAACCTCCCTTATGTGTGGATTTCAATTGTGTAATAAAACAAGATTAATCTTAGCATAACACCAAGAGTGGATTCTCTAACCTCAACATCCTTTCTTATTGTTTTTTATATTTTGTTTAATTTCTTTTATGTTATTTTATTTATTTTGTTCTCTAATATCTTGTTTATTTTGTTTTGTTGTTGATTCCCTAATATCTTGTTTACTTTCTTTTTCTTATATATTTATAAACTTATACTTACTAATACGCTTCCCTGTGGTTCGACCTCGGACACCCGAGAATTTATTACTTGAACATAACCTGCACTTGGGTTTACAACTCTTAATTGAGTTTCCATCATCAATATAGGACTAATTTTGTAATAGCACTTTGAAAGGCGAATTACGGACATATCTTAGGCAGTGATCCTTTTATTCTATCTGTGATGTATTTAGTTCCAGGAAATCAATGAAAGACCGTTCGGTTGAAATTATCCCAGGGCCAATACATTCAAATGCATTCATATTTTATATGTTTTGTTTGTTCATTTCTACATTTACTCATACTTATAATCATTCATTTTTTAAATTCGTTTATGTTCATACACTTAACCACTTATTTATTCCTTTTACTTGTTCATTCATTCATATTCATACATTTAACCATTCATTTCGCTTGTTCATTCATTCTTTCGTATTCATATACGTAGTCATGTACATATCCATTTTATTTGATTCATTCATTCACATTTAGTCATTCATTCATTCATTCATTTTTATAAAACATAAAAAAGGATATGTCAATAATTTCTAATTCATGGTTTTCAAAACTAAAGTTACAATAGGTCGCACTCAGAAAGAAACGGATTTCTGACACCCTTACAATACACGATCTCAAACCAGAGCTATGGAAAACGATCAGCTTGCTATAATTGAAAGAATGGAAAGAACTCAAAGGGAACTGTAGGAACAGTTAGCTAAATCTCAAGAGGAGTCTCGAGAACAGATGACTAAACTCATGGAAATGATGAGTGCCATGATGAAACAAAAAAGGCCGGGAGAGAACTCGGTCATCGGGAAAAAGATGGTAGTTGAAGAGGATCAACCAGAAAACATCCAACAAAAGGGCCAAGAGATGCCAATTGGGGTAGCCTCCTATTTTTACATCCAGCCAGTTGCAGAGACACAGAACTATGTTCCCGAAAAGGGTAATATGGGAGCTGACCTAAATGATATTAACGTTCCCGACTTTGAGGAACTAGCTGAAAAGGAAAAAGCAAAGATGACTGAGCTAAAGAGGGTCAAAATGGCAGAATCACAGAAAAAATATCAACTGCTGGAGGAGAGGCTGAGGGCCGTTGAAGAGGCAGAGTTATTTGTCAGTCTAGATGCCAAAGAGATGAGCTTAGTACATGATCTAGTAATTCCCCCAAAGTTCAAAGTACCAGACTTTGAAAAATATAATGAGACTACCAACCCATCAGCACATCTGACCATGTACTGCAAAAGAATGACGGGGCATGATGAGAATGAGGAATTGCTTATCCATTTTTTCCAAGATAGCTTAACAGGGTCAGCAATCCGATGGTACAATCAACTGAGTCGTACCAAGATTTGTTCATGGACAGATTTAGCCAGGGCTTTCATGGAATATTTTAAGCATGTGTCTGACATGGTACCTGATAGGCTGTCGCTACAGAACATGGAAAAGAGGACGAATGAGAGTTTCAAAGAATACTCTCAAAGGTGGAGGGATCTGGCCACAGAAGTGCAACCCCCTTTAACTAGCAATGAAACTATAGTGCTTTTCATCAACACCTTGAAAGCACCCTATTATGATAAATTGGTGGGGAGTGCCACCAAGGACTTTGCAGACATGGTGATATCCAAGGAATTGATAGAGTCGTCCATTAAGAATGGGGAAATGGAATGGGGTAAGCCTTCTATTCCGAAAAAGGTATTCCTTGCCAAGAAGAAAAAGGAGACCCATGCAGTTAGTATCAATCAATACCCATATGCACCTCCCACACCACACACACCACCAAGGCCCTATACTCCTACCACATCTTATGCACATCCTACACCCTACACATCTTACCCGGGGTATAATCCTTATTACCCCAATGTGAACCACCTTACCCAAAATCCCTTCCCTTATACCAATATACCACAACAGCTTTTCCAACTGGCATATCCCTACAAATAAACCTTCCCCGAAACACTATCCCAAACACCTAGAGAGCCGAGCGCAATGATCAACGTTCACCAAGAAACGATAAAAAACCCCAATTTGATCCGATTCCTACCACCTATGGTGAGCTATATCCTAAACTGTCGCAAGGTCAACTTGTTGCGCCCGTGTACCTTAAACCTCTGACACCGCCATATCCTAGGTGGTACAATGCAAACACTAACTGCGCATACCACGTAGGAATTCAAGGATATTCGACTGAAGATTGCTTGGCCTTTAAAAAGAAAGTCCAAAGCCTGATCAACGTCGGATTTGTGAAGTTTGGGGCAAAAGAATGGGCTGAATGTAGCGGGGAACCCATTGCCAGATCATGCGGGGAATCGGGTAAATGCAGTATGGACAGGCGAAGTCATAAGGGTAAAAAAGGATGCCAGGGAAGTCAAGACTCCAATGTTGGCATTATGGGTTGAGATGGTTAAGGCAGGAATGGTAGGGGATGCTGACAGTTTAAAAACGATCGCAAAGAGGGTGTAGAATTGGTGCCCATTCCATAAGTGTGGAGGTCATGTCATACAGGACTGCGGGGATTTTCTGGCTAAAGTCCAAAATATGATGGATGATGGGGAGGCCCAGTTTTACGAGGAGACAGAGGAGGAAATAGAGGTTATTGAGAATACATCTGGCTACGGGATAGAAAGACCCTTGATCATCTATTATGATGAACCAGAGGAGAAAGTTAAGCTAGTCGTTGAGGAAAGTGCGCCTAAGTTAATCATTGATTTGCCTGTTTCCTTTTCGTACAAGGAAAACAAAGCTGCACCATGGAAATACGACTACCGCATGGTTATGCTTGGGTCTTTGAGTCAGTAGGATATCACAGGTGTTGGGCACTTAACACGAAGTGGAAGGTGTTATGCTTCTGAGGCTGCTGAACAGGGGTTAACAGGGAAAGATAGAGGAATGGACAAAGGGAAAAAAGCAGCTGAACCAATCCATATTGAGATGGATTTGTCAAAAGAAACAGAAAAGGGATCAACCCCGATTAACATAATTAAAGAGCCGATGAGTGATAAGGAAGCCTGCGAGTTCTTAAAATTCATAAAGCATAGTGAGTATAGCATGGTTGAGCAACTGCAACGTCAACCAGCTAGAATTTCAATCTTATCTTTGCTTTTGAATTCGAAACTAAACAGAAATGCCCTGTTGAGAGTGTTGAATCAGGCATATGTGGCTAACAACATATCAATAGAAAAATTGGACAGGCTGGTGGGAAACATCGCGGCAGTCGACCATATATATTTCTGTTATGAGGAGATACCACCCAATGGTATTGGGTCAACAAAAGCTCTCCATATAACTACCACTTGTAAGGGGCACATATTACCAAAGGTCTTTTTGGATAATGGTTCTTCATTAAATGTGATGCCCTTGGCAACTCTGTCCAAATTTCCTATGGATATTTCTTATATGCTGCCAAGCTGCACGGTGGTCAGAGCCTTTGATGGTACCAGGAGAGATGTAATGGGAACTATTGAGGTTCATCTAGAGATAGGCCCATGCACATATACAGTGAACTTTCAGGTCATGGATATTAATCTATCCTATAGTTGCTTGTTGGGAAGGCCGTGGATACATACAACAGGGGTTGTACCTTCATCTCTCCACCAAAAGCTAAAATTTGTGATAGAGGGGTGTTTGGTCACTGTATCAGGAGAAGAGGACCTTGATAGCCTCTACATCTACTGAATCTCCTTATGTTGAACCCAATGAAGATGCCATAGAATGTTCCTTTCAGTCTTTGGAATTCGTAAATGCAGTTTTCGTCGCTGAGAGATGAAAAATTCCAAAATCGAGGCTGTCCAAGAACACAAGGCTGGGGGTAAGAACTACGGTGGGAAAAGGCTGCAGGACTGGAAAAGGTATCGAAAAATATCTTCAGGGGATGGCTCGAGCAATGGAAGTAATGGGAAAGAAAGACCGGTTTGGCCTAGGGTATCTTATGAAGGCCCATGAGAAAAGGAAACAAGTTGAAAGGAATCGACAAAGGAGGATGGCCCGTCTTGTGGGTATGGATATTGAATGGGAGCCTATGACATTCCCACATATCCTTCACAGCTTTCGTTCAACCGGTTCTCTGTTCAGAGAAAAGAATTCTGATGATGTGCTCGTAATGATAGAGCAAGCCTTCGAGAGATTCCAGGTGAATATGGATGACCAGATGTATGATATAGAGATCTGCACGACTAGGGAAGAAAGAATTGAAAGAGAGAATGCTAATTGGATGGTGCGACCTTGTTCACCAGGATATAGACTGACCAATTGGAGCGCAACCGAGTTACCCATAGTTTATAGGTCTATTCCAACGTAATGCTTTTAAATAAATTTTAAATATATTTGCCCGAAGATATTAAGAATTTCTTTTGTAATGGGCTTTTGTCTAAAACTTTTCATCCAATAAATAACAAACATGATGCACTTCCTTCATATTGATGTGTCCATATTCTTTCATTTATGCTATTCATTTTGCTTCGATTGTGTAAATGTTTTCCTATATTGTTTCTTCCCCACCTATTTATAGGTGTACGGATGCGGAATATGAGGACCTTCCTGTCAGTAATTCTAAAATTGATTTTGAGAGGCCCATTTGCACGGGTGATTTTGAGGCCGACGAAGATATTGAGGATTATGGTCTACCTCCAGACTTATTGAGAGAAATAGAACAAGAAGAGAAACAAGTACTTCCTCATGAGGAGCTATTGGAATTGTTGAATTTGGGAAGTAGTGAGGAGATAAAATAGGTTAAAATCGGGACTACATTGTCGTCATCAATAAAGAGTGAATTGATAGCCTTGCTACGGGAATATGTAGATGCATTTTCATGGTCATACCAAGATATGCCGGGTTTGGATCCAGACATTGTGGTTCATAAGCTTCTTTTAAGACTAGAGTGCAAGCCAATTCAGCAAAAATTGAGAAGAATGAGGCCGGACATGCTGTTAAAGGTAAAAGAAGAGGTGAAGAGGCAGTTTGATGTTGGATTCTTAGAGGTGGAAAAATATCCGGAATGGGTGGCAAACATTGTTCCAGTGCCAAAGAAGGATGGCAAGGTGCGTATGTGCGTCGATTATCGAGATTTGAACAAAGCCAGCCCCAAAAATAATTTATCTTTGCCTCATATTGATACTTTGGTGGATAATACGGCGAAGAGTTCCTTGTTTTCTTTCATGGATGGGTTCTTGGGATATAATCAAATTAAGATGGCACCAGAAGATATGGAGAAAACCATATTTGTTACAATGTGGGGAACATTATACTACAAGGTAATGCCATTTGGGTTGAAGAATGCTGGGGCAACGTATCAGAGAGCCATGGTGACCTTGTTTCCTGACATGATGCATAAGGGAATTGAGGTTTATGTTGATGATATGATCGCAAAGTCACAAGGAGAAGAGGAGTATATTGCAAAACTTAGGAAACTCTTTGAAAGACTAAGAAAGTTTCAACTCAAGCTAAACCCGATAAAATGCACTTTTGGAGTCACTTCGGGGAAATTGTTGGGTTTTGTTGTCAACAAAAGGGGAATTGAGATTGATCCGGATAGAGTGAAGGCCATCCAGAATTTGCCACCTTCACATACTCAAAAAGAAGTAAGAGGTTTTCTGGGGAGATTGAATTACATTGCTCAGTTTATTTCTCAGTTAACCGATAAATGTGATCCAATATTCAAGTTACTTTGAAAACGTGATCCAGGAGAGTGGGATGAAGGGTGTCAGATTGCTTTTGAAAAGGTTAAGCATTATCTATCAAACCCACCAATATTAATGCCACATGCTCCGGATAAACCGATGATATTGTATCTATCAGTATTTGAAAGATCCATGGGTTGTGTTTTGGGGCAGCTTGATGAGACTGAAAAGAAAGAATAGACAGTTTACTACCTCAGCAAGAAGTTCACAGATTATGAGTTGAAATATTCGTCGGTAAAAAAGTTGTGCTGTGCTTTAGCTTGGACTGCTCGGAGGCTCGGGCAGTACATGCTGTACCACACAACGTAGTTGATTGCCAAGCTAGATCCAATCAAGTACATGTTAGAAGCACCTTCTTTGTCAGGGAGGACAACAAGATAGCAGGTTTTGTTGTCATAATACGACATTGTATATATGAGTCAGAAGGCTATCAAGGGCAGTGCGGTGGCTAAATTCTTAGTAAGTCGGGCAGTGGAAGATTATGAGCCGTTGAACTTTGATTTCCCAGATGAAGATTTGATGTATGTTTCGCGAGTGGATGAGGTTCACTTGAAGAAGAAAGTATGGAAGATGTACTTTGATGGGGCATCTAATGCCATGGGACACGGAATCGGTACAGAGTTCCCCAGAAAAAGATTATTATCCCTTCACTGCCAGATTGGATTTTGATTGTACAAACAATACGGCTGAATATGAGGCGTGTACTATGGGCCTTCGTGCAGCAGCGGATAGAAAAATCAATGTTTTGGAAGTTTTTGAAGACTCAGCCTTAGTGATATACCAGTTACGGGGAGAATGGGAAACCCGAGATACAAAGATAATCCGATACCGAGAACTCATATTGAGTTTATTGGAGGAGTTTGAAGAAGTAAGTTTCAATTACTTTCCCCGAGAAGAAAACCATATGGCGGATGCTCTGGCTACTTTATCATCAATGTTCAAAGTGAATGAAGGGGCGAAACTTGTGCCGATCAAGATGAGCATATATGAGTCTCCCGCCCACTGTTTGAGTATTAAAGAAGAAGCAGACGGTCTCCCTTGGTACAACGACATCTTGCAGTACATCAAGAGTCAACAGTATCCAGAACAGGCAATAGAAAATGATAAGAGGACTCTGAGAAGACTAGCAATGGGTTTTGTTCTAGATGGAGAGATTCTCTACAAGAAAAGGAAATATCAAGTCCTATTGAGATGTGTCGGGTCTGTCGAAGCTCGAAGAATCATAGAGGAAGTTCATGAAGGGATATATGGCAGCATGCTAATGGTTACATGCTTGCTAAGCAGATTATGAGGGCAGGATATTATTGGCTGACAATGGAAGGAGATTGTATCAGTTATTCCCTGAAGTTTCATAAATGCCAGATATATGCAGATAAGATTCATGTGCCGCCATCGCCATTGCATGTCATGACTGCACCATGGCTGTTTTCAATGTGGGGAATAGATATGATTGGGCCTATTACCCCGAAAGCTTCAAATGGACATCGTTTCATCCTGGTGGCCATAGACTATTTCACAAAGTGGGTGGAAGCTACTTCTTATACTAATTTAACAAAGTCAGTGGTATGCAAATTTGTTAAGAAGGAAATGATATTTCGATATGGATTGCCAGCAAGAATTATTTCAGATAATGCTCTCAATCTGAATAATAAGATGATGAGAGAGGTATGTACTCAGTTCAAGATCATGCATCCCAATTCGATACCTTATCGTCAGAAGATGAATGGGGCAGTAGAATCAGCCAACAAAAATATCAAGAAGATTGTCGAGAAGATGACTGATGTGTATAAGGATTGGCATGAGATCTTGCCTTTTGCTCTTCACGCATATCGCACTTCGGTTCACACATCTTCAGGGGCAACACCGTTTTCTTTGGTATAAGGTATGGAAGCAATGTTACCCATTGAAGTTGAGATTCCTTCACTTCAGGTTTTGATGGAGGTTGGTTTAGAAGAGGCAGAATGTGTTAGAGCTCATTATGAACAACTGAATCTCATCAAAGAGAAAAGATTGAAGGCAATTTGTCACGGGCAGTTGGATCATAAAATGATGATTCGAGCCCATAACAAGAAGTTCGACCCAGACAGTTCCGAGAAGGAGAGTTGGTACTGAGGAAAATTCTCCCCATAGTGAAAGATCCGCGAGGAAAATGGGCTCCAAATTTGGAAGGACCCTATATGGTAAAAAGAGCTTTTTCTGGAGCAGCATTGATTCTAACTCGAATGGACGGGGATGATTTTAGACATCCCGTGAATGCTGATGAATTGAAGAAGTATTATGCTTAATATATATATATATATGTGATGCTATGCACATGGGAATTTGAATGCTTCCAAATGTAGAAATGGAAATTCTATATATCTGTCTCCCCTGAGAATTATTTTTCAAAGAGAATATTCATGCTTGGTGTGATAAATGGCCATATTTCATATTCCCTTCACTAAGAAGAAATTATCCCTAGTCACCCCTTTGAGCCTTAGAAATTATTTCTTTCGTTGAACCCAGATCAAGGATCACCCTCTACACTGGAGGGCAAATACGAGGAAAAATAATCAAAATCATGGCAAAAATGAGAGCCATTGGAAAATGTGAAATCAAAGAATGGCAAATGAAAGCCACCAATAAAAAGTCCAAAAAGGGGACAAATGTCTCAAGAATGAGTTCTCCTCAGGAAATGATCCTTGATCCAATTACCCTTAAACACATTTTGGGCCTATTTTATCCTTTCCTTCTAAACCTAAACCTTGGCCTACACTACGTACTTTAAAAGTCCATTTTGATCAAGCATGGATATTTAATTTGAAACGTTTTTCTCAGAATTCATCCCATCTTTTGAATTGACATTTTTACCTTGGAAGCATTTAGAATTCTCAGATGCATGGTAGAATACAAAAAAAAAATAGATTGTAAAAGGAGAGGTTCAAGCCGAAAACCCGCAAAGGGCGACTTAATATCGAATGGGGGACACTTGAGTTGAAAACCCGCAAAGGGCCGCTCAAGTACTGATTAAGGTTTGAATCAATGCTTCGTGTAAAGGGGAGAAAGTATTTGAAAATCAAAGGAAAGGGGAACAACTAAGTCTGACGTAACTACGGAAGCCGAGGGATTACCCAAGTAAATTGACCGTTCAAGAGAAATTTCAGACGATTTGAAAAAGGAGGGGTCCAAGATATTCCGCATCTGGGGCTTCAACAACCTATAACTTTACATTTGTTTCTTATATCCTTGATATCCACTTTTATCATTTTAAAACATCTTGTTGCAATAAATTTTGTTACCCCTTTTATGACAATTGCTTGTTTCATACTTTCTTTCATACATTTTTGAGATTGCATTTTGTTTGTTATTAAATTAAATGATGATTAGTAAACATAAATTTTTTAATGAAAGGGAGTTTAAAAGTATTACTAAGGAATAGATCTAAATCTTAGAAAAAGTTTGGAAACCACAAATCCTGATAGAAGATTCACCAAGTAAAGGAAAACAGTGAATGTGTTGGAGACACCGTCATGAAGTCAGAAATTTGTGAATTTCAGCGAAGTCAAAAACTGGGACTGTTTGAAAAATTATCTTTGTCGCAACCTAAAAAAAATAACCAGGTCTCATCGCAAGACTTTATTATTCGTTTTCCTTAGGCGTGAGATTAAAAAAAAGGAAAAGTCGACTTAATTCCTCTAGAAATAATAAAAAGTCGAGGGTATGAAAACGGCCTCGTAAAAAGACATGGAGCCGCCACCAATTTTTTTTAACTAGGTGTGATCGGCCACCTATTAAAATCGGTTTTGTAAAATATTTTAAAATTAATTAAAATATTTTTTAAAACCAATTTCAGGTCTGCGTTATAAACCAGAGAAATCAACGAAGCGGGTTCGGGAGTCGGTTACGTGCGGGGAAGGATTAGCAGCCCCGCAACGCCCGTATAAACCGGTACCTTATTAATCGTGTGTTATCCCAAGTCTCGGTAAAAAGCTGGTTTTTAATTTAGTATTTCAAGTTAATTCCCAATTTTAACAAAAATAATTCCATTTTTAATTGAAAATGATCCGAAATTTATTAATTCAAAATTTTCCTATATTCCCCGATAAAATCGACAAAATATAGAAATTTTTATTCATTTGGAAAACTTTTCGAATCATTCTCGTTTTTTGAAAGAAAGATACTCCTTTATTAATGATAATTGATGATATTCCCTCCAGCAAACCTGGTAGAGAACTCATGAATTATTTTAACTCGGGAATATCTTTATTGTTTTATTGAAAATCATTATCTTTTTCAAAACATTTTAAAAATATGAACATGGACATGTATGACATAAATAAAATGACATGGCAAATCTATCTAATTAATGCATCCTAAATGATATGACACAATTCAAATGACATAGTATATTCTAGGTAAAATGAAAAAAAAAAATCCTAAGTATCATGGTATATTCTAAATGAGATAAAATGATTTAAATGACATGGCAATTCTAAATGATATGCCATATTTTAAATGACATGGCATGTTATAAATGAAATAACCTAAATGACATGGAATATGATCTAAATGACAAGAAATGACATGGAATTAAAATAATGCTAACATATAATATGCATGAAAATACTAATAAAAATAATAATGCATGAACATAGTATATGCTAAACAATGTGACAAAAATAACTAAATAAAAAGCATAGGATATCATGAAACATTAAAAATCATATGGCAAACCAATATAAGATCATAAAATGTGAATTAAAATAATAATAATATCATGGAAAATATCATAGCAAAAATCAGACATTTAAATAAAATGCATGAACATGGAAAATGCAATGCATGAAAAATGTATTTTTTCCTTTAATTAAAGAAATCCGTATATCTAAAAAGATATCCGGCTACCTTAGGAAAATATGTCAAATTATATTTTCTAAAAAAAACAAAACTTTGTGATTGTTTGAAAATAATTTTGAGGAAAACTTGAATAAAAATTACAACCCTTACCAAATCCTTTTAAAATGGCTCTAATTTCCTAAGTTTAAAATCCCGGACTTAACTACCCTTAACCCGAGATTTATAAAATCATTTTTAGAGTTTAAAAAGGCTTAGAAACTACCCTAAGACAGTAGCTAAATCTTACAACCAACCCCCTCTAAATGCCTTAGCCAAATTCAAACCTTATTCCTCTTTTGATTTAAATCTGCCTCTACTGTCCGGTTTTTCCACACAATTTTTTAGCCTATTTTTAAAAATTCTAAAAAAAATACTGGAGATTCAGAACATGTAAATATACACGGGAAACAATTGGCTTAATTTTTTGATTAAAGATGACAGCCCAAAAAAACTGGAGATGTTCGAGTACTAGGTGAAAAAAAATGTTTGTCAAAACACATTTTTTGCCTTTGATAAATTCATTCAAAAACCAAAATGGAAATTGTTGGAAGTCATCCTAAAGACCTAAGGACAGTAGCTAAACATTTTTAAAAACCTTGGACAAAATTGGCTAAGTAAAAAAAATCACAAAGATAGAATGACCAATTTGACAATTCCTTAATTTTCCACAAGTATGCTCTAGGGAGCATGACTTTGAGCCATTAATTGGCCTAAGTCACAAATCAAGTGGCAATGACATGGAATGCATGAACATACAGCAAATGAAATATATGAAATTCATGGTCTAAAGGTCTAAATGGTAAAGGAAATGCATGACAATTCATGGCAACCTAAATGCCTAGCATGAATTTGCATGGCAATTAATGCTATCCTAACTCTATATCCATGCAATGCTTGATAATATAAATGTGACTAGGACCTAATATGTTATAAATATGCATGAAAATGAATGTGACCTAAGACCTAAATAGCATATTAATGCATGACAATACCAATGTGATTTAAGACTCAATATGCATGGCAATACCAATATGGCCTAGACCTAAAATGTAGTGAGCATGCATAGCAATACCATGAACATATAATGACTCATGAAATTAATGTCAAAGCTGGAACAAACAGTATCTAATACACAATTTCAAGATATGATAATGCAAAGCATGTTACCTAAACAAAAATACAAATGCATGACAAGGCAATGAATGCATGAAGAGGCCAAATGATCACATAAGACTCTAATGCAATCCTATTTAGTAAATGACATAAGTACATGACAAACCATATTAAAATGCATAATGTCATGACATTTTCAATAACATATAACATACCAAAATCAACATGCAGAAGCTCATGACATGAAAATGCAAACAAGTTAAGAAACAAAAGAAAAAAACACATGCAAGGCAAACAAACATGGTATTGCCGAATGGTCATGGATCATAATGATGGCGTTTTTATCATAGCATTTTCATGAGCACATGGTATACTAAAATCAGAATATGCAAGTTCATGACATGGAGATATAAACAAGCTAAGAAGCAAAAGAAAAATATACATACAAGGCACACAAAATGGAATGGCCAAATATGCATGAAACAAAACTATTGAGAATGAAAACATGTAATACATGGTACATAAAAAATGCATAATATGGATATATGAACAACAAAGGGCTTTAGAATTTTTGGAGTTCATTTGCTATTTTTCTCATATTTTCCAATTTTGCCCTTTTGCTTTTGAAACCCGATTTTGCTCAAAACAAGTTCGATTTTTAGATGTTCTTCAAATTGAGCCTCAGGATATCCTTGTTTAATCATTTCTCATCAATTAAGGGCTTTAGATCCTCCGAATTGGGCCATTTCTGCAATTTTTCCAAATTTCACCGAAATCCACCAAAAAAACCCTAATCCTCGGTTTTCTTCCGAATTGACTTTTTTATCAGTTATTCTTCCAAATGGCTTCTCCATTACCCGTAGTCAGTGCTTATCTTTCATTTGAGACCTTCAATTCTGACCAATTTGATTGTTTAAGCACTTTTCCCCAAATTTCCCGAATTAGGGTTTCTTGTCTACTAAATCTCGTAACCCAACTTTTGAACTCCATATCTTTCAATGTAGACCTTGGATTATCAAAATTCTTTCACCGTTTTTTCAATTGAACCTCAAATCTTGATTTTGAAAGTGGGTTTACTTTTTCAATAGTTGACTTTTTTAGGGTTGACTTTTTTAGGTTGACTTTTTTGAGGTTGACTTTTTTGAGTTTGGCTTTTTCTCTGTGCTTTCTTAGACTAGCCCTCGGAGTACCACCTGCAGGATGAGAAAATCCTTTTAGCATTCAGAAACATCAATTTAGGAAGAAAATTACCTGATTTAGGGGTCCAGACAAAATTAGGTGTCTACAGCTGCCCCTATTTGGCTACTGCTGAGAATCAAGAATCAGGCAATGATAAACAAACACTAATTTTGTACGGTTAGTGAAATCCCATGTGAAGGAAGGGGAAAGGGGTTTTCTTTTTCATTTCTTCTTTTTTTTCATTTTTTCATTTCATTCATTCTCATTTTTTAAAAAAATAAAAAATAAAAAACTGTAAATTGAAGATTTTGTCCTTAAATTGAATTCCCTTACTAATCAAGGCTCCACCCGTCTTAAAGAAATAGGTTTGATTTCAAAAGGAAAAAATTATGCCTGAAGGTATTAAAAATGGTGCCCGAAGGTCTTAAAATGGTGCCCGGATGTCTTAAAATTGGTGCCCGAAGGTCTTTAAAAATGCTGCCCGAAGGTCTTTAAAACTAGTGCCCGAAGGTCTTTAAAATGATGCCCGAAGGTCTTTAAAATGGTGCCCGAAGGTCTTTAAAACTGGTGCCCAAAGGTCTTAAAATTGGTGCCCGAAGGTCTTTAAAAATGGTGCCCAAAGGTCTTTAAAACTGGTGCCCGAAGGTCTTTAAAATGGTGCCCGAAGGACTTTAAAGAATCGTGCCCGAAGGACTTTAAAATGGTGCCCGAAGGTCTTACCCGTGATTAAAATAACTTGACGACGGTCTCAAGGCTCGACTCATTTGATAAAACAGAATGAGTTCGATTTAAAATAAAAGGAAATACCTCGACGGTGGTCTCAAGGCTCGACTCATTTGAGAAGCAGAACGAGTTCGATTTAAAACAAAAGAAAATACCTCGACGGTGGTCTCAAGGCTCGACTCATTTGAGAAGCTGAACGAGTTCGATTTGGGAAGCCAAAGTTTTCTTGATTCCTACAATGTTAGCTAAATGCAATGATGAGAATGACATGCTTTGCAAATGCTTATATGTTTTCTGAGGATGAATGCAGTCAAATGATTGTGTCATGATTTCTAATCCATGGTTTCTTTGAGGTTCACAGATTATCTGACTTCATGAAGGGGTCTTCAATTGTTCACTGATGCCCCACTTAAAAAACCTTTTTACTCAAGATAATTTGTCAAACAGTCCCAGTTTCTGACTTTGCTGAAATTCACAAATTTTTGACTTCATGACTGAGTCTCCAACATATTCATTGTTTTCCTTTACTTGGTGAATTTTCCATCAGGATTAGTGGTTTCCAAACCTTTTCTAAGATTTAGATCTATTCCTTAGTAATACCTTTAAACTCTTTTTTATTAAAAAATTTAGGTTTACTAATCATCATTCAATTTTAATAACAAACAAAATGCAATTTCGAAAATGTATGAAAGAAAGTATGAAACAAGCAATTGTCATAAAAAAAAGGGTAACAAAACTTTATTGCAACAAAATGTTCTGAAATGATAAAAGCTGATATCAAGGATATAAGAAACAAATGTAAAGTTATAGGTTGTTGATGCCCCGGATGCGGAATATCTTGGACCCTTCCTTTTTCAAATCATTTGAAATTTCTCTTGAGCGGTCAATTTACTTGGGTAATCTCTCGGCTTCCGTAGTTACGTCAGACTGAGTCGTTCCCTTTTTCTCTGATTTTCAAACACTTTCTCCCCCTTTACACAAAGAATTGATTCAAACCTTAATCAGTACATGAGCCGCCCTTTGCGGGTTTTCAACTCAAGTGTCCCCCATTCGGTATTAAGTCGCCCTTTTGAGGGTTTTCGGCTTAAACCTCTCTTTTCTTTTCTTTTTAAAATTCTACCATGCATTTGAGAATTCTAAATGCTTCCAAGGTAAAAATGTCAAATCAAAAAATGGGATGAATTCTGAGAAAAACTTTTCAAATTAAATATCCATGCTTGATCAAAATGGACTTTTAAAGTACGTAATGTAGGCCAAGGTTCGGGTTTAGAAGGAAAGGATAAAATAGACCCAAAATGTGTTTAAGGGTAATTGGACCAAGGATCATTTCCTGAGGATAATTCATTCTTGAGACATTTGTCCCTCTTTTTTTGGACTTTTTTTTTTCTCTCTTTTTTATTTATTATTCATTGCTGGCTTTCATTTGCCATTCTTTGATTTCACATTTTCCAATGGCTTCTCTTTTTTGCCATGATTTTGATTATTTTTCCTCGTATTTGCCCTCCAGTGTAGAGGGTGATCCTTGATCAGGGTTCAACGAAAGAAATAATTCTTAAGGCTCAAAGGGGTGACTAGGGATAATTTTTTTCTTATTGAAGGAAATATGAAAGATGGCCATTTATCACACCAAGCATGAATATTTTCTTTGAAAAGTGATTCTCAGGGGAGGTAGATATATAGAACTTCCATTTCTACACTTGGAATCATTCGAATTCCCATGTGCATAGCATCACACTCTCTCTTTTTCTTTTTTTAAGCATAATACTTCTTCAGTTCATCAGCATTCACGGGATGTCTAAAATCATCTTCGTCCATTCGAGTTAGAATCAATGCTCCTCCAAAAAAAGCTCTTTTTACCACATAAGGTCCTTCCCAATTTGGAGCCCATTTTCCTCGCGAATCCTTCACTATGGGGAGAATTTTTCTCAGTACCAATTCTCCTTCTCGGAACTGTCTGGGTCGAACCTTCTTGTTATGGGTTCGAATCATCCTTTTCTGATACAACTGCCCGTGACAAATTGCCTTCAATCTTTTCTCTTCGATGAGATTCAACTGTTCATAATGAGCTCTAACCCATTCTGCCTCTTCTAGGCCAACCTCCATCAAAACTCGAAGTGAAGGAATCTCAACTTCAATGGGTAACACTTCTTCCAAACCATATACCAAAGAAAACGGCGTTGCCGATGTAGATGTGCGTACCGAAGTGCGATATGCGTGAAGAGCAAAAGGAAAAATCTCATGCCAATCCTTGTACACATCAGTCATCTTCTCAACAATCTTCTTGATGTTCTTGTTGGCTGCTTCTACTGCCCCATTCATCTTCGGATGATAAGGTGCCGAATTGTGATGCGTGATCTTGAACTGAGTACATACCTCTCTCATCATCTTATTATTCAGATTGAGAGCATTATCTGAAATAATTCTTGCTGGCAATCCATATTGGCATATCATTTCCTTCTTAACAAGTCTGCATACTACTAACTTCGTTACATTCGCATAAGAAGCAGCTTCCACCCACTTTGTGAAATAGTCTATGGCCACCAGGATGAAACGATGTCCATTTGAAGCTTTCGGGGTAATAGGCCCAATCATATCCATTCCCCACATTGAAAACGGCCATGGTGCGGTCATGACATGCAATGGCGATGGCAGCACATGAATCTTATCTGCATAGATCTGGCATTTATGACATTTCCGAGAATAACTGATACAATCTCCTTCCATCGTCAGCCAATAATACCCTACCCCCATAATCTGGTTAACAAGCATGTAACCATTAGCATGGGTGCCACATATCCCTTCATGGACTTCCTCTATGATTCTTTGAGCTTCGACAGACCTGGCACATCTCAATAGGACTTGATCTTTCCCTTTCTTGTAGAGAATCTCGTTGTCTAGAACAAAACCCATTGCTAGCCTTCTCAGAGTTCTCTTGTCGTTCTCTGTTGCTTGTTCTGGATACTGTTGACTCTTGATATACTGCAAGATGTCTTTATACCAGGGGAGACCATCTGCTTCTTCTTCAATACTTAAACAATGGGCAGGAGACTCATATATGCTCATTTTGATTGGCACAACTTTCGCCTCTTCATTCACTTTAAACATTGATGATAAAGTAGCCAGAGCATCCACCATTCGGTTTTCTTCTCGGGGGAAGTAATTGAAACTTACTTCTTCAAACTCCTCCAATAAACTCAGTATGAGTTCTCTGTATCTGATTAACTTTGTATCTTGGGTTTCCCATTCTCCACGTAACTGGTATATCACTAAAGCTGAGTCTCCAAAAACTTCCAAAACTTTGATTTTTCTATCCACTCTGCACGAAGGCCCATAGTACACGCCTCATACTCAGCCGTATTGTTTGTACAATCGAAATCCAATCTGGTGATGAAGGGATAATAATCTTCTTCTAGGGATATGAGCACTGCACCGATTCCGTGCCCCATGGCATTGGATGCCCCATCAAAGTACATCTTCCATACTTTCTTCTTCAAGGGAGCCTCATTCGATTGCGAAACATACATCAAATCTTCATCTGGGAAATCAAAGTTCAACAGCTCATGATCCTCCACTGCCTGACTTGCTAAGAATCCAGCCACTACGATGCCCTTGATAGCCTTCTGACTTACGTATACAATGTCGCATTCTGACAACAAAACTTGCCATCTTTTCGTCCTCCCTGACAAAGAAGGTACTTATAACATGTAATTGATCGGATCTAGCTTGGCGATCAACCACGTTGTGTGGTATAGCATGTAATGTCTGAGTTTCCGAGCAGTCCAAGCTAAGGCACAGCACAGCTTTTCTACCGACGAATATTTCAACTCATAATCTATGAACTTCTTGCTGAGGTAGTAAACCGCCTGTTCTTTCTTTCCAGACTCATCATGCTGCCCCAAAACACAACCCATGGATCTCTCAAATACTGATAGATAAAATATCATCGGTTTATCCAGAGTCGGTGGCATTAATACTGGTGGGTTTGATAGATAATGCTTAACCTTTTCAAAAGCAATCTAACACCCTTCATCCCACTCTCCTAGATCACATTTTTGAAGTAACTTGAATATTGGATCACATTTATCGGTTAACTAAGAAATAAACCAAGCAATGTAATTCAATCTCCCCAGAAAACTTCTTACTTCTTTTTGCGTACGTGGAGGTGGCAAATTATGGATGGCCTTCACTTTATCCGGATCAATCTCAATTCCCCTTTTGCTAACAACAAAGCCTAACAATTTTCCCGAGGTAACTCCAAAAGTGAATTTTGTCGGGTTTAGCTTGCGTTGAAACTTTCTTAGTCTTTCAAAGAGTGTTCTAAGATTCGCAATATGCTCCTCTTCTCCTTCTGACTTTGCAACCATATCATCAACATAAACCTCAATTCCCTTATGCATCATGTCATGAAACAAGGTCACCATGGCTCTCTGATACGTTGCCCCAGCATTCTTCAACCCAAACGGCATTACCTTGTAGCAGAATGTTCTCCATATTATAACAAATATGGTTTTCTCCATATCTTTTGGTGCCATCTTAATCTGATTATATCCCGAGAATCCATCCATGAAAGAAAACAAAGAACTCTTTCCGTATTATCCACCAAAGTATCAATGTGAGGCAAAGGTAAATTATCTTTGGGACTGGCTTTGTTCAAATCTCAGTAATCGATGCACATACGCACTTTGCCATCCTTCTTTGGTACTAGGACAATGTTTGCAACCCATTTCGGATATTTTTCCACCTCTAAGAATCCTGTATCAAACTGCCTCTTCACCTTCTCTTTTACCTTTAACAGCATGTCCGGCCTCATTCCTCCTAATTTTTGCTGAATGGGCTTGCATTCTGGCCTTAAAAGAAGCTTATGTACCACAATGTCTGGATCCAAACCCGGCATGTCTTGGTATGACTGTGCAAATACATCTACACATTCCCGGAGCAAGGCTATGAGTTCACCTTTTATTGAGGATGACAATGTAGTGCCGATTTTAACCTCTTTTATCTCCTCACTACTTCCCAGATTCAACAATTCCAATAGCTCCTCATGAGGAAGTACTTGTTTCTCTTCTTGTTCTATTTTTCTTAATAAGTCCGGAGGTAGACCATAATCCTCAATATCTTCGTCGGCCTCAAAATCACCCGTGCAAATGGGCCTCTCAAAATCAATTTCAAAATTACTGGCAGGAAGTTCCTCATATTCCGCATCCATGCACCTGTAAATAGGTGGGGAAGAAACAATATAGGAAAACATATATACAATCGAAGCAAAATAAATAGCATAAATGAAAGAATATGGACACATCAATATGAAGGAAATGCATCATGTTTGTTATTTATTGGATGAAAAGTTTTAGACAAAAGCCCATTACAAAAGAAATTCTTAATATCTTCGGGCAAAGATATTTAAGATTTGTTTAAAAGAATTACGTTGGAATAGACCTAAAAACTATGGGTAGCTCGGTGGTGCTCCAATTGGTCAGTCTATATCCTGGTGGACAAGGTCGCCCCATCCAATTAGCATTCTCTCTTTCAATTCTTTCTTCCTCAGTTGTGCAGATCTCCACATCATACATCTGCTCGTCCTTATTCACCTGGAATCTCTCGAAGGCTTTCTCTATCATTACGAGCACATCAACAGAATTCTTTTCTCCGAACAGAGAACCGGCTGAGCGGAAGCTGTGAAGGATAGGTGGGAATGTCATAGGCTCCCATTCAATATCCATACCCGCAAGACGGACCATCCTTCTTTGTCGGTTCCTTTCAACTTGTTTCCTTTTCTCATGGGCCTTCGGAAGATACCCTAGGCCAAACCTGTCTTTCTTTCCTATTACTTCCATTGCTCAGGCCATCCCCTGAAGATATTTCCCGAGACCTTTTCCAGCCCTACAGCCTTTTCCCACGGTAGTTCTTACTCCCAGCCTTGTATTCTTGGACAGCCTTGGTTTTGGAATTCTTCGTCCTTCAGCGACGAAAACTGCATTTACTAATTCCAAAGACCGAAAAGAATATTCTACAGCATCTTCATTGGGTTCAACATAAGGAGATTTAGTAGATATAGAGGCTATCACGTCCTCTTTCTCCTGATACAGTGACTAGACGCCCCTCTACTACAAATTTTAGCTTTTGGTGGAGAGACGAAGGTACAGCCCCAGCTGAATGTATCCACGGCCTTCCCAGCAGGCAATTATAGGATGGATTAATATCCATGACCTGAAAGTTCATTGTAGAGATATATGGGCCTATCTCCAGAAGAACCTCAATAGTTCCCATCACATCTCTCCTGGTACCATCAAAGGCTCGGACCACCGTGCAGCTTGGCAGCATATAAGAAATATCCACTGGCAATTTGGACAGGGTTGCCAAAGGCATCACATTCAATGAAGAACCATTGTCCAAAAAAACCCTTGGTAATATGTGCCCCTTACAAGTGGTAGTTATATGGAGAGCTTTTGTTGACCCAATACCATTGGGTGGTATCTCCTCTTAGCTGAAATATATATGGTCGTCTGCCACGATGTTTCCCACTAGCCTGTCCAATTTTTCTACCGATATATTGTTAGCCACGTATGCCTGATTCAATACTCTCAATAGGGCATTTCTATGTGGCTCCGAGTTCAAAAGATAAGATTGAAATTCTAGCTGGTTGATGTTGGAGTTGCTCAACCACGCTATACTCACTGTGCTTTATGAATTTTAAGAACTCGCAGGCTTCCTTCTCATTCACTGGCTCTTTTATTCTATTAACCGAGGTTGATTCCCTTTCTGTTTCTTTTGACAAATCCATCTCAATATGGATTGGTTCAGCTGTTTTCTTCCCCTTGTCCATTCCTCTATCTTTTCTTGTTAACCCTTGTTCAGCAGCCTCAGGAGCATAACACCTTCCACTTCGAGTTAAGTGCCCCACACCTGTGATATCCTGCTGACTCGAAGACCCAGGCATAACCATGCTGCAGTCGTATTTCCATGGTGCAGCTTTGTTTTCCTTGTGTGAAAAGGAAATAGGCAGATCAATGATTAACTTAGGCGCACTTTCCTCAATGACTGGCATGACTTTCTCCTCTGGCTTATCATAATAGATGATCAAGGGTCTTCCTATCCCGTAGCCAACTGCATTTTCAATAACCTCTATTTCCTCCTCTATTTCTTCGTAAAACTGGGCCTCCCCATTATCCATCATCTTTTGGACTTTAGCCAAAAAGTCCCTGCAGTCTTGTATGACATGACCTCCACACTTATGAATTGGGCACCAATTTTGCACTCTTTTTGCTACCATTTTCAAACTGTCTGCATCTCCCACCATTCCCGCCTTGACCATTTCGACCCATACTGTCAACATTGGAGTCTTGACTTTCCTGACGTCCCTCTTTACCTTTCTGGCTTCCCTTGTCCATACTGTATTTACCCGATTTCCAGCATGATCGGGCAATGGGTTTCCTGCTACATTCGGCCATTTTTTTACCCAAACTTCATAACTCCAGCATTGATCAAGCTTTGGACTTTGTTTTTAAAGGCCATGCAATCTTCGGTCGAATGTCGTTGAATTCCTGTGTGGTATGCGCAGTTAGTGTTTGCATTGTACCACCTTGGATATGAAGGTGTCAGAGGTTTGAGGTACACGGGAGCAACAAGTTGACCCTGCGACAGTTTAGGATATAGCTCACCATAGGTGGTAGGAATCGGATCAAATTGGGGTTTTTGATAGTTCCTTGGTGAACGTTGGTCATTACGCCCGGCTCCCTGAGTGTTTGGGATAGTGTTTCGGGGAAGGTTTATTTGTGGGGATATGCCAGTTGGAAATGGCTGTTGTGGTATATTGGTGTAAGGGAAGGGATTTTGGGTAAGGTGGTTTATATTGGGGTAATAAAGACTATACCCCGGGTAAGGTGTGTAGGGTGTAGAGGTGCATAAGATGTGGTAGGAGTATAGGGCCTTGGTGGTGTATGTGGTGTGGGAGGTACATATGGGTATTGGTTGATACTAACTGCATGGGTCTCTTCTTTCTTCCTGGCAGGGAATACTTTTTTCTGAATAGAAGGCTCACCCCCTTCCATTTTTCCATTCTTAATGGCCGATTCAATTATCTCCCCAGATATTACCATGTCTGCATAGTCCTTGGTGGCACTCCCCACCAATTTATCATAATATGGTTCTTTCAAAGTGTTGATGAAAAGTACTATGGTTTCTTTGCTAGTTAAAGGGGGTTGCACTTGTGTGGCCAGATCCCTCCACCTTTGCGAGTATTTTTTGAAGCTCTCATTCGATTTCTTCTCCGTATTCTGTAGCGACAGCCTATCAGGTACCATGTCAGACACATGCTTATAATATTCCATGAAAGCCCTGGCTAAATCCGTCCATGAACGAATCTTGGTACGACTCAGCTGACTGACCATGTCAAGCTATCCTGGAAATAATGGATAAGCGGTTTCTCATTATCATCATGCACCATCATTCTTCTACAGTACATGGTCAGATGTGCTGATGGGTTAGTAGTCCCATTGTATTTTTCAAAGTCTGATACTTTGAACTTTGGGGAATTACCAAATCATGTACTAAGCTCATCTCTTTGGCATCCAGACTGCCAAATAACTCTACCCCTTCAACGGCCCTCAGCCTCTCCTCCAGCAGTTGATATTTTTTCTGTGATTCTGCCATTCCAACCCTTTTCAGCTCAGTCATCTTTGCTTTTTCCTTTTCATCTAGTTCCTCAAAGTCGGGAACATTAACATCATTTAGGTCAGCTCCCACATTACCCTTTCCGGGAACATAGTTGTGTCTCTGCAGCTGGCTGGATGTAAACATAGGAGGCTGCCCCAATTGGCCCCTCTTGGCCCTTTTGCTATATGTTTTCAAGCTGATCCTCTTCAACTACCCCTTTCCCAGTGACCGAGTTCTCTCCCGGTGCTTTTTGTTTCATCATGGCAGTCATCATTTCCATAAGCTTAGTCATCTGTTCTCGAGACTCCTCCTGATATTTAGCTAACTGTTCCTGCAGTTCCCTCTGAGTTCTTTCTATTCTTTCAATTCTAGCAAGCTGATCGTTTTCCATAGCTCTGGCTTGAGATCGAGTATTGTAAGGGTGTCGAAAGTCCGTTTCTTTCTGAGTGCGACCAATTGTACCTTTAGTTTTGAAAACCATGAATTAGAAATTATTGACACATCCCTTTTTTTTGTTTTATAAAAATTAATGAATGACTAAATGTGAATGAATGAATGAAATAAAAATGAATAATTACATGACTAAGTATATGAATATGAAAAAATAAATGAATGAACAAATGAAATGAAGAAATAAGTGTTTAAATGTATGAATATCAATGAATAAACAAATAAAAGGAATAAATAAGTGGTTAGGTGTATAAATGAATTTCAAAAATGAATGATTATAAATATGAGTAAATGTACAAGTGAACAAACAAAACATATAAAATATGAATGCATTTGAATATATTGGCCCGGGATAATTTCAACTGAATGGTCTTTCATTGATTTCCTGGAACTAAATACATCACAGATAGAATAAAAAGATCACTGCCTTAGATAAATCCGTAATTCGTCTTCCAAAGTGCTATTACAAAATTAGTCCTACAGTGACTTCCTCGGATCTTGGACTTTCTTTCACAGTCTCCTTTTGATTGCCCTGCTCTTCAATCTGACCCCTACTTGTTCACGGCCCCTTGACGTGTCAGTAGAAGTATCTCCATGTAAGCTTTCCTTAGCTTGCTTCTCCAGTTGATTGGTCGGACTTCCTCATGCTTCGCTCTCTTTTTCCAGTAGTTATTCTCCTTCTTGAGGTTTTTGACCTCCTGTTCCCACTCCCAGGAAGTCTTGAGAGTCCCCTCAAATCTGAGCTCGAAGCGGTACCTCTTGTTCTCCAAATGTAATTCCCGAATATCGCCCTTAGTGGTATCCCTTTCTCTCTTAATCTATTCCTTTTCTCTTTCCCGAGCTGATTCCCTATTTTTCATGTCCTCAAGCTCTTCTTGCAGTTGGGCAATCTCCTTGCTCATCCGAGCCTTTTCTTTTTCAAATTCCGCCCTTGCGATTTCTAACTCTGATGGCATTTCCCTCGGTGGCAGATTCATGAACTGGACTTCTTCCCCATCTGATGTCAACAGCCTATCATTAACCCTTAATTCCCTCCATACCAAGTAATCAGGTGTGACAATGTCGGCATATCTGGCCACTTTTATCCGGTGAGTTTTCTTCCATGCTTCAATCACTGCTCGTACCTTCCCAGAATATCCGTCTTCCCCATAAGTAAACTGTGATGATCCTAGGTTATGAGTCACAGGTGTGAATTGCCGAGACTCAACCTGTCTTTGCACCAACAAAGGCGCATAACTCACAGACCCCCAAATTTCGAGTAGTGGAACTCCAGATTTGTCCCCACATTTGTACATGATCGGCATAGGAACCATCCATGGAGCTCTCCAAGTCACCATCTCCCCTTTTAGATTCCGGAACATGTTGACCCATTTCTCTTCATCCCCGTCTTCAGGCCAATCATTTTGAAGGAATTCCCTAATCGAAACTAAAGAATTCATGTATGGTTTGAAGGAAACCTTTTCTATCTTCCAAAAGTGACTTTGAATCCAAATATAAAGGAGTTGTACACACCCCTTGATTCTCCCTTGTCCTGCCCTTTTGCAAAAATTCAAAGATCGGATAGTTTCAGCTATGATGGCTAGAGATGGGTTGATCTTCTGTTCCAACTTTTCAAAGAAATCAAACACGGCTATATCCACATGACCCAATATCTTCGGGAATATAATTAACCCGTAAATGGCTAGAGCGAATATGTCCCTGGCTTTTTCTTTGTCGGAACAACCCAATATCAACTGTCGGAGAGTTTCCCATGGAATGCACCCATTTTTCTGCTTTGTGTCCACATGACTCTCAACCTATGTTGTATCTATTCCTGTGATCCTAGCCACTTTCTTCTTAAAACCTGAAGGTTTCACTTCCTTTAAATATACCCGATCAGGATTAGGACATTCATTACGTAACAATGCTGAATATTCTTCGATCAGTGGTGTCATATCCTCCTTGTTAAAAGTGAAACATCTATAAGCAGGATTCCAAAACTGTACCATAGCCTGAATCAACCCACTATTGACCTGAATCGGAATTAAGAGTGCTATATCTCCATATTCCTGAGTGAATGCTTCTTTCTCTGATGCATTCCACTGATTCCAAATGTCGGCTAACGCTCGGAGATTATTCTGTCTAGAATCCACTTTGACCCTTTCCGGCAATACTGACACATAATCTTTCTTGAGGCAATCATCATCCTCCCTCTGATCTTTTTCTGACTGTGCTCTGACTACTGCATGATCTTCTATCACTGAAATAACCTGACACTCCATGAAAGTCCTTTGGGTTGATGACTATCCGAGGCCAATAAACTCCAAGTGTATGATGATGTCTATGATGCATGTCAAAGAAAAGAAAACAGAAAGAAATAGATTAGTAAAGAAATGAATTCACAAATATAACATAAATAATAACATGCTTTAAAAAATGTCCCAAAAATTTAAACAGAGTTCGGCATTACGACGTCTTTGGGACAAAATGATAAATTTATTACGAGCGATATGATGTTCGCTCATCATCACCAAAGTTGTAAAATCTAACATATAGAAAAATGGTAAAAGGTTGTAAATGTTCCTCCATGTGTTCTTAAACTTCGGGTATCTAACAGAAATCCGGCATGGCTTCGCCTAGGTTCACTATATGAAGGTGAATCGGTTCTAAGGCCCCGAATTGTTCCTCACTGTCGCCGGTGAAGGCCAGTAAGGCACCCCGATAAAAACGGATTCAATTCATTAGAGTATATTTTCCTATGCCCGTACGGAGGATTATCACGAAGGCATTAGGTGCTTTATACTCCGAAAGTGTTTCACTAGCCCATACGGAGGACCATCACAAAGGCGTAGTTACTTTACTCCCACATAAAAGGACGGAACCCGGATAGAGGATTCATGTTATGTAAATGCAAATACAGTGTGTGCGGAGGAACAAAACAAACCTGTCACCACCTATTCTACACCCCTTATTCTAAATACCCCACTAAAATCAAACAATGTAAAGTATCAATCAAACAAACATATAAATATACGCAACAAAATGACCAGAGAACAAATAATAATATGAATGCACATGACGATGGACATATTTAAAACATTTTATTATTTTCAAAATTCTCTTCTATTTTAAAAATATGTGAATTAAAATTAAATACCAATAAAACAGAGACTTAAGTAACACACGACTAATTCTAGGCTGGCTCTCTAAAAAAAAGTCCCCAGTGGAGTCGCCAAGCTGTCGCAACCTAAAAAAAAATAACCAGGTCTCATCGCAAGACTTTATTATTCGTTTTCCTTATGCATGAAATTAAAAAAATGAGGAAAAGTCGACTTAATTCCTCTAGAAATAATAAAAGGTCGAGGGTATGAAAACGGCCTCGTAAAAAGACATGGAGTCGCCACCAATCTTTTTTTAGCTAGGTGTGATCGGCCACCTATTAAAATTGGTTCTGTAAAACATTTTAAAATTAATTAAAATATTTTTTAAAACCAATTTCAAGTCTGCGTTATAAACCAGAGAAATCAAAGAAACAGGTTCGGGAGCCGGTTACGTGCGGGGAAGGATTAGTAGCCCCGCAACGTACGTATAAACCGATACCTTATTAATCGTGTGTTATCCCAAGTCTTTGTAAAAAGTTGGTTTTTAATTTAGTATTTCAAGTTAATTCCCAATTTTAAGAAAAATAATTCCATTTTTAATTGAAAATGATCCGGAATTTATTAATTCAAGATTTTCCTATATTCCCCGACAAAATCGGCAAAATATATAAATTTGTATTCATTTGGAAAACTTTTCGAATCATTCTCATTTTTTTAAGAAAGATACTCCTTTATTAATGATAATTGATGATATTCCCTCCAGCAAACCTAGTAGAGAACTCATGAATTATTTTAACTCGGGAATATCTTCTTTTTTTATTGAAAATCATTATCTTTTTCAAAACATTTTAAAAATATGAACATGGACATGTATGACATAAATAAAATGACATGGAAAATCTATATAATATAATGCATCTTAAATGATATGACACAATTCAAATGACATAGTATATTCTAGGTAAAATGAAAAAAAATCCTAAGTATCATGGTATATTCTAAATGAGATAAAATGATTTAAATGACATGGCAATTCTAAATGATATGGCATATTTTAAATGACATGGCATTTTATAAACGAAATAACCTAAATGACATGGAATATGATCTAAATGACAAGAAATGACATGGAATTAAAATAATGCTAACATATAATATGCATGAAAATACTAATAAAAATAATAATGCATGAACATAGTATATGCTAAACAATGTGACAAAAATAACTAAATAAAAAGCATAGGATATCATGAAACATTAAAAATAATATGGAAAACAAATATAAGATCATAAAATATGAATTAAAATAATAATAATATCATGGAAAATGTCATAGCAAAAATCATACATTTAAATAAAATGCATGAACATGGAAAATGCAATGCATGAAAAATGTATTTTTTTCCTTTAATTAAAGAAATCCGTATATCTAAAAAGATATTCGGCTACCTTAGGCTAACCCAATTCAGAAGATCTAAAGCCCTTAATTGATGAGAAATGATTAAACAAGAATATCCTGAGGCTCAATTTGAAGAAAATCTAAAAATCGGACTTGTTTTGAGCAAAACCAGGTTTCAAAAGCAAAAGGGCAAAATTGGAAAATATAGGAAAAATAGCAAATGAACTCCAAAAATTTTGAAAATTTTCAAATCTCATTCTTAAATCATTTCGAAGAGATTGGCGAAAGAAAATCTTGATTCGGAGTTCGTTTGCAAAATGGCCAAATATCGGGTTTCCTATGCAGTAATTCAACAGGATAAATCCCAAAAAAATAGCAAATGAATTCCAAAAATTCTGAAAATTTGCAAATATCATTTTAAATTATTTGAAAGAGATTGGAGAAAGAAAATCTTGATTCGGAGTTCGTTTGCAAAATGGCCAAATACTGGATTTTCTATGCAGTAATTCAACAGGATAAATCCCAAACAAATAGCAAATAAATTCCAAAAATTCCAAAAATTCTGAAAATTTGAAAATCTCATTCTTAAATTATTTGGAAGAGATTGGAGAAAGAAAATCTTGATTCAGAGTTCGTTTGCAAAATGACAAAATACCGGGTCCCCTACGTAGTAATTCAAGCAGATAAATCCCGAAAAAATAGTAAATGAGCTCCAAAAATTATGAAAACTTCCAGATCACATATTTAAATTATTTGGAAGAGATTGGTGAAGAAAAATCTGGATTCAGAGCTCGTTTAAAAAATGGTAAAGTTTGGGTGCATAAAAGGGGTAATTTCGGAAATAAATCAAAATAAATAGCAAATAGACTCGAACAATTTTGAAAACTTCCAGAATTCAATTTTTTATTATTTTGGAAGTATTGAAAAAAAATTCGAATTTGGAGTCCTTTTTCTATTTATTTAAGTTCGGGGGGCAAAAAGGTTATTTCATCAAGAAAATCAAAAAGGGCAAATTGGTAATTGAGGAAAATATGAAAGATGAAGAAATTGCTGGGATTTTTTTTCTTCCCTTGGTCAGCCAACATAGATGAGAAGAAGGAAGCTTAAGCAATTTAATTCCCTAGTCACTATTATGCCACATGCTATCACTAACACTTTGCAAATGGTCCCTCTTTCATCCAATGGTTAGGTGCCTTGTAGGAAAGTTGAATGCACCATCCAATGGCCAAGTTTAAATTTCAAAATGACATTTTTATTTTTCATAAAAGAATGCTCATCTAATGGCCAAAAATGAAAGAAAAAAGATGAGCACAATTCATCCAAGGGTGTGCATCAATCCGGTTGAGTAAGGGAGGGCATGGGATTATCCCTTTTCATCCAATGGATAAGGCCATCTACAAGGGCTGAGTACACATGTTGAGGGCTGGATTTAATCTACAAGATATCATTTTTATGTTGGTGATAACTCGTATAATTATATAGTTCTTAGTTATGTTTTATTATTGTTTTGTGTCAAATACGAGTTATTATTGCTTAGTCTAATTGTGTTTATGATATTTTATATTTTTATGTAATTTGGTGTTTTTCACGAGTTTCTTTGAGTGATTTCAGATTACTAGGTTAAATCAAGAATTAAGGGCAAATCCAATTCAGTTCCAATTCCGACACCTTTTGCCATATCAGCTATATCTGGAGTTTCACTGAAGCATTAAGGCTGAAATTTTTACAGTGCATAGTTAAGAGGCATATCTATCTTTTTCATGTTTTACACTTCATGAAACGGAGTCGTTTTCCCTAGCGAAATCGACCATCAAGTTGGCTGATGTGCAATGACGTCTGTGCTGACCTGTTTTGGTATTTTGACCATATCTTCCGATCCACATGAGAAAATGATCTGATTTCAATGGCTATGGATCCGTAACTGATAGGGGTATATTTTTCTAGAAGACCATTTGATCAGATCGAGCCTCCAACATTGACAAAATCGACCATCAAGCTGGCTGATCAGAATTGTCATACAATATGATGAAAATTGTTAGAAAAATGCACCCACCTATTATACCTACCTTTGAAATTCATAAAGCTTGTCTCTTGTCATTTAGCTCTCCAAAATGTGTATAAATAGAGGGCCTTGGATGAGCATTATTATACATTGGTAGGATATTAGCCATTGTAATAAAATTCTCTAAGTTTTCTTTTTCTTTCCTTTCTCTAGTTTTCTTTTTCTTTATTTACTTATGCTTCTTACATTTCTTTTCATTTTATTCATATCTAGTATGTGTTGCTAATCATATTGTTGAGGTGATGAGGTGAAGCTCTTGGTAAATGCTAAGGTTAGTCTCTTAAACATGAGCTAAAATGAATCATCATTTATAAACACTAGTATAGATAATATTTTCTTTTGGTTTAAAATCATACTTACAAAGTAGGGATCTTGATTCATTATTGACAAGGAAAATGGCACAGTAAATGCTTGGTTTCATAACCTTGATTTGTTGTAGACATATACCTTGGCATAAGGAATGCTTGGACTCTTTTTATGAGTTTTGAGGACACCAAATGAACATAATATCATATGCTATGGACGTTGGACAATTTGGACTGAATTGCTAAACCTTCCGATTGGAACCTCCTTTATGTGTGAATTTCAATTGTGTAATAAAACAAGATTAATCTTAGCATAACACCAAGAGTGGATTCTCTAACCTCAACATCTTTTCTTATTGTTTTTTATATCTTGTTTAATTTCTTTTATATTTTGTTTATTTTGTTCTCTAATATCTTGTTTATCTTATTTTGTTGTTGATTCCCTAATATCTTGTTTACTTTCTTTGTCTTATATATTTATAAACTTATACTTACTAATACGCTTCCCTGTGGTTCGACCTCGGACACCCGAGAATTTATTACTTGAACATAACCTGCACTTGGGTTTACAACTCTTAATTGAGTCTCCATCAAGTTTTTGGCGCCGTTGCCGGGGAGGCAATACTAAGTATATAAGTTTATAAGTATATTTATTTTTATTGGCTGGTTATACCGCCTAATTTTCTATATATTTATATTTATATTGTATATTAACTTTGTTTTATTTTTATTGGCTGGTTATACCGCCTAATCTGTATATTAACTTTGTTTTATGCTTGTTTGGCGACGTGACTTTAGATCTCGTCGTTTAGTTAGATTTTATTGTGAAACTTTTTCAGGTAATCTTTCTAATACAACTCCTACCATGGCTGACAATGAAAGTGTTCATGCTGAAGATGAGAACAGACAAGTACGCACCATGCGTGACTACTTGCAACCAACTCGAAGCTCATCACCCTCTTGTTTTATTTTTCCTCTCAATGCAAACAACTTTCGTTTTAAACCAGGTATGATAGCTTTGCTTCCAAATTTCCATGGGTTAGAATCGGAAAGTGCTTACTCGTTTCTAAAAGACTTCGAAGATGTATGTGTCACCTTAATGACCAACAATGTACAAATGAAATTGTCAAGCTAAAATTATTTCCTTTTTCTTTAAAAGATAAAGCAAAAATTTGGCTTCATAATTTAAAATCAAGGTCAATTGGCACATGGCAAGAATTACAAACTGAGTTTCTAAAGAAATTTTTCCCAGCACATAAAACTACTGCTTTGAAAAGACAGATTCAAAATTTCAATCAAAATCAAAATGAAGCATTTTTTCAGTGCTGGGAGCGTTTTAAAGATTTGTTAAGTTCTTGTCCACATCATGGTTTTGAAAAATGGCGTCTTATTAGTTTCTTTTATGAAAGTTTAACTCCCGAAACTAAACAATTTGTTGAAACAATGTGTAACGGTGAGTTTCTAGAAAAAGAACCTGAAGAAGCCTTTGACTACCTAGACCATTTGGTAGATAACTCTCAAGCCTGGCACACAGATAATTCCTCTGAAAGTTCCAATAGATCTAATCTTGTTTCTAACAGAGGTAAATATCATTTTAGTCAAGAAGATGAGATAAAAGCTAAAGTAGCTAATTTGGCTAGAAAGGTTGAAGCCATGGAACTTAGAGAAGTAAAAGAAGTCAAAACGGTTAAAAATGAAGAAAGTTGTGGAATTTGTGAAATCATGGGACACCCCACTTCTGAATGTCCAAACATTCCCATTCTTAAAGAAGCGTTGCATGATCAAGTAAATTCCATAAACACATTTAAAAAGCCTTTTCCTTCTCCTTACTCTGAAACGTATAACCCTGAATGGAGAAATCATCCCAACTTCAGTTGGCGGAATAATAATCATGTTCAGGTACCACAATCTCAAAAGCCGGGCAACACTTTTTCCTATCAACCTTCACGTGTACAAACCTTGGAAGAGACATTGCAAGCATTCATGCAAACACAAGCAAATGTGAATAACCAAACTTCACAGGACATCAATGAGATCAAAAACACCTTGTCCACATTGACAGCTTCATTACGCACTCAAGAAAAAGGTAAGTTTCCTGCTCAACCTCAGCCTAACCCTTCTACTCAATGTTTTGTTTCTTGCTCCAATGAAACTCAACAGGAAAATGCCAGTTCTATCACAACTCTTCGAAGTGGAAAGACAATTGACAAAAACATTCCATCAAAAGACCAAGATCCTCCTTCCCCTCCGAAAAGTAATGGTAAGGATGATGGTAAGTCTGAACTTCTTGAAAATTTGGACAAAGAAAAAGGTATGCATCCTGCTCCTTTTCCTCAAAGGTTGCAAACAATAAAGAATTTGAATCAAAATGCAGAAATTTATGAACTTTTCAAACAAGTTAAGATTAACATTCCTTTATTGGATGCAATCAAACAAGTTCCATCTTATGCTAAATTTTTGAAGGACATGTGCACATTTAAAAGGAAACATAATGTACAAAAGAAAGCATTTCTGACGGAAAGTGTGAGCTCAATCATTCAGCACCTTACTCCACCAAAATTCAAAGATCCTGGATGTCCAACAATCTCATGCATCATTGGAAACACTAGAATAGAACGTGCATTGCTTGATCTTGGTGCTAGTGTTAATCTTTTGCCTTTTTCTGTTTATCAACAGTTAGGTTTAGGTGAACTCAAGGAAACACCTGTTACACTTCAACTAGCTGACCGCTCTGTAAAAATTCCTCGAGGGATAGTTGAAGATGTTTTGGTTCAAATTGATAATTTTTACTTCCCTGTTGATTTTATTGTTTTGGACACACATCTTGTTTCAAATCCAAATGTTCAAATTCCTATTATATTAGGCCGTCCATTTCTTGCAACTTCTAATGCTCTGATAAATTGCAGGAATGGTATTTTGAACATTTCTTTTGGAAATATGACTTTAGAATTAAATGTGTTCAACATTTGCAAGCAACCTGGTGATGATTCAGAAGTACATGAAGTGAATTTCATTGAAGAACTTGTTCATGAACATCTCACCACTACCACATTCCATGATCCTTTAGAAGCTTATTTAATTGAATGTGAGTTTGATAATGCTTCAGAAATTTCACACACTGATTCTTTGTTAAATTCTTTTCAGGATAAGCATCATTGGAAACAAAAGTTTGAGGAACTCCCATCACTCACAAATGTCACTGTACCATCAACTATTGAACCGCCCAAGCTGGATTTAAAACCATTGCCATCCGAGCTAAAATATTCCTTTTTGGGAAAAATTCCTTCTCAATGGAGCCCCTAAGATAAAAGGAAGTTTCTGAATGAGGTAAAGAAGTTCTACTGGGATGACCCTTACTTGTTCAAATATTGTCCTGATCAAATTTTTCGAAGATGCATTCCGGACAATGAGGTAAGTAGTGTAATTAAGTTTTGTCATTCCGAGGCATGTGGTGGTCATTTTTCATCAAAGAAAACTGCTGCAAAAATTTTACAGTGTGGATTTTACTGGCCAACTTTATTCAAAGATGCATATGAGAATTCTAAAATTCATAAAAAAGAACTAAAGCCTTTCATGACAAGTTAATTTCAAGAAAAACATTTGATGTTGGGCAAAAAGTTCTACTTTATAATTCTAGACTTCACATATTTCCTGGTAAGTTGAGATCAAGATGGACTGGCCCATTTGTGGTTAAGCATGTGTATCATTATGGAGCAGTTGACATTGAGAATCCTAGAAATGGTAACGTACTCAAGGTAAATGGACAAAGACTCAAACTCTTTTTGGAAAATCATGTTACTCAAGAAGAGGTTGTTTTTCTTTCTGATCCTTGTTTTGAAAATAACTAGATGTAAATATAATTATTTTTTTTCCCGGTTAAATGGCGGATAACGGTACTCCGTGATTATTTAAGTCGGTCCCATCAGCTACCCACAAAACTGATATTGTATATAAATTTCTCTTTCAATTTCTTTTTCATTTTTTTTCAAGATGGATGATATTCTCACAAGATTGCAGAAACGATTTCCTCCTTTTCCTCGAAATAGTTTACTGAAGCTTTATCAAGTTCGATTTGAAAGATTAAGAATGCTTATGCACAAAGGGATTCCTGAAGACATACGTTGGATAATTGAAGCCAAGGTACGTGAAGATGAATATCTTCCTGTTTTGCATTTACCAGGTACAGGTAGAAGCACTTTTGCAAAGAAGCGACGAGCAAAGCGCATGAGTTCAAATTGCCACAAATGTGCACGATGGACGTGTAACGGTAAATGTCGTTCTATTGGGATTCCGTCCTCTAATCGAGATGATAAAATTGAATTCATTAAGGATGGACTGAGTAAGGAGAATTTGGGTAATATCCAACTTTCTCTTGAGATGCATCCTAGTGGAGACGTACAAAGAGAAATTCTTGATTTATGGCCGCAATTCCAAAGGGAATGGCAACATCTTGGGAATCTGATGTTAAAAGACCCTGTTTGCCAGCTTGTAAGAAAACTGGATGGGAAGCATATCCTCGACTCATAGAAGGCGTTTAAGCCGTTTCTGGACGTAAAACCAGAGGAAGATGTGAGCCACAATCACAACTACAATAAATGACTTCTCAGCTTTTGGTTTGATTTGCAATAACTTCATTTCGGTTTAATTTACGTGTTGTTCGATTTGTGTAATTATTTTCGTTTTTTTTTGCATTGGTCTTTTACGGTTGATTTTTCTTCTCTTTTTGATTTTCTTCCTGAAATCACGCGAAAATCTTTTGTTAGGTTAACATTTTCTTCTGACAGGTCAAATACACTTTCGGCGACATTATTACTCTTGTCTGATTCACTACTCAGTCCTCTATATATTACACCATGTACTCATTCTCTTTCAGGCACTCAAAAAAAAATGGAAAGTACTTCGTCCCAGCGCATTGAAAAAATTTGTGTCTTTGGAGGTGCTTATCCAAGGAAAAATAAAATATTCGCTGATGAAGCCATAAGAGTTGGAGTAATACTTGCCCAACAAAAGATCCAGTTGATTTATGGAGGCGGTAGTACGGGTTTAATGGGAGCAGTCGCTACAGCAGCACACGCCGGAGGAAGTCCAGTTCTAGGAATCGTGCCAAAACTATTCACAGGTTTTTGTGGACCTACCGTGGGTAAGGAAATACAAGTCTGGAGTATCCCTGAACGGATAACAATCATGTACCATTCTGCCGATGCATTCATTGCTTTACCAGGAGGTCTGGGTACATTGGAAGAAATAGCTTGCGTGGCTTCTTGGTCATCTTTGGTCACAAATAAGAAACCCATTGGTTTGCTTAATATTAATGGTTATTTTAGTAATTTGCTTTCATATCTAGATAATGCTGTCGATAATGGATTCATGTTTTCAGAGGCAAGGAGAACCATAATTTCTGCTACAACCATTGAAGATTTACTCAAAAAGCTCCATGCTTATGAGTATTTATCTGCTACGGTTGTTTCGCAAACGCTCGGAAAAAGAAAAAGAGATATGGACGAGCAAGGAGTGGATTGCACTCTGTCTTTGTGACATTATCTAACATTTTGTTTGTTGTGTCTCAGTTATAATAAGTGGTTAGCAACCTCTGCAGGTAATATCTCCTAAATTCTACCTTTAGTAGGGGGTAAGGGACATATTTTGCTAATTTTTTAAAAAAAAAAAAAAAAAATTGATGTGTTTTAAGCAATTTAGAAGTATTCATTCTGAACAAGGTCTGAGTAAGGGAGACTTGAGACATACCTTGTCAGTTTGATTTTAATCTTTTTATGTTTACTTGTTAATTTTTGTTTAGTATTTTAGGATTAATTAGGTTGCATGAGTTTGTTTTGTTTTGAGTCTTAGTTATTCCTATTCTTATGTTATTAGTTCTTTTCTCTTACACATGATTCTTTCATTTGGGTTAATAGACTTACATTGAGGACAATGTAAGAATTAAGTGTGGGGGGAACGATTTAGGATTTCTTTTATTTTTGTCTACTATTTCTTTTTATGAGTCTTTATTATTATTATTATTATTTTAATGTGTTCTAGTTCCTTTTTAATACAATGATGAGATATGAATTGCATAAGTCTAAAACAGATTTATTAGTGAGAAGATTTTCATGAGAATTGAGCTTGATGTCAACCTTTTTATGAGCCAATGTTAATATGATATGTTGATTGAGAAAGAAGCATGTTTAGACTTAATCTGACTTGTATAATCATCCTTGTGAGTTTTTGAGCCTATAATGATTGATGCATTATACAAATCAATCTAATTTCTTTCTTGAGTGCTCTTATGATTACATGATTCTCTAGAACTTGCTTTAAACCGTTTGAGACTATATTGATACATGTGACAACATGAATATGATAGAGGCATTAGGATTATAACCAGAGCCAAACAGCCATCCATTATTAATGTTCTAAGAGAACATCCCCACTAGTGAGCCAATTTGAGCCTACATTAAATATGCTATTTTATTGGTAACCAGAACTTACACCTAGCCTAAATATACTTATATCCTTACCCTTGTTCTAAAGATGGATTATATATTTTGAGACATATTGCAAAAACAAGGGATACTTTTTGAAAATTTGGGTTAGAACGAAAGATAAGTGTGGGGGAGGAGAGAGGCAAAAGTCAAGAGAAAAAGAAAGGGATCATTGTCAAATACATTCCCATATTAAAAAAAAAAAAAATCTTCTCTTGAACTTCTAGTTAAAGTAAAGAAAAAGATGTTACAAAGTTGGTTAGAATGAAGCAAAGGCTCAACATGAATATTTAGCCTATGTTATTATGTGCTTTATAAGAGTTTTGAGAAGTTTTATTCGTATGATCTTATTATGTCTCTAAACTCTATGAACTCTTTGGAACCTTTGTGATATCTTTATCCTTTTGTTCTTTAACCACATTATAACCCTTTGGCCCCATTACAACCTTGAAAAAAGACCTCTTGATTTATGAAGTTGTATGATCTAAATAGTGGAGAATAGGTGGACAAGCAAGCATATGGTAGAACTGTTTTCATGAGATTGATTGAGTGTAAACACTTTACCACTACTTTAAAGAGTGAAAATCATGAGAGTATAGTGAGAAGTTGAGATTAAGTTGAATATGCACTATTTTGATTGAAATATGTTATGTTAATATTGGCTTAACTCATTTATTTACATTCAAGCATGAATTTTTGTGAAATTCTTTGAGCTATTGATTAGTTTATAAGACTTGTTCAAAGATTGTCTCTAATTTATATTGAAAGGATTAGGAGTAAATATTTTTAGTGTATGTAGTTTACTTATATTTTAGTTTTTCAATGTTTGTGGGTATCGTTCTAGCAAACCCTCACGAGACTAAACTCGTCCGCTAGGGACACCTAGGGGTTTAAAGGCTTGTGTCACATGCTAAGTGCCACCGTAATTTCCTACGAAAATGGATTAGATTAGATTTTCTTATTTTATTTTTATTGAGTCGTTGCTAGGGACTAGCAACAATCTAAGTGTGGGGGTGTGATAACTCGTATAATTATATAGTTTTTAGTTATGTTTTATTATTGTTTTGTGTCAAATACGAGTTATTATTGCTTAGTCTACTTATGTTTATGATCTTTTATATTTTTATGTAATTTGGTGTTTTTCATGAGTTTCTTTGAGTGATTTCAGATTACTAGGTTAAATCAAGAATTAAGAGCAAATCCAATTCAGTTCCAGTTCCGACACCTTTTTCCGTATCAGCTATATCTGGAGTTTCACCGAAGCATTAAGGCTGAAATTTTGACAGTGCAAAGTTAAGAGGCATATCTATCTTTTTCATGTTTTACACTTCTTGAAACGGAGTCGTTTTCCCTACCGAAATCAACCATCAAGTTGGCTAATGTGCAATGACGTCTGTTCTGCACCGTTTTGGTATTTTGACCATATCTTCCGATCCACATGAGAAAATGATCTGATTCCAACGGCTATGGATCAATAACTGATAGGGGCATATTTTTACAGAAGACCATTTGATCAGATCGAGCCTCCAACATTGACAAAATCGACCATCAAGCTGGCTGATCAGAATTGTCATACAACATGACGAAAATTGTTAGAAAAATGCACCAACCTATTATACCTACCTTTGAAATTTATAAAGCTTGTCTCTTGTCATTTAGCTCTCCAAAATGTGTATAAATAGAGGGCCTTGGATGAGTATTAGGATACATTATACATTGGTAGGATATTAGCCATTGTAATAAAATTCTCTAAGTTTTCTTTTTCTTTCCTTTCTCTAGTTTTCTTTTTCTTTATTTACTTATGTTTCTTACATTTCTTTTCATTTTATTCATATCTAGTATGTGTTGCTAATCATATTGTTGAGGTGATGAGGTGAAGCTTTTGGTAAATGCTAAGGTTAGTCTCTTAAACATGAGCTAAAATGAATCATCATTTATAAACACTAGTATAGATAATATTTTCTTTTGGTTTAAAATCATACTTACAAAGTAGGGATCTTGATTCATTATTGACAAGGAAAATGGCACAGTAAATGCTTGGTTTCGTAACCTTGATTTGTTGTAGACATATACCTTGGCATAAGGAATGCTTGGACTCTTTTTATGAGTTTTGAGGACACCAAATGAACATAATATCATATGCTATGGACGTTGGACAATTTGGACTGAATTGCTAAACCTTCCGATTGGAACCTCCCTTATGTGTGGATTTCAATTGTGTAATAAAACAAGATTAATCTTAGCATAACACCAAGAGTGGATTCTCTAACCTCAACATCTTTTCTTATTGTTTTTTGTATTTTGTTTAATTTCTTTTATGTTATTTTATTTATTTTGTTCTCTAATATCTTGTTTATTTTGTTTTGTTGTTGATTCCCTAATATCTTGTTTACTTTCTTTTTCTTATATATTTATAAACTTATACTTACTAATACGCTTCCCTGTGGTTCGACCTCGGACACCCGAGAATTTATTACTTGAACATAACCTGCACTTGGGTTTATAACTCTTAATTGAGTCTCCATCACATATTCTCCTCAAAACTAAATCTGGAATTTGTTGTTTAACTGATTGACTGATTTGTTTTGTACTTGTACTTTGACAGCGCAATCCGCTGGAATCCCCTTCCTCAACCCCTACTTGAACAGTGAAGTATTATCTGGTGGTCATAGGGTGAATTTCGCGGTTGCAGGCTCTACTGCCTTACCTGTGGAAATTCTAGCTGAGAATAAAGTTTTAGCCCCAGTTACCAATAGTTCTCTCACAAGGCAGCTTGATTGGATGTCTACCTATTTCAATGGAATATGTCACGATGATGAAGGTTAACAGTTAAAACCTCTTTCGAATAGTTTGCCAACAATTTTTTTTATTCATTATATGTTTGTTAATTGAAAAGAATGGATCACTCAATTATAAAACTGACAATACTTAAATTTATGTTATGTTTGATATATTGCTTCAAGGAACATAAAAACGCTCTTTTCATGGTTGGGGAGATTGGAGGAAACGACTACAATTATGCCTTGCTTCAGGGCAAAACCCCTGAAGAAGTTAGATTCATGGTGCCTAAGGTTATCCAAGCCATAAAAGATGCTGTGACTGTGAGTTTTCTTCAGAAAGATTACAATACCATACTTTTCTTTTTGTTTATTTTAAACTTGTTAATTAATATATTTATTTTGGTCCTTACTTTCTCTTTGTGTGTTATTAATCACAGAGGGTCATTGGTTATGGAGCTACTCGAGTAATTGTCCCAGGAAAGTTTCCTATTGGTTGTTTACCTATCTACCTTACTGGATTTGAAACCAATAATTCCAATGCTTATGACAAATTTCACTGCCTCAAGGGCTTAAATAATTTGTCAATGCACCACAATAAGCTTCTTAAACAAGCCATCAAAGAGTTAAGAAAAGATCACCCCAATGCTAAAATACTACAATGCTTTCCTCCAGCTTTTGCGCAAAGTTAAAGTACTTGGTTTTTTTTCACATGCATAAACATTTAAGAATTCTTTTGAATATATAATAGTTAATACTTTTATTCCAAATTATGAACTACAGATTTTGACACCACATCAACACAGAAACCCTACACGATGATGAAGGTTAACAGTTAAAACCTCTTTTCCTATTTTGGTACTTAAAGAATTTTTTATTCTACTTTGATACTTATGGTATAATTTCGTATACCAATTAGGTACCCGATTTGAATCATATTGAGAAAAAAATTATACTATAAGTATCAAAGTAGGATCAAAAATTGTTTAAGAATCAAAGTGAAAAAAGAAATATAGTATAGGGACATTTTTATATATAAACCAAGAAAATATGTGCTGAGATGAGAGCTAATGGTGTGCCATGCAGTACTGTCTTGCCCAGCCCTTGTTACACAAATTCCACGACATGTCACTGTTAACATGTTTAAATACGATTAGATACAACACAATTAACTCATTAAGTCGTTTATTATCGGATTGTCTCGAGTTGGAGTTGATCACAGTTTTGAATTTTTTCGAGTTTGAATTATTTCGATTTAAGACATTTCGAGTTTAGATTATTTTGAATTTGAATTTTTGATTTTTTTTATCAAATTGAATTTGAACAAATTTGAATTCGAATTTTTTCAAATAAACTTTCGGGTTCGAATTTATTTTTTTACTTCTAGTTTAAACAATGATAATAAGTTAATTAATATATTTTAAATATTACAAATTCAATGAACGAGTTTAAACATTTTAGATTTGTTGTGTAACGTGGATTAATAAGTTAATACGATTAATTAAACATATATAAACGAGTTTAAATGAGTTTAATGTGAAGTTGTATAAAACATGAAAATTTTCAAGATATAAACATGTTGACCCGATTACGTAACGAACGAGTTATACAAAATACAAAATTTAAATTTGTTTAATTTAGTATCTTGTCTAAAATTATTTTATTTAAATTATAATAAAATGATAAATTTGTTTTTTTTTTCTTATCCAGAAAAAAGATAACTTTTTCTAAAAAAATTTGAGATAATTGAAGGGCTTATTTACATTTTTAGTTTTTCTATTTAATAAGAGTTAATAGCACTAATGGTCCTCAAACTATAGGAAATATTTTATATTGATTCCTAAACTTCAAAACGTAACAAATTGGTCCTTGATTACAAGTATCATAACAAATTGGTCAATTCCGTTAGCTTTTCCATTTCCTTTATTGTAGCAATCAGCTAGTGACACGTGTCACCAGTTGATTGCTCCAACTTGCCTCTTCTTTTTTTTTTCTTTTTTTTTTATTTTTTTTTAATTTTTTTTTATAAATAAATACAAAGAATAAATAATTCATATTATAAATTAAAATAATTTTTGTAAAAATATAATTAATTTAAAAAGTATGAAATATTTATTTACTTTAATTTTATAAAAAAATATTTTTAATTTTTTCGTTTCTTCCTCTTTTTTTTTTTTTTTGCTTTTCTCTTCTTTATAAATAAATATTAAAAACTAAATAATAATTTATACTATAATTTAAATTAATATTGTAATAATCAAATAATTGAAAAAAATATAAAACTATTTATTTACATTAATATTTTAAAAAAAATTGTTATTTTTTTTCTTCCCTTTCTTCTTTTTTCTCTTCTTTATAAACAAATACAAAATATATATATAAGTATATTATATTATATTTTAAATTAAATTAACTCTTATTAAATAATTTATAAATATAAAATATTTATTTTATATTTATAAGTTTTTTATTTTTTCCTTTCTTATCTTTTTTCTTTTTCTCTTGTTTGTAAATAAATATAAATAAAAATAAATAATAATTCATACTATAATTTAAATTAATTTTTAAAATATAAAATATTTTATTTACATTAATTTTATAAGAAAAGAGGAAAAAAGGAAAGAAAGAAAGAAAGAAAAGGAAAATGAAAAAGTAAAAAATATATTTTTAATAAATAAATGTAAATAAATATTTTATATTTTATAATTATAAATTATTTAATGTTTACAAAATTAATTTATTTATAAAAAAAAAAAGAAGAAAGAAGAAAAAGAAAAAATATTTTTTATAAAATTAATGTAAATAAATATTTCTATTTTATAAATTATTTAATTATTAAGAAATTAATTTAAAGTATTATTTATCTTTTTTTTTAATTTATTAATGTTTTCATTTTTTTTATTTTTTATAAATAAATACAAAAGATAAATAATAATTTAAATTAATTTTTTAATAATTAAATAATTTATAAAATATAAATATTTATTTATATTAATTTTATAAAAAAACATTTATTTATATTTATTTATTAAAAATATCAAAGAAAAATTAAAAAAAAATATATGGTGCAATCAGTTGGTAACATATGTCACTAAGTTGATTGCTACAATAAAAATAACGAAAAAACTAATGAAATGAATAAATTTATTATAATACTTATAAGTAAAATTTAATTTAATATATTTTAAAATTTAAAAATCAATATAAAATATTCTTTGAAGCTATTAACTTATTTAATAAAAACAAAAGTATAATTCAAGTGTGCTAAGAATTCGGATGTTTGCCACGTAAACATGGGTCCCATCTAGCTTTCCCCGAATACAGACAGTCTATTGTCCACGTGTCAACCTCCGACGCTGTCGGCGCAAAGAATCCAAGTCTAACTGATATCATCACCTACGATTGTATGCACATTGCATGATTCACATGCTTTCTATCTTTTCCTTTCTCACCATTCTTCAAATCTCTCACGACAAAACAAAACAGAATAGAATACCCCATTACACAAAGCTTTCACTCTTTTGTATGGAGACTGAAGAAAAGCTTTGGAGTGGTGTGGGTGAAGAGGGAGGAGAAACGAGGTTGAAGAAGAAAAGGAAGAGGAAGAAAGTAAAAGAATCAGAAGATCAGAAACAAGAACAAAGAAATGAAGAAGAAGAAGAAGAGGTCGTAGCAAGGGACCCACTGGAGGTTTTTGGTCGGGACATAATGGTGATGATACTAAGCAATCTTGACGCACGCAGCGTGGCACTATCTCTCCTTGTTTCACGTGGTTGGCACAGTGTTGCTTCCAGTGATAGGCTCTGGAGCTACAAGGTTTGGTTCCATTTTCCCCCCAAATTTTGGTTTTTCTCAATTGGGTTTTTGTTTTTTTGTTTTGGGAATTTGGTTACTTGATTATATGTGGATTTTGTTGTAAAATTTATTCATCTTTGTTGAATTTTAGGAATTGGGTTTTAGCTGGGGTTTAGTTTACTTTCCGCTAATTAGAGTTTTGGTTTGGATGTTGTTTTCTATGATATGTTTGAATTGAAATATGCTTACTTGTTTTTTGCTTGTACTTTTACTCGTTTTCATTTTGGCTCTCGTGTTATGTTGGTTTTGTTGCCCTGTTTTCTACATTGTTTCTTTGTTTAGCTACTGATTGAATTGAGGATTTAGCTTTAAAAACTCTTATAATCTTGTTTATGATCATGCTTTTCATTCATGCCTATTTGGTTATACCATATCTTATGGCAATTGACTTTCATGGTTACTCTATGTATTTGAAAGGTACTATCATTCACTGCTTTGTGTACATTATTAGGTACCATTTTAGTGTTATAAGTTCCTCTTTTGAATTTTAGTTAAAAGGGGAAAAATGGTTAAGAACAGAAAGCTGTTTAGATCAAATTTGTAGAAGTCAGAGGCCTTTGTTCAAGTTCAGATTTTCAGTGGTTTTTGATCTGGATCATTCAGTGTAATTATAGGAAGTAAATATTAAAGGTGATTCGCCTGAACTTACAAGCAGATAAGGAAGCACTCATCAGTTAAGACACCGCACATTTTAAAGTTTATTAGTGTCACGAAGAAAATGAAAAGCAAAGTTTTGTGCAAGTTATACACAATGGGTGAGAACAGTGTCATATTTTGTTGGATGTGATTGGTATGATGGAGCTGTGGAGGAAATTTGCAACGTGATTTTCCAAATGCACGGCAAATGACGTCATGTGTAATAAGTTTCAATATTAGGCTGGTCCTAACACTCTTGCAAAAGGGATCAATACTGGAATTTTGAAGTTACCAACCTGGTTTACTGCTTGCCAATAAAAAAGAACATGGTTTACCAACATTTACAAAGAAAAAGCAGTTGAAGTGCTTATGTTATAAGGAATTGAGTTAATATGGATCTTAACAACTGATGTCTAGCTGCACGGAATGGGCTGTGACAGATTGAATTTCTTTGAATCTGGCTGACATTTCTGCTGCAAAGTAGCAAGGAGCTGTGACTTGTTACTTTTTCTTGGCCATAACATGTGGCTGACCTAATTATGAGCGTTGTTCACAGTAGTTAGAGAGCGATGGAGACTGGTGGACATTATGCTTGAGGAAGTGGTGAAATAGAATCAAATTAAGTATAATAGGTCATTTAGGACCTTCAAGCGTTCTTAATCATTGTGCATGAGAAGATTAAATAAGCCAAAAATGAATGCTAGCAAATTCTCTTTTTATGAATGTTGTCTAGCCTTGTTAACAATTAATAAGGTTATTCTCAGGCAATGCAGAAGGAGAACGCAACTTTAAAAATAGAAGGACAAGGTTAGTGGATATACAGTCTCCAACCAGCAAAGAGGAATGACTGTTCTGACTCTGAGCCTCTGCAGACAACTTTGGCATTAATAGGTTGTCAAATAAACATGTTTTATCAAATTCAGTCAGGACTTATCTATTGTGTTTTCTATTTCTTTTTTCTCCCTATTCACAAAATATCACCTTTTAGTTTTCTGTGTAAAATGAGAGTATATTGGCTAATGCTTAACAGAAGCCTAAAGTTGGAGGCTACCTGCATTGCATAGCTATAGAGGAAGGTAGGAGCTAGCCTAGAAGTATTATGATGTCTTGAGGATGAGAATGTTGAGAGACTCTGAGAATTTAAGGATGATACATAGGTCCACATGGGCCTCATGCCTTTGGATTGACCCTTGAAATCTTTAACAGCATGCTAGCTGGTATTTTTTTGCTTGTTAGTTGATAAGTATAATATGCTAAGAGTTTGCACCGACTTGAGATGCCATCTTTACATCAATTTAGCTTTTTGGCTCACAACTTATCTAAACCAGCGTATAACATGAATGTCTGACATGGCTAATTTTTTTTTTTTATATTAAAATGTAGTTTACTTGCCTAATTACCTTTCAGCATTTCGGTATTACCATAATGGTTTTTATCCATTATTTGATAAGTTTTACATAGCATTGCTTTGTGAGAAGCCTGCGCCAGGATTTTATTGGATTTTGTATCTCATGTTTTGACTGCACAATTTCTCATTGAGCTTTACTGTTTTAGTATGATCTGAATCATATTCCTTTAATTATTGAAATTTACTTTCACTGGTGAGGCATGATTGTTGTGCTGGTGAAGCCGCATGATATCTGATTCAAGTTTAATCTATTAGGAAATGTTGCAGAAAAGACTAATTTACTAGAACTTTCTTTGCCTTCTTAGTGTGAAGAATTGTGGCATGGGAAGGCGCACATACCTCGTGCATCCCAAGTCCGGGGACTATCCAAGCTGGCTGCTTATTCAATATCTGTCATGGATGGCAAACGTGTGAGCTAATAAACCCATCTTCTCAAGTACAATTGAACATCACAGATGCTTTCACACATAAAGATATGCATGCACGGACATTCTATGTTGCTTGGACTCTTCATTTTTCTTGAAGTACTAGTGTCCCGTGTCCGATGCATTTCCGGACATGGATATGGGGGTATGATCCTACAAGGACCCTCCAAATATATGGAAAAACTTAGAAAAAATTGAATATACCCGTGGCGGACACATACTCCTATCCGACACTAACACCCGAATCCGAGTAACATAGTGGACATTTACTTAGTCCTATTGAACCATTGTGCTTTGGGCTTTATGGACACTGATTTCATTTTTATTATTCTTTTATCAGTCTCTTATCTTGAAGGATGGCTTGATTGTATTTTATTATTCTTTTATCAGACTCGTATCATGAAGGATGATCTGTGCGATCATGTCTGGGAGTTTCATTTTAACAAGGTATGTGGTACTTTATTGTATTTCAGCGAGTCAGAACTGTTTGATCTTGCACACTCCAGAAATGCATTGCTGGTAGAAAGTTTGAATACCTGAAGTTATCACAAGAATTTCCTTTCACTTTGTTTGTCGCTATAATGCTACTGCTTGCACAAGATGTTTCTGAATGTAAATATGATTCCTCAAATGCTTCCTTCAATTCTCATCATATTTTGTTGCAAGTGCTAAGTGGAAGACCTTTACTGATTTCATGCTATCACAAAAGGACTGTCTCTCAGTTGACAAAATTCCTGCTAATTTGTGAACCTCATTATATATGTTTTCATCACCAGATACAGTCCTTTCTCTTCTCATGACCCACATTGATTAAAATCCGACCAATATGCACTTTGCTCTCAGGCTGCTCCAGAGTATTGGCGAAATCTTGATCCCTATTGGAAGGGAACTGGTCCTCTCATGCGCCGCTACTTCCACCCAGATGGCAGCCAAACTGCAGGTCCTGGTGACAAGGTCTGGGGTGGACATGAATGCTGTTATTCTGTAGTAACCAGTATTCTAGGTGATGGAAAGATCAGGGAGCATTATGTTAGGATAAACAGATGGCCCCGACTGTTCATTTCTAGAAATCAGGACTGGAGCTGGGAAATGTCTAATTGCCTCTACTGCTACTCCACCATTCCTGACGCGGACAAGCAAGGTGGGACAGGGCCCTTATTTTCACCTTCTGTAAATATCTCTCCTCAAGCATTTGGTAGGTAATTTCGACTGCACCCTATCTATATGTCTTTATTTCGTAACAGTGCTCCGTATGATAGATAGTAGTATATATGTTACTTAGTTATTGCTCATTGTTTTAAGGTATTTGCTTCTTTCTTTGAATGCTTTATATAGAATCAGTAAACATTATCAATATGTCAAAAAAAAAAAAAAAAGTAAACAATTTTATAGTCTCTACTTTTGTTTTCCATTCTCATGTTCATGATTGACTAAAATAGATGCAGTTTTTTCTGTTTCCTCTCATCTTTATTATCTTCTCATTAGGTATAGAATTTGACAATTCGTCATGAAATTCAATATTTCCCCCTATAAATTTTCGTTTCTTAATGGAAATAGCCACAAAATAAAAGTGAGAAGTGTGTAATTAAGTTAAAAGTTAGAACAAGATAGAGTCAGAGTCAGAGTTTTCTGCAGTCGGAATAGTAACCAAGGCCTTCATATGTATAGGATGGAAAGTCATAATTAGACCTGCTCCTTCGATTTGTTCATGTATTGAGTCACATTGCGGTTCAAAAATTTTATTTTTCACTTATTCAAGCTCGGTTCTGAGCATGTTTGAATCGGTCTGTCAGTCCATCTTATTGTTTAAGTAATATTAAAAAATTATTTTATATTAATATTTATATATTTTATAATTAAATTTAAATAAAAAAATTTTATTATATAAACAGTGATTCGGATCGAGCCGAGTTGATTCAAATTATAAAAAAAAAATTCTATCCAAACTCGATTCAATACGGATAAGATCTGTCGGACCGAACGGTCTACTTGATCTTTGAGTAGGTCTTAGTCATAACTTTCATGCTCAAGTTAAATGGCCAGCGGGTAACACAAATAAAAATAGGAATTGCTACGGAATTTTGAGTTATCCATACTCTAACCCGATTATCAAATATAATACCTCATATTCGTATTCTAATTGATTATCAAACACAAAAACAAAAAAAAAAAGTTAATACGAACACATCACGAACACATGAATTTTTATCTAAATGTATTCACTATGACAAATTGTGTAAAATATGTCATGAATTGATACACGACAAGGACACATTTTTTTCTCGAAATTGAATCACAATAACAAACTATGTAAAATATGAGATGAATGAATCACAATAACAAACTATGTAAAATATGAGATGAATTGAGACACGACACGACATTAATACAACATAAAAAAAATAATTAAAGTACAACACAAAAAATAATATCACACTATACAAATACACGAACATATAAAAATATACATAAGACGAATTATTAACTTGTAAAACTTTATATAAATTTATAATACTTTACATAAATTAGTAAAGTGTAAATTTTTGAATATATAACATATATATGTTTGTCCACTTCAATTTGAATTTAAAAAAACTTATTAACATGTAATTCAATTCGAACTTTACATAACAATGACAAACTATATAAAATATGAGATGAATTGAGACACGACACGAACACAACATAAGAAAAATAATTAAAATACAAAACAAAAAATAACATGAACACGACATAAATACACGAACGTGTAAAAATATACATAAAATGAATTATTAACGTGTAAACATCTATATAAATTTATAATACTTTATATAAATTATTAACGTGTAAAACTAATTATTAACATTTAAAATTTTGAATATATAACATATGTTTGTACATTTCAATTCGAACTTAAAAAAACTTATTAACGTGTAATTTAATTCAAACTTTACATAATAATGACAAACTATGTAAAATATGAGATGAATTGAGACACGACACGAACACAACATAGAAAAAATAATTAAATCACAACACGAAAAATAACATGAACACGACACAAATACAAGAACGTGTAAAAATATACATAAAACGAATTATTAACGTTTAAAAATTTATAATACATTATATAGATTATTAACGTGTAAAACTAATTATTAACGTGTCAAAATTTATAATACTTTAAAAATACAAAAAAAAAATAACACGAACATGTCATGAACACACAAAATTTTCTCTAAATTGAATCATTATGATAAATTATGCAAAATATATTATCATTTGAGATACGACATGAACAAACAAATTTTTCTCTAAATTGATTCACAGTAACAAATTATGTAAAATATGAGATGAATTGAGATACGACACGAATACAACATAGGAAAAATAATTAAAATGCAACACGAAAAATAACATGAACACGACACGAATACACAAATGTGTGTGTATATATATATATATATATAACGAATTATTAACGTGTAAAAATTTATAATATTTTAAACACAAAATAATACGAACACATAAATTTTCTGATTTTGTTCTCTTTTTTTTTTTTTTTCTTTCTTTCTCTCTCTCTCTCCTTTCCTTTCTTTTCTCTTCCTTCTTCTTCAAAAAAATAAAGGTGGGTGTCATGTGCACACCCTCCTTAAGCTCCAAAATTTTCTATATTTATAGTAAGGATATACACTAAAATTATATAAAAAATAAAATAAATGTTAGAAAATCGATATTAATTATTGGATATAGATAACAGATTTTCAAATCAAAAGTGCAAATCAACATCTGGACACAATTTGACTTTGATGCATGCACAATTGACAATACTATCTCATAGGGAAAAATATTTGAGAAAATAAATCATATCCTTTTTTCTTTTCGTAAATTGAAAAGGCTTAATCGATCGCTGCATTCTGCATTCTCCTTGCCATATTGGAAAGAAATGAAGAAATGTGATCCTCCACGTTCTTTGTGAAGTCTCCTCCTTGATGTCTTCTTGGCTCAGAAGAAAATTGCCTTCAGATTCATTAATCTCCATATAACCTTTTCATTGATCTCCTCTTCTTATATTGTCCATGAAAGAATGTGCAGAACTTTGCTCATCTTTGTAAGCGGTGTGGGTTTCACCATTGTCGCGTCGATTATAAAAGTCACCACTTGATTTATTTATATGTTGGGAATCAAGACCAGTTTCAAGATCATAAATCTTGTCTCAAAAAACTTGGTTTGAAAATTTTGGTACTGGTGGTGACTCTTGTACTTCTCTATTTATTTATTTATTTTTTTCTAGAAAGAAATGTTAATTAAAACGAAACCTTTTCTTTTTCAAAAGTCGATGACGGTCTAAAAGCTGCCACGATAACTTGATGACTTTACGAAGGATAATTTTAGGGAGTTGAGTCAAAGATTAATCATGTGTTATATTAATTTTTGATTAGATGATTTTAATTTGTATTTAATTATAATTTTTTTTTTAATAAAAAAGAAATTTTTGAAAAAAAGATTTTGAATAAATTTATTTGCATTTATATTATTTCTGTCATTTTATTTATTATATTTATATTATTTGCTTTAATAAACTTTGGGGGCATCTAGAGGCGGATCACAATAGGAGCACAGAGGGCCTTGGCCCCTCCAAAAATTTTAAAAACCCTCAATTAATATACATGTTAAATAAATTTAATTGATTCTCAAATTAAAATTGTTAATTTTATTAATTATTTTTTTAGTCCAATAATCTAATTTTATGTTTTAAAGAGTTAAAATTCAATTGCTATTTGTCTATTTATTATATTTACCGATTGTTATTTATTATAAACTTTTAAAATCAACAAATTGAGCACAACTGTTAAATCATAATTATGTAAATTTAATAATAGTCACTAATTTTATGTTTTATAGAGTTAAAACTCAATTGCTATTTATCTATTTATTATATTTACCAATCGTTATTTATTATAAACTTTTAAAATCAACAAATTGAGCACAACTATTAAATCATAATTATCTAAATTTAATAATAGTCAAATTAACTTATTAGTTTCCTCAATAATAAATTAACAATTCACCAACGAGAGATTAATTCAATATTTTTGTTCATCATCTCGATATAAATGATTTTTTATTCGAATTTTATCAGTTGCTCTTGACGCTAATCTCAAATGTATTTTACTTTTGTTTTGAATTTTTTTCAACCAAATTATAATTTAATTGCACCCTCAATATCAAATGTCAAGATCCGCAATTGGGGGCATCTAAGATAGAAGTTGAGAAATAGATGGTCAAAAGTTTGTTTGTTCCTTCATAAACACTTCACACTTGCATTTGCATAAAATGAACTCTACATCTGAGTTTCATCCATTTTATAAAGGAGTAAAATACCTAAACTCTCGTGATGATTCTCTACATGGATACTCCCACCTATATTGAACCTATTTCGTTTGTATCTTGTAATAGATGAGGATTGGGTGCCTTATTGGTCTACATGGATGACAATGAAAAATAATTTGAATTTTTTTTTTTGAAACAATAATTTTAGAATTTTTAGATCCTTGAATGTTCAAACCAAGCATTTAATGAACCTTAAAGAACTAGCTTCGATAAAATCATGTTGAACCTTTGTCAAAGGTCACCATAATTAAGATCTTATGAAAGAAATTTTCTAGACACCATCAGTAAAGTTTTTTAATTTCATATGAATTATATAGATATTAGTTCTATACACATTTACTACGTGGGTAAAATAATAAATAATATTATTATTTAAATAAAAGTTAAAAGAAATATATATATATATATATAATTACGATATATGAAAAAATGGATGAAAAAAGTGAAAATAAGTCAATGGTGTGGTTATTTAGAAAGAAGAAAAAAAATAGTACAAATTGTTTAAAATAGATAAATTCAAATCCTATTTTAAAGGAAAAGTAAAAATATTAACAAATTCATATTAATACATAACTTTTTTATTTAATTTTTTTATTAATTTTGTAATTACTCTGAATGAGTTTATATCTTTTAACTTGTGACACCAAACCCAATTAGATATTTTATGAGTAATATCTATATTATATATAATGTGGTTGATTGAGTTGGTGTCACGAGTCAAGTAACACCAACTCAATTAAAAAAAAAAACCAAAAAAAAAACTAAATTTAAGTTATAATAATGAAATAAAATTAGGGATATTTAGGATTTTTAAATTTAAAAATATCATCCACTAAAAAACTACTCACATTTTTTAATATCTTTTAATTTTTATTTTTTTTAATATCTTTTAATTTTTAAAAAATAATAATTGTTCACTTTATATTTTTAATTTATTATTTTTTTTAAATACAATATTTTAAAATAAAATAAAAAAAAACATTTTTTCATCCACAAAAGGGTATGATAAATTCTAGTAGATATATATAGTGAAAGTAATTGAGATTCGATTTCCTTCTTCGTAGCTACAAAGAATTTTATTTATACATTTTTTTAAAATTTCAACAATTGTTACTAAATCTCATTGATTAATAAGTGAAAATAAATAAGAATTTTGCTAACGAGTGTCCTAAGGATATTCTTTAAGGTTATTAAATATAGTAATATCTTCAATCAATATATTGAAAATGATAAATAAAATTATCAACTTTTACATTTAATATAATGTTATTATTATAAATAATATATTAATTGTCATAAAAGTACTCATTAGCAAAACTCAATAAATAAATATAAATAATAAATTCAATTTCGAAGTCCCACACACTTGGATTCCCTCAAAACTGGAGAACTGAATTAAGAACACATTTAAATCCTAGGTTAGAAATTTAAGATTGGTGTCTATACCATCTCAATATTAATTAAGGATGTAATCTCTACCTCACAATTTCACGTATTTAATCCTTCTTCTTTTTATTAATTTTTTTTTATTGAAAACAATAGTTAATAATGTGAAACTGTGAATAATCATCAACCTTTTAAATTTGTTGATATGACATTATTTTGACCACGTGGACTTTTTGTTTTTTAATGTAGACAGCTGTAAACAAAATCTAAATTTTTTGACACCCAAAATATGTAACCAATTGGGAAAAAAAAAAAAAAAACAGCTCAAAAATATTCCACCAATAAGTAGTTAATCTTTTATAAGGTAAACATCAAGAAGAGAACCTTACCCCTATCCCACCGATGGTATGTAGTTAATCTTTTATAAGGTAAACATCAAGAAGAGAACCTTACCCCTATCCCACCGATGGTATGGCTTTCCTGCTATGTTTTGCTGGCAATTGAGCAAATTCTAGCGTGTTTGGATCAGATAATTTCGGAATTTGGGTGTAGAGATAATAACCTATCGGATATCTACATTTTTTTGTAATATCAAAATCCAAATCTGCAGAACTGCTCTAAAATTCGAATCCATTTATTATTCACATTAAATCTAAATATTACTATCTGAATTTGAATCCAAATTAAATAACATTATCCGTCAGATATCTGAATCCGCTAAATATCCAAATTCAGTAAATAAAAAATATATATAATCAAATAAAAATAATTTTAAATTCAAATAAACGGATAATAAATTCGGATATCCGAATCTAAATCAACAAAAGTAAGCAAATTCAGATAGCGGATTCGAATATCCGAATCCGTTATCCATATAAGTAATGCGGATTCAGATAATAAATATTTAAAATTTCATATCCGCATCCGTTGCAGATAATAATTATAATATCCGAATCTGCAAAAATAAATTAAATAATTGCAAATATCCAAATCCGCACTATCTATTACCATCCAATCGGGAGTCACCTCTAATGGCAAGTGGTAGCCGTCCCTTCCCCACAACATTTCCATGAAAATGATTTTGCTAACATTTTCAGGTTATGAGGAAGAAGAGGTAGAAGGTAAAGAAACAAATGATCATATCCGGTATCGGTAATACCCTCAATACAGAAATAGGTTTCTTTCCAAATCTTTTATTTCACTTAATGTGAACAAGACCAAGCAACATAGAAAAGCTTGCATGAACAGAAAACAGCCCAACTCCGGACAAAGAGTTGATAAAAAGGTATCACCAAACTTCGGGACGGAGCTCGCCAGTTGCAGGGGGCATCCATTTCCCAGAATTGTATACATTTTCGCCTACTTTCCAACCTGGCACATCCTTCATCACTTCGGCCTCATACTCGAGATACTTCTTCCACTCTTTTACGAATCTAAAGAACGAAAGCAAGCAAACATGGAAATACTCGATGCACTTTAGCTATGGAAAAAAAAAAAAAAAAAGCAGTCTGAATGGTTAAAAATACCTTTCATCTTCTTCAGCTTGAAGCACTGGCAATATTGCTCTACGTGCAGCATACTTTTCTTCCTTCAGTGCCCTACAAAATGTCATATTCCAATCCTCTTTAATAAAATGAAAAAAAATAAAAAAATTGGCATTTAACATATGTATTCAATTTAGTTTTCCATAATAGAAACTAGATCATGGCTAAAAAAATGAAAATGAAGCAGCAGCAGTGCACGGGATATCCAAAATAAAAAAACAATATACACAACTGTCAATCTATTTATTTAGATTAGAAACATGCATTTTAGAAAAGAGTACTTTAAAAGAAGAGAAAAGCAATCAATTTCTTTAGGGGGAGCATGAGAGAAGGCTGCCCTACTCCTATCGGCCAAAACTTGGACCAAGTAAATAGAATTTGCCTCCTTATGGACTACAACTTACCACTGACAATATCCAATAGGGTTTGCTTAAAAAATGCAAATGATGCAATGCAACTAAGCTATGATTACACAAAACTTAATGCAGCTTTAAGTATCAACTTTTATCTGTACCTTCATTTATCTCATGCTATGATAGTTAAACTATTTATCTTAATCAAATAAATCAAGACCAGGGAATCTAAAGCACATCCTCAAAACGGAATAGACCTGAGCTTATTCCTTTTATTTTATTTATTTAGTTTTTGCATGCTACTTCAGTTATGTCTCTTTATCAAAAAGATCAATTAAATTAATAATGCAGAGAGAATCACAAACATCTCAAAAACAGCGAAGATAAAGCAATGAATGGCTACCTAATTGGAATACATAAACCATCTTGCCTACCACCCATTAAAGAAGCTAAGTGCCTCAGCGGGATAAGATATTGTACCTAATGGCTAATTGCATTAAGTTTCACTTTTTCAACCCTTTAAAATAAAAAGGAAAAGTCAGATAGTTCATGCTTCAATCTAGAAGCCTTATTTCCTAGTGAGTCTAAGATGGTCAGAAGTCATGAAAATACAGAAACCACCAAATATACAGCTTTGAGTTCAATTATACAATTTGTTTACCGCCCGATATTATCACTATTTTTTACCTGCACTAGTGCAGTTTGGAAATCACCTTAAAATATCTATGCTCGATACAACATATAATGTGGATTAAAGTGGTTTTAAGAATCAATAAATCCGCAAATGAATCCTTCGCAGAACAATTGAGTAAGCATTAGAATCAATACTTGGCCAAACCAAAAAAAAAAAAAAATAGAATCAATACCATTTGAATAACCATTCATGCATAGACAGTCATTACCATGAGACCGACAATTAGAAGATCAATAAATTAGCATCAACCAGCAAAAAAAGACCATGTTCAAATATAATCTCCTATATATTAAACGCACATGCTAGTTTTGGCAAATCTCTACAATCCTTGTTACAATTTCCAGTCTAAATGCAACAAAACATATGGACATATCATATATGAAAGACACCTACTTGACTAACTAACTAGTTGTTTTGCCCTGTGAAATGCTAAAGAATTACTAAAATCAATACATAGGCAGGTTCTTGAAATTACTAAACTCAGCACATAGGCAGGCTCATGAAATTATCATGCATTGTCCATATGTCAGGACCAAAAATAGCATTGTTAGCAAATTGTTGTATCTCAAAATTGTCTTTCCTTTTCCCCCTCCTATCAACTTCTTCAAAGGTTACATACTAAAAACCATTTAAAAGAACCAGCAATCCTGATCACCACATCATCGTACATAAGATAATCAAAAGTCGACACCAAAATCATTTGACAATCATAATAATCCAGACCAAAAACAGCAGTTTATTTAAAAAAAAACCAATAAGATGCTACTCGAGATCATACATAATAAGGAGACCAAATTAAGAAACACTAACCCAAAAGAGTTGCCCCCAAATCATCAGTTCACTCCCCAAAACAACTAAATCCTATTCCATCCATCAGGGGTGTAAATAAAAACAAGAAAATCCTAAAAAAACACTGAAACAATGAAATAATTACAGTTAATAACCCCCCTCCTATATCCTCTGTTCCTCGGACCTCTACTAGTTACTAGATTAAAAAACAAACAGAAGTCTTGTGCCAACAAGACCCTCAAGGGAACAAAATATGATACCAATAATCAGTAGAATCCTCCACATTCCCAACCCTAATTTAAAAAATAATCAAAGCCCAAATGCCAACAATAAATAGGAAAAAAAATCTATCTTTAAATTCCAAAAAACAACCACACACAAATATCCAGATATAAGTTAAACAACAGAACAAGATGTCACTCCAAGTTCCATCAAAAGCTAAAAAGCTAAAAAGGCTTTAATTCCATCAAAAGTTTTTAAATAAAAGAGATAAAAGCAACCAAAATTATCAAAATTGAGGTCATAACAATCATTTCAAGCAACACCCAATAAAACACAATAAAAAACAGCTTAAATATCCCAAAGAAACCATCAGTGTAAATCTAAAAAATAAACAAAACCCAAATTAGAAAATCCAGAGAGAAGAAAAGCAAGGACCTGCGGATCTTGTTCCCTTGGCCGACCTGGTACATCCCATAAGAAAAGGCGCCAAAAGTAGCTAGAAAGATAGCCACAGCACTTGGGCCCTTGTTGGGTATCCGACGGGCGTATCGGACAGGGGCGAACCCACCCGGAGGAGGCCCATCTTGGAGGATCGGCATGTCCTTCACACTCGCCATTCCAGGCTTATTCCTTATCACTGCCTCCGTCATTTTTCCTTCTTCCTCTTTAGTTGTAGATTGGAGAGAGCGAGAGAAAGTGCAGAATGTGAAGAGAGTTTACGGTGGTGGTGGCGTTATAGAGGGGGTGTTTGTTTGAGCTTGGGTCCGTTTTGGGCTACGCCACCTGGTGGGCTTATTTTGGAGTGCGGGTGGTTTTGTCACCTAACTGTAAGCTTATCATTGCTCTTCTAAAATTTCAAACAAGAACGAGGAAAAGTTGGGTTTTTCATATTTTAATGAACAAATAATCTTTGATTTAGTATACTTTTTGTCTTTGTTATTCTTGAATTATTGTTAAATTTTTTAATATAAAATACTTAAGATTAATAGTATTTCTAAAATGCATTCTTTCTCAAATCAAATTTCGAGAAAAAATACTAATGAGACATTATATCATGAATCACCTAAATTATGTATAGAAAATTAGAATTAGAGCATTAATCAATCAAATCAAGCAGACTATAGGAAGAAATACCAACTAGGCCTTGTTGTTCTTTTCTTCAATCTCACGTTGTAAAGGCTTAAAAAAATGTTGCATCTTTAGAAAGCTTCTGGGGTAGTCAGGTAGTTCGCTTTTTATTTTGGCTTTGTCCTCAACCCTCAACCCTCACTCCTCACTCTTCTATCCTCAATCTTCAATCCTGTAGGGAGTTTTAAAGAGTGGGTGTGCATTCGATCGGTTCGATTAATAATCGAATCGAATAACTACTAAACGAATTAATTGAAATTTTATTTTCTTTAATCGTTAACCGAATTAAATTATGAAAGATTTACTTTTAATTGACAGAAATTATTTCGGTTAATTCGATTAACCAACCGAATTAACCGAACTTCAATTATTCTGTAATACCCTGTCCGGATAATCTACCTAGAATCCAGCAGAATTTCCTTTCTATCTTAACTATAACCCTCCTGCAAATACAATCAGTTCATATCCCCAGCAAGCAATATCTCTCAATACCATTATCACATTTATACATGCATGCTCAAAATTTTTTCATGATCAATTTATACTCAAGTCAATACATATTGATCTATTGTCTCATAACTTCAAATATATATACAATATATCCAAAAGTAAACCTGTCTCAGCAAGGTTTACTAGATAAAACATCAAAAGATCAAAACTTCTAGAAATTTAGGTATGATTCCCACCACGTCAATATACTCTTTGAAGCGAAAGGTAGAGGAAGGTAGCAATCCCAACATCTAATTGTAACCTGAAAATTTAAAAACATGAAATATGTGAATATCTAATGAGTAGATAACTTTTAAAACGTTTGAAAACTATAATGGTAACCTTTAAAGCATAATATACATTTTCAAAAATAAATAATAGTAAAACTTTAATGATTAATTCGACGATATAGTGAAGTTTGCAAATGTATAACAGCATCATAATAACAAATCAATGTATAAAATCTTTAAAGTAAATCAAATTTCATATAATTGAACTCCAACTTACTGTCATGCATAAGATTTATCCATACATCCATGAAATAACCAGGTAATATCCATGTAGGCATACTAGTATACATACTCGATTTTTCTGGGAAGTCATCTTTAATAAAAAAATTAAGACAATTTTTTCTCGTGTATTTTTACATGTTCTGACTCTCTAGTATTTTTTTTAGATTTTTTTGAATTTTTAAAAATAGGTTAAAAATCGTGTTTTAAAACCGGACAGTAGAGGCAGATTTGAATTCAAAAGAAAAATAATTGTTAAATTTGTCTAAGGCATTTAGAGGGGATTGGTTAGAAACTTTAGCAATTGTCTTAGGGTAATTTCTAAGCCTTTTTAAACTCTAAAAATGATTTTATAAACCTCAGGTTAAGGGTGGTCAAGTCCGAGATTTTAAACTTAGGAAATTAGAGCAATTTTTAAAGGGTTTGGCTGGGGTTTCAATCTTCATTCAAGTTTCTTTCAAAATTGTTTTCAAACAAATGACAAAGTATTTTGATTTTAGAAAATTTAATTCAATATATTTTTCCAAGGTAGCCGGATATCTTTTTAGATATACGAATTTTCTTAATTAAAGGAAAAAATACACTTTCATGCATTGCATTTTCCAAATTCATGCATTTTATATAATATGTGAATTTTGCTATGATAATTTCTATGATGTTGTTATTATTTATTATTTATATTTTTGATGTTATGTTGTTTATTATATGGTTTTGAATATTTCATGATATCCTATGCTTTTATTTAGTTATTTATTTTTGTCACATTATTTAGCATATACTATGTTCATGCATTATTTATTTTTATTTTCATGCATATTATATGATAGCATTATTTTATGTTTCATGTCATTTAGATTATATGTCATATCATTTATATTTGCCATGTCATTTAAATCATTTTATTCCATTTAGAATATATCATGTTCCTAAGTCATTTCATTCCATATAGAATATATCATGTTACCTAGGTTATTTCATTTCATTTAGAATATATAATGTGACTTAGGATATTTCATTTCATGTAGAATATGCTATGACATTTACATTATATCATATCATTTAGGTTGCATTATATTATCTAGACTTTGCTATGTCATTTTATTTATGTCACACATATTCATATTTATATTTTTTTTAAAATGTTTTGAAAAAGGTAATGATTTTCGATAAAATAAAGATATTTCCGTGTTAAAATAATTCATGAGTTCTCTGCCGGGTTTGCTGGGGAGGATATCATCAATTATCATTAATAACGGAATATCTTCTTTAAAACGAGAAGGGTTCGGAAAATTTTTCAAAATAATAAAAATTTCTATATTTTGCCACCCTTGTTGGGAAATATAGAAAAATTTTGAATTAATAAATTCTGGATCATTTTCGATAAAAAAATGGAATTATTTTTCTTTAAATTGGGAATTAACTTGAAATAATAAATTAAAAATCGACTTTTTATCAAGACTTGAGATAACACACGATTAATAAGGTACCATTTTATACGGGCGTTGTGGGGGTGCTAATCCTTCCCCACACGTAACCGAGTCCCGAACCCGCTTCTTTGATTTCGCTGGTTTAAAATGGAGACTTGAAATTGGTTTTAAAAAAATATTTTAATTAATTTTAAAATGTTTTATAAAACCGGTTTTAATAGGTGGCCGATCACACTTAGCCAAAAAAGATTTGTGGCGACTCCATATTTTTTTCAAGGTTATTTTCAAAACCTTCGTTTTTCTAGAGGAATTAAGTCGACTTTTCCTCGGTTTTTTTAATGTCACTTTTAACGAATAATAAAGTCTTGCGATGAGACTTGTTATTTTTTAGGTTGCGACAGCTTGGCGACTCCACTGGGGACATTAGAGAGTCAAGCCTAGAATTATCCGGGTGTTATCAAAGTCTCGGTTTTGTTGATTTTTAGTCGGTATTTAATTTTAATTCCCACATTTTTAATAATAAGGAGAATTTTGAAAATAATAAAATGTTTTTAAATATGTCCATATTCATGTTCATACATATTATTCTTGTTCTCTGGTTATTTTGTTGTATATAGTTATTCTTTGCCTAATTGATGCTTTACATTGTTTGATCTTGTTGGGGCATTTAGAATAAGGGATGTAGAATAGGTGGTGAAAGGTTTGTTATTTCTTCTCACACACTACACTACACGTGCATTTGCATTTGCATTTGCATATCATGAGCCCTATACTCGGGTTCCGTCCTTTTAGGTGGGAGCAAAGTAACTAAGCCTTCGTGATTAACAATCCGCATGGGCTAGGGAAATAGACTCTAACGAATTGAACTCGCTTTTATTGGGGTGCCTTACTAGCCTTCACTGGCAACAGTGAGGAACAGTTCGGGGCTTTTAGAACTAATTCACCTTCATATAGTAAACCTAGGCAAAGCCATGCCATATTTCCAATTAGATATCTCGAAGTTAAGAACACATGGAGGAATATTTCCAATCCTTTTACCTTTTATTCTACTTTCCGAATAAGTTTATTTTTGAAAATCGGACAATGATGAACGTACATCACAATGCTCGTAATAAGTGTTGGTGTTTCGTCCCAGGGGTGTTATAATGCCAAATTTTGTTGGCATTCTCAGGGATAATTATTGTTTTGAATTATATGTTCTTCGTATTATTCGAATTTATTCCCGTTACTAATTCATTTTCTTTTTGTTGTTGTTTTTTGTTTTTTGTTTTTTTGTATTCTTGTCATCATTTTTGCACATGGAAGATTATTGTCTCGGGATAATATTCAACGAAAAGGGCTTCCATGGAGGGTCAGAATGTCTCAGTGGTCAAGAAGCATTTAGAGGTTAGGAAACAAATTTTGAGAAGAGTCAGCAGGATAATGGGGATTGTTTGAAAATGGGATATGTGTCAGTATTGCCAGCCAAGGTTGATCTTACTATCAGGCAAAATGATCTCCGAGAATTGATGGATATATGGAATCAATGGAACATATCAGAAAAAGAAGCCTTCACTCAGACTTATGGGGACATAGTACTGTTAGTTCAGGTTAAGGTCAGTGCAGAGATGATCCGGGCTGTGGTGCAATTTCGGAATCCCGTTTACCGGTGTTTTACTTTCAACCAAGAGGATATGACTTCAACCATAGAGGAATATTCAACCTTGCTGCATATTGAGAATGTTATTCTCGACTGTATTTATTTGAAGGATACAAAGACGCCGTGTTTCAAGAAAAAGGTGTCTAAGATTCTGGGAGTGGAAAGAAATTGGGTCGAAAGCTATGTTGTCTGAAAAGAGGTAAGCTACTGTATATCATGGGATATTTTACGGACCTTAATCCACAACCATTCAAGTAAAGAGACAGTTAGAAATATTTTTGCTTTGGCTGTCTATGGTTTAGTTATCTTCCCAAAGACATTAGGGTATATGGATATGGCAGTATTTGATATTTTTGAGAGGCTTAAGTAGAGGACAAACCCAGCCCCGGCAATTATAGCAGAAATAATTCGATCTCTGAATTTCTGTAGACGGGAAGGAAAAGGGCGTTTTATAGGTTGTATACAGCTTCTTTACATATGAGTTCAGAGCTATTTTTGTAAACAGGAGAATTTCCCTCTTCGCTCGTATTGGAAGTCTTTTGCACCAATTGGTGAATTTCTTAAGAGGGATTGGCTTGAAAATAGGACTGAGGAACAATGGATCAACATATTCTGGAAAATCAGGGCTGAGATGATAATTTGGAGGGCTCCATGGATAGCTCCTATGCCGATGTTGTACAAGTACGGAGATAAAGCTTTTGTTCCATTATTAGGAGTATGGGGAGGAGTGAGCTATGCACCACTGCTGGTACTAAGACAATTAGAATCCCGTTAGTTTACTCCTACGACCCATGACCTTAGTGATTTGGAATTTTCTTATGGAGAAGATGGATACTGGGGAAAGGTACGTGAGATTGTAGTAGCATGGAAGGAAACTCATCGGGTGGAGGTAGCTAGATATGCCGACATCGTCACACCTGATTACCTGGTATGGAAGGAATTGAGGGTTAATGATAGGTTGTTGACACCAGATGGAAAAGAGGTCCAATTCATGAGTCCACCACCTAAGGAAGTGCCATCAGAGTTAGAAATTGCAAGGGCAAAATTCGAAAAAGAAAAGGCCCAAATGAGCAAAGAGATTGCCCGGCTGCAAGAAGAGCTTGAAGACATGAAAAATAGGGAATCAGCTCGAGAAAGAGAAAAGGAAAAGATCAAGAGAGAAAGGGACACTGCTAAGATCGATCTTCACGAATTACACTTGGAGAACAAGAGGTACCACTTCGAGCTCAGATTTGAGGGAACCCTCAAGACTTCCGAGGAATGGGAGCAAGAGGTCAAAAACCTCATGAAGGAGAAGAACTATTGGAAAGAGAGAGCAAAGTATGAGGAAGCCCGAGCCAATCAACTGGAGAAACAAGCTAAGGAAAGCTTACACGGTGATGCTTTTGCTGACATGTCAAAGGGCCGTGAACAAGTAGGGGTCAGATTGAAGAGCAAGACAATCAAAAGAGGATAGTAAAAAAGGTCCAAGATCTGAGGGAGTTACTATAGGACCGGTGTTTTGTAATAGCATTTTTGAACTAGGATAGATAGATTATCAGATTGTCTTAAGTAGTGATCTTTTATCTTTGATGTATTTAGTTCCAGGAAATCAATGAAAGACCGTTTGGTTGGAATTATCCCGGGGCCAATATTTTTAGATGCATTCATCATTCATTTGTTCTTTCCTTCATATATTTTGTTTGTTTGTTCATTCATTTATTTATATTTATAATCATTCATTCATTTATTCTTTATAGATTATTCATACACTTAGTCATTTATTTATTTGTCCATTCATTTATTCTTTATAATTATTCATTCATATTCATACACTTAGTCATTTACTTATTTGTTCATTCATTAACATTTAGTCATTTATTCATTCATTCATTTTTATAAAATAAAATATAAAATGTGTCAATAATTTCTAATCCATGGTTTTTAAAGCTAAAGGTACAATTGGTCGCATTCAGAAAGAATCAAACTTTCGACACCCCTACAATACTCGATCTCAAGAAAGAGCTATGGAGAACGATCAGCTTGCTAGAATTGAAAGGATGGAAAGAATTCAAAGGGAACTGCAGGAACAGTTGGCTAAGTCTCAAGAGGAGTCACGGGAACAAATGACCAAACTCATTGAGATAATGAATACCATGATGAGGCAAAAATGGCGAGGGAAAAATTCAGTTACAGGAATGGGGGTAGTAAACCAGGAAGACAGACTAGAGGTGGTACAGAAGAATGACCAGACATCCCAGCATATGGGAAATGAACTTTCGACTAGGGCAGCATCCTATATTTACATCCAACCAGCAGCTGAAGCATAAAATTTTGGTTCTAAAAGGGGTAATATTGGGGTTGGTCCAATTGATGTGGACATTCTAGACTTTGAGGAATTGGCTGAAAAGGAAAGGGCAAAGATGTTTGAGATGAAGAGGGTTGAAACGGCAGAATCCCAAAAAAATATCAGCTGCTGGAGGAAAGATTGAGGGCGGTCGAAGGGGTAGAGCTATTTGGTAGTCTGGATGCCAAAGAAATGAGTTTAGTACATGGTCTGGCAAAGTACCAGACTTTGAGAAGTATAACGGAACTACCAACCCATCAGCACATCTGACCATGTATTGCAGAAGAATGACAGGGCACGATGATGATGATAAACTGCTTATCCATTGTTTCCAAGATAGCTTGACAGGGTCTGCAACCCGATGGTATAATCAATTGACTCGTACTAAGATTCGTTCATGGATGGATTTAGCCTGGGCTTTCATAGAACATTATAAGCATGTATCTGATATGGTACCTGATAGGTTGTCACTACGGAACATAGAAAAGAAGACCACTGAAAGTTTCAAAGAACACTCGCAAAGGTGGAGGGATCTGGCTACACAAGTGCAACAGCCTTTAACTAGTAAAGAAACCATAGTGCTTTTCATCAATACCCTGAAAGCACTTTATTATGATAAATTGGTGGGGAGTGCCACCAAGGACTTTACAGATATGGTGATATCCGGGGAGATGATAGAGTCTGCCGTTAAGAACGGGAAAATGGAAGGGGGGTGAGTTTGCTACCCCGAAGAGGGTTTTCCCTGCAAAGAAGAAGGAGGTGACACATGTAGTTAGCTTCAATCAATACTCCTATGCACCTCCTACACCATACACACCTCCCAGGCCCTATACTCCTCCTACATCTTATGCACCTCCTATACCTTACACACCTTATTCGGGGTATAATCCTTATTATCCCAATATGAACCATCTTACCCAAAATCCATTTTCCTATACCAATATACCACAATATCCTTTTCCAATTGGCATATCCCCATAGATAAATTTTCCCCGAAACACTGTCCCAAACACCCAAGGTGCTGGACGCAATGATCAACGTTCACCAAGGAATGATCAGGAACCCCAATTTGATCCGATTCCTACCACCTATGGTGAGCTATATCCTAAACTGTTGCAGAGTCAACTTATTGCACCTGTATACCTCAAACCTCTGACACCACCATATCCAAGGTGGTACAACGCAAATGTTAGCTGCGCATATCACACAGGGATCCAGGGGCATTCGACTGAGGATTGTATTGCCTTTAAGAAGAAAGTCCAAAGTTTGATTAATACTGGGGTGGTGAAGTTCGGGACAAGAAATGGGCCGAATATAGCAGGAAGTCCATTACCCGATCATGCTGAGAACCGAATAAATGCAGTATTGACAGGGGAAGAAAAAAGTTGAAAAGACATGTCAATGAAGTCAAGACCCCAATGATAAAAGTGTGGGTCGAAATGGTAAAAGCGGGAATGATGGAGGATGGTGACAGTTTCAAAATGGTTGCAAATAGGGTCGAGGATTGGTGCCCGTTCCACAGATGTAAAGGTCATATCATACAGGGATGTGCGAACTTTCTAGCTAAAATCCAAAAAGATGATGGATGATGGGAAAATCCAGTTTTATGAAGAAATAGAGGATGAAGTAGAGGTTATTGAGAATACTGCTAGCTATGGAATAGAAAGACCATTGATCATCTATTACGATGAACCAGAGAAGACTACTCCGGTTGTTGAGGAAATTACGCCTAAGATAATCATAGATTTGCCTTCTTCCTTTTCATACAAGGAAAACAAAGCTGCACCATGGAAATATGACTGCAGCATGGTTATGTCCGAGTCTTCAAGTCAGCAAGATATTATAGGTGTGGAGCACTTAACACGAAATGGAAGGTGTTATACCCATGAGGTTGTTGAACAGGGATCAAGAAGAAAGAATGGAGGAATGGACAAAGGGAAGAAAGCAGCTGAATCAATCCATATTGAGATGGAATTTTCAAAAGAAGCAAAAAGGGGATCAGCCCCGGTTAACAAGATAAAAGAGCCAGTGAATGAAAAGGAGGCTTGTGAGTTTTTAAAGTTCATAAAACATAATGAGTATAGTGTGGTTGAGCAATTGCAGCGTCAGCCAGCAAGAATCTCCAACTTATCTTCGCTATTAAACTCGGAGCCACACAGAAATGCCCTGTTGAGAGTATTGAATCAAGCATATGTGGCTAACAACATATCGATAGAAAAATTAGACAGGCTAGTGGGAAACATTGCGGCAGGAGATCATATATTTTTCAGTTATGATGAAATACCACCCAATGGTATTGGGTCCACAAAGGCTCTTCACATAACAACTACTTGCAAGGGGCATATACTACCAAGGGTGTTTCTGGATAATGGTTCTTCATTAAATATAATGCCCCTGGCAACCCTGTCTAAGTTGCCAATTGATATTTCTTATATGCTGTCGAGTTGCACAATAGTCAGAGCTTTCGATGGTACTAGGAGAGAGGTAATGGGAACTATTGAGGTTCCTCTGGAGATAGGCCCATGCACATAAACGGTGAACTTTCAGGTCATGGATATTAATCCGTCCTGTAATTGCTGTTGGGAAGGCCATGGATACATTCAGTAGGGGCGTACCCTCATCTCTCCACCAAAAGCTAAAATTTGTGATGGAGGGCCGTTTGGTCACTATGTCAGGAGAAGAAGACATAATAGCCTCTACATCTACTGAATTTACTTATGTTGAACCCAATGAAGATGCTGTAGAATGTTCCTTTCGATCTTTGGAATTCATAAATGCGGTTTTCGTCGCTGAAGGACGAAAAATTCCAAAACCAAGGTTGTCCAAGAACACAAGGCTGGGAGTAAGAACTACAGTGAGAAAGGGCTGCAGGGCTGGAAAAGGTCTTGGAAAATATCTTCAAGGGATGGCCCGAGCAATGAAAGTATTGGGAAAGAAAGATCTGTTTGGCTTAGGGTATCTTCCGAAGGCCCATAAGAAGAGGAAACAAGTTGAAAAGAACCGACAAAGGAGGATGGCCCGTCTCGCGGGTATGGATATTGAATGGGAACCTATGACTTTCCCACCAATCCTTCACAGGTTTCGCTCTGCTGGTTTTCTATTCGGAGAAAAGAATTCAGAAGATGTACTCATAATAATCGAGCAAGCTTTTGAAAAGTTCCATGTGAATAAGGGTGGGCAAATTCAGGATATGGTAATTGGCATGACTGGGAAAGAAGGGATGGAAAGTGACAATGCGAACTGGATGGTGCGACCTTGTCCACCAAGATATAGACTGACCAATTGGAGTGCGACTGAGTTGCCCATAGGTTTTAAGTCTATTCCAAAGTAATACTTTAAAAAACAATCTTAATTATCTTTACCCAGAGATATTAAGAGTTTTTTTTTCCTTTCTATAATGGGCTTTTTGTTTAAACATTTTCATTCAATAAATAACAAGCACGATGCATTTTATTCATATTGATGTGTCCATATTCTTTCATTTTTGCTATTTATTTTGTTGTCGTTATATATATATTTCCCTATATTGTTTATTCTCCACCTATTTATAGGTGTACGGATGCGGAATATGAGGACCTTCCTGTCAGTAATTCTGAAATTAATTTTGAAAGATCCATTTGCACGAGTGATTTTGAGGCTAATGAAGATACTGAGGATTATGGGCTATCTCTGGATCTATTAAGGAAAATAAAAGAAGAGAAGAAACAAGTACTTCCTCATAGGGAATTATTGGAAATGATAAATCTGGGAAATGGTGAAGAGATAAAGGAAGTCAAAATCGGGACTTCATTGTCATCATCAATAAAGGGTGAATTGATAGCCTTGCTCCAAGAATATGTGGATGTATTTGCATGGTCGTACCAAGACATGCCAGGGTTGGATCCGGATACTTTAAGGCCAGAATGCAAGCCAATTCAGCAAAAGCTGAGAAGAATGAGGTCGGACATGCTGTTAAAAATAAAAGAGGAGGTGAAGAAGCAATTTGATGCTGGATTCTTAGAGGTGGCAAAATATCCAGAATGGGTGGCAAATATTGTTCCAGTACCAAAGAAGGATGGCAAGGTGCGGATGTGCATTGATTACCGAGATTTGAACAAGGCCAGCCCTAAAGATAATTTCCCTTTGCCCCATATTGATACTCTGGTGGATAATACGGCAAAGAGTTCTTTATTTTCTTTCATGGACGGATTTTTAGGATACAATCAGATTAAGATGGCACCGGAAGATATGGAGAAAACCACATTTGTTACAATGTGGGGAACCTTCTGCTACAAGGTAATGCCATTTGGGGTTGAAGAATGCTAGGGCAACATATCAGAAAGCCATGGTGACCTTGTTTCATGATATGATGCATAAGGGAATTGAGGTCTATGTTGATGCTATGATTGCAAAATCACAAGGAGAAGAGGAGCATATTGCGAATCTTAAGAAGCTCTTCGAATGACTAAGAAAGTTTCGACTCAAGCTAAATCCGGCAAAATGCACTTTTGGAGTCACCTCGGGAAAACTGCTGGGTTTTGTCGTCAGGAAAAGGGGAATTGAGATTGACCCAGATAAAATGAAGGCCATCCAGAATTTGCCACCACCTCGTACTCAAAAGGAAGTAAGAGGCTTTCTAGGGAGATTGAATTACATTGCTCGGTTTATTTCTCAGTTAACCGATAAATGTAATCCAATATTTAAGTTACTTCAAAAATGTGATCCAGGAGAATGGGATGAAGGTTATCAGATTGCATTTGAAAAGGTTAAACATATCTGTAGACACCTAATTTTGTCCGGACCACTAAACAGGTATGTTTTCCTCCCATATTTGATGTTTCCGAGTATAAAAAGACTGTTTTCATCCTGCAGGTGGTACTCCGAGACTTAGTTTAAGAGGGCGAGCACAAAAAGTCAAACATAAAAAAAAGTCAACCCCGAAAAAGTCAAACCCGAAAAAGTCAACCCTAGAAAGTCAACTACTGAAAAAGTCAACCCACTTTCAAAATCAAGATTTTAAGTTCAATTGAAAAATGGAGAAAGAATTTTGATAATCCGAGGTCTACATTGAAAGATATGGACTTCGGAAGTTGGGATTTGGAGATTCAGTAGAAAAGAAACCCTAATCCGAGAAATTTGGGGAAAAGTGCTTAAACGATCAAACTGGTCGAAATTGAAGGTTCCAAATGAAAGATAAGCACTGACTACGGGTAATGGAGAAGTCACTTGCAAGAAAAACCGAGAGAAAAGTCAATCCGGGAGAAAACCGAGAATTAGGGTTTTAGTGGATTTCGGTGAAATCAGGAAGAATCACAGAAATGGCCCGACTTGGTAAGACCAAAGCTCCCAATGGATGAGGAATGATTAAAAAGGATGGCCCAAGGCTCGGATTGAAGAAAATCTGAAAATGGGACTTGTTTTGAGCAAAACCAGGTTTCGGAGGTTAAAGGGCAAAATTGGAAAAATTTGGGAAAAATAGCAAATGGACTCCGAAAATTATGGAAAATTTGTCAATCTCATTCTTAAATCATTTGAAGGATATTGGTGAAGAAAAATCTTGATTTGGAGCTCGTTTAAAAAATGGTAAAAAGTAGGGGCATAAAAGGATATTTTGGGAAGAAAAAATCCAAATAAATAGCAAACGGACTCGGATAATTTTAAAAACTTCCAGAACTCAATATTTTATTATTTTGGAAGTATTAAAAAAAGAAAAATTGAAGTTGGAGTCCGTTTGATATTTATTTTGCATCCGGGGGGCAAAATGGTCGTTTCACCCAAGCAACCGAAAAGGGCTTCTTTGGGCCTTGCAAAAATCAGAGCTGGGCTGGAAAAGAGAAGTGCTGGCCTGCCCAAGCCCAAAGGAAGGAGGAAGCTTAGGATTTTTTCAATCAAGTGATTAAAAATCAAGAGTTAAGTTAGAGATTTTCATTTTTGAGCCTAAGTCCCAATCCCACATCCCTTTGTAATGTCAAGCCAAGGAGGTGCTCACCTTATAAATAAGGAGTCTTGGCCTTTGGTTGAAATCACCCACTACCCCTTGTGAGATAGTCTATACACTTGTATTAGGATTATCCGGGTGGTGAGTCATAGTGTTTTACTCTGAGGGTTCGTAGCTTAATCCGTTCAAAAGCTACTCTGAGGGTTCGTAGCTTAATCCGTTCAAAAGCTATGTAGACACCTAATTTTGTCCGGACCACTAAACAGGTATGTTTTCTTCCCATATTGATGTTCCCAAGTGTAAAAAGACTGTTTTCATCCTGCAGGTGGTACTCCGAGACTTAGTTTAAGAGGGCGAGCACAAAAAGTCAAACTTAAAAAAAAGTCAACCCCGAAAAAGTCAACCCCAGAAAGTCAACTACTGAAAAAGTCAACCCACTTTCAAAATCAAGATTTTAAGTTCAATTGAAAAATGGCGAAAGAATTTTGATAATCCGAGGTCTACATTGAAAGATATGGAGTTCGGAAGTTGGGATTTGGAGATTCAGTAGAAAGGAAACCCTAATCCGAGAAATTTGGGGAAAAGTGCTTAAACGATCAAACTGGTCGAAATTGAAGGTTCCAAATGAAATATAAGCACTGACTACGGGTAATGGAGAAGTCACTTGCAAGAAAAACCGAAAAAAAAGTCAATCCGGGAGAAAACCGAGAATTAGGGTTTTTAGTGGATTTCGGTGAAATCGGGAAGAATCACAGAAATGGCCCGACTTGGTAAGACCAAAGCCCCCAATGGATGAGGAATGATTAAAAAGGATGGCCCAAGGCTCAGATTGAAGAAAATCTGAAAATCGGACTTGTTTTGAGCAAAACCGGGTTTCGGAGGTTAAAGGGTAAAATTGGAAAAATTTGGGAAAAATAGCAAATGGACTCCGAAAATTATGGAAAATTTGTCAATCTCATTCTTAAATCATTTGAAAGAGATTGGAGAAAGAAAATCTTGATTCCGAGTTCGTTTGCAAAGTGGCCAAATCCCGGGCTTCTTATGCAGTAATTCAAAAAGATAAATCCCGGAAAAATAGCAAATGGACTCCAAAAATTCTGAAATTTGGCAAATCTCAATTTTAAATTATTTGGAAGAGATTGGCGAAAGAAAATCTTGATTCCGAGTTCGTTTGCAAAATGGCCAAATCCCGGGCCTCCTATGCAGTAATTCAAGCCGATAAATCCCAAAAAAATACCAAATGAGCTCCAAAAATTATGAAAACTTCCAGATCACACTTTTTAATTATTTTGAAGAGATTGGTGAAGAAAAATCTTGATTTGGAGCTCGTTTAAAAAATGGTAAAATGTAGGGGCATAAAAGGGCATTTTTGGGAAGAAAAAATCCAAATAAATAGCAAACGGACTCGGATAATTTTGAAAACTTCCAGAACTCAATATTTTATTATTTTGGAAGTATTAAAAAAAGAAAAATTGAATTTGGAGTCCGTTTGATATTTATTTGCATCCGGGGGGCAAAATGGTCATTTCACCCAAGCAACCGAAAAGGGCTTTTTTGGCCCTTCAAAAAAATCAGAGTTGGGCTGGAAAAGAGAAGTGCTGGCATGCCCAAGCCCAAAGAAAGGAGGAAGCTTCTAATTTTTTTTTTAAATCAAGTGGTTAAAAATCAAGAGTTAGTTAACCATTCTCTTTGATCAAGCCATGGTGATTAAACCACATAGGTTAAGAAAGATGTCAACATTATTTTTGCATAGCTGTAATTTGAGAGGGCTGAGATGCTAATCTAAAGGTGGTAATTTCATGACTTTTCATCTTGAATTATTGGCCATTTGATGGAAATTAGGTTACACAAAAATGACAACATCTTGGAGGTTATATAACCATGCATTAAGGCTAGCCCTAAGGGAAGGGAGGCAGATTTTGGTTTCTTCTTTTCCATTTTGGCTGATTTCTCTTAGTTTTTCTTAGTTTTTATCTTCTTGGTTGAGAGCAAAAAAAGAAAAGTTTAGAAATAAAGGAAAGTTTGAAGAGAAAAGCTTGAAATATTAGCTTCTTGAGGTTGCTCTTGAGCACCAACTCTTGCACTTTCATTTTCTATTCTTGTTTTTTGCTATTTTAATCTCTACTTGGTGAGTTTTCATTTTAAAATAATGTTTCTTGTTCTTCCTTCATTTCCTTCCTTAAGTATATTTTTTTTACATTTTGTTTTTACAATAAACTCACCATGGCCAAATGGCCTACATTATTTATTTTAAGTTGTTGTTTCAATTCATTTTACCATATTATTTATGCTATTTTCTTTGTTTTTGATGTTTTAAGTGTTATGTTATTTCATGTTCTTAAGTTATATTTAATTTGGTTGCTTTGTTTGTTGCCATTTATGTCTTAGATATCATGTTTTTGCATTTTTAATTTTCTGTTTTCATGTTGTTTAAATTTGAGCATGTTTTAGAGTTAGCATATTAAGTGTTTGTGAAAATGCTTGTGTGATTCTTTGCATGATTCTTGTTTTATATCTTAGTGAGCATGTTTTAGATTTGGTATATTAGGTGTTTGTGAAAATGCTTGTGTGATTTTTGTGTTATGACTTAGTTTTTCATGCTAGCATACCAAGTGTTTGTGAAAATGCCATGCTTGTTGGAGCTTGGGGCCATTTGGCTACTCCATGTGTTTTGCATTGTGTGTTGTATTTTTTGTCATGCTAGTTGTTAGGTTTTTGCATTTGCATGATATTTGGTTGGATTTTTGAATTAAGCATGCCTTGTGTTTGTGAAAATGCCATGCATGTCTTAGGTCTAGGTTACATTAAATGCCATGCAAGTTCATGTTAGGTCTAGGCCATATTATTTATGTCATGCATTTTCCTTACATTTAGGTTTAGATCCATGCATTTCATGCATTATGTTTGCTGCATTGTTTCATGCATTTCATGTTCATGCCACTTGAATAATGACTTGAGCCAATTAATGGTTCAAAGTCATGCTCTCTTGAGCACACTTGTGGAAAATTAAGTTTGTCAAATTGATTATTCTACCTTTGTGATTTTTTTACTTAGCCAATTTTTATCCAACTTTCAAAAAGTCCTAGCTACTGCTTTCAAGTCATTTTATGAGTTTCAAATATTTTTATTTTTATTTTTAAATGATTTTATCAAAGACAAAAAAAATGTGTTGGCAAAGCAGTTTTTTTTCCACCCAAAACTCGTACATCTCCGATTTTTCTGGGAATTCATCTTTGATCAGAAAATTAAGCCAATTTTTTCTCATGTAGTTTTATATGTCCTGAGTCTCCAGTATTGTTTTTAGAATTTTTGGAATTTTTAAAAATAGGGTAAAAAATCGTGGATTAAAACTGGACAGTGGAGTCAGGATTGAATTTAAAGAAAAACAAAGCAGTTTTTTCTCCTCCAAAAACTCGTACATCTCTGATTTTTCTGGGAATTTATCTTTGATCAAAAAATTAAGCCGATTTTTTCTCGTGTAGTTTTAAATGTCGTGAGTCTCCAGTATTTTTTTCAGAATTTTTGGAATTTTTTAAAATAGGGTAAAAAATCATGGATTAAAACTGGACAGTGGAGTCAGAATTGAATTTAAAGAAAAACAAAGCAGTTTTTTCTCCTCCAAAAACTCGTACATCTCTCATTTTTCTGGGAATTCATCTTTGATTCGAAAATTAAGCCGATTTTTTTTCGTGTAGTTTTACATGTTCTGAGTTTCCAGTATTTGTTTTAGAATTTTTGGAATTTTTAAAAATAGGATAAAAATTCGTGGATTAAAACTGGACAGTGGAGTCAGAATTGAATTTAAAAAAAAAAAACAATTTTCTGTTTTGGTTAATTTACTTAGAGTGGGCTGATTAGAAGGGTTAGCTACTGACTTAGGGTAATTTCTAAGCCTTTTCAAACTCTAAAAATGGTTTTTCAAGTCCCGGGTTAAGGGTAGTCAAGTCCGGATTTTTTAAACTTAGGAAATTAGAGCCATTTTAAAGAAATTAGCCCAGTTTTTATTTTTAATTCAAGCTTTTCAAAATTGTTTTCAAACAATCACAAAGTATTTTGGTTTTAGAATATTTAATTTGACATATTTTCCTAAGGTAGCCGGATATCTTTTTAGATATACGGATTTCCTTAATTAAAGGAAAAAAATACATTTCATGCATTGCATTTTTATATTCATGCATTTTATATAATATGTGATTCTTGCTATAATAATTTCTATGATATTGTTGTTATTTTGATTTATATTTTTTGATGTTACATGGTTTATTATATGGTTTCGAATATTTCATGATATCCTATGCTTTTATTTAGTTATCTTTATTTAGCATATACGTATTCATTTATTTTAAATGTTTTCAAAAGATAATGGTTTTCAATAAAAATAAAGATATTCCCGAGTTACAATAATTCATGAGTTCTCTACCGGGTTTGCTGGAGGGAATATCATCAATTATCATTAATAAAGGAATATCTTTCTTTCAAAAAAGAGAATGATTCGGAAAGTTTTCCAAAACTAATAAAAATTTCTATATTTTGCCACGTTTGTTGGGGAATATAGGAAAATTTTGAATTTATAAATTCTGGATCATTTTCAATAAAAAAAATGAAATTATTTTTCTTTAAATTGGGAATTAACTTGAAATACTAAATTTAAAACCAACTTTTTACCGAGACTTGAGATAACACACGGTTAATAAGGTACCGATTTATACGGGCGTTGTGGGGGTGCTAATCCTTCCCCGCACGTAACCGACTCCCGAACCCGTTTCTTTGATTTCTCTGGTTTTAACGCAGACTTGAAATTGGTTTTAAAAATATTTTAATTAATTTTTAAAATATTTTTATAAAACCGGTTTTAATAGGTGGCCGATCACACCTAGCTAAAAAAGATTGGTGGCGACTCCATGTCTTTTTTAAGGTCATTTTCAAAACTTTCATTTTTCTAGAGGAATTAAGTCGACTTTTCCTCGTTTTTTTTAATGTCACGCTTAACGAATAATAAAGTCTTGCGATGAGACTCGTCGTTATTTTTTTTGTTTAGGTTGCGACAGCTTGGCGACTCCGCTGGGGACATATTAGAGAGTCAGGCCTAGAATTAGTCGTGTGTTATCAAAGTCTCGGTTTTGTTGGTTTAATTGGTATTTGATTTTAATTCCCACATTTTTTTAATAAGGAGAATTTTGAAAATAATAAATTGTTTTTAAATATGTTCATACTCATGTGCATGCATTTTATTTTTGTTCTCTAGTTATTTAAGGTTGTATATTATAATTGCTTGTTGGTTAATGCGTTACACTATTCTTGAATGTTTTAATTGCTAGGGCATTTAGAATAAGGTTTGTAGAATAGGTGGTGAAAGGTTTATTATTCCTCCACACACACGACACGTGCATTTGCATAACATGAATCCTATACCCGGGTTCCGTCCTTTTAAGTGGGAGTAAAGTAACTACGCCTTCGTGATGATCCTCCGTATGGGCTAGTGAAACACTTTCGGAGTATAAAGTACCTAATGCCTTCGTGATAATCCTCCGTACGGGCATAGGAAAATATACTCTAACGAATTGAACCCGCTTTTATCGGGGTGCCTTACTAGCCTTCACCGGCGACAGTGAGGAACAATTCGGGGCCTTAGAACCGATTCACTCTCATATAGTGAACCTAGGCGAAGCCATCTCGAATTTCCGTTAGATATACCGAAAAATAGGAACACATGGAGGGACATTTCTAAACTTTTTGTTACATGTTTTACACTCCGAATAAGTGTGGTAGATTGGGCAACGATGTACGTACATCGCCCGTAATAAATGTGATACTCCGCCTCGAAGGCATCGTGATGCCTAAATAAGCAGATATTGCTGGGGCAGATGTTCATTAGCTGTTTTAAAAAAAAAAAAAATCCTTTTTCAAGCATTTTTGCATGTGGCACATTTCATGCATGTGTAAATAGAGCATGTACATTTTTGGTTGTATTATTGATCTCATTCTTTGCAATAAACAGTTGGTAATTGAATTTGATGATTTCATAAAACCGGTAGTGTCACATGAACATTTGCATATTGTACCATAGTAAGATCCACCCTGAAATTCTTTTGAAAATGATGTGATTGGTTTATCAAAAAAAAAAAAAAAATCAAAAAACAAATAAAAAAAAAAAACAATTTGGAGGCAAATCCTGCATAATGAGATTTTTGAATAGTCCCACCAATTTCGTGTAATCATTGATTTCTTTGTATATACTTTTGTGTTAATTCATTTATTTTTGCATGTATCATTTTGACATCATGTTATAGTCATAGCATGCATGGTCATTCATTGTAAGATACGTTTATGACATGCATGGTCATTATTTGTATATACTTATGTATCAATTTATTCTTTCTCTATATGCATCATGGTAGCATCAAGTTGCATTCATGCATTCATAGTCAGCATAATTTTTCTGTATCTATTCATATATCAATTTATTCTTTCTTTACATGCATCATGTTAGCATCAGGGTGCATTCATGGCATACATAGTCATCATGATATGCTCATGCATTAATTTGTCATATTGGCATCAGGTTGCGTTCATGACATACACGGCCAGCATGACTTTCTTTGTATATACTCTGTGTCAATCATTTACTCTTCACATGCATCATAATTGACATTGTGTGGCATTCATAGTGTGTATGATCATTCATTGAGAAATGCATTTGGAACATACATGGTCATTCATTGCATATATCCATGCATTGGTTTTTCTTATTCTTTAAATGCATCATGTTGGCATCATGTTGCATTTATAACATACATGGTCAACATGTTTCCACTGTATATGACCACACATAACTTTGTTTATCCTTCACATGCATCAAATTACACTCATGACATTCATAGCTCATTCATCATGAAACACATTAATAAGATGAAATAGAAATTGGCTTAGCTTTGAAGAGTTTTCTTCGTCAGCTAAAAGCTATGACCCCAACAACAAGTGCGAGTATCATATTGGGGCAATTGGGCATTCGACTAAAAATGCAGAAAACTGAAGGAAAGAATTGAGGGTCTTGTCCACAGTGGCATTTGGATTCCAGAGCTTATCGAACATTGGAAATCTGTTTTACCATAGATTGATTTCCTCTTGAAGAATTTTGAGGATAAGATTTGTTATCTTTGAAAGCATGTCAATAGGAGCATTCTGATGCATATTTTTCTATACACTTTGATGATGAAAGCTCTTGTCTCATGATGACATCTACATGAAATAAATAAATTTTGAATTTTAATATTTTGTGTTCATTTTATTTTAGCAATAAATTTGAAATTGTAAAAAAAAAAAAAAATGAAACTTTGAGAAAATTTGTGGTACACAATAAATAAGTGGTTTTCACATGAAATAATGAACAATCTTGAGAATATTGATGATCATTGTTAGAAATGACTCAATACCTTCAGCCTTCTCTTTTAGGCTTTCCTAAGCCTAAATCCTTTGAACCGAGACCACTTGAAAGACCTAATGCTCCAAGGAATATGAATGATTTGACTTCATAAAACCATTGTCATCACAGAATAAGTAAAGACTTAGATCTTAGTCTAGGCTATGAACAAAGGAACGAACTTTTTGAAAATTTTCAAATTCCTTGAAAATCAATGAGACATTCTTTCAAGAATCCAGATTTTGATAATTTGGTGTGTGTCAGGATTGTGCTAAAACCATTCATGACCTTTCCCAATGACCACAAAACACTAATTGCCCGGACATCACTTCATGATTGACACCTTGGGGCACAATGATTAAACTAGATTATCCCTTGTCCCAGAGAAAACCTGCTTTTGGGTCATGTTTTCCTTGTCTCTTCAAAGAACTCAGATTGGAAACTCAGCCTTTTCAAAACAGACCTAGACTTGCCATGTTCCTCGTTGATACAAATTCGCATGGTTAATCAAATTGGGGCATCATATGTGGAAATGATGGATACATAGTGAAGAAGGATGGGCTAATGCATGAATTATTGGGGGCATGCAACGAAAAAAAAAACGAAAAAAAAAATTTGTGATATCATGCATATGAGAATTCGGATGATTCCAAAGTGCAAAATGAAATTCTGAATATCTATTTCCCCTAGGGATTGCTTTTCAATGTGAATATTTGTGCTTGACATGAGAAATGGCCATCTTTCATATCCCTTTCACACAAAAAGAAATTATCCATAGTCACCCCTTTTGAGCCAAAAGAATTCTTTCTTCTTTGAACCCTGATCAAGGATTACCCTCTACACTGGGGGGCAAATGCGAGGAAAGATCTTTTCAAAGATCATTGAGAAATGAGTGATAGCTCAAAGACAAACACAAAGCAAATGGAGCCCCGAATAAATACGGGCTCACTCTGTCAAAGAAAAAAGAAGAGAAAGATGACGAAATGAAAGCCAAGAAAAACAAACAAAAAACACAATAAAAAAATGTGTGTGAAAGACATGGCAAATTGAAAGCCAAAAGCAAGGAAGAAAAAGAGCAAAATCAAAAAGAAAGAAATGTCCAAGAAGAGACACATGCTTCAAAGAAAATCCTCTTCAAGAAAGGATCCTTGATCTGATTACCCTCAAACACATATTTTGGGCCTATTTATCCTTTCTTTCTGAACCCTGAGCCATGACCTACATTACGTGCTTTAAAAGTCCATTTTGATCAAGCATGAATGTTTAATTTGAAGGGTTTTCCTCAGGTTTTATCCCATCTTATCAAATTCTCATTTCACTAAGGAAGAATTTAGAATTCTCAAGTGCATGGTAAAAAAAAAAAAAGAGAAAAATTGAAAAGAATGGGACTCTAGGGCGAAAACCCAAAAAAACGGGCGGTCTAGAGTAGAATGGGAATTTTCGATGCCATCGATGATAGTGCCGATACCCCAAAAGAAAAGATCTTATTAAAGGAGTGGTCATCGAGGAACATCTAGGAATTCCTGAACCCCCCAAATTGTCAGCTCTCATTCGGAGGATTGTCTTCAAAAACTAAAACTTTGTTCCGAAGATTAAACTTTCCGGTTTAAACATCCCAGCCAATCTTGATGCTTGACAAAATGCCTTGATATGGAAACTAAAAGAATGTTGAATTTGTTTGGTTCTCAATGAATTCATGATTTATAAAACCTGTTCCATTTGTGAGCCTAGAAGGGATATACATTTTTGTCATGAAGTTTTCCTGGAAAAGCCAGAATCTTGTTATACCAAGCCTTGCCAATCCAGTTGAAAAAACCCAGATTGATACTTAGAGAAATTTCTAACAATGATCATCAGTCTTCAAAAGATTTGTACATCACACATTGTGGGGTTAATATTTTTTGTTCAGAAGTTTTCAAAATGCGAAAACAAATAAAAAGATTTTTTTGAAATACCCATTTTGATGTTGGCATGAGACAAGGATTTTTCTAACTCAAAGGTGTAGAACTGCCAGGATAGGTCTTGACTTCCAGATATGAGAAGAAGAAATAGAACCCGGTTCAGATCTCTGTTGATGAAAGTTTGAAAAACTGTTGGGGCAAAGAGAATAGCCAAAATGAATTGAAGATATACTCTGATTTGAAGAGGAAAAATGAATTTGAAAGGCTAAGCCAAAGTCTAGAAAAACAGCCGGGGGCACTTGCATCTGCACAGTGTCGGCAAGCATTTGCATCATTCATGGGTATTTGCATTGGCATTATTCCATAAGCATCTGTATTTTACCTTTACATTTACATTCTTCATGGAATTCGTATTTGTGTCATCTCAAGCAATTGCATCATTTCTAGAATCATTGCATTTTCATTACTGTGTGGTAATTGTAGTTACACCATTCATAAACCAGTTACATGAACACAATTAGTAGGGGCATCTGCATCATGAAACATGGGCATCAATCCAAGTCATTTACATTTGCATTAAAGACATTTGCACCAGTTTAAGTCATTTCGTGTCTTATTCAACACTTGCATCTGCATCAAAAAGCATTCGCATCTTCTCAAAATCGTTAGGGTAATTTTCAACAATTCTTCAAAGAACATCTTTAAGACCTCCGGGCATAACTTTTTTCAGGGGTAAGGCCTCCGGGCACTATTCTTAAGACCTCCGGGCATCATTTTTAAAGTCGCATACAGCGCATTTTTTCCAAATTATGGGTAAGGCCTCCGGGCACCATTCTTAAGACCTCCGGGCATCATTTTTAAAGTCGCATACAGCGCATTTCTTCCAAATCACGGGTAAGGCCTTCGGGCACCATTCTTAAGACCTCCGGGCATCATTTTTAAAGTCGCATACAGCGCATTTCTTCCAAATTATGGGTAAGGCCTCCGGGCACCATTCTTAAGACCTCCGGGCATCATTTTTAAAGTCGCATACAGCGCATTTCTTCCAAATCACGGGTAAGGCCTCCGGGCACCATTCTTAAAACCTCCGGGCGTCATTTTTAAAGTCGCATACAGCGCATTTTTTCAAATCACAGGTAAGACCTCCGGGCACCAATTTTTAAGACCTCCGGGCACCATTTTAAGACATCCGGGCATAATTTTTCAAATCACAGGTAAGACCTCCGGGCAACATCTTTAAGACCTCCGGGCATAACTCTTTTTTTCAGGGGTAAGGCCTATGGGCACCATTTTTAAGACCTCCGGGCATAATTTTTCAAATCACAGGTAAGACCTCCGGGCAACATCTTTAAGACCTCCGGGCATTATTTTTTTTTTTAGGGGTAAGACCTCCGGGCACTAATTTTTAAGACCTCCGGGCATAATTTTTTTCAAATCATAGGTAAGACCTCTGGGCAACATCTTTAAGACCTCCGGGCATAACTTTTTTCAGGGGTAAGACCTCCGGGCACCATTTTAAGACCTCCGGGCATCATTTTTAAAGTCGCATACAGCGCATTTTTTCCAAATCACGGGTAAGGCCTCCTGGCACCATTCTTAAGACCTCCGGGTATCATTTTTAAAGTCGCATACAGCGCATTTTTTCCAAATCACGGGTAAGGCCTCCTGGCACCATTCTTAAGACCTCCGGGTATCATTTTTAAAGTCGCATACAGCGCATTTTTTCCAAATCACGGGTAAGGCCTCCGGGCACCATTCTTAAGACCCCCGGGCATCATTTTTAAAGTCGCATACAGCGCATTTTTTCCAAATCAAGGGTAAGGCCTCCGGGCACCATTCTTAAGACCTCCGGGCATCATTTTTAAAGTCGCATACAGCGCATTTTTTTTCAAATCACAGGTAAGACCTCCGGGCAACATCTTTAAGACCTCCGGGCATTATTTTTTTTAGGGGTAAGACCTCCGGGCACCAATTTTTAAGACCTCCGGGCATAATTTTTTTTAATCACAGGTAAGACCTCTGGGCAACATCTTTAAGACCTCCGGGCATAACTTTTTTCAGGGGTAAGACCTCCGGGCACCAATTTTTAAGACCTCCGGGCACCAATTTTTAAGACCTCCGGGCATAATTTTTCAAATCACAGGTAAGACCTCCGGGCATAACTTTTTTCAGGGGTAAGACCTCCGGGCACCAATTTTTAAGACCTCCGGGCACCAATTTTTAAGACCTCCGGGCACCATTTTAAGACCTCCGGGCACCATTTTAAGACCTCCGGGCATAACTCTTTTTTTCAGAGGTAAGGCCTATGGGCACCATTTTTAAGACCTCCGGGCATAATTTTTCAAATCACAGGTAAGACCTCCGGGCAACATCTTTAAGACCTCCGGGCATTATTTTTTTTAGGGGTAAGACCTCCGGGCACCAATTTTTAAGACCTCCGGGCATAATTTTTTTCAAATCACAGGTAAGACCTCTGGGCAACATCTTTAAGACCTCCGGGCATAACTTTTTTCAGGGGTAAGACCTCCGGGCACCAATTTTTAAGACCTCCGGGCATAATTTTTCATATCACAGGTAAGACCTCCGGGCAACATCTTTAAGATCTCCGGGCATAACTTTTTTCAGGGGTAAGACCTCCGGGCACCATTTTAAGACCTCCGGGCACCAATTTTTAAGACCTCCGGGCACCATTTTAAGACCTTCGGGCACCAATTTTAAAGCCTTTCGAGCATAAATTTTTCTTTGAAAATCGAATTTATTCTCTTAGGACGAATCGAGCCTTGTTTAGGCAGGGAATTCAATTTAAGGACAAAATCTTCAATTTATTGTTTTAAAAAAAATAAAAAAATGAAAAAGAGAAAATAGAAAAAAAAAAAAGAAAAAAAGAAAAAAAGAAAAAAGAAGAAAAAAATGAAAATGAAAAAGAAAAAGAAACCCCTTTTCCTTTCCTTCACATGTGATGTCACTGACCGTACAAAATTAGTGTCGGTTTATCTTTGCCTGATTCCTGATTCTCAGCAATAGCCAAAGAGGGGCAGCTGTAGACACCTAATTTTGTCCGGACCACTAAACAGGTATGTTTTCTTCCCATATTGATGTTCCCAAGTGTAAAAAGACTGTTTTCATCCTGCAGGTGGTACTCCGAGACTTAGTTTAAGAGGGCGAGCACAAAAAGTCAAACTTAAAAAAAAGTCAACCCCGAAAAAGTCAACCCCAGAAAGTCAACTACTGAAAAAGTCAACCCACTTTCAAAATCAAGATTTTAAGTTCAATTGAAAAATGGCGAAAGAATTTTGATAATCCGAGGTCTACATTGAAAGATATGGAGTTCGGAAGTTGGGATTTGGAGATTCAGTAGAAAGGAAACCCTAATCCGAGAAATTTGGGGAAAAGTGCTTAAACGATCAAACTGGTCGAAATTGAAGGTTCCAAATGAAAGATAAGCACTGACTACGGGTAATGGAGAAGTCACTTGCAAGAAAAACCGAAAAAAAAGTCAATCCGGGAGAAAACCGAGAATTAGGGTTTTTAGTGGATTTCGGTGAAATCGGGAAGAATCACAGAAATGGCCCGACTTGGTAAGACCAAAGCCCCCAATGGATGAGGAATGATTAAAAAGGATGGCCCAAGGCTCAGATTGAAGAAAATCTGAAAATCGGACTTGTTTTGAGCAAAACCGGGTTTCGGAGGTTAAAGGGTAAAATTGGAAAAATTTGGGAAAAATAGCAAATGGACTCCGAAAATTATGGAAAATTTGTCAATCTCATTCTTAAATCATTTGAAAGAGATTGGAGAAAGAAAATCTTGATTCCGAGTTCGTTTGCAAAGTGGCCAAATCCCGGGCTTCTTATGCAGTAATTCAAAAAGATAAATCCCGGAAAAATAGCAAATGGACTCCAAAAATTCTGAAATTTGGCAAATCTCAATTTTAAATTATTTGGAAGAGATTGGCGAAAGAAAATCTTGATTCCGAGTTCGTTTGCAAAATGGCCAAATCCCGGGCCTCCTATGCAGTAATTCAAGCCGATAAATCCCAAAAAAATACCAAATGAGCTCCAAAAATTATGAAAACTTCCAGATCACACTTTTTAATTATTTTGAAGAGATTGGTGAAGAAAAATCTTGATTTGGAGCTCGTTTAAAAAATGGTAAAATGTAGGGGCATAAAAGGGCATTTTTGGGAAGAAAAAATCCAAATAAATAGCAAACGGACTCGGATAATTTTGAAAACTTCCAGAACTCAATATTTTATTATTTTGGAAGTATTAAAAAAAGAAAAATTGAATTTGGAGTCCGTTTGATATTTATTTGCATCCGGGGGGCAAAATGGTCATTTCATCCAAGCAACCGAAAAGGGCTTTTTTGGGCCTTCAAAAAAATCAGAGTTGGGCTGGAAAAGAGAAGTGCTGGCATGCCCAAGCCCAAAGAAAGGAGGAAGCTTCTAATTTTTTTTTTTAAATCAAGTGGTTAAAAATCAAGAGTTAGTTAACCATTCTCTTTGATCAAGCCATGGTGATTAAACCACATAGGTTAAGAAAGATGTCAACATTATTTTTGCATAGCTGTAATTTGAGAGGGCTGAGATGCTAATCTAAAGGTGGTAATTTCATGACTTTTCATCTTGAATTATTGGCCATTTGATGGAAATTAGGTTACACAAAAATGACAACATCTTGGAGGTTATATAACCATGCATTAAGGCTAGCCCTAAGGGAAGGGAGGCAGATTTTGGTTTCTTCTTTTCCATTTTGGCTGATTTCTCTTAGTTTTTCTTAGTTTTTATCTTCTTGGTTGAGAGCAAAAAAAGAAAAGTTTAGAAATAAAGGAAAGTTTGAAGAGAAAAGCTTGAAATATTAGCTTCTTGAGGTTGCTCTTGAGCACCAACTCTTGCACTTTCATTTTCTATTCTTGTTTTTTGCTATTTTAATCTCTACTTGGTGAGTTTTCATTTTAAAATAATGTTTCTTGTTCTTCCTTCATTTCCTTCCTTAAGTATATTTTTTTTACATTTTGTTTTTACAATAAACTCACCATGGCCAAATGGCCTACATTATTTATTTTAAGTTGTTGTTTCAATTCATTTTACCATATTATTTATGCTATTTTCTTTGTTTTTGATGTTTTAAGTGTTATGTTATTTCATGTTCTTAAGTTATATTTAATTTGGTTGCTTTGTTTGTTGCCATTTATGTCTTAGATATCATGTTTTTGCATTTTTAATTTTCTGTTTTCATGTTGTTTAAATTTGAGCATGTTTTAGAGTTAGCATATTAAGTGTTTGTGAAAATGCTTGTGTGATTCTTTGCATGATTCTTGTTTTATATCTTAGTGAGCATGTTTCAGATTTGGTATATTAGGTGTTTGTGAAAATGCTTGTGTGATTTTTGTGTTATGACTTAGTTTTTCATGCTAGCATACCAAGTGTTTGTGAAAATGCCATGCTTGTTGGAGCTTGGGGCCATTTGGCTACTCCATGTGTTTTGCATTGTGTGTTGTATTTTTTGTCATGCTAGTTGTTAGGTTTTTGCATTTGCATGATATTTGGTTGGATTTTTGAATTAAGCATGCCTTGTGTTTGTGAAAATGCCATGCATGTCTTAGGTCTAGGTTACATTAAATGCCATGCAAGTTCATGTTAGGTCTAGGCCATATTATTTATGTCATGCATTTTCCTTACATTTAGGTTTAGATCCATGCATTTCATGCATTATGTTTGCTGCATTGTTTCATGCATTTCATGTTCATGCCACTTGAATAATGACTTGAGCCAATTAATGGTTCAAAGTCATGCTCTCTTGAGCACACTTGTGGAAAATTAAGTTTGTCAAATTGATTATTCTACCTTTGTGATTTTTTTACTTAGCCAATTTTTATCCAACTTTCAAAAAGTCCTAGCTACTGCTTTCAAGTCATTTTATGAGTTTCAAATATTTTTATTTTTATTTTTAAATGATTTTATCAAAGACAAAAAAAATGTGTTGGCAAAGCAGTTTTTTTTTCCACCCAAAACTCGTACATCTCCGATTTTTCTGGGAATTCATCTTTGATCAGAAAATTAAGCCAATTTTTTCTCATGTAGTTTTATATGTCTTGAGTCTCCAGTATTTTTTTTTAGAATTTTTGGAATTTTTAAAAATAGGGTAAAAAATCGTGGATTAAAACTGGACAGTGGAGTCAGGATTGAATTTAAAGAAAAACAAAGCAGTTTTTTCTCCTCCAAAAACTCGTACATCTCTGATTTTTCTGGGAATTTATCTTTGATCAAAAAATTAAGCCGATTTTTTCTCGTGTAGTTTTAAATGTCGTGAGTCTCCAGTATTTTTTTCAGAATTTTTGGAATTTTTTAAAATAGGGTAAAAAATCATGGATTAAAACTGGACAGTGGAGTCAGAATTGAATTTAAAGAAAAACAAAGCAGTTTTTTCTCCTCCAAAAACTCGTACATCTCTCATTTTTCTGGGAATTCATCTTTGATTCGAAAATTAAGCCGATTTTTTTTCGTGTAGTTTTACATGTTCTGAGTTTCCAGTATTTGTTTTAGAATTTTTGGAATTTTTAAAAATAGGATAAAAATTCGTGGATTAAAACTGGACAGTGGAGTCAGAATTGAATTTAAAAAAAAAAACAATTTTCTGTTTTGGTTAATTTACTTAGAGTGGGCTGATTAGAAGGGTTAGCTACTGACTTAGGGTAATTTCTAAGCCTTTTCAAACTCTAAAAATGGTTTTTCAAGTCCCGGGTTAAGGGTAGTCAAGTCCGGATTTTTTAAACTTAGGAAATTAGAGCCATTTTAAAGAAATTAGCCCAGTTTTTATTTTTAATTCAAGCTTTTCAAAATTGTTTTCAAACAATCACAAAGTATTTTGGTTTTAGAATATTTAATTTGACATATTTTCCTAAGGTAGCCGGATATCTTTTTAGATATACGGATTTCCTTAATTAAAGGAAAAAAATACATTTCATGCATTGCATTTTTATATTCATGCATTTTATATAATATGTGATTCTTGCTATAATAATTTCTATGATATTGTTGTTATTTTGATTTATATTTTTTGATGTTACATGGTTTATTATATGGTTTCGAATATTTCATGATATCCTATGCTTTTATTTAGTTATCTTTATTTAGCATATACGTATTCATTTATTTTAAATGTTTTCAAAAGATAATGGTTTTCAATAAAAATAAAGATATTCCCGAGTTACAATAATTCATGAGTTCTCTACCGGGTTTGCTGGAGGGAATATCATCAATTATCATTAATAAAGGAATATCTTTCTTTCAAAAAAGAGAATGATTCGGAAAGTTTTCCAAAACTAATAAAAATTTCTATATTTTGCCACGTTTGTTGGGGAATATAGGAAAATTTTGAATTTATAAATTCTGGATCATTTTCAATAAAAAAAATGAAATTATTTTTCTTTAAATTGGGAATTAACTTGAAATACTAAATTTAAAACCAACTTTTTACCGAGACTTGAGATAACACACGGTTAATAAGGTACCGATTTATACGGGCGTTGTGGGGGTGCTAATCCTTCCCCGCACGTAACCGACTCCCGAACCCGTTTCTTTGATTTCTCTGGTTTTAACGCAGACTTGAAATTGGTTTTAAAAATATTTTAATTAATTTTTAAAATATTTTTATAAAACCGGTTTTAATAGGTGGCCGATCACACCTAGCTAAAAAAGATTGGTGGCGACTCCATGTCTTTTTTAAGGTCATTTTCAAAACTTTCATTTTTCTAGAGGAATTAAGTCGACTTTTCCTCGTTTTTTTTTAATGTCACGCTTAACGAATAATAAAGTCTTGCGATGAGACTCGTCGTTATTTTTTTTTTTTAGGTTGCGACAAGCTACTCTGAGGGTTCGTAGCTTAATCCGTTCAAAAGCTACTCTGAGGGTTCGTAGCTTAATCCGTTCAAAAGCTACTCTGAGGGTTCGTAGCTTAATCCGTTCAAAAGCTACTCTGAGGGTTTATAGCTTAATCCGTTCAAAAGCTACTTGGTGAGTTTTCATTTTAAAATAATGTTTCTTGTTCTTCCTTCATTTCCTTTCTTAAGTATATTTTTCTTACATTTTGTTTTTACAATAAACTCACCATGGCCAAATGGCCTACATTATTTATTTTAAGTTGTTGTTTTTGATTCATTTTATCATATTGTTTATGCTATTTTCTTTATTTTTGATGTTTTAAATATTATGTTATTTCATGTTCTGAAGTTATATTTAATTTGGTTGCTTTGTTTGTTGCCATTTATGTCTTAGATATCATGTTTTTGCATTTTTAATTTTCTGTTTTCATGTTGTTTAAATTTGAGCATGTTTTAGAGTTAGCATATTAAGTGTTTGTGAAAATGCTTGTGTGATTCTTTGCATGATTCTTGTTTTATATCTTAGTGAGCATGTTTTAGATTTGGTATATTAGGTGTTTGTGAAAATGCTTGTGTGATTTTTGTGTTATGACTTAGTTTTTCATGCTAGCATACCAAGTGTTTGTGAAAATGCCATGCTTGTTGAAGCTTGGGGCCATTTGGCTACTCCATGTGTTTTGCATTGTGTGTTGTATTTTTGTCATGCTAGTTGTTAGGTTTTTGCATTTGCATGATATTTGGTTGGATTTTTGAATTAAGCATGCCTTGTGTTTGTGAAAATGCCATGCATGTCTTAGGTCTAGGTTACATTAAATGCCATGCAAGTTCATGTTAGGTCTAGGCCATATTATTTGTGTCATGCATTTTCCTTACATTTAGGTTTAGATCCATGCATTTCATGCATTATGTTTGCTGCATTGTTTCATGCATTTCATGTTCATGCCACTTGAATAATGACTTGAGCCAATTAATGGTTCAAAGTCATGCTCTCTTGAGCACACTTGTGGAAAATTAAGTTTGTCAAATTGATTATTCTACCTTTGTGATTTTTTTTATTTAGCCAATTTTTATCTAACTTTCAAAGAGTCCTAGCTACTGCTTTCAAGTCATTTTATGAGTTTCAAATATTTTTATTTTTATTTTTAAATGATTTTATCAAAGACAAAAAAAATGTGTTGGCAAAGCAGTTTTTTTTTCCACCCAAAACTCGTACATCTCCGATTTTTCTGGGAATTCATCTTTGATCAGAAAATTAAGCCAATTTTTTCTCATGTAGTTTTATATGTCCTGAGTCTCCAGTACTTTTTTTAGAATTTTTGGAATTTTTAAAAATAGGGTAAAAAATCGTGGATTAAAACTGGACAGTGGAGTCAGGATTGAATTTAAAGAAAAACAAAGCAGTTTTTTCTCCTCCAAAAACTCGTAGATCTCTGATTTTTCTGGGAATTCATCTTTGATCAAAAAATTAAGCCGATTTTTTCTCGTGTAGTTTTAAATGTCGTGAGTCTCCAGTATTGTTTTCAGAATTTTTGGAATTTTTTAAAATAGGGTAAAAAATCGTGGATTAAAACTAGACAGTGGAGTCATAATTGAATTTAAAGAAAAACAAAGCAGTTTTTTCTCCTCCAAAAACTCGTACATCTCTGATTTTTCTGGGAATTCATCTTTGATTCGAAAATTAAGCCGATTTTTTTTCGTGTAGTTTTACATGTTCTGAGTTTCCAGTATTTTTTTTAGAATTTTTGGAATTTTTAAAAATAGGATAAAAATTCGTGGATTAAAACTGGACAGTGGAGTCAGAATTGAATTTAAAAAAAAAAAAACAATTTTCTGTTTTGGTTAATTTACTTAGAGTGGGCTGATTAGAAGGGTTAGCTACTGACTTAGAGTAATTTCTAAGCCTTTTCAAACTCTAAAAATGGTTTTTCAAGTCCCGGGTTAAGGGTAGTCAAGTCCGGATTTTTTAAACTTAGGAAATTAGAGCCATTTTAAAGAAATTAGCCCAGTTTTTATTTTTAATTCAAGCTTTTCAAAATTGTTTTCAAACAATCACAAAGTATTTTGGTTTTAGAATATTTAATTTGACATATTTTCCTAAGGTAGCCGGATATCTTTTTAGATATACGGATTTCCTTAATTAAAGGAAAAAAATACATTTCATGCATTGCATTTTTATATTCATGCATTTTATATAATATGTGATTCTTGCTATAATAATTTCTATGATATTGTTGTTATTTTGATTTATATTTTTTGATGTTACATGGTTTATTATATGGTTTCGAATATTTCATGATATCCTATGCTTTTATTTAGTTATCTTTATTTAGCATATACGTATTCATTTATTTTAAATGTTTTCAAAAGATAATGGTTTTCAATAAAAATAAAGATATTCCCGAGTTAAAATAATTCATGAGTTCTCTACCGGGTTTGCTGGAGGGAATATCATCAATTATCATTAATAAAGGAATATCTTTCTTTCAAAAAAGAGAATGATTCGGAAAGTTTTCCAAAACTAATAAAAATTTCTATATTTTGCCACGTTTGTTGGGGAATATAGGAAAATTTTGAATTTATAAATTCTGGATCATTTTCAATAAAAAAAATGAAATTATTTTTCTTTAAATTGGGAATTAACTTGAAATACTAAATTTAAAACCAACTTTTTACCGAGACTTGAGATAACACACGATTAATAAGGTACCGATTTATACGGGCGTTGTGGGGGTGCTAATCCTTCCCCACACGTAACCGACTCCCGAACCCGCTTCTTTGATTTCTCTGGTTTAAAACGCAGACTTGAAATTGGTTTTTAAAATATTTTAATTAATTTTTAAAATATTTTATAAAACCGGTTTTAATAGGTGGCCGATCACACCTAGCTAAAAAAGATTGGTGGCGACTCCATGTCTTTTTTTAAGGTCATTTTCAAAACCTTCATTTTTCTAGAGGAATTAAGTCGACTTTTCCTCGATTTTTTTTAATGTCACGCCTAACGAATAATAAAGTCTTGCGATGAGACTCGTCGTTATTTTTTTTAGGTTGCGACAGCTTGGCGACTCCACTGGGGACATATTAGAGAGTCAGGCCTAGAAATTAGTCGTGTGTTATCAAAGTCTCGGTTTTGTTGGTTTAATTGGTATTTAATTTTAATTCCCATATTTTTTTTAATAAGGAGAATTTTGAAAATAATAAAATATTTTAAATATGTTCATACTCATGTGCATGCATTTTATTATTTTTCTCTAGCTATTTAAGGTTGAATATTATAACTGCTTGTCGGTTAATGCGTTACACTATTCTTGAATGTTTTAATTGTTAGGACATTTAGAATAAGGTTTGTAGAATAGGTGGTGACAGGTTTGTTTTGTTTCTCCACACACACTACACGTGCATTTGCATAACATGAATCCTCTACCCGGGTTCGGTCCTTTTAAGTGGAAGTAAAGTAACTAAGCCTTCGTGATTGATCCTCCGTATGGGCTAGTGAAACACTTTCGGAGTATAAAGTACCTAATGCCTTCGTGATAATCCTCCGTACGGGCATAGGAAAATATACTCTAACGAATTGAACCCGCTTTTATCGGGGTGCCTTACTAGCCTTCACCGGCGACAGTGAGGAATAATTCGGGGCCTTAGAACCGATTCACCCTCATATAGTGAACCTAGGCGAAGCCATCCCGAATTTCCGTTAGATATACCGAAAATAGGAACACATGGGAAGGACATTTCTAAACTTTTTGTTACCTGTTTTACACTCCGAATAAGTGTGGTAGATCGGGAAACGATGTACGTACATCGCCCGTAATAAATGTGATACTCCGCCTCGAAGGCATCGTGATGCCTAAATAAGCAGACATTGCTAGGGCAGATGTTCATTAGCTGTTTTTTTTAATAAAAAAAAAAAACCTTTTTCAAGCATTTTTGCATGTGGCACATTTCATGCATGTGTAAATAAAGCATGTACATTGTTGGTTGTATTATTGATCTCATTCTTTGCAATAAACAGTTGGTAATTGAATTTGATGATTTCATAAAACCGGTAGTGTCACATGAGCATTTGCATATTGTACCATAGTAAGATCCACCCTGAAATTCTTTTGAAAATGATGTGATTGGTTTATCAAAAAAAAAAAATCAAAAAAAAAAAAAATTGGAGGCAAATCCTGCATAATGAGATTTTTGAATAGTCCCACCAATTTCGTGTAATCATTAATTTCTTTGTATATACCTTTGTGTTAATTCATTTATTTTTGCATGTATCATTTTGACATCATATTATAGTCATAGCATGCATGGTCATTCATTGTAAGATACGTTTATGACATGCGCAGTCATTATCTGTATATACCTGGCATTAGATTGCATCCATAGCATACATAGTCATCATAATTTCTCTATATATGTTCATGCATTAATCATCAGTTTATTCATGCACATAGGAATAGAGCATGTACATTCATAATTGTATTCCTAATCTCATGACATTTTCATTTGCATGAAAGGGATTCGAGATATGAGGAATGAATCGGAGGAACGATTGGGTGCTTTGGAACGCAATCAAGAGGAATATGGACATGAAATCCGAAAGGTGAAGGAACAACTTGCCAAATTGCTGAAAATGGTTGAGGATATGGGTAACAGTAAAGGTGAACTTTCTCAGGGCTTCGCATCATCTTCGGATCAACCAAAACCATTAGGCCCAGAACACATAATCCTTGCTGGATCCTGCGCTTGTCAATGCCACAAAGGTTGCAATCCTGATGAAATTATGGACAAAATCGTGAAAATGATTAAACCTGAGAGCCTGATACCAAAGATAGAAACCTTGGATCCTGTACCATACCTGCAAACTGTTCGAGGTCCAAGCCAGTATCCCCACCCTACCATGGTCCAATCGTCCATTGGGATGACCACTACGGGATTCCTGAATCCCACTCCATCACCAACAACTACCAGTTCATACTATTTCCCTCATCAACCACCTTATCCAGCATCTGGGATAGGAACCTCGAGCTATGTACAACCTCCAAAGGCCCCGTATCCGAATCCATACCCTCACCATGCTGTTCCGCCACATCTCCATGTAAACACTCTGGTTCGGACCTTAGTGCCACCACCAAGTGCCCCAACTCCTAGGCCATGTGTAACTAAGAAACGACCCCAGGATAAGACCCAAATGCCTTTTGATCCCATTCCAATCAGCTACCAAGAGCTCCTCCCTATACTGATCCAAAATCACATGGTTGCCTGTGTCCCATTGAAACCCCTGTTACCACCATATCCAATGTGGTATAATCCAAATGAAAGATGTGATTATCACTGTGGAATTGTTGGCCATAGCATCGAAGATTGTATAGCAGTCAAAAGGAAAGTGCAAGCTCTCATAGATGCCAAGTGGTTGGATCCAACGACACTGATTGATAAAGGACTGGGAAAACGCCATTAGGATTGGGAGATTTACAGCATTGAAGTGGAAAGACTTTCGGTCTTATATGATGTAATAGGATTTCACTTTTTCAGTAGCCGGCTCTTATAGCCTTAGGATGCTAGGAAGAATAAAGTGCTTGTAAAGACAGTTTTAACTACTGCTCAAATTTTGTAAAACATGGTTTATACCATTGTGAACATTGATATGGGAATGAATTGAGTATGCTTCAAATTTATAAGATGTTGATGATTAAGTTCCTCCGATTCTTATTTCCTCCGTGATATCTTCCCCTTTGCATTTTGCATCCCATCAATTATTTGTCAGGTTGCATTCATAACAAACATAGTCAGCATAATTTCTTTGTATATGTTCATGCATTAATTTGCTTATTACATACATCATGTTAGCATTAGGTCGCATTCATGACACACATGGTTAGCATGATTTTCTTTGTATATACTCTATATCAATCATTCATTGTTTGCATGTATCATAATTGACACCGTGTTGCATTCATAGGATATATGATCATTCATTGGGAAACATGCTAAAATGCACATGATCAGTCATTGCATATATCCATGTGTTGATTTGTTTATTCTTTGTTTGCAACATGTTGGCATTGTGATTGCATTTATCACATATATGGTCAGCATGTTTCCATTGTACATATCCATACATCATATTGTTTAGGCTTCACATGCATGAAATTGCATTCATGGCTCATTCATCATGACATACATTTGGGGGAAATAAAATAGAAGTTGGCTTGGCTTTAGGAGTCTTTGAAAGAATTTCCATTTCAAATCAGAAGAAGTACTGAGTACACTTTTAATACAGGCCGGTGCTATGGAGGATGAACAAGTTGCCCAAATGGAAAAAATGGAAAGGGAACAGAGAGAATTGCGAGAACAGCTAGCAAAATCTCAAGCAGAATCTAAGGATCAGATGACTAAACTGATGGAGCTAATGTCTGCTGTAATGAAGGGAAAAGGATACACCGAAAACTTTGTCGCCGGAGAAAGGTTAGAGGTACAAAAGGGCCAAGATGAGGTAGCAATAAGTGATGCCCAGAACACTGTTAACCCCGTCAATGTCCTAAAATCAGATGATCCGGCTGAACAGGCAAAGTTGAAAAGGGTTGCAGTAAATGAGGTTGAGTTGGCAGATTCCCAAGGGAAATATCAGTTGTTAGATGAAAGGCTCCGGGCAATAGAAAGAAAAGATGTATTCGGGAGTGTGGAGGCGAAAGAACGATGCTTGGTCCTCGATTTAGTCATTCCTCCTAAGTTCAAGATCCCTGACTTTGTGAAATATGACGGGACGACCGATCCATCAGCCCACATCACTATGTTCTGCCGAAAGATGACAAGTCAGATAGATAATGATAAGCTTTTGATTCACTGCTTTCAGGATAGCCTCAGCGGGTCCGCAATTAGGTGGTATAGTCAGTTGAGCAAGGATCAGATTCGCTCTTGGAGTGATTTGGCTGGGGCTTTTCTAAACCAGTACAAGCATATGACCGACAAGACACTTGATCGTCTCACTTTGCAAAATATGGAGAAAAGAGCTACTGAGAGCTTCAAAGAATATGTGCAACGGTGGATGAGCCTGGCCGTCCAAGTACAACCGCCCTTAACTCAGAAGGAAACCACTGTCCTTTTTGTGAATACACTGCAGGCCCCGTACTATGATATACTTGTTGGCAACATCACAAATAATTTTTCAGACATGGTAATTTCAGGGGAGATGATTGAGAATGCTATCAAGGATGGGAAAATTGAAGGAGAAAGAACATCCAATACCAAGAACAAGGGGGCATCTGAAAAGAAAAAGGAAGATACCCAAGTCGTGGAAGACTTTGCCCCACCTCCCCAATTCTCCTCATATCAGCCATTTTACTCTACCCTGAATAATGTCTCTCATGGTTTTTATCCCTACCAACCAATGACTGCAACTACACCAGAATTTACATCTGTCTATCAATCGAACATCCTCGGGAATAATCGAAGGGGGCATAAAAAGCGAAAAATAAATCTGGTTGACCCGATTCCTGTGACATACAGTGAGCTACTACCTCAACTCATCCAGAATCACCTTGTGACACCCATGCAAATAGCGCCTCTGAAGCCCCCTTATCCGAGCTGGTATGATGCTAATGAGTGTTGTGGGTACCATTCTGGCAATCAAGGTCACTCAACAGAGAACTGCCCCGCTTTGAAGTACAAGGTCAGAGATCTCATCAAGGCTGGTTCGATAAGTTTTGAAGATGGGGAAGCCAAGTGTCATAAGAAACATTGTGCATGATCATATTAGGTTTTTGACGCATGTAGTTCTATACACTGTGATGATAAAAGCACTTGTCTCATGTTAACATCTACATGAATTAAATGAATTTTGAATTTTAAATGCTTTGTGTTTGTTGTGTTTCAACAATAACTTGAATTTGCAAAAACAAGCATTAAGGAATTTTTAGTGATGGATAGTCTCAAGAAGATTGATGATCAGTGTTACAAATGACCCAATACCTTCTCCATTCTCTTTAGGTTTTCCTAAGCCTAAATCTCTTAAACCAAGAGCACTTGAAAGACCTAATGCTTCAAGGGATATGAATGATTTGACTTCATAGAAGTATTGTCATTGCAGAATAAGCAAGGATGTAAATCCTAGTCTAGGCTATGAACAAAGGAACGAACTTTTTAAAAATTTTCGAATTCCTTGAAAATCAAACAAATGAGACATTTTTTCAAGAGTCTAGATTTTGATAATTTGGTGTGTGTCAAGATTGTGCTAAAACCATTCATGACCTTTCCCAATAACCACAAAACACTAATTGCCCAAACATCACTTCATGATTGACATCCTGGGGCACAATGATTAAACTAGATTATCCCTTGTCCCAGAGAAAACCCGTTTTTGGGTCATATTTTCCTTATCTCTTCAAAAAAAACTCAGATTGGAAACTCAGCCTTTTCAAAATAGACCTAGACTTGCTATGTTCCTCGTTGATACAGATTCTCATGGTTAATCAAATTGGGGCATCATGGACACATGGTAAAGAAGGATGGGCTAATGCATGAATCATTGGGGGGATGCGACGAAAAAAAAAAAAGAAAAATCGTGATATCATGCATGTGAGAATTCGGATGATTCCAAAGTGCAAAATGAAATTCTGAATATCTATTTCCCCTGGGGATTGATTTTCAATGTGAATATTTGTGCTTGACATGAGAAATGGCCATCTTTCATATCCCTTTCAAAAAAAAAATTTATTATCCATAGTCACCCCTTTTGAGCCAAAAGAATTCTTTCTTCTTTGAACCCTGATGAAGGATTACCCTCTACACTGGGGGGCAAATGCGAGGAAAGGTCTTTTCAAAGATCATTGAGAAATGAGTGACAGCTCAAGGATAGACACAAAGCAAATGGAGCCCCGAATAAATAGGGCGCACTCTGTCAAAGAAAAAAGATGAGGAAAAGATGGCGAAATAAAAGCCAAGAAAAACAAAAAAAAACACAATAAAAAAGAAAACAAAATGTGTGAAAGACATGGCAAATTGAAAGCCAAGAACGAGGAAAGAAAGACACAAAAGTCAAAAGGAAAGAAATGTCCAAGAAGGGACAAATGCTTCAAAGAGAATCCTCCTCAAGAAATGATCCTTGATCTGATTACCCTCAAACACATATTTTGGGCCTATTTATCCTTTCTTTCTGAACCCTGAGCTATGGCCTACATTATATGCTTTTAAAGTCCATTTTGATCAAGCATGAATATTTAATTTGAAAGGTTTTTCCTCAGATTTTATCCCATTTCATCGAATTATCATTTCACAAAGAAAGAATTTAGAATTCTCAAGTGCATGGTAAAAAAAAAACAAAAAAAATGGAAAGAATGGGACTCTAGGGCGAAAACCCAAAAATGGGCGGTCTAGAGTAAATTTGGAAATTTTCGATGCCATCTATGATAGTGTCGATACCCCAAAAGAAAAGATCTTATTAAAGGAGTGGTCATCGAGGAACATCTAGGAATTCCTGAACCCCCCAAATTGTCAGTTCTCATTCAGAAGATTGTCTTCAAAAACTGAAACTTTTTTCCTCCAAAATCAACTTTCCAGTTTAAACATCCCGGCCAATCTTGACGCTTGTCAAAATGCCTTGATATGGAAACTAAAAGAATGTTGAATTTGTTTGGTTCTCAATGAATTCATGATTTATAAAAACTGTTCCATTTGTGAGCCTAGAAGGGATATACATTTTTGTCATGAAGTTTTCTTGGAAAAGCCAGAATCTTGTTATACCAAGCCTTGCCAATCCAGTTGAAAAAAAAAAAACAGATTGATACTTAGAGAAATTTCTAACAATGATCATCAGTCTTCCAAAGATTTGTACGTCACACATTGTGGGGTTAATATTTTTGTTCAGAAGTTTTCAAAATGCGAAAACAAATAAAAAGATTTTTTTGAAATACCCATTTTGATGTTGGCATGAGACAAGGATTTTTCTAACTCAAAGGTGTAGAACTGCCAGGATAGGTCTTGACTTCCAGATATGAGAAGAAGAAATAGAACCCGGTTCAGATCTCTGTTGATGAAAGTTTGAAAAACTGTTGGGGCAAAGAGAATAGCCAAAATGAATTGAAGATATACTCTGATTTGAAGAGGAAAAATGAATTTGAAAGGCTAAGCCAAAGTCTAGAAAAACAGCCGGGGGCACTTGCATCACTCATGAGCACTCATCTCTTTATCGAGCTTTTGCATCTGCACAGTGTCGGCAAGCATTTGCATCATTCATGGGTATTTGCATTGGCATTATTCCATAAGCATCTGTATTTTACCTTTACATTTACATTCTTCATGGAATTCGTATTTGTGTCATCTCAAGCAATTGCATCATTTCTAGAATCATTGCATTTTCATTACTGTGTGGTAATTGTAGTTACACCATTCATAAACCAGTTACATGAACACAATTAGTAGGGGCATCTGCATCATGAAACATGGGCATCAATCCAAGTCATTTACATTTGCATTAAAGACATTTGCACCAGTTTAAGTCATTTCGTGTCTTATTCAACACCTGCATCTGCATCAAAAAGCATTCGCATCTTCTCAAAATCGTTAGGGTAATTTTCAACAATTCTTCAAAGAACATCTTTAAGACCTCCGGGCATAACTTTTTTTTTCAGGGGTAAGGCCTATGGGCACCATTTTTAAGACCTCCGGGCATAATTTTTCAAATCACAGGTAAGACCTCCGGGCAACATCTTTAAGACCTCCGGGCATAACTCTTTTTTCAGGGGTAAGGCCTATGGGCACCATTTTTAAGACCTCCGGGCATAATTTTTCAAATCACAGGTAAGACCTCCGGGCAACATCTTTAAGACCTTCGGGCATAACTTTTTCAGGGGTAAGGCCTTCGGGCGCCAATTTTTAAGACCTCCGGGCATAATTTCCAATTTTTAAGACCTCCGGGCATAATTTCCAATTTTTAAGACCTCCGGGCATAATTTTTCAAATCACAGGTAAGACCTCCGGGCAACATCTTTAAGACCTCCGGGCATAACTTTTTCAGGGGTAAGGCCGCCGGGCACCAATTTTTAAGACCTCCGGGCACTAGTTTTTTAAGACCTCCGGGCACCAATTTTAAAGACCTTCGGGCATAAATTTTTCTTTTGAAAATCGAATTCGTTTTCTTAAGACGAATCGAGCCTTGTTTAGGCAGGGAATTCAATTTAAGGACAGAATCTTCAATTTATTATTTTTAAAAAAAATAAAAAAAAATTGAAAATTTGAAAAATTGAAAAATAGAAAAAATAGAAAAAAAAAGAAAAAAAGAGAAGGAAAAAAAGTAGAAAATGAAAAATGCAAAAATGAATGAAGAAATGAAAAAGAAAACCCCTTTCCTTTCCATGTGATTTCAAATGACCGTACAAAATTAGTGTTGGTTTATCTTTGCCTGATTCCTGATTCTCAGCAATAGCCAAAGCATGAGCACCTTGTTAAAAGACATGTGCATCTGCATCATTTCTCAAAGCTTCTGGTGGGGATATCCAGAATTTTACAGTTTTAAAAGTGAACAAGTCTTCGGTGGTGATAGCTGAAGCCTCTGGTGGAGATATCAAGAGTTTTAAAATCCTTTGAAAAGGTAAAAAGTCTTCGGTGGTGATAGCTGAAGCTTCTGGTGGTGATACCTAGAATTTTACAGTTTTAAAAATGAGCAAGACTTCGGTGGTGATAGCTGAAGCCTCTGGTGGAGATATCCAGAGTTTTAACATCCTTTGAAAAGATAGAAAGTCTTCAGTGGTGATAGCTGAAGCTTCTGGAGTTGATACCCAGAATTTTTACATTTTAAAAAAAAATGAGCAAGACTTTGGTGGTGATAGCCGAAGCTTCTGGAGGAGATATCCAGAATTTTAAACACAGCTGAGAACAAGACAGGTTAAGGCCCCGAGACCATCGTCGAGGTCATTTCCTTTCTTGCAAATCCAATTTGTTTCCTTAAGACGAATCGAGCCTTGTTTAGGCAGGGAATTCAATTTAAGGACAAATCTTCAATTTACTGTTTTAAAAAAAAAAAATTTGAAAAAAAAAATGAAAAAGAGAAAAAATGAAAAAAATAGAAAATGAAAAAAGAAAATAAAAAAAATGCAAAATGCAAAAATGAAAAAATGAAAATGAAAAAGAAACCCCTTTCCCTTTCCTTCACATGTGATGTCACTGACCGTACAAAATTAGTGTCGGTTTATCTTTGCCTGATTCCTGATTCTCAGCAATAGCCAAAGAGGGGCAGCTGTAGACACCTAATTTTGTCCGGAGCACTAAACAGGTATGTTTTCCTCCCATATTGATGTTTCCGAGTATAAAAAGACTGTTTTCATCCTGCAGGTGGTACTCCGAGACTTAGTTTAAGAGGGCGAGCACAAAAAGTCAAACATAAAAAAAAGTCAACCCCGAAAAAGTCAAACCCAAAAAAGTCAACCCTAGAAAGTCAACTACTGAAAAAGTCAACCCACTTTCAAAATCAAGATTTTAAGTTCAATTGAAAAATGGAGAAAGAATTTTGATAATCCGAGGTCTACATTGAAAGATATGGACTTCGGAAGTTGGGATTTGGAGATTCAGTAGAAAAGAAACCCTAATCCGAGAAATTTGGGGAAAAGTGCTTAAACGATCAAACTGGTCAAAATTGAAGGTTCCAAATGAAAGATAAGCACTGACTACGGGTAATGGAGAAGTCACTTGCAAGAAAAACCGAGAGAAAAGTCAATCCGGGAGAAAACCGAGAATTAGGGTTTTAGTGGATTTCGGTGAAATCAGGAAGAATCACAGAAATGGCCCGACTTGGTAAGACCAAAGCCCCCAATGGATGAGGAATGATTAAAAAGGATGGCCCAAGGCTCGGATTGAAGAAAATCTGAAAATGGGACTTGTTTTGAGCAAAACCAGGTTTCGGAGGTTAAAGGGCAAAATTGGAAAAATTTGGGAAAAATAGCAAATGGACTCCGAAAATTATGGAAAATTTGTCAATCTCATTCTTAAATCATTTGAAGGATATTGGTGAAGAAAAATCTTGATTTGGAGCTCGTTTAAAAAATGGTAAAAAGTAGGGGCATAAAAGGATATTTTGGGAAGAAAAAATCCAAATAAATAGCAAACGGACTCGGATAATTTTAAAAACTTCCAGAACTCAATATTTTATTATTTTGGAAGTATTAAAAAAAGAAAAATTGAATTTGGAGTCCGTTTGATATTTATTTTGCATCCGGGGGGCAAAATGGTCGTTTCACCCAAGCAACCGAAAAGGGCTTCTTTGGGCCTTGCAAAAATCAGAGCTGGGCTGGAAAAGAGAAGTGCTGGCCTGCCCAAGCCCAAAGGAAGGAGGAAGCTTAGGATTTTTTCAATCAAGTGATTAAAAATCAAGAGTTAAGTTAGAGATTTTCATTTTTGAGCCTAAGTCCCAATCCCACATCCCTTTGTAATGTCAAGCCAAGGAGGTGCTCACCTTATAAATAAGGAGTCTTGGCCTTTGGTTGAAATCACCCACTACCCCTTGTGAGATAGTCTATACACTTGTATTAGGATTATCCGGGTGGTGAGTCATAGTGTTTTACTCTGAGGGTTCGTAGCTTAATCCGTTCAAAAGCTACTCTGAGGGTTCGTAGCTTAATCCGTTCAAAAGCTACTCTGAGGGTTCGTAGCTTAATCCGTTCAAAAGCTACTCTGAGGGTTCGTAGCTTAATCCGTTCAAAAGCTACTCTGAGGGTTTATAGCTTAATCCGTTCAAAAGCTACTTGGTGAGTTTTCATTTTAAAATAATGTTTCTTGTTCTTCCTTCATTTCCTTTCTTAAGTATATTTTTCTTACATTTTGTTTTTACAATAAACTCACCATGGCCAAATGGCCTACATTATTTATTTTAAGTTGTTGTTTTTGATTCATTTTATCATATTGTTTATGCTATTTTCTTTATTTTTGATGTTTTAAATATTATGTTATTTCATGTTCTTAAGTTATATTTAATTTGGTTGCTTTGTTTGTTGCCATTTATGTCTTAGATATCATGTTTTTGCATTTTTAATTTTCTGTTTTCATGTTGTTTAAATTTGAGCATGTTTTAGAGTTAGCATATTAAGTGTTTGTGAAAATGCTTGTGTGATTCTTTGCATGATTCTTGTTTTATATCTTAGTCAGCATGTTTTAGATTTGGTATATTAGGTGTTTGTGAAAATGCTTGTGTGATTTTTGTGTTATGACTTAGTTTTTCATGCTAGCATACCAAGTGTTTGTGAAAATGCCATGCTTGTTGAAGCTTGGGGCCATTTGGCTACTCCATGTGTTTTGCATTGTGTGTTGTATTTTTGTCATGCTAGTTGTTAGGTTTTTGCATTTGCATGATATTTGGTTGGATTTTTGAATTAAGCATGCCTTGTGTTTGTGAAAATGCCATGCATGTCTTAGGTCTAGGTTACATTAAATGCCATGCAAGTTCATGTTAGGTCTAGGCCATATTATTTGTGTCATGCATTTTCCTTACATTTAGGTTTAGATCCATGCATTTCATGCATTATGTTTGCTGCATTGTTTCATGCATTTCATGTTCATGCCACTTGAATAATGACTTGAGCCAATTAATGGTTCAAAGTCATGCTCTCTTGAGCACACTTGTGGAAAATTAAGTTTGTCAAATTGATTATTCTACCTTTGTGATTTTTTTTATTTAGCCAATTTTTATCTAACTTTCAAAGAGTCCTAGCTACTGCTTTCAAGTCATTTTATGAGTTTCAAATATTTTTATTTTTATTTTTAAATGATTTTATCAAAGACAAAAAAAATGTGTTGGCAAAGCAGTTTTTTTTCCACCCAAAACTCGTACATCTCCGATTTTTCTGGGAATTCATCTTTGATCAGAAAATTAAGCCAATTTTTTCTCATGTAGTTTTATATGTCCTGAGTCTCCAGTATTTTGTTTAGAATTTTTGGAATTTTTAAAAATAGGGTAAAAAATCGTGGATTAAAACTGGACAGTGGAGTCAGGATTGAATTTAAAGAAAAACAAAGCAGTTTTTTCTCCTCCAAAAACTCGTAGATCTCTGATTTTTCTGGGAATTCATCTTTGATCAAAAAATTAAGCCGATTTTTTCTCGTGTAGTTTTAAATGTCGTGAGTCTCCAGTATTTTTTTCAGAATTTTTGGAATTTTTTAAAATAGGGTAAAAAATCGTGGATTAAAACTAGACAGTGGAGTCAGAATTGAATTTAAAGAAAAACAAAGCAGTTTTTTCTCCTCCAAAAACTCGTACATCTCTGATTTTTCTGGGAATTCATCTTTGATTCGAAAATTAAGCCGATTTTTTTTCGTGTAGTTTTACATGTTCTGAGTTTCCAGTATTTGTTTTAGAATTTTTGGAATTTTTAAAAATAGGATAAAAATTCGTGGATTAAAACTGGACAGTGGAGTCAGAATTGAATTTAAAAAAAAAAAAACAATTTTCTGTTTTGGTTAATTTACTTAGAGTGGGCTGATTAGAAGGGTTAGCTACTGACTTAGGGTAATTTCTAAGCCTTTTCAAACTCTAAAAATGGTTTTTCAAGTCCCGGGTTAAGGGTAGTCAAGTCCGGATTTTTTAAACTTAGGAAATTAGAGCCATTTTAAAGAAATTAGCCCAGTTTTTATTTTTAATTCAAGCTTTTCAAAATTGTTTTCAAACAATCACAAAGTATTTTGGTTTTAGAATATTTAATTTGACATATTTTCCTAAGGTAGCCGGATATCTTTTTAGATATACGGATTTCCTTAATTAAAGGAAAAAAATACATTTCATGCATTGCATTTTTATATTCATGCATTTTATATAATATGTGATTCTTGCTATAATAATTTCTATGATATTGTTGTTATTTTGATTTATATTTTTTGATGTTACATGGTTTATTATATGGTTTCGAATATTTCATGATATCCTATGCTTTTATTTAGTTATCTTTATTTAGCATATACGTATTCATTTATTTTAAATGTTTTCAAAAGATAATGGTTTTCAATAAAAATAAAGATATTCCCGAGTTAAAATAATTCATGAGTTCTCTACCGGGTTTGCTGGAGGGAATATCATCAATTATCATTAATAAAGGAATATCTTTCTTTCAAAAAAGAGAATGATTCGGAAAGTTTTCCAAAACTAATAAAAATTTCTATATTTTGCCACGTTTGTTGGGGAATATAGGAAAATTTTGAATTTATAAATTCTGGATCATTTTCAATAAAAAAAATGAAATTATTTTTCTTTAAATTGGGAATTAACTTGAAATACTAAATTTAAAACCAACTTTTTACCGAGACTTGAGATAACACACGATTAATAAGGTACCGATTTATACGGGCGTTGTGGGGGTGCTAATCCTTCCCCACACGTAACCGACTCCCGAACCCGCTTCTTTGATTTCTCTGGTTTAAAACGCAGACTTGAAATTGGTTTTTAAAATGTTTTAATTAATTTTTAAAATATTTTATAAAACCGGTTTTAATAGGTGGCCGATCACACCTAGCTAAAAAAGATTGGTGGCGACTCCATGTCTTTTTTTAAGGTCATTTTCAAAACCTTCATTTTTCTAGAGGAATTAAGTCGACTTTTCCTCGATTTTTTTTAATGTCACGCCTAACGAATAATAAAGTCTTGCGATGAGACTCGTCGTTATTTTTTTTAGGTTGCGACAATATCTATCCATCCCACCAATATTAATGCCATCTATTCCAGATAAACCAATGATATTATATTTATCAGTATTTGAGAGATCCATGGGTTGTGTTTTGGGGCAGCTTGATGATACTGGAAAGAAAGAACAGGCAGTTTACTACCTCAGCAAGAAGTTCACAGATTATGAGTTGAAATATTCGTCGGTAGAAAAGTTATGCTGTGCCTAAGCTTGGACTACTCGAAGACTCAGACAGTACATGTTGTACCACACAATGTGGTTGATTGCCAAGCTAGATCCAACCAAGTACATGTTGGAAGCACCTTCTTTATCAGGGAGGACGGCAAGATGGCAAGTTTTATTGTCAGAGTACGACATTGTATATGTAAGTCAAAAAGCTATCAAGGGAAGTGCAATGGCTGAATTCTTAGCAAGTCAGGCAGTGGAAGATTATGAGCTGTTGAACTTTGACTTCCCGGATGAAGATTTGATGTATGTTTCGCAAGCAGATGAGATTCCCTTTAAGAAGAAAGTATGGAAAATGTACTTTGATGGCGCATCTAAAGCCATGGGGCATGGAATCGGTGCAGTGCTCATATCCCCAGAAGAAGATTATTATCCTTTCACTGCTAGATTGGATTTTGATTGTACAAACAATACTGCTGAGTATGAAGCGTGTACTATGGGCCTTCGTGCTATAGTGGACAGAAAGATCAAAGTATTGGAAGTTTTCGGAGACTCAGCCCTAGTGATATACCAGCTACAGGGAGAATGGGAAACCCGAGATATAAAGCTAATCCGATACCGAGAACTCATACTGAGTTTATTGGAGGAATTTGAAGAAGTGAATTTCAATTACTTCTCTCGAGAAGAAAACCGAATAGCAGATGCTCTGGCTACTTTGTCATCAATGTTTAAAGTGAATGAAGGGGCTGAAGTTGAGCCAATAAAGATGAGTATATACGAGTCTCCTGCCCACTGTTTGAGTATTAAAGAAGAAGCAGATGGCCTCCCTCGGTATAACGACATCTTGCAATACATCAAGAGTCAACAATATCTAGAACAAGCAACAGAAAATGACAAGAGGACTCTGAGAAGGCTTGCAATGGGTTTTGTTCTAGATAGTGAGATTCTATACAAGAAAAGAAAAGATCATGTCCTGTTGAGATGTGTCGGATCTGCCGAAGCTCGGAGAATTATAGAAGAGGTCCATGAAGGGATATGTGGCACTCATGCTAATGGTCACATGCTTGCTAAGTAGATTATGAGGGCAAGGTATTATTGGTTGACAATGGAAAGAGATTGTATCAGTTATTCCTGGAAGTGCCATAAATGCTAGATATATGCAGATAAGATTCATGTGCCGCCATCACCATTGCATGTCATGACTGCACCATGGCCCTTTTTAATGTGGGGAATGGATATGATTGGACCTATTACCCCGAAAGCTTCAAATGGACATCGTTTCATCTTGGTGGCCATAGATTATTTCACAAAGTGGGTAAAAGCTGCTTCCTATGCGAATGTAACCAAGTCGATGGTATGCAGATTTGTTAAGAAAGAAATCATATGCTGTTACAGATTGCCAGCAAGAATTATTTCGGATAATGCTCTCAATTTGAACAATAAGATGATGAGAGAAATGTGTACTCAGATCAAGATCACACATCATAATTCGGCACCTTACCATCCGAAGATGAATGGAGCAGTAGAAGCAGCTAACAAGAACATCAAGAAGATTGTTGAGAAAATGACTGCTGTGTACAAGGATTGGCATGAGATCTTGCCTTTTGCTCTTCATGCATATCGTACCTCAGTTCGCACATCTATAGGAGCAACGCCATTTTCTTTGGTATACGGGATGGAAGCAGTGCTACCTATTGAAGTTGAAATCCCTTCATTACGGGTTTTGATAGAAGTTGGCCTGGAAGAAGCAGAATGGTTAGAGCTCGTTATGAACAGTTGAATCTCATCGAGGAAAAAATATTGAAAGCAATTTGTCACGGGCAGTTGTATCAGAAAAAGATGATTCGAGCCCACAAAAAGAAAGTTCATCCCAGATAGTTCCGAGAGGGGGAGTTGGTACTAAGGAAAATTCTTCCTATAGTAAAGGACCCGCGAGGAAAATGGGCTCCGAATTAGGAAGGACCCTATGTGGTAAAAAGAGTTTTTTCTGGAGGAGCATTGATTTTAAATAGGATGGACGGGGAGGATTTCAGAAATCCCGTGAATGTTGATGAATTGAAGAAGTATTATGCTTGAAATTGGTTTTTTTCAACAACAAAAAAAAAGAAAAGAAAAAAGAAGTGTGATGCTGTGCACATGGAAATTCGAATGATTCCAAGTGTAAAAATGGAAATTCTATATATCTATCTCCCCTATGGATTGCTTTTTAATGAGAATTTTCATGCTTGATATGATGAATAGCCATCTTTCATATTCCTTTCACTAAGAAGAAATTATCCTTAGCTACCCCTTTGAGCCTTAGGAATTATTTCTTTCTTTAAACCTTGATCAAGGATTACCCTCTACATTGGAGGGCAAATGCGAGGAAAAATAATAAAAAATCATGGCAAAAAGGAAGCCATCGAAAAATGTGGTAAATGAAAGCCAACAAAGCAAAAAAGAAAAAAGAAGAAAAGAAAGTCTAAAAAAAAGACAAATGTTTCAAGAATGAGTTCTCCTTAGGAAATAATCCTTGATTCAATCACTCTTAAACACATTTTGGGCCTATTTTATTCTTTCTTTCTAAACTCGAACCTTGGCCTACATTACATGCTTTAAAAAGTCCATTTTGATCAAGCATGGATATTTAATTTGAAAGGTTATTCTCAAAATTCATCCCATCTTCTGAATCGATTTTTTTACTTTGGAAGCATTTAGAATTCTCAGATGCATGGTAGAATACAAAAAAAATGAAAAAAAAGAGTGTAAAAGGAGAGGTTTAAGCCGAAAACCCATAAAGGGCGACTTAATACCGAATGGGGGACACTTGAGTTGAAAACCCGCAAAGGGCGGCTCAAGTACTGATTAAGGTTTGAGTCAATGCTCCATGTAAAGGGGGAGAAAGTATCTGAAAATCAGAGGAAAGGGGAGCAACTCAGTCTGATGTAACTATGAAAGTCGAGGGGTTACCCAAGTAAATTGTTCGTTCAAGAGAAATTTCAGATGGTTTGAAAAAGGTAGGGTCCAAGATATTCCGTATCTGGGGCATCTACAACCTATAACATTACATTTGTTTATTATATCCTTGATATTCACTTTTACAATTTTAAAAAACAATTTTTGCAATAAATTCTTGTTATCCTTTTCATGACATTTTTGCTTGATTCATATTTTCTTTCATACATTTTTGAGATGCATCATGATTGTTATTAAATTGAATGATGGTTAGTAATAAAAAGTCTTTAAATAAAAGGATTTCAGAGTATTACTAAGGAATAGATTTAAATCTTGGGAAAGGTTTGGATAATTCACCAAGAAAAGAAAACATTGAACATGTTGGAGACTCCATCACGAAGTCAGAAAATCTGTGAATTTCAGCAAAAGTCAGAAACTGAGACTGTTTGACAAATATACTTGAGTAAAAGGTTCCTTAAGTGGGGCATCAGTGAACAATTGAAGACTCCGTCATGAAGTCGAATAATCTGTGAACCTCAAAGAAACCATGGATTAGATATCATGACATAATCATTTCATTGCATTCATTTTTAGGAAACATACAAGCATTTGCAAAGCATGTCATTCTCATCATTGCATTTAGCTAACATTGCAGAAATCAGGAAAACTTGGACTTCCCCAAAGTGAACTCGTTCTGTTTCTCAAACGAGTCGAACCCCGAGATCACCATCGAGGTACATTCCTTTCCAAATCGAACTCGTTTTGCTTCTCAAATAAGTCGAGCCCAGAGACCGCCGTCGATGTATGTTCCTTTCATTTTTAAGTTAAATTTACTTTTTCCAAATGAACCAAACCCAAAATCATTCTTAGTATTTCTTTTTGTTTTAAATCGAATTCATTCTGTTTTATCAAACGAGTCGAGCCTTGAGACCACCGTCCAGGTATTTCCTTTTGCTTTAAATCGAATTCATTCTGTTTTAGCAAATGAGTCTAGCCTTGAGACCACCGTCGAGGTATTCCTTTTGTTTTACATCGAATTCATTCTGTTTTATCAAATGAGTCAAGCCTTGAGACAACCGTCGGGTATTTCCTTTTGTTTTAAATCGAATTTGTAGACATCTAATTTTGTCCGGGCCTTTTAAAATCAATTTCGATCTGTCCTTCTCTCGGGTTTAATATTTTTGTAAAAGTCACGGTCGCGATTTTAGATTTTCAAAAATGTTCTGAATTATATATCATTTTTTAGCTTTAATTATTCAAATAAAATCGGACCATGAAATTACCAATTTTAAAATTCAATCTAAGCCTGAGTTGAAAAAGTTTAATCATGAGCTTTAATAGATTTTTAAAATAAATTTTTTAATTGAAAATATTTGAAAGAATAATAAAAAAAAGACTTAAAAAATAAAGGAAGGGTAACTTAGACATTACACATTTTTTTAGGTTAGGAATTGAGTTATAAAGGGGGGCCGATTATTGTTTGGAAGGGGGGTTGGCGGCTAAAGAAAAAAAGGGAAGTAAAAAGGGAGATTTTTTATTTTCTTCAAAGGGGACAAAGCATGGCGAAGCTACAGGGGGCGGTTGAAAAGAAATAAAAAAGGAAAGAGGAGCTACAAGGGGTTTTGGTTTTGAAAAAAAAAAGAAAAGCTAAAAGAGAATGAGTAGAGCAAATCCGAAAAAATAAAAATAAAAAGTAAAGCCATGCCAATAATTTCCATTACTTCAGGTCTCAAAATCACCTTTCTTCCCAGTTCCATCCCCTATGTACCTTAATTTAAGACACCTAGTCTTCCATCTTCAACAATCTCCAATGGTGGGTTAGTGATAGAATGTTCATCGAAGCCACAAGAGAAGACAACAAAGCTTCACATGAAGACAAGCCACGTAAGACCTAGCCATGGGACATAAAGAGGCAGCCCACTGTTTACGCTCCTTTGCCTCTGCTCCCTCTTGATTGGACTCCAGTTTCAAGTGGCGTTGGTGAAAATGATGGTGGCGATGTTGTTGCTGAGGTTGGTCTCGCTGATTCTGCTCTGGAGGCACCTGCTTCAAATGGGTAGTTTTCTTGTTTATTATTACATCGGTTTGTCATACTTGTTTGAGGTTATTTGAGTTTTTGTGCTTAGTTATGGATCTCATGTTTGAAGTATTAAAAATGAAGCTGAAACTAAAATTTGCTTTGATTAATATCTTCTTAACATATCTTAAAAAACAGAAAAAGAAAGAATGAGATAGAATATGAGGGAGTATGTCTTAACTCTTAGGTGGTATTTGAAAAAAAATAAAAGAAGAACGAAGAGATCCATGGGGGGATGGAAGATGTGGGGTTGGAGAATTTATCAAAAAAATGCCTTTTGAACCAACTGCTGCTTTATGGGGTTCACTTGTAGGTGCTTGTAGGGTTCACACAAACATTGACAATGGTGAATTTGTAGGTCGTTTGTCTATTAGAAATTGGACCTAAGAATGCTGAGAACTATGTTATTCTATCTAATTATATTTTCTGTAGTGAGATGGAAAGATGTAAGAAAGTGTTTTAGCATGTTAATATGGAGGATGTAGCTTAAGGTGCTTTGAGAGGTAGTTTCTTTCCTTTTCTTTTTATGTTCATTGTGTTTGTTGTTGCTTGATATCCCTTGCTTGATTGGTTGTGGTAGGATAGATCCCCCTATTTGTTGCTCCATGTTCATGCATCTCATATCCATGCCACTTGACTAATGACTTAGGCCAATTAATGGTTCAAAGTCATGCTTTCTTGAGCACACTTGTGGAAAATTAAGGTTTGTCAAATTGATTATTCTACCTTTGTGATTATTTTTACTAGCCAATTTTTATCTAACTTTTAAAAAGTCCTAGCTACTGTTTGTGAGTCATTTTGTGAGTCTTAAATATTTTTTCTTTGATTTTTAAATGATTTTATCAAAGGCAAAAATGTATTTTGGCAAAACAGTTTTTTTCACCCAGTACTCGTACTTTCCTGATTTTTCTGGGCATTCATCTTTAATTAGAAAATTAAGCTGATTTTTTCACGTGTAGTTTTACATGTCCTGAGTCTCCAGTATGTTTTTTAGATTTTTTTGAATTTTTAAAAATGGGGTAAAAAATCATGGCTTAAAACTGGACAGTGGAGTCAGAATTGAATTTAAAGAAAAATCATTTTTCTGTTTTGGTTAAGTTACTTAGAGGGAGCTGATTAGAAAGTTTAGCTACTGACTTAGGGTAGTTTCTAAGTCTTTTTATACTCTAAAAATGATTTTTTAAGTCTCGGGGTTAAGGGTGGTCAAGTCCAGGATTTTAACTTAAGAAATTAGAGCCATTTAAAAAAGGGTTTACCGCAGTTTTTATTTTTAATCTAAGCTTTTCAAAATTGTTTTCAAACAATCACAAAGTATTTTGGTATTAGAATATTTAATTTGACATATTTTCCTAAGGTAGCTGGATACCTTTTTAGATATACGGATTTCCTTAATTAAAGGAAAAAAATACATTTTCATGCATTGTATTTTCCATATTCATGCATTTTATATAATATGTGATTTTTGCTATGATAATTCCTATTGTATTGTTATTATTTTGATTTATATTTTTGAGGTTGTATGGTTTATTATATGGTTTTGAATATTTCATGATATCCTATGTTTTTATTTAGTTATTTTTTGTCATATTATTTAGCATATACTATGTTCATGCATTATTATTTTCATTTTTATTTTCATGCATATTATATGATAGCATTATTTTATATTCCATGTCATTTAAATTATATGCCATATCATTCATATTTGCCATGTCATTTAAATCATTTCATTTCATATAGAATATGTATGTTACTTAGGTCATTTCATTTCATGTAGAATATATTATGCTACTTAGGTTATTTCATTTCATTTAAGATATATTATGTCATTTAGGATGTTTTATTTCATTTAGAATATATTATGTTACCTAGGTTGTTTCATTTCATATAGAATATATTATGTTACCTAGGCAATTTCATTTCATTTAGAATATATCATATAACTTAGGATATTTCATTTCATTTAGAATATGCTAAGACATTTAATTCATATCATATAATTTAGGGTGCATTATATTATTTAGATTTTGCTATGTCATTTTATTTATATCATGCATATGCATATACATATTCATATCTTTTAAAATATTTTCAAAAAGATAATGATTTTGAATAAAATGAAGATATTCCTGAGTTAAAATAATTCATGAGTTCTCTGCCGGGTTTGTTGGGGAGGATATCATCAATTATCATTAATAACGGAATATCTTCTTTAAAAGGAGAATGATTCGGAAAGTTTTCCAAAACTAATAAAAATTTCTATATTTTGCCACGTTTGTTGGGGAATATAGGAAAATTTTGAATTTATAAATTCCAGATCATTTTCAATTAAAAATGGAATTATTTTTCTTTAAATTGGGAATTAACTTGAAATACTAAATTTAAAACCGACTTTTTTACCGAGACTTGAGATAACACATGATTAATAAGGTACCGTTTTATACGGGCGTTGTGGGGGTGCTAATCCTTCCCCGCACGTAACCGAGTCCCGAACCCGTTTCTTTGATTTCTCTGGTTTAAAACACAGACTTGAAATTAGTTTTAAAAATGTTTTAATTCACTTTTAAAATATTTTATAAAATCGGTTTTAATAGGTAGCCGATCACACCTAGCTAAAAAATATTGGTGGCGACTCCATGTCTTTTTCAAGGTCATTTTCAAAAACCTTCATTTTTCTAGAGGAATTAAGTCGACTTTTCCTCTTTTTTTTAATGTCACGCTTAACGAATAATAAAGTCTTGCGATGAGACTTGTTATTTTTTAGGTTGCGACAGGATTCATTCTATTTTATCAAATGAGTCGAGTCTTGAGATCACCATCGAGGTATTTCCTTTTGTTTTAAATCGAATTCATTCTGTTTTATCAAATGAGTCGAGCTCCGAGACCATCGTTGAGGTATTTCCTTTTGTTTAAAATCGAATTCATTCTGTTTTATCAAATGAGTCGAGCCTCGAGACCACCGTCGAGGTATTTCCTTTTGTTTTAAATTGAATTCATTCTGTTTTATCAAATGAGTCGAGCCTCGAGACCACTATCGAGGTATTTCCTTTTGTTTTAAATTGAATTCGTTCTATTTTATCAAATGAGTCGAGCCCCGAGACCACCGTCGAGGTATTTCCTTTTGTTTTAAATCGAATTCATTCTGTTTTATCAAATGAGTCGAGCCTTGAGACCACCGTCTAGGTATTTTCTTTTGTTTTAAATCGAATTCATTCTGTTTTATCAAATGAGTCGAGCCTTGAGATTACTGTCGAGGTATTTCCTTTTGTTTTAAATCGAATTCATTCTGTTTTATCAAATAAGTCGAGCCTTGAGACCACCATCGAGGTATTTCCTTTTATTTTAAATCGAATTCATTCTGTTTTATCAAATGAGTCGAGCCTTGAGACCACCGTTGAGGTGTTTCCTTTTGTTTTAAATCAAATTCATTCTGTTTATCAAATGAGTTGAGCCTTGAGACCGTCGTCAATGTATTTTCATCATGGGTAAGGCCTCCGAGCACCATTTTTAAGACCTCCAGGCACCATTGTTGAAACCTCCAGGCACAAGTTTCCAGAGTTTTTATAGTTTTAAACAATGAACAAGTCTTTGGTGGTGATAACCAAAGCCTCTGGTGGAGATATCCAGAGTTTTACATTTGCTTGAACAAATCTTTGGTGGTGATAACCAAAGCCTCTGATGGAGATATCCTGAGTTTTTCAGCTTTAAAAATGAACAAGTTTTTGGTGGTGATAGCCAAAGCCTCTGCTGGAGATATCCAGAGTTTTACATTTGCTTGAGCAAGTCTTTGGTGGTGATAGCCGAAGCTTCTGGAGGAGATACCCAGAATTTTAAACACAGCTTAGCACAAGACAGGTTAATCCCTCGAGACCATCGTTGAGGTCTTTTATTCTCTTGCAAATCGAACTCGTTTCCTTAAGACGGGTCGAGCCTTGATTAATCAGGGAATTCAATTTAAGGACAATATCTTCTATTTACAGCTTTTTCCAAAAAAAAAAAGTGAAAAAATGAAACGCTTTTCCCTTCCCTTCACATGTGATTTCACTAATCGGGTAAAATTGGTATTTGTTTATCTTTGCCTGATTCCTGATTCTCAGCAATAGCCAAAGAAAGGCAGCTGTAGACACCTAATTTTGTCCGGACCACTAAAACAGGTATGTTTTCTTCCTAAATTGATGTTTCAGAATGTAAAAAGACTTTTTTTCATCCTGCAGGTGGTACTCCAAGACTTAGTCTAAGAAGGCGAGATAAAAAGTCAAACTTGAAAAGTCAACCCCTAAAAGTCAACCCCAAAAAGTCAAGTACTAAAAAAATCAACCTACTTTGAAAATCAAGATTTGAAGTTCAATTGAAAAATGGTGAAAGAATTTTGATATCCGAAGTCTACATTGAAAGATATGGAGTTCGAAAGTTGGGTTACGGAGATTTAGTAGAAGGGAAACCCTAATTCGGGAAATTTGGGGAAAAGTGCTTAAACGATCAAATTAGTCAAAGTGAAGGTTCCAAATGAAAGATAAGCACTGACCACGGGTAATGGAGAAGCTACTTGAAAGAAAAATTGAAAGAAAAGTCAATTCGGAAGAAAATCGAGAATTAGGGTTTTTGGTGGATTTCGGTGAAATTTGGAAGAAAATCAAGAATTAGAGTTTTGGTGGATTTCGGTGAAATTTGGAAGAATTACAGAAATGGCCTGATTCGGTAAGACTAAAGCCCCTAATTGATGAGGAGTGATCAAAAAAGGATAGCCCAAGGCTCAGTTTGAAGAAAATCTAAAAATCGGACTTGTTTTGAGCAAAATCGGGTTTCGGAAGCAAAAAGATAAAATTGAAAAATTTGGGAAAAATAGCAAATGAACTCCAAAAATTTTGAAACTTTTCAGATCTCATTCTTAGATCATTTCAAAGAGATTGGCGAAAGAAAATCCGGATTCGGAGTTCGTTTGCAAAATGGCTAAATCCCGGGTCCCCTATGCAGAAATTCAAAAGGAAAAATCCCGAAAAAATACCAAATGAGCTCCAAAAATTCGAAAATTTTTTAGATCTCATTCTTAATTTATTTCAAAGAGATTGGCGAAGAAAAATCTTGATTCGGAGTTCGTTTGCAAAATGGCCAAATCTCAGGCCCACTATGTAGTAATTCAAACAGATAAATCCCGAAAAAATACCAAATGAGTTCAAAAATTATGAAAACTTCTAGATCATACTTTTAAATAATTTGGAAGATATTGGTGAAGAAAAATCTGGATTTGGAGCTCGTTTAAAAAATGTTAAAGTTTGAGAGCACAAAAGGGCAATTTTGGAAGAAAAAATCCAAATAAATAGCAAATAGGCTCAAAATTTTTTGAAAACCTCCAGAATTAAAATTTTTTATTATTTCAGAAGTATTAAAAAAAAATGAAAATTTGAATTTGGAGTCTGTTTGCTATTTATTTATGTTCGGGGGGCAAAAAGGTCATTTTACTCAAGAAATCGAAAAAGGCTTTTCTTGCTTTAAAAAAAATAAAGCATGGGCTGGAAGATGAGGGGTCAGCCGGTCAAGGCCCAATGGTGGGTAGATATTTTTTGATTTTTAATCAAAAGGCCAACAATGAAGAGGAAGGTAGTTATTTTTGTGATCAAGCCTTTGAATTTGCAACACATGGACCAATGGTTGGAGAGACAATATATTTATGACATCTTTATGACATCATAATTCAAGGGCTTGTGATTCTAATCTAAGGGTGAGAATTTTACATAGAAGGCACCTTGGATTGAAGGCTATAGGATCAAATTTGTTGAAAAAAATTCTAGAACCTCCTAGGTTCTTCCAAGGGGCTAGCCGGCCACTACAAGGGGAGAGGGGTTCTTTCTTTTATTTTGACTCTATTCACATTCTGATTTTTGCTGAATTCTCTCCATTTTTGAAAGGCAAAAAGAAAAGTTTAGAAAAGAAAAGAAAGTTAGAAGCGAAAAAGCTTGCAATATAGCTTCTAGAGGTTGCTTTAAGCACCATATTCTTGCACTTTCCTTAATTTTCTATTCTTGATTTTCTGTTTTGATTGCTATTTTGGTGAGTTTCTTTTGATTTTCCTTTTTAAAATAAGTGTTTTTAAGTTTCTCCTTTAAGTTCTTCTTTATACTTTCTTGGAAAAAGCTTTGAGCAATTTTGTTTTCATGATTTAGAGGGGTAGTTTATTGGCCCATTCTTTTTGTGTAGTTGCTGTTTTTGTTTTTTATTTCATGTTCTTAGTGATATTTTAACAAGTTTGATGCTTTAAATCTTCTTCAAATACATGAATATGAAGCTTGTTTTGATCTGGTAGCTTCTTGTTTCCATTGTTGAGTTTATTATCTTGTTATCATGTCTTTTTTTTACTCGTCTTACATTTTTGATTTTCTGTTTTCAAAGTGTTTAAGTTTGTTTATGATTTACATTTTGTTAATCCATGTGTTTGTGAAAATGCCTATTGGTTTTCATGCCTTTATTTTATATTTACAAGATTTAAGTATTATTCTTTAGCTATACATGTTAGTGTGTTAAGTGTTTGTGAAAATGCCATGTCCATATGGACTACTCGGCTACCCCCCTCTCTTATGCTTTATGTATACATTTTTATTATGCTAGTTGATAGGTTTTCATTTCCATGATATATTGTTGTGTATTTTGTTTAAGTATGCTATATGTTTGTGTATTTGCCATGCATTTTTTAGCTTTAGGTTGTGCTTGCATTATCATGCATATCATGCATTTTAGACCTAGGTTACATTAAATGCCATGCAAGGTCATGTTAGGTCTAGGTCATTTTATTGATGCCATGCATTTTTCATGTCATTTAGGTTTTAAATCATGCATTTCATACATAATATTTGCTGTATTTTCATGCATTTTATGTCATGCCACATGATTTATGACTTAGGCCAATCAATGGTTCAAAGTCATGCTTATTTTGAGCATACTTGTGAAAAATTAAAGAGTTGTCAAATTGATTATTCTACCTTTGTGATTTTTTTTTTTTTACTTAGCCAATTTTTGCCCAACTTTTCAAAAGTGTTAGCTACTATTTGTGAGTCTTTAGGAGATTCTCCAACATTTTTACTTTGATTTTTAAATGATTTTATCAAAGGCAAAATAATGTGTTTTGGCAAAACAGTTTTTCATCCAGTACTCGGACTTTCTCAATTTTTCTGGGAAGTCATCTTTAATCGAAAAATTAAGAAAATTGTTTCTAGTGTATTCTTACATGTTCTAACTCTCTAGTATTTTTTTAGATTTTTTTGAATTCTTAAAAATAGGTTAAAAAATCGTGTTTTAAAACCGGACAATAGAGGTAGATTTGAATTCAAAAGAAAACCAATTGTTAAATTTGGCTAAGGCATTTAGAGGGGATTGGTTAGAAACTTTAGCTACTATCTTAGGGTAATTTCTAAGCCTTTTTAAACTCTAAAAATGATTTTATAAACCTCGGGTTAAGGGTGGTCAAGTCCGGGATTTTAAACTTAGGAAATTAGAGCCATTTTTAAAGGGTTTGGCTAGGGTTTCAATCTTCATTCAAGTTTCTTTCAAAATTGTTTTAAAAAAAATCACAAATTATTTTGATTTTAGAAAATTTAATTTGATATATTTTCCTAAGGTAGCTGGATATCTTTTTAGATATACGGATTCCTTAATTAAAGGAAAAAATACACTTTCATGCATTGTATTTTCCATATTCATGCATTTTATATAATATGATGTTGTTATTATTTTTATTTATATTTTTGATGTTATGTTGTTTATTATATGGTTTTGAATATTTCATGATATCCTATGCCTTTATTTAGTTATTTATTTTTGTCACATTATTTAGTATATACTATGTTCATGCATTATTATTTTTATTTTCATGCATATTATATGATAGCATTATTTTATGTTTCATGTCATTTCATGTTATTTAGATTATATGCCATATCATTTATATTTGCCATGTCATTTAAATCATTTTATTCCATTTAGAATATATCATGTTACCTAGGTCATTTCATTTCATATAGAATATATCATGTTAACTAGGTTATTTCATTTCATTTAGAATATATCATGTGACTTAGGATATTTCATTTCATTTAGAATATGCTATGACATTTAAATTATATCATACCATTTAGGTTGCATTATATTATCTAGACTTTGCTATGTCATTTTATTTATGTCACACATATTCATATTTTTAAAATGTTTTGAAAAAGGTAATGATTTTCAATAAAATAAAGATATTCCCAAGTTAAAATAATTAATGAGTTCTCTGCCGGGTTTGTTGGGGAGGATATCATCAATTATCATTAATAACAGAATATCTTCTTTAAAACGAGAATGGTTCAAATTTTTTTCCAAAATAATAAAAATTTCTATATTTTGCCACGCTTGTTGGGAAATATAGGAAAATTTTGAATTAATAAATTTCGGATCATTTTCAATAAAAAAATGGAATTATTTTTCTTTAAATTGGGAATTAACTTGAAATAATAAATTAAAAGTCGACTTTTTACCGAGACTTGAGATAACACACGATTAATAAGGTACCGTTTTATACGGGCGTTGTGGGGTGCTAATCCTTCCCCACACGTAACCGAGTCCCGAACCCGCTTCTTTGATTTCTCTGGTTTAAAACGCAGACTTGAAATTGGTTTTAAAAAAATATTTGAATTAATTTTAAAATATTTTATAAAACCAGTTTTAATAGGTAGCCGATCACACCTAGCCAAAAAAGATTGGTGGCAACTCCATATCTTTTTCAAGGTTATTTTCAAAACCTTCGTTTTTCTAGAGGAATAAAGTCTACTTTTTCTCGATTTTTTTTTAATGTCACGCTTAACGAATAATAAAGTCTTGCGATGAGACTTACTATTTTTTAGGTTGCGACACTTATCATATTTTAAAAAAATAAACGGAATTAAAAAATTTTTATGAAAGTAATTAAAAAATTAGTAATTTGGTAAGAATAATATATAATCTAGAAAGAAAAGATTTAAAACAAAATTTGTATAATTTTCTTATCACCTTTTCAAAAGATAAACAAAATTATAAGATATGTTATGAAAATATTTACAAAATTTAGTAATTTGATAAGAATAACATGTAATTCAAAAATAAAATGTAAAATAAAAATTAAATAATTTTCTGACCATTTATTCAAAAGGTAAACGAAATTACAAGATATGTTATCAAAATCTTTAAAAAATTTAGTAATCTTATAAGAATAATATGTAATTCGTAAATTCAAAATTGAAAAATGAAAATTAAATAAAATTTTTATCACTTATTCAAAAGGTAAGCGAAGTTACAAGATAGGTTATGAAAGTATTTAAGGAATTTAGTAATCTAATAAGAACAATATGTAATTCAAAAAGAAAATGTGTGAAATGAAAATTATATAATGTTCTTATCATTTATTCAAAAGGTAAACGAAATTACAAGATATGTTATCAAAGCTTTTAAGAAATTCAGTAATCTAATAAGAATTTATGTAATTCAGAAAAAAACTGTAAAATGAAAATTACATAATTTTATTGAGCTTATGGATAAAGAAATATCTCAATTATAATTAAGAATATTATAATGTATAATAAATGAAATGACAATTATTAATGTTTTACAAGTAACTGCTATTGGCTTGTAAGGCTCACACCAACAATCTCCCATTAGCACTAACGTTAATCGCCCATGTATCTTATACCATAGCCCTCCATATGACGATCATGCTTCTGCTGGGGCAGTGTCTACCTTCTAACCCTTTCCATATTGGTCATACAGCTTCATTATTAACTATTTCAAAATCACTTTGCCCAAGGACTTTCTCGAGTATAAGCCAGAAACAAAGAAGATATGTCCCCTCATATCACTTGGGGTGATGAATCATCTATGGACTACTCATCTATCTTCATGTGCTTCATGTTACATTTAAAATCACCCTTTTTTTAGGCATCCTTTATTAAGACCCGTATAGATGAAATCAAAATATGACAATTCACACACAAGATAACCTGGTATAATAAGTCAAATGATTAGTTACACTACTAACACATGAAAGTTTTTCCATACATTTGAGTGAAAATACCAAAGGGAACTCTTATAGCGGGTAATGTTCAGTGAACTTGTTCATTCAAAAAGCACGCACATGTTATCTCCAAGTACTCTATACTTAAACCTATGAGATGAGTTGCATACTTCACAAGCAGGAGGCTTAACATGTGCTAGTTTTGGAACATTGTTGATGCTTTGTCTCGACAATAAAATGAGGCAAGAACTATTTTAGGAACATGACTTTGATGCATATATTTCCTTCTTAGATTCTCTTTAATTTTATGTTTATGTTTACAATGCCTATGCTAGGCTAAACTTCTATTTGGTTAAGGGTGATTTCAAAGCCCTAGACATATTTTGTGATTGATTTTCAGATTCTATCTATCATTAATTTTCTATCAAAGTTGCTTATGTTCTTCTACAAGAATTGTTCATGATGTTGTCTTGATTTATTTAGGTGTACAACTAGATAGATCTTGATAATTATCTATTGCTAGTCTAGGAGTCTTGATCCGTGTAATTGTCTTGATTTCCTATTCATAAGTGGCAATTTGTGATTAATGATTATGGTCAAGTTTTCAATAATTGCAAAGTGGAACATAACCTAAGTTGAACAATCCGAGCTTATGTGTTTGTTGCTTAGATCAACCTATCTTTCTCATCATAAAGCTGCCATTAAATTGAATTTAGAGAGCTTATTCTAGGTTGTTTAATGGTTAGAGATTAAATAGAGAGCTTGTTCTATTTAACGACAAACTAAGGAAAGATTGGGATAACAGAGCTTGTTGTTATCTACGGTTGTTAACTTTGATAGTTGGTTGATATTGATAGATCTGAAATTGATTCTTAATGATGTCTAGTGGTGGAGAATGAAACCTTAACCATATTTTTCATATTTGATTCTTCTTACTTACTTGTTTTCTTACTTTTCTAGTTTGTTTATTTTTAAAAGTATATTTATTTTTATTGGCTGGTTATACCGCCTAATTTGTATATTAACTTTGTTTTATTTTTATTGGCTGGTTATACCGCCTAATTTAGTATATATATTTTTATTGGCTGGTTATACCGCCTTGCATCTTATTCTTATTATTTACTTTAGTTTAAATCTGGCTTCAAAAACCCCTTTTCTTTTATTGTTTTCTTTGAACGTAAGTTATAAACTAATAACTCATAGATTAAAACCCAATCCCTGAGGACTCGACCCTTGCTAATCATTATACTTACAATTGATCTTTTTAGTGCAAGGTTAAATAAGATACACTCTTTTGGGTGCATCAAATTTTTGGCGCCGTTGCCGGGGATTGTTTTCTTTAGTTTATTTGTTATTTGGTTTATTCTTATTTTCAGTTCTAATTAGTATTATTTTCTTGTACATACATGTTTTTCTTTTCAAATTTTGAAAAAAGAAGAAGATGGAATTAAGCAATCTAACACTTGAAGAGTTGGTGGCATACATGAACATGGAGAATCAACAAGCCAATCTCACCTCCCCAGTTCAACAATTGGCCAGGGAGGATGTCAAGGCCATCAAGTGTTCCAAGACCAACAGTATGATCATTACTCAAACACTTACCATGAGGGATGGTGGGATCATACTAATTATGGCTACTCGAAAAATTACCAAGAAGTAGATCCTTATGCCAATTACACTCATCCATCTAGCTTCAATCAATCATGGTCTCAAGAACCAGATCTTTTTCAACCACCACATATGATTCAAAACTCAGGTACTTATTTAGAAGATCTTGTACATTCTCTTGTTACTGATACTTTGCAATTTCAACAGGAAACAAGGGCAAGCATCCAGAGTTTGGAAAGGCAAATGAGCCTATTGGCTAGTAGTATGGTGGAATTAGTAGCAGAAAGATCTCTAGCACTCCCTTCCCAAACGGTGATTAACCCAAAGGAGAATGCTACTATTGTGACCTTGAGAAATGAGGAACAAGATGAGGATGAGACAAAACCAAAGATGGATTCACTTCTTGAGGATAATGAAGCTACCATTCAAATTGAGAGTACTTTGACACCTCAGGTAGCTTTTAAGGTTCTTATTTCTACTAATGTTCCTTCTCCACTTTTTCCTAGCAGATTTGCAAAGTCCAAAAAGGAGGAACATGAACAACAATTTTTGGAAACCTTAAACAGTTTGCTTGTGGATGCCATTAGACAAGTACCAAGATATGCACAATTCCTCAAAAAGCTATACCCCACCAAGAATGATGAAATAATACGTGTGGGGGAGAAGGCATTGGCTGTTTTGCAAAGAAAACTTCCTCTAAAACGCAAAAATCCGAGAAGTTTCATGTCTAAGCCAAAAGATCCTAAAAAGCCAAGAAGGGGAATTGGCTAGGCTGAAAACAATCAATCAAGTGCTAATTGGGGGAGGCAGCCTAATTAGTGAAAGCATTGCCAAACTGCCATCCTCAGATTTGCTCTCTTTTTCTTTATCTTTTTCTTATGTTTCTTTGCTAATTGTGTTTAGTGTTTCTAAGTTCATTTAGGCTGCATAAGTTTATTTTGTTTATTAGTTCTTTTCACTTACACATGATTCTTTCATTTGGGATTAATAGCATTACATTAATGACAATGTAAGAATTATGTGTGGGGGGAAGAATTTAGGATTTTATTTAGAGTGTTTTGTTTTTGAGTCTTTTTATGTTGTTTTTCTTTCTGATCCTTGTTTTGAAAATAACTAGATGTAAATATAATTTTTTAACCCCGGTTAAACGGCGGATAACGGTACTCCGTGATTATTTAAGTCGGTTCCATCAGCTACCCACAAAACTGATATTGTATATAAATTTCTCTTTCAATTTCTCTTTCATTTTTTTTTCAGGATGGATGATATTCTCACAAGATTGCAGAAACGATTTCCTCCTTTTCCTCGAAATATTTTACTGAAGCTTTACCAAGTTCGATTCGAAAGATTAAGAATGCTTATGCACAAAGGGATTCCTGGAGACATACGTTGGATAATTGAAGCCAAGGTACGTGAAGATGAATATCTTCCTGTTTTGCATTTACCAGGTACAGGTAGAAGCACTTTTGCAAAGAAGCGACGAGCAAAGCGCATGAGTTCAAATTGCCACAAATGTGCACGATGGACGTGTAACGGTAAATGTCGTTCTATTGGGATTCCGTCCTCTAATCGAGATGATAAAATTGAATTCATTAAGGATGGACTGAGTAAGGAGAATTTGGGTAATATCCAACTTTCTCTTGAGACGCATCCTAGTGGAGACGTACAAAGAGAAATTCTTGATTTATGGCCGCAATTCCAAAGGGAATGGCAACATCTTGGGAATCTGATGTTAAAAGACCCTGTTTGCCAGCTTGTAAGAAAACTGGATGGGAAGCATATCCTCGACTCATAGAAGGCGTTTAAGCCGTTTCTGGACGTAAAACCAGAGGAAGATGTGAGCCACAATCACAACTACAATAAATGACTTCTCAGCTTTTGGTTTGATTTGCAATAACTTTATTTCGGTTTAATTTACGTGTTATTCGATTTGTGTAATTATTCTCATTTTTTTATTTGTCTTTTACGGTTGATTTTTCTTCTCTTTTTGATTTTCTTCTTGAAATCACGCAAAAATCTTTTGTTAGGTTAACATTTTCTTCTGACAGGTCAGATACACTTTCGGCGACATTATTACTCTTGTCTGATTCACTACTCAGTCCTCTATATATTACACCATGTACTCATTCTCTTTCAGGCACTCGAAAAAAAAGAAAAAAAAAAAAGAAAAAAAAATGGAAAGTACTTCGTCCCAACGCATTAAAAAAATTTGTGTTTTTGGAGGTGCTTATCCAGGGAAAAATCACATATTCGCTGATGAAGCCATAAGAGTTGGAGTAATACTTGCCCAACAAAAGATCCAGTTGATTTATGGAGGCGGTAGTACGGGTTTAATGGGAGCAGTCGCTACAGCAGCACACGCCGGAGGAAGTCCAGTTCTAGGAATCGTGCCAAAACTATTCACAGATTTTTGTGGACCTACCTTGGGTAAGGAAATACAAGTCTGGAGTATCCCTGAACGGATAACAATCATGTACCATTCTGCCGATGCATTCATTGCTTTACCAGGAGGTCTGGGTACATTGGAAGAAATAGCTTGCGTGGCTTCTTGGTCATCTTTGGTCACAAATAAGAAACCCATTGGTTTGCTTAATATTAATGGTTATTTTAGTAATTTGCTTTCATATTTAGATAATGCTGTGGATAATGGATTCATGTTTTCAGAGGCAAGGAGAACCATAATTTCTGCTACAACCATTGAAGATTTACTCAAAAAGCTCCAAGCTTATGAGTATTTATCTGCTACGGTTGTTTCGCAAACGCTCGGAAAAAGAAAAAGAGATATGGACGAGCAAGGAGTGGATTGCACTTTGTCTTTGTGACATTATCTAACATTTTGTTTGTTGTGTCTCAGTTATAATAAGTGGTTAGCAACCTCTACAGGTAATATCTCCTAAATTTTACATTCTTAAAAAAAAAAAAAGTTTGTTGTGTTTTAAGCAATTTAGAAGTATTCATTCTGAACAAGGTCTGAGTAAGGGAGACTTGAGACATACCTTGTCAGTTTGATTTCTTCTTTTCAAAAAAAAAAAAAAAGTTTGTTGTGTTTTAAGCAATTTAGAACTATTCATTCTGAACAAGGTCTGAGTAAGGGAGACTTGAGACATACCTTGTCAGTTTGATTTTAATCTTTTTATGTTTACTTGTTAATTTTTGTTTAGTATTTTAGGATTATTTAGGTTGCATGAGTTTGTTTTGTTTTGAGTCTTAGTTGTTCCTATTCTTATGTTATTAGTTATTTTCTCTTACACATGATTCTTTCATTTGGGTTAATAGACTTACATTGAGGACAATGTAAGAATTAAGTGTGGGGGGAATGATTTAGGATTTCTTTTATTTTTGTCTACTATTTTTTTTATGAGTCTTTATTATTATTATTTTTAGTGTGTTTTAGTTCCTTTTTAATACAATGATGAGATATGAATTGCATAAGTCTAAAACAGATTTATTAGTGAGAAGATTTTCATGAGAATTGAGCTTGATGTCAACCTTTTTATGAGCCAATGTTAATATGATATGTTGATTGAGAAAGAAGCATGTTTAGACTTAATCTGACTTGTATAATCATCCTTGTGAGTTTTTGAGCCTATAATGATTGACGCATTATACAAATCAATCTAATTTCTTTCTTGAGTGCTCTTATGATTACATGATTCTCTAGAACTTGCTTTAGACCTTGTTGAGACTATATTGATGCATGTGACAACATGAATATGATAGAGGCATTAGGATTTTTAGCCAGGGCCAAACAGCCATCCCTTATTGATGTTCCAAGAGAACACACCCCTAGTGAGCCAATTTGAGCCTACATTGAATAAGCTATTTATTTGGTAACCACAACTTACACCTAGCCTAAATATAACCCTTGTTCTAAAGATGGATTATATATTTTGAGACATATTGCAAAAAAACAAGGGATATTTTTAGTTAAAAATTTGGGTTGGAAACAAAAGATAAGTGTGGGGGAAGAAAAGAAAAGAAAAAGTCAAGAGAAAAAGAAAGGGATCATTGTCAAATACATTCCCATATTAAAAAAAAAAAAAAAAATCTTCTCTTCAACTTCTAGTTAAAGTAAAGAAAAAGATGTTACAAAGTTGGTTAGAATGATGCAAAGGCTCAACATGAATATTTAGCCTATGTTATTATGTGCTTTATAAGAGTTTTGAGAAGTTTTATTTGTATGATCTTATTATGTCTCTAAACTCTATGAACTCTTTGGAACCTTTGTGATATCTTTATCCTTTTATTCTTTAACCATATTATAACCCTTTGGCCCCATTACAACCTTGAATAAAGACCTCTTGATTTATGAAGTTGTATGATCTAAATAGTGGAGAATAGGTGGACAAGCAAGCATATGGTAGAAGTGTTTTCATGAGATTGATTGAGTGTAAACACTTTACCACTACTTTAAAGAGTGAAAATCAAGAGAGTATCCCATGTGAGAAGTTGAGATTAAGTTTGAATATGCACTATTTTGATTGAAATATGTTATGTTAATATTGGCTTAACTCAAACTATTTACATTCAAGCAAGCTTTTTTGTGAATTTCTTTAAGCTATTGATTAGTTTTTAAGACTTGTCCAATGATTATCTCTAATTTATATTGGAAGGATTAGTTATAATTATTATTTTTAGTTTTTCTTATGTCTTCAATGTTTGTGGGTATCGTCCTAGTAAACCCTCACGAGACTAAACTCGTCCACTAGGGACACCTAGGGGTTTAAAGGCTTGTGTCACATGCTAAGTGCCACCGTGATTTCCTACGAAAATGGATTAGATTAGATTTTCTTATTTTATTTTTATTGAGTCGTTGCTAGGGACTAGCAACAATCTAAGTGTGGGGGTGTGATAACTCGTATAATTATATAGTTTTTAGTTATGTTTTATTATTGTTTTGTGTCAAATACGAGTTATTATTGCTTAGTCTAATTGTGTTTATGATCTTTTATATTTTTATGTAATTTGGTGTTTTTTTACGAGTTTCTTTGAGTGATTTCAGATTACTAGGTTAAATCAAGAATTAAGGGCAAATCCAGTTCAGTTCCAGTTCCGACACCTTTTGCCATATCAGCTATATCTTGAGTTTCACTGAAGCAATAAGGCTGAAATTTTAACCGTGCAAAGTTAAGAGGCATATCTAACTTTTTCATGTTTTACACTTCTTGAAACGGAGTCGTGTTCCCTAGCGAAATCGACCATCACGTTGGCTGATGTGCAATGACGTCTGTGCTGACCTGTTTTGGTATTTTGCCCATATCTTCTGATCCACATCAGAAAATGAGCTGATTCCAACGGCTATGGATCACTAACTGATAGGGGAACATTTTTCTAGAAGACCATGTGATCAGATCAAGCTTCCAATATTGACAAAATCGACCATCAAGTTGGCTGATCAAAATTGTCATACAATATGACGAAAATTGTTAGAAAAATGCTCCCACCTATTATACCTACCTTTGAAATTTGTAAAGCTTGTCTCTTGTCATTTAGTCCTCCAAAATGTGTATAAATAGAGGGCCTTGGATGATTGTATGAGATATTGTACATTGGTAGGATATTAGCCATTGTAATAAAATTCTCTAAGTTTTCTTCTTCTTTCTTTTCTCTAGTTTTCTTTTTCTTTATTTTCTTCTTCTTCTTTCTTTCTTTTATTTCCTTCTTAGATTCTCTTTAATTTTATGTTTATGTTTACAATGCCTATGCTAGGCTAAACTTCTATTTGGTTAAGGGTGATTTCAAAGCCCTAGACATGTTTTGTGATTGATTTTCAGATTCTATCTATCATTAATTTTCTATCAAAGTTGCTTATGTTCTTCTACAAGAATTGTTCATGATGTTGTCTTGATTTATTTAGGTGTACAACTAGATAGATCTTGATAATTATCTATTGCTAGTCTAGGAGTCTTGATCCGTGTAATTGTCTTGATTTCCTATTCATAAGTGGCAATTTGTGATTAATGATTATGGTCAAGTTTTCAATAATTGCAAAGTGGAACATAACCTAAGTTGAACAATCCGAGCTTATGTGTTTGTTGCTTAGATCAACCTATCTTTCTCATCATAAAGCTGCCATTAAATTGAATTTAGAGAGCTTATTCTAGGTTGTTTAATGGTTAGAGATTAAATAGAGAGCTTGTTCTATTTAACGACAAACTAAGGAAAGATTGGGATAACAGAGCTTGTTGTTATCTACGGTTGTTAACTTTGATAGTTGGTTGATATTGATAGATCTGAAATTGATTCTTAATGATGTCTAGTGGTGGAGAATGAAACCTTAACCATATTTTTCATATTTGATTCTTCTTACTTACTTGTTTTCTTACTTTTCTAGTTTGTTTATTTTTAAAAGTATATTTATTTTTATTGGCTGGTTATACCGCCTAATTTGTATATTAACTTTGTTTTATTTTTATTGGCTGGTTATACCGCCTAATTTAGTATATATATTTTTATTGGCTGGTTATACCGCCTAATTTAGTATATATATTTTTATTGGCTGGTTATACCGCCTTGCATCTTATTCTTATTATTTACTTTAGTTTAAATCTGGCTTCAAAAACCCCTTTTCTTTTATTTCTTTCTTTGAACGTAAGTTATAAACTAATAACTCATAGATTAAAACCCAATCCCTGAGGACTCGACCCTTGCTAATCATTATACTTACAATTGATCTTTTTAGTGCAAGGTTAAATAAGATACACTCTTTTGGGTGCATCATCCATGCATTAATTTGCTTATTCTTTACATGCATCATGTTGACTTTGGGTTGCATTCATGACAAACATAGTCAGCATGATTTCTCTGTATATGCTCATGCATTAATCTGTCATATTAACATCAGGAGGCATTCATGACACACATGGTCAGCATGATTTTCTTTGTATATACTCTGTATTAATCATTCATTGTTTACATGTATCATAATTGACATCTTGTTGCATTCATAGTGTATATGATCATTCATTGGGAAATGCGTTGAAATGTACATGATCATTCATTGCATATATCCATGGGTTGATTTGTTTATTCTTTGCTTGCAATATGTTGACATCGTGATTGCATTTATTACATATATGGTCAGCATTTTTCCACTGTACATGTCCATACATCATATTGTTTAGGCTTTACGTGCATCCAATTACATTCATGTCTCCTTCATCATGACACGCATTTAGGGGAATAAAACAGAAGTTGGCTTGGCTTTAAGAGTCTTTGAAAGAACTTCCATTTCAAATGAAAGGTATAAGAAGTACTGATAACCCTTTTAATATAGGCTAGTGCTATGGAGAATGAACAAGTTGCCTGAATGGAAAGGGTACAGGAAGAATTGCGAGAACAGCTGGCAAAGTCTCAAGCAGAATCTAAAGATCAGATGACTAAATTGATGAAGCTAATGTCCATCGTAATCAAGGTATACACTGAAAACTTGGCCGCCAGAGAAGGGTTTGAGGCACGAAAGGGTCAGAATGAGGTCGTAATGATGGATGCCCAGAACGCAGTTAACCCCGTCAATGTCTTAAATTCAGATGATCCAGCAAAACAGGCAGAGTTGAAAATGGTTAATGAGGTTGAGTTGGTAGATTCCCAAGGGAAATATCAGTTGCTAGATGAAAGACTCCAGGCAGTAGAAAATACAGACGTATTCGAGAGTATGGAGACGAAAGAACGATGCTTGGTCCTCGATTTAGTCATTCCTCCTAAATTCAAGGTCCCTGACTTTGTGAAATATGACAGGACGACTGATCCGTTAGCCCACATCACTATGTTCTGCCGAAAGATGACAAGTCATATAGATAATGATAAGCTTCTGATTCACTACTTTCAGGATAGCCTCAGCGAGTCCGCAATTAGGTGGTATAGTCAGTTGAGCAAGGATCAGATTCGCTCTTAGAATGATTTGGCTAGGGCTTTCTTAAACCAGTACAAACATATGACCGACAGGACACCTGATCATCTCATTTTACAAAATATGGAGAAAAAAGCTACTGAGAGCTTCAAAGAGTACGCTTAGAGGTGGAGGAACATGTCTACCCAAGTACAACCACCTTTGACACAAAAGGAAATCACTGTCCTTTTTGTGAATACACTGTAGGCCCCGTACTATGATAGACTAGTCGACAATGCCTCGAAGAATTTTGCGGATATAGTAATCTCAAGGGAGATGATTGAGAATGCTACCAATAATGGGAAGCTTGAAGGAGAAGGAACATCCAATGCCAAGAGAAATAAGGCACCTAGAAATAAAGAGGAAGATGTCCAAGCTATGGGAGATTTCGTCCCATATTCCCAATTTCTCTCATACCAATCATGTTACCCTACTGAGGTATGTCCAAGCTTTTATCCTTACCTACCAACCCAAACACCTAATTCTATACCAGTCCTTACAACAAGGCCTACTTCCAGAAAATGACCGCAAGACAACCAATAAAGAATTCCAATCCCCATCCCTGACTTGCTACCATTACTAATAAAGAATCAGTACCTTACCCCGGTACCTTTGAAAATAGATCCAAATCTATCAGCGAGGAGTTATGACCCTGACAGCAAGTGTGATTATCACCTGGGAGTAGTTGGGCATTCACCTGAAAATTGCAGACAACTGAGGGAAAGGATTGAAAGTCTTATCCGCGATGGTATTTTGACACCATAGCTTATCAATCAATGGAAGGCCGCTTTACCGTAAATCAGTTTCTTTCAGGCTTTTAGAAGGATAATTACTACCTTTGAAGGATGTCAATATGAGCATTTTGATGCATGTAGTTTCAGACCTTATGATGAAAACACTTGTCTCATGTCGACATTCATATGAATTAAATGAATTTTGAATTTTAAATGCTTTGGTTTGTTGTGTTTTAACAATAATTTGAATTTGCAAAAACAAGCATTAAGGAAGTTTTAATAATGGATAATCTCGAGAATATTGAAGATCATTGTTACAAATGACCCAATACCTTCTCCCCTCTCTTTTAGGCTTTCCTAGGCCTAAACCCCTTGAATCGAGAACACTTGAAAGACCTAATGCTTCAAGCAATATGAATGATTGAACTTCATAAAACCATTGTCATCATAGAATAAGCGAAGATGTAGATCTTAGTCTAGGCTATGAACAAAGGAACGAACTTTTCAAAATTTTTTCGAACTCCTTCAAATTCAAACAAATGAAACTTTCTTTCAAGAATTTAGATCATGGTAATTTGGTGTGTGCCAAAACCATTCATGTCATTTTCGACAATCACAAAAAACTAATTGCCCAAACATCACTTCATGATTGACACCTCGGGGCACCATGACTAAATCAGATTATCCTATTTTGGGTCACATTCTTTCTCGTCTCTTCAAAAAAAAAAAAAAAACCCAGGACTAAAACTCAGCTTTTTTCAGTGACTTGCGATTTTCCTTTTAATGATACAAATTCTCATGGTTAATCAAATTGGGGCATCATATGTGGAAATGATGGATACATGGTGAATAAGGATGGACTAACGTATGAATCATTAGGGCATGCAAAAAACAAGAAACAGAAGAAAAATTGTGATATCATGCATATGAGAATTCAGATGATTCCAAAGTGCAAAATGAAATTTTGATCATCTATTTCCCTTGGGGATTGTTTTTCAATGAGAATATTTGTGCTTGATATGATCAATGACCATCTTTCATATCCCTTTCGCAAAAAACAATAAATTATCCATAGTCACCCATTTTGAGCCAAAAGAATTCTTTCTTTTTTGAACCCTGATCGAGGATCACCTCTACACTGGGGGGCAAATGCGAGGAAATATCTTTTTAAAGATCATGGAGGAATGAGTCCTGGCTCAAAGACAGATACAAAGCAAATGGAGCCCGAATGAATATGGGCTCACTTTGTCAAAAGGAAAAGGAAAAGATGGCGAAATGGAAGCCAAGAAGAAAAAAGAAAAAGTGTGTGAAAAAAGTATGGCAAATGAAAGTCAAAAGCAAAGAAGAAAAAGAGTAAAAGTAAAAAGGAAAGAAATGTCCAAGAAGGGACAAAAGCTTCAAAGAGAATTCTCCTCAAGAAATGATCCTTTGGTCTAATTACCCTCAAACACATATTTTGGGCCTATTTATCCTTTCTTTTTGAACCCCAAACCATGGCCTACATTACGTGCTTTAAAAGTCCATTTTGATCAAGCATGAATATTTAATTTGAAGGGGTTTTCCTCGAATTTTATCCCATCTCATCGAATTATCATTTCACTAAGGAAGAATTTAGAATTCTCAAGTGCATGGTAAAACAATGAAAAAAAAAAGATAAAGAAAAAGAAAAAGAAAATGGAGAAAGAATGGGACTCTAGGGCGAAAACCCAAAAATGAGCGGTCTAGAGTAAAATGGGAATTTTCGATGCCATTTATGATAGTGCCAATACCACAAAAGAGAAAATCATCTTGAAAAAATGGTCATGGAGGAACATCTAGGAATTCTTGAACTTCCCAAAGTGTCAACTCTCATTCGGATGATTGATTTCAAAAACTGAAACTATTTTTCTCCAAAATTAACTTTCCAGTTTAAACATACCAGCCAATCTTGACGCTTGTCAAAATGCCTTGATATGAAAACTAAAAGATTGTTGAATTTGTTCGATTCTCAATGAATTCATGATTTATAAAACCTGTTCCATTTGTGAGCCTAGAAGGGACATACATTTTTTTGTTATGAAGTTTCCTTTGATCAACCAAAATCATGTTATACCAAGCATTGCCAATTCAAATTGAAAAACCCAGATTGACACTTAGAGAAGTTTTTAACAATGATCATCAGTCTTCAAAAGGTTTGTACATCACACACTGTGGGGTTAATATTTTTTGTTTAAAAGTTTTCAAAATGAGAAAACAAAAAAAGATATTTTTTTGAAAATACCCATTTTTGATGTTAACATGAGATAAGGGTTTTTCTAACCCAAAGGTGTGGAACTACTAGGGTTTATCTTGATTTCCAAATATGAGAAGAAGAAATAGAACTCGGCAAACAGACTTTTGTCAATAAGAGTTCGAAAACTGTTGGGGCAAAAAGAATAGCCAAAGATTGAAAAATGAATTGAAGATATACTCTGATTTGAAAATGAGAAATGAATTGGAAAGGCTAAGCCAATGTCTAGAAAAATGACCAAGGACATTTGCATCTTTTCATGAAGCGTTTGCATCATTATCGATCTTTCTATTTGCATCATGTAGAAGCATTTTGCACGTTATCAAATCCTTGCATTTGCATCATTTAGAAGCATTTGCATAATGCCAATCTTTGCATATGCATCATTCCATGAAATAGTTGCGTTAACACCAATTTTCGCATTTGCATCATAAAGAAGCATTTGCACTTTATTGACCTTTGCATCCTTCTGAGAAGTAATTGTGTTATTTGAGGATTATTTGCATTTGCATCATTTAGAAGCATCTGCATCTTATTCAACATCTGCATTTGCATCAATAAGAATTTGCATCAATCTAAGCAATTTGCATATACACCAAGAAGCATCTGCATCAAGAAACATTTGCATAAATTCAAAACATTTACATTTGCAGAATGAGGTATGTGCATCTTGTTAATCATTTGCACCAGCATCAAAAAGCATTTGCATCTTCTCAAAGTCTTCAAATTAATTTTCAACAGTTCTTCAAAAATCACAGGAAAGGCCTCCGGGCACCATTCTTAAGACCTCCGGGCACTATTTTTAAGACCTCCAGGCATAATTTTCATTTTGAAAATCGAACTTGCTTCCCTAAGACGGGCCGAGCCTTGATTAGTCAAGGAACTCAATTTAAGGACAAAATCTTCAATTTACAGTTTTTTTTTTCAAAAAAAAAATGAAAAAAGAAACCCCCTTCCCCTTCTCTTCACATGTAATTTCACTAACCGGACAAAATTAGTGTTTATTTATCTTTGCCTGATTCCTGATTCTCAGCAATAGCCAAAGAGGGGCAGCTGTAGACACAAAATTTTGTCCGGACCACTAAAACAGGTATGTTTTCTTCCTAAATTGATGTTTTAGAATGTGAAAAGACTTTTTTCATCCTGCAGGTGGTACTCCAAGACTTAGTTTAAGAGGGCGAGCATAAAAAGTTAAACTTGAAAAAGTCAACCCCAAAAAGTCAACCTCGAAAAGTCAACTACTAAAAAAGTCAACCCACTTTCAAAATCAAGATTTGAAGTTCAATTGAAAAATGGAGAAATAATTTTGATAATCCGAGGCCTACATCGAAAGATATGAAGTTCGAAAGTTGGGTTATGGAGATTTAGTAGAAAGAAAACCCTAATCCGGGAAATTTGGGAAAAAGTGCTTAAACGATCAAATCGATCAAAATTGAAGATTCCAAATGAAATATAAGCATTGACTATGGGTAATGGAGAAGCCACTTGAAAGAAAAACTGAAAGAAAAGTCAATCCGAAAAAAAACCGAGAATTAGGATTTTTGGTGGATTTTGATGAAATTGGGAAGAATTACAAAAATGGCTCGATTCGGTAAGACTAAAGCCCCTAATGGATGAGGAGTGATTAAAAAAGGATAGCCCAAAGCTCAGTTTGAAGAAAATCTGAAAATTGGACTTGTTCTGAGCAAAATCGAGTTTCGGAGGCAAAAGGGCAAAATTGGAAAATCTGGAAAAAATAGCAAATGAACTCCAAAAATTCTGAAATCTTGATCTCATTCTTAAATCATTTCAAAGAGATTGGCAAAAGAAAATCTTGATTCGGAGTTCGTTCGCAAAATGGCCAAATCTCGGGTCCCTTATATAGAAATTCAAGAAGATAAATACCAAAAAAATAGCAAATGAACTCCAAAAATTCTAAAAATTTGCAAATCTCATTTTAAAATTATTTGGAAGAGATTGGAGAAATAAAATCTAGATTCCGAGTTCGTTTGCAAAATGGCCAAATCCCGGGCCCCATATGTAGTAATTCAAGCAGATAAATCCCGAAAAAATACCAAATGAGTTCCAAAATATATGAAAAATTCCAGATCACACTTTTAAATTATTTTGAAGATATTGGTGAAGAAAATTTTGGATTTGGAGCTCGTTTAAAAAGTGGTAAAGTTTGGGAGCATAAAAGGGCAATTTTGGAAGAAAAAATCCAAATAAATAACAAATGGACTCGGAAAATTTTGAAAACTTCCAGAATTCAATTTTTTATTATTTTAAAAGTATTTAAAAATAAAATTTAATTTGGAGTCCGTTTTCCATTTATTTATGTTCGGAGGGCAAAAAGGTCATTTTACCCAAGAAACCGAAAAGGGCTTTTCTTGCTTTTTAAAAAAAATGAAACATGGACTGGAAGAAAAGAGGTTGGCCGACCAAGGCCCAAGAATGGGTAGACATTTTTTGTTTAAAAAAATGTTTATTTTACTTCTCTTGCATTTTTTATTTTTGTTTTCAAAATGTTTAAGTTTGTTTATGTTTTATATCTTGTAATCCAATGGTTTGTGAAAATGCCTATTGGTTTTCATGCCTTTACTTTATATTTGCATGATTTGAGCATTATTCTTTAGCTATGCATGTTAGTATATCATGTGTTTTGTGAAAATGCCATGCTCATTTTAAGCATCCACACATTCGGCCACCTCATATTGTTTGCTTTGTATGTGCATTTTTGTTATGTTAGTTGATAGGTTTGCAATTTCGTGATATTTGGTTGAGTATTTTGTTTAAGCATACCATGTGTTTGTGTTATTGCCATGCATATTTTAGGTTTAGGATTGGTTTGTTTTGCCATGCATATTCATGCATTTTAGACATAGGTTGCATTAAATGCCATGCAAGTTCATTTAGGTCTAGGTCATTTTATTGCTGCCATGCATTTTTCATGTCATTTAGGTTTTAAATCATGCACTTCATGCACCATATTTGTTGTATTTTTCATGCATTTCATGTTCTTTCCACTTGACTTTTGACTTAGGCCAATCAATGGTTCAAAGTCATGCTCTCTTGAGCATACTTGTGGAAAATTAAAAAGTTGTCAAATTGATTATTCTACCTTTGTGATTTTTTTTTACTTAACCAATTTTTTGCCTAACTTTTCAAAAGTGTTAGCTACTGTTTGTGAGTCATTTATAGAGTCTTTAATATTTTTTCTTTGATTTTTAAATGATTCTATCAAAGGCAAAAAAATGTGTTTTGACAAAACAGTTTTTTTCACCCAGTACTCATAATGTTTTGATTTTTCTAGGCAGTCATCTTTAATCAGAAAATTAAGAAGATTTTTTTCCATGTAGTTTTACATGTTCTGAGTCTCCAGTATTTTTTTTAGAGTTTTTTGAATTTTTAAAAATAGGGTAAAAAATTTTCCTTTAAAACTAGACAATGGAGTCAAAATTGAATTTGAAGGAAAATCATTTTTTTTGTTTTGGTTAAGTTACTTAGAGGAGGCTGATTAGGAAGTTTAGCTACTGACTTAGGGTAGTTTCTAAGCCTTTTTAAACTATAAAAATGATTTTTTAAGTCTCGGGTTAAGGGTGGTCAAGTCCGGGATTTTAAACTTAGGAAATTAGAGCCATTTAAAAAGGGTTTAGCTAAGTTTTTATTTTTAATCTATGCTTTTCAAAATTGTTTTCAAACAATCACAAAGTATTTTGATTTTAGAATATTTAATTTGATAAATTTTCCTAAGGTAGTCGAATATCTTTTTAGATATACGGATTTCCTTAATTAAAGGAAAAAATACATTCTCATGCATTGCATTTTCCATATTCATGCATATTATATAATATGTAATTTTTGCTATGTTTAATTTTCATGATGGTGTTATTATCTTTGATTTAAATTTTTGACATTATATTATTTGTCATATGGTTTTGAATATTTCATGATATCCTATGCTTTTTTATTTAGTTATTTTTGTCATATTATTTAGCATATGCTATGTTCATGCATTATTATTTTTATTTTTATTTTCATGCATATTATATGATAGTATTATTTTATATTTCATGTCATTTAGATTATATGCCATATCATTTATATTTGCCATGAATTTAAATTATTTCATTGCATATACAATATATTATGTTACCTAGGTCATTTCATTTCATGTAGAATATATTATGTTACCTAGGTCATTTCATTTCATTTAGAATATATTATATCACTTAGGATATTTTATTTCATTTAGAATGTATCATATGACTTAGGATATTATATTTCATACACAATATATCATGTTACCTAGGTCTTTTCATTTCATTTAGAATATATCATATAACTTAGGATATTTCGTTTCATTTAGAATATGCTAAGACATTTAAATTATATCATATCATTTAGGTTGTATTATATTATTTAGACTTTGCTATGTCATTTTATTTATGTCATACATATTCATATTCATATTTTTTAAAATGTTTTCAAAAAGGTAATGATTTTCAATAAAATAAAGATATTCCTGAGTTAAAATAATTCATGAATTCTCTGCCGAGTTTGCTGGGGAGGATATCATCAATTATTATTAATAACGGAATATCTTCTTTAATATGAGAATGATTCGGAAAGTTTTTCAAACTAATAAAAATTTTTATATTTTGCCAGGTTTGTTGGGGAATATAGGAAAATTTTGAACTTATAAATTTCGGATCATTTTCAATTAAAAATGGAATTATATTTCTTTAAATTGGGAATTAACTTGAAATACTAAATTTAAAACTGACTTTTTACCGAGACTTGAGATAACACACGATTAATAAGGTACCGTTTTATACGGGCGTTATGGGGGTGTTAATCCTTCCCCACACGTAACCGAGTCTCGAACCTGCTTTTTTATTTCTCTGGTTTAAAACGCAGACTTGAAATTGGTTTTAAAATGTTTTAATTAATTTTAAAATATTTTATAAAACCTGTTTTAATAGGTGGCCGATCACACCTAGCTAAAAAAGATTGGTGGCGACTCCATATCTTTTTCAAGGTCATTTTCAAAACATTCATTTTTCAAGAGGAATTAAGTCGACTTTTGCTCTGTTTTTTTAATGTCACGCTTAACAAATAATAAAGTCTTACGATGAGACTTGTTATTTTTTAGGTTGCGACAATAATCATTGTAAAATAATAATAAATATCAAAATATATAGATTATTTTTTATTAATACTATAGTAGATATATCGAACTTATATATTTAGCTTTTATTTGAACTTAAAAGATATTGTATCAAAAATAATGAACAATATTCAAAAACAAAATATTGACTCAATGTATAAATAAAATTATTATATATTTTTATATTTATATAAATATTTTTAATTTTATTAATTTTGTCATTATGTAAAAAGTAAAATTAATTATTACATTCAAAATTAAAAAATATTTATAGCTTATAAAATTTCAAAATTATTTGAATCTGTCTAAGTCGGCCCGAACTCGAACCAATCCTAATCCGAAATCTGAATCCGAAAAAGCCCGTATCCAAAATGGCCTGATCCCGAAAAAGCCCGAATCTGAACCCAAAAAAGCCCATATCCAAAGTTATCCGAATTCGAAAATATCCGAGGCTGAAACGATCTGAACTGGAAATAGCCCGAATCCTATGAAAGCCTGATTCGAGCCCGCCCGAACCGGCCCGTTTGCCACCTCTAACCACATGGCTAATTCTTGTTCCCTCCTTGCATTATGCTTTCCTTAAATTAAGGGCCATTTTTCCCTTTTTGCATGACACTTTCCTTAAATTAAGGGTTTTATGACCTCTTATTGGCCAATAATGTCACCTAAATTATTCTTGTCTCCTATCTCTACAAAATATCTAAGCCACTTGTCATGATCATTTGGCTTAATACCAAAATATCTTTCTAGGTGGCATTTTTAATCCTATTTGGCATCATCACATAGCCTTCACATGGCTTTGCAATTTGGAGGCCTCTCATTGGCCAAAAATGCTATGTAGGCAAGTAGTGGAGAATTTTGTCCTTTCTTAAAAATGTCTTCTTGCTACTCAGTCTTGGCCATTTGATTTAAGATGATCACACCTCCTCTTCCATCCATGAACTGGCTAAAAATGACCTAGAATTTTCCAGGCCATTCGTTTTTCTTTTTTATTTATTTACAAAATGGCCCTTTTTGGTTTTCTTCGATAAAATTGCATTTTGCCCCCAAACTTAATTTATTTGCAAATGGACCCCAATTTTGAATTTTTATTTTTTAATCCATCCCATCCAATATAAAACTCAGTTCTGGAGTTTTTTCATAATTTTTCGAGCTCGGATTCTATTTATCCTGGATTTTTCTCTAAAATTTCGGTTTAGTGCCTCCAAACTTTGTCTATTTCCATTTGAGCTCCGATTTTGGATTTTTCTTCTCCAATCCCTTCCATCAAATATAAAACTTAGTTCTGAAAGTTTTCAAAATTTTTCGAGCTTGTTTTCTATTTTTTTCAGATTTTTCTCTTAAAATTTCGGTTTACTGCCCCCGAACTTTGTCTATTTCCATTTGAGCTCCAATTCTGGATTTTTCTTCTCCAATAGATTCCATCCAATATAAAACTCAGTTCTGGAAGTTTTCATAATTTTTTGAGCTCGGATTCTATTTTCTCGGATTTTTCAAAATTGCCCTTTAGCCCTTGAAACCTAGGTTTCACTCGAAACGGGCCAAAATTCTGAATTTTCTTTTTCCACTGCCTTTGTCATAAATTGAATTGGAGTTGGACCAAAAATGCCCAATTTTTACAACGGAATTCCTCTCCGATTTAGTTTTTCCTTTTTCCTCAAAACTGAGAATTTTATCGTTTTTCCCGTTTCTCCTCCAATCGACTCTTCCATGGGATCCACTTCAAATTGGGACTTGGGATATTTTTATTTATTTATTTTTCATCAACTGGGGGCTTCAATTTCACCGAATCGGAACATCTCTATAGTTTTCCCCAAATTTGTGCGTTTTCTATTTATTCATTAAATCTTTATTTTCCTTTTTCTCTTCAAACTACATTTTTCTTCAACTCCGCTTCAAAATTGAACCTTTTAATATCCATATTTATTGATCTTATTCCATTTGGAACTTCCAATTCCATCCAATTTGATCGTTTACGTGCTTTTCTCCAAATTTGCAAAATTTTCCATTTTTCCTACACTGAATTTTATAATTTGTCTTTCAAACTCTTTATCTTCAATTGTATATCTCTGATTATCAAAATTCCTTCACCATTGTTCAATTCAACTTCTTGATTTTGACTAAGAGTTGAATTTTTCAATAGTTGACTTTTTAAGGTTGACTTTTTCGAAGTTGTCTTTTTCTGGTTTGACTTTTTTCGTTTTGATCTCCGAATCAAAGTCTTGGAGACTTGTCTGTGGAATAAGAGAAGATTCTTTGCATTCCGGGAAGTTGAAAGGAGAATTTGCCTTGTTTAGGGGGCCCGGACAAAATTAGGTGTCTATGTTGTTAGATTTTACTACGCAAGTGCACGTATCGCAAACAAGTAATAGAATGAAAATAGAGTGTCGAACCCACAAGGAATTGCTATTAATTTCGTTAAATACTAAAATTAAAATAGCTTAATCTTATCTAATAATTAATTAAAAATTTATGAATTGAAACAAATTAAAGAAAAAAAGAAGAAAACAAATAAAAATTGGGATTTAAATCAATTGAGAAAAGCCTAGGATTACAATTTTCCTCAACACTTCGCTTGAACGTCTCCTACCCTCTTAACTTGATTAATGATTTTGTGTCGTTAACCTAGAGTTCTAATCTATTTATAAGGATATTCCGATAGTCTTATAAAAATATCCTTCTTAAACAATTAACTATATTCTTATGATAATTGAATTAAAGAAGAACTCATTAAGCTTAAACTCTAAAATTGATTACACATGACACGTAAGTGTATTCCTACCCTACATGCAAATCAATTCATCCTAATAAATGAATATGAAACATGTGTTATGCAATCCATGTCTAACACTAAACTCCCTTTTCCAAGTTGTATTTAGGTTACCAAATCAGTTTAATCGGTGATCAAGCAATTAAAAGCATTAAGTACAAGAACGCATAAACAACTCAAATATCATTAAATCAAACTAGAGAGTAAAATAATCCAAACTATGTGTTGAGTTCTATTTCAATCCTAGAAAAGGAATTTAGTTCATGCTTAACATTGAAAACAATAAGCAAAGGAGTTTACCAATATAAAATTACAAAAGAATACAAGAAGATTAAGGAAAAAGAGAAAACTAAAGGTTGTCAGATCTTCAGTCTTCTAGTATCCAAAACTACTCTTAGATTCTTGCAAGATTGTGGTGGCTACTCTCCTCTTTAGAAAATTAAAGCAAAAACTACGAAGGTCTAAAAACATAAAATCCTATTCCTATTTATAGAGCTCTTAAAAATCCTGAAGAATGGAAACTTTGTGGCCAAGTAACTTCTTCCAGCTTGGACTTTCCATATATGAGTTGAGTCTCTCCTTCTTGCTTTAGGACCCTACAAAACTACAAAAGACATTAAATTAATAACTAAAATTTAAACATCAAATAAATAAATAAGCTAAATCAAAAAAAGAAAAACTAAAAATATAAATGAATAGTTTGAACTACAAGGACTTTGCTATTTTAAAAGCACAAAATAGGATAAAATAACTCTATTTTATAGAGTTATCACACCCCCAAACTTAAGATTTTGCTAGCCCTCGAGCAAAACAAACTAAACAAAAAAAACAAAACAAAACAAAACGAAATAAAACGAAGCGAAGCTAGAGATGAATGCATTCATGTAATGATTTCCTTAATTTTCCTCAAAATCTATCTCAAAATCTCAACTCAAAGTAAACCAAAAACATAATTCTGATTCAATTCAATCGTATGTCTCATGCTTGAATGGATTTCCAGTGTGTGTGTGAATAATCTCTTGACAAATCATTGCATGCAATCCAAATAAGTTTATGCTAATGCAAAATACGAATTATAGTACTAGATTCTCATATGTTTGCTTTTCATCTCTCTCTCCACTAATGTAGACTAACACTTCGTGAAGGATCAAGTAGGTCATTATTAAGCTTGTAATGTAAGGCTAGGGTCAAGGTAAGATAAAGATATGTTTCGGTTTAAGTCACCTATAGACACTTTACATTTTTTTTCCAGGATTTTTGAGAGCCATAGTCTTTTCCTCAAATTACATACTTCATTCTATGAATACACTTCCTTTTTGCTTCACCAATTTATTCTTTTTTTTTCTATATGTTCTTCGTTTTCGAAGAACTATAACCTTTTCTCTTTTTTTTTTTTATTCACATCACCATTTCTCCCAAATTTGACATGGCTCATAATTGTTTCCTGTAATATCATCACATGCCTATGTAGTGAGAGTTCATCATGGTTTTTCTTATTAGGCTAGGCTAAAATATGTGGCAATCAAAGAAAATATGATATATCAGTTAAGCACAATTGGGTAGACTAAGGATATTAATTTATAAAGGTAGGCTCGAAAGGCTCAAACGATCCAAAATGGCCTAAATCATCTCCTCAACTTAGTGTTGTCTAGGATTTCGCCTTGAGAGAGAATCAAACAAATTCTAGGCTCTAGACATAATCGCAATTCACATCAACATAATCAGTCTTTAAACAAGCAATGAAAATCTAAGGAAGAGATAGCGTGCTCAATTTGTTGAAAATCACATCTTAACAATGAGACTAACAAAAGAATTTATCATAAAATCAAATCATGCTTATGTTGTTCCCAAGAATCAAGATAAATCAATAACTAAAATTTCATCATTAAACCCTAAACCCTAAACCCTATCTCATCATGTTAAAGTGCATAATATCCCAAGCAATTTTTTTTTCTTTCATATATAACTCCTAAACATAAACATGCAAAATAAACTAAAAAAAAAACACAAAGCATAATAAACCAAAAAAATAAAAAGACACACATGCAAAATAAACTAGAAAAATAAAAACGTCTAACACCCCCAGACTTAAATCAAACATCGCCCTGATGCTGAAAAAATAAAAGAGTAGGAAGAAGAAAACTCCCCTGTCATTGAAGAAAATCCAGGAGAGCTCTAATCCTCATCTTTTTCTTCCTCTTCTTCTTCCGCTTCTTGGATATCCAAAGGTGTTGGTGGTGGTGGCATAGTGGAAAATTAGGTCATGTCGGCACCCATATGTGAGCACAAAAATAGACCATTTGCTCAACAGTTTTGAAGCATTCAGTCTGATGGGCATGATATGCAAGTTGTTGAGCATTTTGAAGTTAAGTCGTGCCATGTGCTCCGCCATGGTTAACTCTTATGGTGGAATCGGTGGTGGGGCTGAGGATTAACTCCCACCAGGTCCGGGTGGGTGACTTTTAATTTCCTGGGTCAAACAATGAATTATGGTTGCATCAATAGGACCCTTAGGATGTAGCAACTCTTCACCATCACCCTATTGGACACCAGCTTGGTCACACAGTCGAGTGAGTAAGGAGGGGAACAAAAGGCCTTCTCGTGGTGTTCTAACACTATGCATCACGGCCCCGTAGACAAGCTGGTTGATGTCAATCGTGTTGTCCATAGTAATAGCACAGAGTAGGATTGCTCTATATTTGGTGACATAGCTAATATGCTTACATGGAAGCATATTGGCTGCTAAAAAAATGCATCCACACCTTAATCTCTTTATCTAGTGTGTTGGCCTTGAACGACACAAGTTCCCCCTTTGACATTTTCCAAGTAGTCCCCTATGGGCATATATGTTGTGATAGCATTAATGTCAATATGCCCATTCAAATACTGACTATAGTCATCACTCGCAATATTCAGTGTTTGGTAATATTGATTAATTGTCTAGGGATCAAGCGGTACTTGATATCCACAAACAAAAATTGTATCACCATTTGGTTCGGAGGCATTAGCATAAAACTCTCTAACCATGGTAGCACGGCGGATTCGATGGAGCACAAAATTTCTGCCAATGTCTTCAATTAATGACTTGTTGAAACTCAAAATGATGAGACGGATCAATATCAAACCCCCGCTCCGGAATACGAATTTTTTGGAGGAGCGATTGGGTATGTCGTAAAATTGCCGCCTCGGATATGAACTTGCTATTATCAAAAGTAGTAGTACTAGTGCTAGCTTTAAGTTTCTTTTTGGGTGCCATGACACTAGTTCTAAGTTCGACAATATCAACCAAGTCCAACAATTATCTTCAACCAAGCTAACACTTCTAAAGCAAGAATTAAATTCTTCCAAAGTTTCCGACCAAAATTATCCACTCAACCAAATTATCAATCTAGGCTAATCACCACCAAAAACAAAACCCATGATATAATAACTATCATTTTCTCCAATCTTGAATGAAACTCAACACAACCCATTCCACAATTTTAATATTGCTCCACAATTTCCACAATAGTCAAAAATAACCCAATAAAAAATAACCCTCCAATTTGTGAATAGTGTTCAAGGCTCCACAACAAACAAATATCAACCCAATCCATAATTTGATGCAAGAACAAGCTTAAACACCAAAACACCAAAATTCCTTCCTTGAAGATGATGGAGAACCTTTTTAGGTTTTGTGGTGTGAATTTGTTGGGAAAGAAATTGAGAGAAAGATGAGTTATGGAGATGGGTAGTTGTGAGATATGAGATTTTTGAGAGAGAAGAATTGTTGGAGAAGAAGAGAGTTTGGAGAGATGAGAATTTTGAAAGAGAAGAATTGTTGGAGAAAAAGAAGGGTTGAGAGTTTTAGGAGAGAAAATAAAAAAAGGGTGGCTGCCAACAAAGAAGGGGTGTAAGGGTTAGGGTTTAGAAAACCGTAAAAAAATTAATTTTTTTATTAAAAATATTGAATCGATGCCACGGCACCAACTTTCTGTTTACAGTTCGTCGCGACGCCAACTATTTTGCCTTTTAGGCAAAAAAATTTATTATTTTTTTAGGGCGCTGCGGCACTGGTTGTGGCACCAACTATTCTCCCTCTAGGGCACCGTGGCGCCAGTTCTTGGTGTCGCGACGTTGGGCCATTAATTTTTTTTTTTTAAAATACCTGCAAAAAAGAATTATTAGAACTTGATAAAAATTATAAAAAATAAATCAAATCAAATAAAAATTAAAAATTAAAAATAAGTATTAAAGAGTAAAGAGCTTGGGTTGCCTCCCAAAAAGTGCTTGATTTATAGTCATCGGCTTGACTTTCTCAGTCTAATTCAGGGTCAGCTAAGATGATTGATAACTTTTGGCGTTCAAAATCGCCTCCTAGTAATGCTTGAGCCATTGGCCATTCACTTTGAATATTCTATTGGAACTCTCTTCAACCACCTTAACTGCTCCATGAGGAAGAACTTTAGTGACTTTAAACGGTCCGGACCATCGAGACTTGAGTTTTCTGGGAAATAGTTTTAGGCAAGAGTTGTAGAGTAAAACATATTGGCCTGGTTAAAAGTGTCACTCAATGATCTTCTTATCACCATCTCTTCGTTTTTTCTTTGTAAAGCTTGGCATTTTGGTAAGCTTGAAGACGAAATTCATCTATCTCAGTAAGTTGCAAGAGACGTCTCTCACCTGCTGCATGAAGATCGAAATTCAATTTCTTGATGGCCAGTATGTATTATGCTCCAATTCCACCAGAAGATGACATGTTTTCCCGAATACCAATTTGTATGGAGACATCCCAATCAGAGTTTTGTAAGCTGTTCGGTATGCCCATAATGCATCATCCAATCTCTTAGACCAGTTTTTTTCTAGTTGGGCTAACAATCTTCTCCAAAATCCTCTTGATTTCTCTATTAAAGACTTCGGTTTGGCCACTTGTTTGTGGATGGTAGGCAGTGGCGATCTTGTGCTTGACCCCGTATTTAACAATGACGGCTTCAAAATGTTTATTGCAAAAATGAGACTCCTCATCACTAATAATTGCTCTTGGAATGCAAAAGGGGGTAAAGATATTCTTTTTCAAGAAGGTTAGTACCACCTTGGAATCATTGGTTGACAAAGATGTTGCTTCCACCCACTTAGATACATAATCAATCGCAACTAGAATGTAAAGATTGTAGTAGGAGGAAATAAATGGACCTATGAAATCAATTCCCTATACATCAAAAATCTCTACTTCGAGAATGTTGTTGAGAGGCAACTCGTTTCTCCTTGAGATGTTGCCTACTCTTTGACATCTATCACATCTTGTAACAAACTGATGAGCATCTTTAAAGAGATTTGCCCAATAAAAACCTAATTGGAGCACTTTTGCCGCAGTTCGTTCTCCTCCAAAGTGCCTCCATAATCCGAGGAGTGACAATGTTGCAAGATATTTTCAACTTCTTCCTTGGGCACACACTTTCTAAGAATCTGATCCTTGCATTGCTTAAGCAAAAAAAGGTTCATCCCAATAATAGTACTTCACATCATGCAAGAACCTTTTCTTTTGTTGAGAATTTAAATCAAGTGGAAAGATTCTATTCACAATATAATTCACATAGTCGGCATACCATGGTGATTCCTGGTGATGAACTTGGAAGAGTTGCTCATCAAGAAAAGTCTCAATTATTTGGATTGCATCGCCAACTTGTGCCGCATTATCCAATCTTGATAGATGATCTACCACTTGATTTTCTGTCCCATTTCTATCTCAGATCTCTAAATCAAATTCTTGCAAAAGAAGTATCTAACGGATCAAGCGAGGTTTTGCATCTTTCTTTTCAATCAAGTACTTGATAGCCGAATGATCAGTGTAGACAATGACTTTGGTGCCCACAAGATAAGATCAGAATTTATCAAAAGCAAATACCATTTTAAGCAACTATTTTTTCGGTGGTGGTGTAATTCAACTGAGCATCGGTCAAAGTATTGCTTGCATAGTAAATGGAATGAAATATCTTCTCTTTTTGTTAGCCTAAGACTGCACCAACTGCAAAGTCACTAGTATCGCACATGAGCTCGAATGGCAGATTCCAATCCGGAACAATAATTATAGGTGCAGAAACCAATCTCTCTTTCAATTTCATAAAAGCTATTCGACATGCATCATCAAACTTGAAAGGGACATCTTTTTCAAGGAGATTGCAAAGTGGCTTAGAGATGTTGGAAAAGTCTTTCATGAAATAGAACCCTGCATGCCAAGAAAACTCCGAATGCCTTTTACAGAGATTAAAGGTGGGAGATTTTCAATTGTTTCAATTTTTGCTTTATCTACTTCTATCCCTCTACTAGAAACTTGATGTCCTAAAACAATGCCTTCTTGAACCATGAAGTGCCATTTTTCCCAGTTTAACACCAAGTTTGTTTCTTCACATCTTTTAAGCACTCTAGCTAGGTGATATAGACAATCATCAAAGGAATCTCCAAAAATTGAATAATCATCCATAAATACCTAAACATTGCTCCACCATGTCAAAAAATATGGCCATCATGCATCTCTGAAAAGTCGTAGGAGCATTGCAAAGTCTGAATGGCATTCTCCGAAAAGCAAAAGTTCCATAGGGGCAATAATCTCCTTTTTTACCACTTCTTTCATGATGGGATTAAGTCTTCGTTGATGCTCTATGGTGGCCTTGTGAGTTTCTTCAAGAAGGATTTTATGTATGCAAATTGAAGGACTAATCCCCTTGATATCGACAATCGACCAACCCAATGCCCTCTTATGTTGTCTAAGTACCCTAAGGAGTTTATCTCCTGCTCAACATTAAGAAAAGATGAGATAATAATAGGTAATTCAAAATTTTCACCAAGAAAAACATACCGCAAATGTGAGGGTAACAGCTTAAGCTCCAGGGATGGTGGCTCTTCAATGGAAGGCTTGGTGGATGATGTTTCACTTGTCATAGGTCCTAATGGTTCAAACTGAGGAATGGATCTTCCAATACGTGGAGGAGCATTCAACAAATTTAAACATTCAATAAAATCATCATCATCCCGTTTTGAAATAATCATCAAAGATGCCTCAAGTGGATCAACAGGATAACTCTTTTTGAAAACCTTAGTTGTAGCACTATCCACCACATTAACTGCAAAACACTCATCAAATTCATTAGGAAATTTCAATAGCTTTAGAAACATTAAAAGTTACCTCTTGTTCTTAAACTCTCATGGTAAGTTCGCCTTTTTACATATCGATGAGAATTCTACCAGTAGCTAAGAAAGGTCTCTCAAGAATAATTGGTATTTTATGATCCTCCTCCATATCCAATACAATGAAATTAGCTGGGAAGATAAATTTCTCTACCTTCACTAATACATCTTCAACAATGCCTCTTGGATATGTGTAAGATCTATCAGCCAATTGTAGTGTGACTGTTGTAGGCTTAACTTCCCCCAAACCCAATCGTCGGTATATTGATAAAGGCATAAGATTTATGCTTGTTTCCAAATCACATAAGGCTCTACCAATGAACTAATTTCCAATTATGCATGGAATGGTGAAACTTCCTAGATCTTTAAGCTTTGGTGGAAGTTTCTTTTGGAGGATAGCACTTCACTCCTCAGTAAGTGCCACAGTCTCAAATTCATCCAATTTTCTCTTTTTTGACAATATGTCTTTCATAAACTTGACATATTTTGGCATTTGTTCCAAAGCTTCAGCAAAAGGTATATTAATATGAAGCTTTTTGAATACCTCAAGAAATTCTAGAATTGCTTGTCAAGCTTGTTTTTTTGAAGGCACTGTGGAAAGGGTGGTGGTGGATAACATTGTTTCTTTTCTTCTTGAGTCTTTTCAACTTCTTGTTCCACCATATCTTTTTCTTTAAGAGGCTTGGTTGACAATTCTGGCTTATTGCTTTCCTTTTCTAACTCCTTTCCATTCCTAAGTGTGATGGCTTTGCAATGTTCTTTTCCATCTCCCCTAGGATTGGTTTCTGTATCATTTTGAAAAGATCCCTTAGGACGATTCTTAATTGCATTAGCAAGCTGGCCCACTTGTGTCTCAAGATTTCTAAGTGCTGCCGCTTGACTCTGAAATGTCACTGCATGAGTCTAATTTGTCACTTCTTGACTACCATGAACTTTGTAAACATTTCTTCCAATGATATTTTCTTTTCTGGAACAGGAATACGGGCTTGTGATGGAAACCCAAGAGGGTTTACTGGTTTAGCAGAGGATGAAGGCCCTTGATTGTTATTCCACAAAAAGTTTGGGTGATTTCTCCAACCCGGATTGTAGTTGTCAGAATAAGGATTATTTTGTTGTTTATTATAATTTCCAATATATTGCGCTGATTTGGAATTGGTTGGGCAACTATCACTGGTATGTCCTTCTCCACATAATTCACAAGCTACAAAAGGACCCTGGATGGCATGAACACTTACAGTACGAATTTCTTGGCTAATACAGCTATCTGGACATTTATGGTACTCATTGCATCCAAGTCATGAATCCCTGCAGCTTTCCTTAGTACAAGTCTTTCTGATGGCCATTGATAATTATTAGATGTCATCTCTTCAAGCAAATCATAGGCCTCATTAGGCAATTTTCCCATTAATGCTCCACTTATAGTGGCATCAATAGAGGTTCTAATTGGTCCTAACAACCAATTGTAGAATGTTTGCACCTGAAGCCATTTGGGTAATCCATGGTCAGGATATCTTCGAAGTAAATCCTTGAATCTCTCCCAAGCTTCATATAGCGATTCAGAATCAAATTGCATAAATGATGTGATACCATTACACATCTTTGCAGTCTTGGCCGGAGGAAAGTATTTGGCTAGAAACTTTTGATCCAAGTCATCCCATCTAGTAATAGAGCCAGCTGGGAGTGAATTAACCAACTCTTGGCCTTATCTCGAAGTGAGAAAGGGAAGAGTCTCAATCTGATGGCGTCGTCCGAAACTCCATTTGTAGACACCTAATTTTGTCTGGACCACTAAAACAGGTATGTTTTCTTCCTAAATTGATGTTTCAAAATGTAAAAAGACCTTTTTCATCCTGCAGGTGGTACTCGGAGACTCAGTTTAAGAGGGCGAGCATAAAAAGTCAAAATTGAAAAAGTCAACCCTAAAAAGTTAACTACTAAAAAAGTCAACCCACTTTCAAAATCAAGATTTGAAGTTCAATTGAAAAATGGCGAAAGAATTTTGATAATCCGAGGTCTACACCGAAAGATATGGAGTTCGAAAGTTGGATTATGGAGATTTAGTAGAAAAAAACCCTAATTCGGGAAATTTGGAAAAAAAATACTTAAACGATTGAATTGGTCAAAATTGAAAGTTCCAAATGAAAAATAAGCACTAACTACGGGTAATGGAGAAGCAACTTGAAAGAAAAACTGAAAGAAAAGTCAATCTGAGAGAAAATCGAGAATTAGGGTTTTTGGTGGATTTCGGTGAAATCGGGAAGAATACAGAAATAGCCCGACTTGGTAAGACTAAAATCCCCAATGGATGAGGAATGATTAAAAAGGGATATCCCAAGGCTCAGCTTGAAGAAAATCTAAAAATCGGACTTGTTTTGAGCAAAACTGGGTTTCGGAGGTAAAAGGGCAAAATTGGAAAATTTGGGAAAAATAGCTAATGGACTCCAAAAATTCTAAAAATTTGCAAATCTCATTCTTAAATCATTTGGAAGAGATTGGCGAAATAAAATCTTGACTCGGAGTTCGTTTGCAAAATGGCCAAATCCTGGGTCTTTTATGTAGAAATTCAAGAAGAAAAATCCCGAAAAAATAGCAAATGAACTCCAAACCTTCTGAAAATTTGCAAATATCATTTCTAAATTATTTAAAAGATATTGGAGAAATAAAATCTTGATTCGGAGTTCGTTTGCAAAATGGCCAAATCCCGGGTCTCCTATGTAGTAATTCAAGAAGATAAATCCCGGAAAAATAGCAAATGGACTCCAAAAATTTTGAAAATTTGCAAATATCATTTTTAAATTATTTGGAAGATATTGGCGAAATAAAATCTTGATTCGTAGTTCGTTTGCAAAATGGCCAAATCTCGGGCCTCCTATGTAGTAATTCAAGCAGATAAATCCCGAAAAAATACCAAATGAGTTCCAAAAATTATGAAAACTTCTAGATCACACTTTTAAATTATTTGGAAGATATTGGTGAAGAAAAATCTTGATTTGGAGCTCATTTAAAAAATGGTAAAATGTAGGGGCATAAAAGGGCATTTTTGGAAGAAAAAATCCAAATAAATAGCAAACAGACTCGAAAAATTTTGAAAACTTCCAGAATTCAATATTTTATTATTTTGAAAGTATTAAAAAAATAAAATTTGAATTTGGAGTCCATTTGCCATTTATTTGCATCCGGGGGGCAAAACGGTCATTTTACCCAAGCAACCGAAAAGGGCTTTTCTCGCTTTTCAAAAAAAATCAGACTTGGGCTGGAAAAGAGAGTGCTGGCCTGCCAAGGCCCAAAGGAGGGAAGTGATTTTTTTTTATCAAGCCATTGCAAATAAGCCACATGGGCCAATGCATGAAGAGGGAGAGTGTCAACATTATTCTTGAACAGATGTAATTATGGACAGCTGATGGCCTATTCTAAGGGTAATAATTTCATGATTTTTCACCTTGAATCACTAGCCCTTGGATGGAAATTGGTTGGAATAAAAATGACAACATCCTAGGAGGAGAGATGGTGGAATTCGGCCAGCACTAAAGGGAGAGGTAGATTTTCATTTCAGCTCACTTCATTTTGAGATTTCTTCTTGGTTTTTGCTTAGTTTTCTCTCTTTGGTTGAAAGAAAAAAATTAAAGTTTAGAAAAGAAAAGAAAGTTTGAAGAGAAAAAGCTTGAAAGATAGCTTCTTGAGGCTGCTTTTAGCACCAACTCTTGCACTTTTTTGATTTTCCATTCTTGCTTTTGCTGTTTTTGATTATTATTTGGTGAGTTTTCTTTTTAAATAACTTTTTTTTATGTTCTTTTCTTCATCTGTTCTTAAAAACATGTTTTACAATTTTTTTTCTTGTTTTCTCACTATGGCCGAATGGCACAGATTTTTTATTATTATTGCTGTTTTGTTTGATTTTATCATGTTATTTTTGTTATTTTTTTAGTCTTGATGCTTTAAATATTCTTCTACTACATATACTTGAGGCTTGTTTTAATTTGGTTGCTTTGTTTGTTGCCATTTATAAGTTAAATATCATGTTCTTGCATTTTTAATTTTCTATTTTCATAATGTTTAAATTTGTTAATGTTTTATATTTAGTATATCAAGTGTTTGTGAAAATGCTTGTTAGTTTTAATATCTCTACTTTATGTTTGCATGATTTGAGTGTTATGTTTTAGTTGAGCATGTTAGTATATCAAGTGTTTGTGAAAATGCTTGTTAGTTTTAATATCTCTACTTTGTGTTTGCATGATTTGAGTGTTATATTTTAGTTGAGCATGTTAGTATATCAAGTGTTTGTGAAAATACCATGCTTGTTGGAGCTTGAGGCCATTCGGCCACTCCATGTATTTTACATTGTGTGTGCATTTTTGCTATGTTAGTTGATAGGCTTGCATTTGCATGACATTTGATTGAGTATTTAGTTTAAGTATATCAAGTGTTTGTGAAAATGCCATGCTTTTTGGAGCTTGAGGCCATTCGGCCACTTCATGTGTTTTGCTTTGTATTTTGCATTTTTGTTATGTTAGTTGATAGGTTGGCATTTGCATGACATTTGATTTGAGTTTTGGGTTTAAGCATGCCTTGTGTTTGTGTTATTGCCATGCATATTTTAGTTGTTAAGTTTGGTTTAGTTTGCCATGCATGTCCATGCATTTTAGTCCTAGGTTGCATTAAATGCCATGCAAGCTCATTTAGGTCTAGGTCACTATATTGATGCCATGCATTTTTTCATGACATTTAGCTTTAAGACCATGCATTCCATGCATCATATTTGCTGTATTTTTTCATGCATTTCATGTCCATGCCACTTGATTAATGACTTAGACCAATTAATGGTTCAAAGTCATGCTCTCTTCAGCATACTTGTGGAAAATTAAGGTTTGTCAAATTGATTATTCTACCTTTGTATTTTTTTTACTTAGCCAATTTTTGTCTAACTTTTTAAAAGTCCTAGCTACTGTTTGTAAGTCATTTTGTGAGTCTTAAATATTTTTACTTTGATTTTTGAATGATTTTATCAAAGGCAAAAATGTGTTTTGGCAAAACAGTTATTTCACCTAGTACTCGTACTTTCCCGATTTTTCTGGGCATTCATATTTAATCAGAAAATTAAGTTGATTTTTTCCCGTGTAGTTTTACATGTTCTGAGTCTCCATTATTTATTTTAGATGTTTTTGAATTTTTTGAAAATAGGATAAAAAATCATGGCTTAAAACTGGATAGTGGAGTTAGAATTGAATTTGAAGGAAAATAATTTTTCTGTTTTGGTTAAGTTACTTAGACGGAGCTGATTAGGAAATTTAGCTACTGACTTAGGGTAATTTCTAAGCCTTTTTAAACTCTAAAAATGATTTTTTAAGTCTCGGATTAAGGGTGGTCAAGTCCAGGATTTTAAACTTAGGAAATTAGAGCCATTTAAAAAAGGGTTTAGCCAAGTTTTTACTTTTAATCTAAGCTTTTCAAAATAGTTTTCAAACAATCACAAAGTATTTTGGTTTTAGAATATTTAATTTGATATATTTTCCTAAGGTAGCTGGATATCTTTTTAGAGATACGGGTTTCCTTAATTAAAGGAAAAAATACATTTTCATGCATTGCATTTTCTATATTCATGCATTTTATATAATATGTGATTTTGCTATGATAATTTCTATGATATTGTTATGATTTTGAGTTATGTTATATTGTTTATTATATGATTTGGAATATTTCTTGATATCCTATGCTTTTTATTTAGTTATTTTTGTCATATTATTTAACATATACTATGTTCATGCATTAGTATTTCCATTTTTATTTTCATGCATATTATATGATGGCATTATTTTATATTTCATGTCATTTAAATTATATGCCATATCATTTATATTTTCCATGTCATTTAAATTATTTCATCTCATAAAGAATATATTATGTTACATTTCATTTCATATAGAATATATTATATTACCTAGGTCATTTCATTTCATTTAAAATATATGATATGACTTAGGACTTTTCATTTCATATAGAATATATTATGTCACCTAGGTCATTTCATTTCATTTATAATATATCATATGACTTAGGTCATTTCATTTCATTTAGGATATATCATATAACTTAGGATATTTCATTTTATTTAGAATATGCTAAGGCATTTAAACTATATCATATCATTTAGGTTGCATTATATATTTAGATTTTGCTATGTCATTTTATTTATGTCATGCATATTCATATTCATATATTTTGTAAATGTTTTCAAAAAGATAATTGTTTTCAATAAAATAAAGATATTCCCGAGTTAAAATAATTCATGAGTTCTCTGCCGGGTTTGCTGGGGAGGATATCATCAATTATTATTAATAACGGAATATCTTCTTTAAAAAGAGAATGATTCGGAGAGTTTTCCAAATTAATAAAAAATTCTATATTTTGCCACGTTTGTTGGGGAATATAGAAAAATTTTGAATTTATAAATTCTAGATCATTTTCAATTAAAAATGGAATTATTTTTCTTTAAATTGGGAATTAACTTGAAATACTAAATTTAAAACCGACTTTTTATCGAGACTTGAGATAACACACGATTAATAAGGTATCGTTTTATACGGGCGTTGTGGGAGTGCTAATCCTTCCCCACACGTAACTGAGTCCCGAATCCATTTCTTTGATTTCTCTGGTTTAAAACGCAAACTTGAAATTGGTTTTAAAAATGTTTTAATTAATTTTAAAATATTTTATAAAACCCGTTTTAATAGGTGGCCGATCACACCTAGCTAAAAAAGATTGGTGGCCACTGCATGTCTTTTCAAGGTCATTTTCAAAACCTTCATTTTTCAAGAGGAATTAAGTCGACTTTTCCTTTTTTTTTTTTTAATGTCACGCTTAACGAATAATAAAGTCTTGCGATGAGACTTGTTATTTTTTAGGTTACGACAGCTTGGCAACTCCACTGGGGACTATTAGAGAGTCAGGCCTAGAATTAGTCGTGTGTTATCAAAGTCTCGATTTTGTTGGTTTAATTGATATTTAATTTTAATTCCCATATTTTTTTAATAAGGAGAATTTTGAAAATAATAAAATGTTTTTAATATGTCCATACTCATGCGCATGCATTTTATTATTGTTCTCTAGTTATTTAATGTTGTATATTATAATTGCTTGTTGGTTAATGCGTTACACTATTCTTGAATATTCTTTTAATAAATTGTTAGGGCATTTAGAATAAGGTTTGTAGAATAGGTGGTGAAAGGTTTGTTGTTCCTCCACACACACTACACGTGCATTTGCATATCATGAGCCCTATACCCGGGTTTCATCCTTTTAGGTGGGAGCAAAGTATCTAAGCCTTCATGATTAACAATCAACATGGGCTAGTGAAACAATTCCGGAGTACTAAATTACCTAAGCCTTCGTGATTAACAATCCGCATGGGCTAGGGAAATAGGCTATAACGAATTGAACCCGCTTTTATCGGGATGCCTTACTAGCCTTCACCGGCGATAGTGAGGAGCAATTTGGGGTCTTTAGAACCGATTCACCCTCATCTAATGAACCTAGGCTAAGCCATGCCGGATTTTTGTTAGATATACCGAAGATAGGAACACATGGAGAAACATTTCTAAACCTTTTGTTACTTATTTTACACTCTGAATACGTGTGGTAGATCGGGCAACGATGTACGCACATCGCCCTTAATAAATGTGATACTCCGCCTCGAAGGCATTATAAAGCCTAAATAAGCAGATACTGTTGGGGCAAGTGTTCACTAATTTTTTTTTAAATTGAAAATAAAAATCATTTTTCAAGCATTTTTTCATTTTGCACATTTCATGCATGTGTGAATAGAGCATGTACATGTTTTGTTGTATTATTGATCTCATTTTTTGCCATAAACGGATGGTGATAATAATCTCATTTGATGATTTCATAAAACCGGTAGTGTTGCATGAACATTTGGACATTGTACCATAGTAGGATCTACTACCCCGGAATTCTTTTGAAAATAATATGATTGGTTTTTCATAGAAAAAAACATGTTTCAAAAAATCATAAATTTGGAGGCAAATCTTGCATAATGAGATTTTTGAATAATCAAGATTTAGGTCCCACCAATTTCATGTAATCATTGATTTCTTTGTATATATCTTGGTGTTAATTCATTTATTCTTTATTTGTATCATTTTGACATCATGTTACAGTCCGAACATGCATAGTTATTCATTATAGAATACATTTGTGATATACATGGTCACTCTTTGTACCTACCTTTGTGTTCATCCATTTATTCTTTGCATGTATCATTTTGACATCAGGTTACAGTCATAGCATGCATAGCCATTCATTTTAAAATACATTTATAACATGCATGGTCATTATTTGTATATACCTGTGCATCAATTTATTTAAATGCATCATGTTAGCATCAGGTTGCATCCATAGCATACATAGTCATCATAATTTCTCTGTATATGTTCATGCATTAATCATCAGTATATTCATGCACATAGGAATAGAGCATGTACATTCATAATTGTATTCTTAATCTCATGACATTTTCATTTGCATGAAAGGGGTTCGAGATATGAGGAATGAATCGGAGGAACGATTGGGTGCCTTGGAACGAAATCAAGAGGAATTTGGACATGAACTCCGGGAGTTGAAGGAACAGCTAGTCAAATTGCTGAAAAATGTTTGAAGATATGGGTAAGAGTAAAGGTGAACTTTCTCAGGGCTCTGCATCGTCTTCGGATCAACCAAAACCATTAGGTCCAGAACATACAATCCTTACTAGATCCTGCACTTGTCAATGCCACAAAGGTTGCGATCCTGATGAAATTTTGGACAAAATCGTGAAAATGATTAAACCTGAGAGCCTGATACAAAAGATAGAAACGTCGGATCCTGTACCATACCTGCAAACTATCCTAGGTCCAAACCAATGTCCCCACCTTACTATGGTCCAATCGTCCATTGGGATGACCACTACGGGATTCCTAAATCCCACTCCGTTACCACCAATTGGCAGTTCATATTGTTTCCCTCATCAATCACCTTATCAAGCATACGGAATAGGAACCTCAAACTGTGTACAACCTCCAAGGGTCCCATGTCATAATCCATACCCTTGCCTTGTTATTCGGCCATCCCCCTATGTAAACACTCCGGTTTGGACTTTATTGCCACCACCAAGTGCCCCAACTCCTAGGCCATGTGTGATTAAGAAACAACCCAAAAAAAAGACTCAAGAGCAGTATGATTCCATTCCAATCAGCTACCGAGAGCTTCTCCCTATACTGATCCAAAATCACATGGTTGCCTGTATCCCGCTCAAGCACATGTTACCACCATATCCAAATTGGTATAATCCAAATGCAAGATGTGATTATCACTGTGGAATTGTTGGCCATAACATTGAAGACTGTATAGCATTCAAAAAGAAAGTACAATCTCTTATAGATGCCAAGTGGTTGGATCCAACGACACTGATTGATAGAGGGCTGGGAAAGCGTCATTAGGATTTGGAGATTTACCGCATTGAGGTGGAAAGACTTCAATCATATATGATGTAATAGATTTCACTTATTCTGTAGCCAGCTCTTATAGCCTTAGGATGCTAGGAAGAATAAAATACTTGTAAAAACAGTTTTAACTACTGCTCAGATTTTGTAAACATGGTTTATACCATTGTGAACATTGATATGGGAATGAATTGACTATGCTTCAAATTGATGAGATGTTGATGATTAAGTTCCTTCGATTCTTATTTCCTCCGTGATATCTTCCCCTTTGCATTTTGCATCCGATCAATTATTCGTCATACCATACATTCATACATGTATCATGTTAGCATCAGGTTGCATTCATGCATTCATAATCAGCATAATTTTTCTGTATATATCCATGCATTAATTTGCTTATTCTTTACATGCATCATGTTGACTTTGGTTTGTATTCATGACAAACATAGTCAGCATGATTTCTCTGTATATGCTCATGCATTAATCTGTCATATTAACATCAGGATGCATTCATGACACACATGGTCAGCATGATTTTCTTTGTATATACTCTGTATCAATCATTCATAGTTTGCATGTATCATAATCGTGTTGCATTCATAGTGTATATGATCATTCATTGGGAAATACGCTAAAATGTGCATGATCAGTCATTGCATATATCCATGTGTTGATTTGTTTATTCTTTGCTTGCAACATGTAGGCATTGTGATTGCATTTATTACATACATGGTTAGCATTTTTCCACTATACATGTCCACACATCATATTGTTTAGGCTTCACGTGCATCAAATTGCATTCATGACTCCTTCATCATAACACGCACCTTGGAGGGGAATAAAATAGAAGTTGGCTTGGCTTTAAGAGTCTTTGAAGGAATTTCCATTTCAAATCAGAGGTATAAGAAATACTGAGTACCCTTTTAATACAGGCTAGTGCTATGGAGAATGAACAAGTTGCCCGAATGGAAAGAATGGAAAAGGTACAGGAAGAATTGCGAGAACAGCTGGCAAAGTCTCAAGCAGAATCTAAAGATCAGATGATTAAATTGATGGAGCTAATGTCCACCGTAATCAAGGGATACACTGAAAACTTGGCCGCCAGAGAAGGGTTAGAGGCACGAAAGGGTCAGAATGGGGTCGCAATGATGGATGCCTAGAACACAGTTAACCCTGTCAATGTCTTAAATTCAAATGATTCAGCTGAACAGGCAAAGTTGAAAATGGTTAATAAGGTAGAGTTGACAGATTCCCAAGGGAAATATCAATTACTAGATGAAAGGCTCCGGGCAGTGGAAAATACAGACGTATTCGGGAGTGTAGAGGCGAAAGAACGATGCTTGGTCTTCGATTTAGTCATCCCTCCTAAATTCAAGGTCCCTGACTTTGTGAAATATGACGGGACGACTGATCCGTCAGCCACATCACTATGTTTTGCCGAAAGATGACAAGTCATATAGATAATGGTAAGCTTCTGATTCACTACTTTCAGGATAGCCTCAGCGGGTCCGCAATTAGGTGGTATAGTCAGTTGAGCAAGGATCATATTTGCTCTTGGAATGATTTGGCTAAGGCTTTTCTAAACCAGTACAAGCATATGATCGATAGGACACCTGATCGTCTCACTTTGCAAAATATGGAGAAAAGAGCTACTGAGAGCTTCAAAGAGTATGCTCAGAGGTGGAGGAACATGTCTACCCAAGTACAACCACCTTTGACACAAAAAGAAATCACTGTCCTTTTTGTGAATACACTGCAGGCCCCGTACTATGATAGACTCGTCGGTAATGCCTCAAGGAATTTTATGGATATAGTAATCTCAGGGGAGATGATTGAGAATGCTATCAAGAATGGGAAACTTGAAAGAGAAGGAACATCTAATGCCGAGAGAAATAAGACACCTAGAAAGAAAGAGGAAGATATCCAAGCTATGGGAGATTTTGTCCCATATTCCCAATTTCCCTCATACCAATCGTGTTACCCTACAAAGGTATCTCCAAGCCTTTATCCTTACCTACAAACCCTTACAACAAGACCTACTTCCAGAAACGACCTCGGGAAAACCAAGAAAGAATTCCAATCTCCATCCCAGACCTACTGCCATTACTAATAAAGAATCAATACCTTACCCGATACCTTTGAAAATAGCTGCAAATCCATCAGCGAGGAGTTATGACCCTGACAGCAAGTGTGATTATCACTTGGGGGTAGTTGGGCATTCAACTGAAAAATGTAGACAGCTGAAGGAAAAGATTGAAAGTCTTATCCGTGATGGTATTTTGACACCGGAGCTTATCAATCAGTGGAAGGCCGATTTGCCTTAAATAAGTTTCTTTCAGGTTTTAGGGGGAGAATTACTACCTTTGAAAGATTTCAATAGGAGCATTTTGATGCATGTAGTTTCAGACTCTATGATGAAAACACTTGTTTCATGTCGACATTCATTAAATGAATTTTGATTTTTAAATGCTTTATGTTTGTTGTGTTTTAACAATAATTTGAATTTGAAAAAACAAGCATTAAGGAAGTTTTAGTAATAATAGTCTCAAGAATATTGATGATCATTGTTACAAATGACCCAATACCATCTCCCCTCTCTTTTAAGCTTTCCCAGGCCTAAACCCCTTGAATCAAGAACACTTGAAAGACCTAATGCTTCAAGGAATATGAATGATTGAACTTCATAAAACCATTGTCATTATAGAACAAGCAAAGATGTAGATCCTAGTCTAGGCTATGAACAAAGGAATGAACTTTTCGAAATTTTTCCGAACCCCTTGAAATTCAAACAAATGAGACTTTCTTTCAAGAATTTAGATCATGGTAATTTGGTGTGTGTCAAGGTTGTGCCAAAACCATTCATGTCATTTTCAACAACCACAAATCACTAATTGCCCAAACATCACTTCATGATTGACACCCTGGGGCACAATGATTAAACTAGATTTTCCCATGTCCTAGAGAAAACCCATTTTTAGGTCATATTTTCTTTGTTTCTTCAAAGAACTCAAATTTGAAACTCAGCCTTTTCAAAATAGACCTAGACTTGCTATGTTCCTTGTTGATACAAACTCTCATGGTTAATCAAATTGGGGCATCATATGTGGAAATGATGGATACATGGTGAATAAAAATGGACTAAAGCATGAATCATTGGGGCATGCGGGGAAAAAAAACAGCAAAAAAGAAGAAAAATTGTGATATCATGTATATAATAATTCGGATGATTTCAAAGTGCAAAATGAAATTTTGATTATCTACTTCCCTTGGGGATTGCTTTTCAAAGAGAATATTTGTGCTTGATATGATGAATGGCCATTTTTCATATCCCTTTCAAAAAAAAAAAAAAAAGAGAGAAATTATCCATAGTCACCTATTTTGAGCCAAAAGAATTCTTTCTTCTTTGAATCCTGATCAAGGATCACCTTCTACACTGGGGGGCAAATGAGAGGAAAGATATTTTTAAAGATCACGGAAAAATGAGTCCTAGCTCAAAAACAGATACAAAGCAAATGGAGCCCCGAATAAATATGGGCTCACTCTGTCAAAAGGAAAAGAAAAAGATGGCGAAATGGAAGCCAAGAAGGAAAAAGTGTGTGAAAAAGTATGGCTAATGAAAGCCAAAAGCAAAGAAGAAAAAGAGCAAAAGTAAAATGGAAAGAAATGTCCAAGAAGCGACAAACGCTTCGAATAGAATTCTCCTCAAGAAATGATCCTTTGATCTGATTACCCTCAAACATATATTTTGGGCCTATTTATCTTTTCCTTTTGAACCTCAAACCATGGCCTACATTACATGCTTTAAAAGTCCATTTTGATCAAGCATGAATATTTAATTTGAAGGGTTTTTCCTCGGATTTTATCCCATCTCATCGAATAATCATTTCACTAAGGAAGAATTTAGAATTCTCAAGTGCATGGTAAAACAATAAAAAATGAAAAAAAAATGGAAAGAATGAGACTCTAGGGCGAAAACCCATTTATGTTAATACCAATACCATAAAAGAGAAGGTCATCTTGGAAAAGTGGTAATTGAGGAACATCTAGGAATTTCTGAACCTCCCAAATTATCAGCTCTCATTCGGAGGATTGTCTTCAAAACTGAGACTTTTTGTCAAAATGCCTTGATATGAAAACTAAAAGAATATTGAATTTGTTTGATTCTCAAGGAATTCATGATTTATAAAACCTGTTCCATTTGTGAGCCCAGAAAGGACATACATTTTTGTTATGAAATTTCCTTTGATCAACCAAAATCTTGTTATACCAAGCATTGTCAATTCAAATTGAAAAACTCAGATTGACACTTAAAGAAGTTTTTAACAATGATCATCAGTCTTCAAAAGATTTGCACATACATGATAACTCGTATAATTATATAGTTTTTAGTTATGTTTTATTATTGATTTGTGTCAAATACGAGTTATTATTGCTTAGTCTACTTGTGTTTATGATCTTTTATATTTTTATGTAATTTGGTGTTTTTCATGAGTTTCTTTGAGTGATTTCAGATTACTAGGTTAAATCAAGAATTAAGGGCAAATCCAATTCAGTTCCAGTTCCGACACCTTTTGCCATATCAGCTATATCTGGAGTTTCACCAAAGCATTAAGGCTGAAATTTTGACAGTGCAAAGTTAAGAGGAATATCTATCTTTTTCATATTTTACACTTCTTGAAACAGAGTCGTTTTCCCTACCGAACTCAACCATCAAGTTGGCTGATGTGGAATGACGTCTGTGCTGACCTGTTTTGGTATTTTGACCATATCTTCCGATCCACATGAGCAAATGATCTGATTCCAACGGCTATGGATCCGTAACTGATAGGGGTATATTTTTCTAGTAGACCATTTGATCATATCGAGCCTCCAACATTGACAAAATCGACCATCAAGCTGGCTGATCAGAATTGTCATACAATATGACGAAAATTGTTAGAAAAATGCACCCACCTATTATACCTACCTTTGAAATTTATAAAGCTTGTCTCTTGTCATTTAGCTCTCCAAAATGTGTATAAATAGAGGGCCTTGGACGAGTATCATTATACATTGGTAGGATATTAGCCATTGTAATAAAATTCTCTAAGTTTTCTTTTTCTTTCCTTTCTCTAGTTTTCTTTTTCTTTATTTACTTATGCTTCTTACATTTCTTTTCATTTTATTCATATCTAGTATGTGTTGCTAATCATATTGTTGAGGTGATGAGGTGAAGCTTTTGGTAAATGCTAAGGTTAGTCTCTTAAACATGAGCTAAAATGAATCATCATTTATAAACACTAGTATAGATAATATTTTCGTTTGGTTTAAAATCATACTTGCAAAGTAGGGATCTTGATTCATTATTGACAATGAAAATGGCACAGTAAATGCTTGGTTTCATAACCTTGATTTATTGTAGACATATACCTTGGCATAAGGAATGCTTGGACTCTTTTTGTGAGTTTTGAGGATACCAAATGAACATAATATCATATGCTATGGACGTTGGACAATTTGGACTGAATTGCTAAACCTTCCGATTGGAATCTCCCTTATGTGTGAATTTCAATTGTGTAATAAAACAAGATTAATCTTAGCATAACACCAAGAGTGGATTCTCTAACCTCAACATCTTTTCTTATTATTTTTTATATCTTGTTTAATTTCTTTTATGTTATCTTGTTTATCTTGTTTTGTTGTTGATTCCCTAATATCTTGTTTACTTTCTTTTTCTTATATATTTATAAACTTATACTTACTAATACGCTTCCCTGTGGTTCGACCTCGGACACCCGAGAATTTATTACTTGAACATAACCTGCACTTGGGTTTACAACTCTTAATTGAGTCTCCATCAAGTTTTTTTGGCGCCGTTGCCGGGGAGGCAATACTAAGTATATAAGTTTATAAGTATATTTATTTTTATTGGCTGGTTATACCGCCTAATTTTCTATATATTTATATTTATATTGTATATTAACTTTGTTTTATTTTTATTGGCTGGTTATACCGCCTAATCTGTATATTAACTTTGTTTTATGCTTGTTTGGCGACGTGATTTTAGATCTCGTCGTTTAGTTAGATTTTATTGTGAAACTTTTTCAGGTAATCTTTCTAATACAACTCCTACCATGGCTGACAATGAAAGTGTTCATGCTGAAGGTGAGAACAGACAAGTACGCACCATGCGTGACTACTTGCAACAAACTCGAAGCTCATCACCCTCTTGTTTTATTTTTCCTCTCAATGCAAACAACTTTCGTTTTAAACCAGGTATGATAGCTTTGCTTCCAAATTTCCATGGGTTAGAACCGGAAAGTGCTTACTCGTTTCTAAAAGACTTCGAAGATGTATGTGTCACTTTTAATGACCAACAATGTACAAATGAAATTGTCAAGCTAAAATTATTTCCTTTTTCTTTAAAAGATAAAGCAAAAATTTGGCTTCATAATTTAAAACCAAGGTCAATTGGCACATGGCAAGAATTACAAACTGAGTTTCTAAAGAAATTTTTCCCAGCACATAAAACTACTGCTTTGAAAAGACAGATTCAAAATTTCAATCAAAATCAAAATGAAGCATTTTTTCAGTGCTGGGAGCGTTTTAAAGATTTGTTAAGTTCTTGTCCACATCATGGTTTTGAAAAATGGCGTCTTATTAGTTTCTTTTATGAAAGTTTAACTCCCGAAACTAAACAATTTGTTGAAACAATGTGTAACGGTGAGTTTCTAGAAAAGGAACCTGAAGAAGCCTTTGACTACCTAGACCATTTGGCAGATAACTCTCAAGCCTGGCACACATATAATTCCTCTGAAAGTTCCAATAGATCTAATCTTGTTTCTAACAGAGGTAAATATCATTTTAGTCAAGAAGATGAGATAAAAGCTAAAGTAGCTAATTTGGCTAGAAAGATTGAAGCCATGGAACTTAGAGAAGTAAAAGAAGTCAAAACGGTTAAAAATGAAGAAAGTTATGGAATTTGTGAAATCATGGGACACCCCACTTCTGAATGTCCAAACATTCCCATTCTTAAAGAAGTGTTGCATGATCAAGTAAATTCCATAAACACATTTAAAAAGCCTTTTCTTTCTCCTTACTCTGAAACGTATAACCCTGAATGGAGAAATCATCCCAACTTCAGTTGGCGGAATAATAATCATGTTCAGGTACCACAATCTCAAAAGTCGGGCAACACTTTTTCCTATCAACCTTCACGTGTACAAACCTTGGAAGAGACATTGCAAGCATTCATGCAAACACAAGCAAATGTGAATAACCAAACTTCACAGGACATCAATGAGATCAAAAACACGTTGTCCACATTGACAGCTTCATTACGCACTCAAGAAAAAGGTAAGTTTCCTGCTCAACCTCAGCCTAACCCTTCTACTCAATGTCTTGTTTCTTGCTCCAATGAAACTCAACAGGAAAATGCCAGTTCTATCACAACTCTTCGAAGTGGAAAGGCAATTGACAAAAACATTCCATCAAAAGACCAAGATCCTCCTTCCCCTCCGAAAAGTAACGGTAAGGATGATGGTAAGTCTGAACTTCTTGAAAATTTGGACAAAGAAAAAGGTATGCATCCTGCTCCTTTTCCTCAAAGGTTGCAAACAATAAAGAATTTGAATCAAAATGCAGAAATTTATGAACTTTTCAAACAAGTTAAGATTAACATTCCTTTATTGGATGCAATCAAACAAGTTCCATCTTATGCTAAATTTTTGAAGGACATGTGCACATTTGAAAGGAAACATAATGTACAAAAGAAAGCATTTCTGACGGAAAGTGTGAGCTCAATCATTCAGCACCTTACTCCACCAAAATTCAAAGATCCTGGATGTCCAACAATCTCATGCATCATTGGAAACACTAGAATAGAACGTGCATTGCTTGATCTTGGTGCTAGTGTTAATCTTTTGCCTTTTTCTGCTTATCAACAGTTAGGTTTAGGTGAACTCAAGGAAACACCTGTTACACTTCAACTAGCTGACCGCTCTGTAAAAATTCCTCGAGGGATAGTTGAAGATGTTTTGGTTCAAATTGATAATTTTTACTTCCCTGTTGATTTTATTGTTTTGGACACACATCCTGTTTCAAATCCAAATGTTCAAATTCCTGTTATATTAAGCCGTCCATTTCTTGCAACTTTTAATGCTCTGATAAATTGCAGGAATGGTATTTTGAACATTTCTTTTGGAAATATGACTTTAGAATTAAATGTGTTCAACATTTGCAAGCAACCTGGTGATGATTCAGAAGTACATGAAGTGGATTTCATTGAAGAACTTGTTCATGAACATCTCACCACTACCACATTCCATGATCCTTTAGAAGCTTATTTAATTGAATGTGAGTTTGATAATGCTTCAGAAATTTCACACACTGATTCTTTGTTAAATTCTTTTCAGGATAAGCATTGTTGGAAACAAAAGTTTGAGGAACTTCCATCACTCACAAATGTCACTGTACCATCAACTATTGAACCACCCAAGCTGGATTTAAAACCATTGCCATCCGAGCTAAAATATTCCTTTTTGGGTGAGAATGAAACTTTTCCAGTCATAATTTCTTCACATCTTGATGAACTACAAGAAGGTACAGGTAGAAGCACTTTTACAAAGAAGCGACGAGCAAAGCGCATGAGTTCAAATTGCCACAAATGTGCACGATGGACGTGTAACGGTAAATGTCGTTCTATTGGGATTCCATCCTCTAATCGAGATGATAAAATTGAATTCATTAAGGATGGACTGAGTAAGGAGAATTTGGGTAATATCCAACTTTCTCTTGAGACGCATCCTAGTGGAGACGTACAAAGAGAAATTCTTGATTTATGGCCGCAATTCCAAAGGGAATGGCAACATCTTGGGAATCTGATGTTAAAAGACCCTGTTTGCCAGCTTGTAAGAAAACTGGATGGGAAGCATATCCTCGACTCATAGAAGGCGTTTAAGCCGTTTCTGGACGTAAAACCAGAGGGAGATGTGAGCCACAATCACAACTACAATAAATGACTTCTCAGCTTTTGGTTTGATTTGCAATAACTTTATTTCGGTTTAATTTACGTGTTGTTAGATTTGTGTAATTATTCTCGTTTTTTTTTTTTGCATTGGTCTTTTACGGTTGATTTTTCTTCTCTTTTTGATTTTCTTCCTGAAATCACGCAAAAATCTTTTGTTAGGTTAACATTTTCTTCTGACAGGTCAAATACACTTTCGGCGACATTATTACTCTTGTCTGATTCATTACTCAGTCCTCTATATATTACACCATGTACTCATTCTCTTTCAGGCACTTGAAAAAAAAAATGGAAAGTACTTCGTCCCAGCGCATTAAAAAAATTTGTGTCTTTAGAGGTGCTTATCCAGGGAAAAATAACATATTCGCTGATGAAGCCATAAGAGTTGGAGTAATACTTGCCCAACAAAAGATCCAGTTGATTTATGGAGGCGGTAGTACGGGTTTAATGGGAGTAGTCGCTACATCAGCACATGCCGGAGGAAGTCCAGTTCTAGGAATCGTGCCAAAACTATTCACAGGTTTTTGTGGACCTACCGTGGGTACAGAAATACAAGTCTGGAGTATCCATGAACGGATAACAATCATGTACCATTCTGCCGATGCATTCATTGCTTTACCAGGAGGTCTGGGTACATTGGAAGAAATAGCTTGCGTGGCTTCTTGGTCATCTTTGGTCACAAATAAGAAACCCATTGGTTTGCTTAATATTAATGGTTATTTTAGTAATTTGCTTTCATATTTAGATAATGCTGTGGATAATGGATTCATGTTTTCAGAGGCAAGGAGAACCATAATTTCTGCTACAACCATTGAAGATTTACTCAAAAAGCTCCAAGCTTATGAGTATTTATCTGCTACGGTTGTTTCGCAAACGCTCGGAAAGAGAAAAAGAGATATGGACGAGCAAGGAGTGGATTGCACTTTGTCTTTGTGACATTATCTAACATTTTGTTTGTTGTGTCTCAGTTATAATAAGTGGTTAGCAACCTCTGTAGGTAATATCTCCTAAATTCTACCTTTAGTAGGGGGTAAGGGACATATTTTGCTAATTTGTAAAAAAAAAAAAAAAAAAAAAAAAAGTTTGTTGTGTTTTAAGCAATTTAGAAGTATTCATTCTGAACAAGGTCTGAGTAAGGGAGACTTGAGACATACCTTGTCAGTTTGATTTTAATCATTTTATGTTTACTTGTTAATTTTTGTTTAGTATTTTAGGATTATTTAGGTTGCATGAGTTTGTTTTGTTTTGAGTCTTAGTTATTCCTATTCTTATGTTATTAGTTCTTTTCTCTTACACATGATTCTTTCATTTGGGTTAATAAACTTACATTGAGGACAATGTAAGAATTAAGTGTGGGGGGAACGATTTAGGATTTCTTTTATTTTTGTCTACTATTTTTTTTTATGAGTCTTTATTATTATTATTATTTTTTTAATGTGTTCTAGTTCCTTTTTAATACAATGATGAGATATGAATTGCATAAGTCTAAAACAGATTTATTAGTGAGAAGATTTTCATGAGAATTGAGCTTGATGTCAACTTTTTTATGAGCCAATGTTAATATGATATGTTGATTGAGAAAGAAGCATGTTTAGACTTAATCTGACTTGTATAATCATCCTTGTGAGTTTTTGAGCCTATAATGATTGATGCATTATACAAATCAATCTAATTTCTTTCTTGAGTGCTCTTATGATTAGATGATTCTCTAGAACTTGCTTTAAACCGTTTGAGACTATATTGATACATGTGACAACATGAATATGATAGAGGCATTAGGATTATAACCAGAGCCAAACAGCCATCCATTATTAATGTTCTAAGAGAACATCCCCACTAGTGAGCCAATTTGAGCCTACATTAAATATGCTATTTTATTGGTAACCAGAACTTACACCTAGCCTAAATATACTTATATCCTTACCCTTGTTCTAAAGATGGATTATATATTTTGAGACATATTGCAAAACCAAGGGATACTTTTTGAAAATTTGGGTTAGAACGAAAGATAAGTGTGGGGGAGGAGAGAGGCAAAAGTCAAGAGAAAAAGAAAGGGATCATTGTCAAATACATTCCCATATTAAAAAAAAAAATCTTCTCTTGAACTTCTAGTTAAAGTAAAGAAAAAGATGTTACAAAGTTGGTTAGAATGAAGCAAAGGCTCAACATGAATATTTAGCCTATGTTATTATGTGCTTTATAAGAGTTTTGAGAAGTTTTATTTGTATGATCTTATTATGTCTCTAAACTCTATGAACTCTTTGGAACCTTTGTGATATCTTTATCCTTTTGTTCTTTAACTACATTATAACCCTTTGGCCCCATTACAACCTTGAAAAAAGACCTTTTGATTTATGAAGTTGTATGATCTAAATAGTGGAGAATAGGTGGACAAGCAAGCATATGGTAGAACTGTTTTCATGAGATTGATTGAGTGTAAACACTTTACCACTACTTTAAAGAGTGAAAATCATGAGAGTATAGTGAGAAGTTGAGATTAAGTTGAATATGCACTATTTTGATTGAAATATGTTATGTTAATATTGGCTTAACTCATTTATTTACATTCAAGCATGAATTTTTGTGAAATTCTCTGAGCTATTGATTAGTTTATAAGACTTGTTCAAAGATTGTCTCTAATTTATATTGAAAGGATTAGGAGTAAATATTTTTAGTGTATGTAGTTTACTTATATTTTAGTTTTTCAATGTTTGTGGGTATCGTTCTAGCAAACCCTCACGAGACTAAACTCGTCCACTAGGGACACCTAGGGGTTTAAAGGCTTGTGTCACATGCTAAGTGCCACCGTGATTTCCAACGAAAATGGATTAGATTAGATTTTCTTATTTTATTTTTATTGAGTCGTTGCTAGGGACTAGCAACAATCTAAGTGTGGGGGTGTGATAACTCGTATAATTATATAGTTTTTAGTTATGTTTTATTATTGATTTGTGTCAAATACGAGTTATTATTGCTTAGTCTACTTGTGTTTATGATCTTTTATATTTTTATGTAATTTGGTGTTTTTCATGAGTTTCTTTGAGTGATTTCAGATTACTAGGTTAAATCAAGAATTAAGGGCAAATCCAATTCAGTTCCAGTTCCGACACCTTTTGCCATATCAGCTATATCTGGAGTTTCACCGAAGCATTAAGGCTGAAATTTTGACAGTACAAATTTAAGAGGCATATCTATCTTTTTCATGTTTTACACTTCTTGAAACGGAGTCGTTTTCCCTACCGAACTCAACCATCAAGTTGGCTGATGTGCAATGACGTCTGTGCTGACCTGTTTTGGTATTTTGACCATATCTTCCTATCCACATGAGAAAATGATCTGATTCCAACGTCTATGGATCCGTAACTGATAGGGGTATATTTTTCTAGAAGATCATTTGATCAGATCGAGCCTCCAACATTGACAAAATCGACCATCAAGCTGGCTGATCAGAATTGTCATACAATATGACGAAAATTGTTAGAAAAATGCACCCACCTATTATACCTACCTTTGAAATTTATAAAGCTTGTCTCTTGTCATTTAGCTCTCCAAAATGTGTATAAATAGAGGGCCTTGGATGAGTATCATTATACATTGGTAGGATATTAGCCATTGTAATAAAATTCTCTAAGTTTTCTTTTTCTTTCCTTTCTCTAGTTTTCTTTTTCTTTATTTACTTATGCTTCTTACATTTCTTTTCATTTTATTCATATCTAGTATGTGTTGCTAATCATATTGTTGAGGTGATGAGGTGAAGCTTTTGGTAAATGCTAAGGTTAGTCTCTTAAACATGAGCTAAAATGAATCATCATTTATAAACACTAGTATAGATAATATTTTCGTTTGGTTTAAAATCATACTTGCAAAGTAGGGATCTTGATTCATTATTGACAATGAAAATGGCACAGTAAATGCTTGGTTTCATAACCTTGATTTATTGTAGACATATACCTTGGCATAAGGAATGCTTGGACTCTTTTTGTGAGTTTTGAGGATACCAAATGAACATAATATCATATGCTATGGACGTTGGACAATTTGGACTGAATTGCTAAACCTTCCGATTGGAATCTCCCTTATGTGTGAATTTCAATTGTGTAATAAAACAAGATTAATCTTAGCATAACACCAAGAGTGGATTCTCTAACCTCAACATCTTTTCTTATTATTTTTTATATCTTGTTTAATTTCTTTTATGTTATCTTGTTTATCTTGTTTTGTTGTTGATTCCCTAATATCTTGTTTACTTTCTTTTTCTTATATATTTATAAACTTATACTTACTAATACGCTTCCCTGTGGTTCGACCTCGGACACCCGAGAATTTATTACTTGAACATAACCTGCACTTGGGTTTACAACTCTTAATTGAGTCTCCATCAATACACACTGTGGGGTTAATATTTTTTGTTTATAAGTTTTCAAAATGAAAAAACAAATAAAGATGTTTTTTGAAAATACCCATTTTTAATGTTGACATGAGATAAGAATTTTTCTAACCCAAAGGTGTGGAACTACTAGGGTTTATCTTGATATGAGAAGAAGAAATAAAACTCAGCAAGCAGATTTCTGTTGATAAAAGTTTGAAAACTGTTAGGGCAAAGAGAATAGTTAAAATGAATTGAAGACATACTATGATTTGAAAAGGAAAAATGAATTGGAAAGGCTAAGCCAAAGTCTAGAAAAATGATCAAGGGCATTTACATCTTTTCATGAAGCGTTTTCATCATTATCAATCTTCGCATTTTCATCATGTAGAAGCATTCTGCATGTTGTCAAATCCTTGTATTTGCATCATTTAAAAGCATTTGCATAATGCCAATCTTTGCATCTGCATCATTTTATGACATAGTTGCGTTAACACCAATTTTCGCATGTGCATCATAAAGAAGCATTTGCACATTATTGACCTTTGCATCTTTCTGAGAAGTAATTGCATTATTTGAGAACCATTTGCATTTGCATCATAAAGAAGCATTTGCACATTATTGACCTTTGCATCTTTCTGAGAAGTAATTGCGTTATTTGAGAACCATTTGCATTTGCATCATTTAGAAGCATTTGCATCAGCATCAATAAGCATTTGCATCAATCTAAGCCATTTGCATATACACCACGAAGTATTTGCATTTTATCCGACATCTGCATCCGAATCAAGAAACATTTGCATCAATTTAAAACATTTACATTTGCAATATGAAGTATGTGTATCCTGCTAATTATTTGCACCAGCATCAAAAAGCATTCGCATCTTCTCAAAATCTTCAAGTTAATTTTCAACAATTCTTCAAAGACCATTTTTTAAGACCTCTGGGCACTATTCTTAAGACCTCCGGGCATAATTTTTTAAAAATCACGGGTAAGGCCTACGGGCACCATTTTTAAGACCTCTGGGCACCATTCTTAAGACCACCGGGCATAATTTTTTTCAAATCACGGGTAAGGCCTGTAGACACCTAATTTTGTCCGAACCACAAAAACAGGTATGTTTTCTTCCTAAATTGATGTTTCAGAATGTAAAAAGACTTTTTTCATCCTGCAGGTGGTACTCTGAGACTTAGTTTAAGAGGTCGAGCATAAAAAGTCAAACTTGAAAAAAGTCAACCCCAAAAAGTCAATCTCAAAAAGTCAACTATTGAAAAAGTCAACCCACTTTCAAAATCAAGATTTGAAGTTCAATTGAAAAATGGCAAAAGATTTTGATAATCAGAGGTCTACATTGAAAGATATGGAGTTCGGAAGTTGGGTTATGGAGATTCAATAGAAAGAAAACAATAATACTAGAAATTTGGGGAAAAGTGCTTAAACGATCGAATTGGTCAAAATTGAAGGTTCCAAATGAAAGATAAGCACTGACTACGGGTAATGGAGAAGCCACTTGAAAGAAAAACTGAAAGAAAAGTCAATGCGGGAGAAAATCGAGAATTAGGGTTTTTGGTGAATTTCGGTGAAATCGAGAAGAATTACAGAAATGGCCTGACTTGGTATGACTAAAGCCCTCAATGGATGAGGAATGTTTAAAAAGGGATAGCCCAGGGCTCAGCTTGAAGAAAATCTAAAAATCGAACTTGTTTTGAGCAAAATCGGGTTTTGGAGGCAAAATGGAAAAATTGGAAAATCTGGGAAAAATAGCAAATGAACTCCAAATTTTCTAAAAAATTTCTAATCTCATTCTTAAATCATTTGGAAGAGATTGACGAAAGAAAATCTTGATTCGGAGTTCGTTTGCAAAATGGCCAAATCCCAAGCCTCCTATGTAGTAATTCAAGAAGATAAATCCGGGGAAAATAGCAAATGGACACCAAAAATTCTGAAAATATGCAAATCTCATTTTTAAATTATTTGGAAGAGATTGGAGAAAGAAAATCTTGATTCGGAGTTCGTTTGCAAAATGGCCAAATCCCGGGCCTCCTATGTAGTAATTTAAGTAGATAAATCCCGAAAAAATACCAAATTAGTTCCAAAAATTATGAAAACTTCCAGATCACACTTTTAAATTATTTGGAAGAGATTGATGAAGAAAAATCTTGATATGGAGCTCGTTTAAAAAATGGTAAAATGTGGGGGCATAAAAGAGCATTTTTGGAAGAAAAAATCCAAATAAATAGCAAACAGACTCGGAAAATTTTGAAAACTTCCAAAATTCAATATTTTTTATTTTGAAAGTATTAAAAAAATAAAATTTTAATTTGGAGTCCGTTTACCATTTATTTGCATCCGGGGGGGCAAAACGGTTATTTTACCCAAAAAACCGAAAAGGGCTTCTCATGCCTTTGAAAAAAAATCAGACTTGGGCTGGAAAAGGGAGTGCTGGCCAGCCAAGGCCCAAAGGAGGGAAGGAGCTTCTGATTTTTCAATCAAAAGACCAAAAATAAAGAGTTAGTTGGTGATTTTTTTGTTCAAGCCATTGTAATTAAGCCACATGGGCCAATGCATGAAAAGGGAGAGTGTCAACATTATTCTTGAACTGCTGTAATTATGGACAACTGATGGCCAAATCTAAGGGTGATAATTTCAGGATTTTTCACCTTGAATCACTAGCCCTTGGGTGGAAATTGGATGGAGGAATGATGATAACATCCTAGCTTATTTGAGAGGTGGTTCGGCCAGCACTATGGGGGGAACCCAGATTTTTATTTTTAGACTTGATTTTTCAGATTTCTTGTTGTTTTTTGCTTAGTTTTCTCTCCTTGGTTGAAAGCAAAAAAGAAAAGTTTAGAAAAGAAAAGAAAGTTTGAAGAGAAAAAGCTTGAAAGATAGCTTCTTGAGGTTGCTTTTAGCACCAACTTTTGCAATTTGTTGATTTTCCCTTCTTGTTTTTGCTGTTTTTGATTATTATTTGGTGAGTTTTCTTTTTAAATAAATTTTTTCTTATGTTTTTTTTAAGTTCTTTCTTCATCTTTTTCTTAAACAATTTTTTTACAATTTTTTTTTCTTATTTTCTTACCATAGCCGAATAGCCCAGATTTTCTGTTTTTATAGTTGTTGTTTTTGCTTTGATTTATCATGTTATTTTTTAGTCTTGATGCTTTAAATATTCTTCTACTACATATACTTGAAGCTTGTTTTAATTTGGATGCTTGTTTGTTGCCATTTATGAGTTTATTATCATGTTCTTGCATATTTAATTTTCTGTTTTCATAATGTTTAAATTTGTTGATATTTTATGTTTGTAATCCATGTGTTTGTTAAAATGCTTGTTAGTTTTAATATCTCTACTTTGTGTTTGCATGATTTGAGTATTATATTTTAGTTGAGCATGTTAGTATATCAAGTGTTTGTGAAAATGCTTGTTAGTTTTAATATCTCTACTTTGTGTTTGCATGATTTGAGTGTTATAGTTTAGTTGAGCATGTTAGTATATCAAGTGTTTGTGAAAATGCCATGCTTGTTTGGAACCTTAGGCCATTCGGCCACTTCATGTATTTGGCATTGTGTGTGCATTTTTTCTATGTTAGTTGATAGGTTTGTATTTGCATGACATTTGATTGAGTATTTAGTTTAAGTATATTAAGTGTTTGTGAAAATGCCATGCTTGTTTGGAACCTTAGGCCATTCGGCTAACTCATTATTTTGCCTTGAGTTTGCATTTTTGATATGTTAGATGATAGGTTTGCATTTTCATGACATTTGGTTGAGTTTGTGGTTTAAGCATGCCTTGTGTTTGTGTTATTGCCATGCATATTTTAGTTGTTAGGTTTGCTTTATTTTGCCATGCATGTCCATGCATTTTAGACCTAGGTTACATTAAATGCCATGCAAGTTCATTTAGGTCTAGGTCACTATATTGATGCCATGCTTTTTTTCATGACATTTAGGTTTAAAACCATGCATTTCATGCATCATATTTTCTGTATTTTTCATGCATTTCATGTCCATGCCACTTGACTAATGACTTAAGCCAATTAATGGTTCAAAGTCATGCTCTATTAAGCATACTTGTGGAAAATTAAGGTTATCAAATTGAGTATTCTACCTTTGTGATTTTTTTTAATTAGCCAATTTTTGTCTAACTTTTCAAATGTCCTAGCTACTGTTTGTGAGTCTTAAATATTTTTACTTTTATTTTTAAATGATTTTATCAAAGGCGAAAATATGTTTTGATAAAACAGTTTTTTTCACCCAGTACTCGTACTTTCCCGATTTTTCTGGGCATTCATCTTTAATCAAAAAATTAATCTGATTTTTTCTCATGTAGTTTTACATGTCCTGAGTCTCTAGTATTTTCTTTTAGATTTTTTTGAATTTTTAAAAATAGGGTAAAAAATTGTGGCTTAAAACTGGACATTGGAGTCATAATTGAATTTAAAGAAAAATCATTTTTTTGTTTTGGTTAAGTTACTTTGAGGGAGCTGATTAGGAAGTTTAGCTACTGACTTAGGGTAGTTTCTAAGCCTTTTTAAACTCAAAAAAATCATTTTAGTCTCGGGTTAAGGGTGGTCAAGTCCGGGATTTTAAACTTAGGAAATTAGAGCCATTTGAAAAAGGTTTAGCCCAGTTTTTATTTTTAATCTAAGCTTTTCGAAATTGTTTTCAAACAATCACAAAGTATTTTGGTTTTAGAATATTTAATTTGACATATTTTCCTAAGGTAGCCAGATATCTTTTTAGATATACGGATTTCCTTAATTAAAGGAAAAAATACATTTTCATGCATTACATTTTCCATATTCATGCATTTTATATAATTTATGGTTTTTGCTATGATAATTCCTATGGTATTGTTATTATTTTGATTTATATGTTATATTGTTTATTATATGGTTTTGAATATTTCGTGATATCCAATTTTTTTTATTTAGTTATTTTTTGTCATATTATTTAGCATATACTATGTTCATGCATTATTATTTTCATTTTTATTTTCATGCATATTATATGATAGCATTATTTTATATTCCATGTCATTTAAATTATATGCCATATCATTCATATTTGCCATATCATTCAAATTGTTTCATTTCATATAGAATATATTATATTACTTAGGTCATTTCATTTCATGTAGAATATATTATGTTACCTAGGTCATTTCATTTAGGATATATTATGTCATTTAGGATATTTTATTTCATTTAGAATATATCATATGACATAGGATATTACATTTCATATAGAATATATTATGTTACCTAGGTCATTTCATTTCATTTAGAATATATCATATAACTTAGGATATTTCATTTCATTTAGAATATGATAAGGTATTTAAATTATATCATATCATTTAGGTTGCATTAAATTATTTAGATTTTGCTATGTCATTTTATTTATGTCATGCATATACATATTCATTTCTTTTAAATGTTTTCAAAAAAGGTAATGATTTTCAATAAAATAAAGATATTCCCAAGTTAAAATAATTCATGAGTTCTCTGCCGGGTTTGCTGGGGAGGATATCATCAATTATCATTAATAACGGAATATCTTCTTTAAAATGAGAATGATTCGGAAAGTTTTTCAAATTAATAAAAATTTCTATATTTTGCCACGTTTGTTGGGGAATATAGGAAAATTTTGAATTTGTAAATTCTAGATCATTTTCAATTAAAAATGGAATTTTTTTTTCTTTAAATTGGGAATTAACTTGAAATACTAAATTTAAAACAGACTTTTTTACTGAGACTTGAGATAACACATGATTAATAAGGTACCATTTTATGCGGGCGTTGTGGGGGTGCTAATCCTTCCCCACTCGTAACCGAGTCCCGAACACGTTTTCTTTGATTTCTCTGGTTTAAAACGCAGACTCGAAATTGGTTTTAAAAATGTTTTAATTGATTTTAAAATATTTGATAAAACCAGTTTTAATAGGTGGCCGATCACACCAAGCTAAAAAAGATTGGTGGCGACTCCATATCTTTTTCAAGGTCATTTTCAAAACCTTCATTTTTCTAGAGGAATTAAGTCAACTTTTCCTCGGTTTTTTTTAGTGTCACGCTTAACGAATAATAAAATCTTGCGATGAGACTTGTTTTTTCTTTAGGTTGCGACAGCTTGGCGACTCTACTGGGGACTATTAGAGAGTCAAGCCTAGAATTAATCGTGTGTTATCAAAGTCTCGGTTTTGTTGGTTTAATTGGTATTTAATATTAATTCTCACATTTTTTTTATAAGGAGACTTTTGAAAATAATAAAATGTTTTTAAATATGTCCATACTCATGTGCATGCATTTTATTATTGTTCTCTAGTTATTTAAGGTTGTATATTATAATTGCTTGTTGGTTAACGCGTTACACTATTCTTGAATTTCTTTTTTATAAATTGCTAGGGCATTTAGAATAAGGGTATAGAATAGGTGGTGAAAGGTTTGTTGTTCCTCCTCATACACCACACGTGCATTTGCATATCATGAGCCCTATACCCGAGTTTCGTCCTTTTAGGTGGGAGCAAAGTAACTAAGCTTTCGTGATTAACAATCTGCATGGGCTAGTGAAACACTTTCGGAGTACTAAATTACCTAAGCCTTCGTGATTAACAATCCGCATGGGCTGGGGAAATAGACTCTAACGAATTGAACCCGCTTTTATCGGGGTGCCTTACTAGCAGCCTTCACCGGCGACAGTGAGGAGCAAGTCGGGGCCTTTAGAACCAATTCCCTCTCATATAGTGAACCTAGCCGAAGCCATGCTGGATTTTTGTTAGATATACCGAAGACAGGAACACATGGAGGGACATTTCTAGACCTTTTGTTACTTATTTTACACTCTGAATAAGTATGGTAGATCGGGCAACGATATACGTACATCGCCCGTAATAAATATTATAATTCGCCCCAAAGGCACTGTGATACCTGTATAAGTAGATATTGTTGGGGCAAATGTTCATTAACTTTCTAATAAAAATAAAAATCATTTTTTAAGCATTTTTGCATTTTGCACATTTCATGCATGTGAATAGAGCATGTACATTTTTGGTTGTATTATTGATCTCGTTTTTTTGCAATAAATGGATGGTGATAATAATCTCATTTGATGATTTCATAAAACCGGTAGTGTCACATGAACAATTGCATATTGTACCATAGTAGGATCCACTACCCCGAAATTCTTTTGAAAATAATATGATTGGTTTTTCATAGGAAAAAAAAAAACATGTTTCAAAAAATCATAAATTTGGAGGCAAATATTACATAATGAGATTTTTGAATAATCAAGATTTAGGTCCCACCAATTTCGTGTAATTATTGGTTAATTTATTTGTATCTTTTGACATCATGTCACAGTCCTAACATGCATGGTTATTCATTATAGAATACATTTGTGATATACATGGTCATTCTTTGTACCTACCTTTGTATTAATTCATTTAGTCTTAGCATGTATCATTTTGACATCATAGCATGCATGGTCATTCATTGTAGAATACGTTTATGACATGCATAGTCATTATTTGTATATACCTGTGCATCAATTTATTCATTTTTTTTAAAATCCATCATGTTGGCATTAGATTGCATCCATAGCATACATAGTCATCATAATTTCTCTGTATATGTTCATGCATTAATCATCAGTATATTCATGCACATAGGAATAGAGCATGTACATTCACAATTGTATTCTTAATCTCATGACATTTTCATTTGCATGAAAGGGTTTCGATATATGAGGAATGAATCGGATGAATGATTGGGTGCTTTGGAACGCAATCAAGAGGAATATGGACATGAAATCCGGGAAGTTAAAGAACAATTGGTCAAATTGCTGAAAATGTTTGAGGATATGGGTAAGAGTGAAGGGGAACTTTCTCAGGGCTCTGCATCGCCTTCGGGTCAACCAAAACCATTAGGTCCAGAACATACAATCCTTGCTGGATCCTGCACTTGTCAATGCCACAAAGGTTGCAATCATGATGAAATTATGGACAAAATCGTGAAAATGATTAAACCTGAGAACCTGATACCAAAGATAGAAACCTCGGATCTTCTGCCATACCTACAAACTGTTCTAGGTCCAAACTAGTATTCCCACCCTACCATGGTCCAATCGTCTATTGGGATGACCACTATGGGATTCTTGAATCCCACTCCATAACCAACAACTGCCAGTTCATACTATTTCCCTCATCAATCACCTTATCCAGCATCTGGGATAGGAACCTCGAGCTATGTACAACCTCCAAAGGCCCCTTACCATGCTGTTCCTCCATCTCACTATGTAAACACTCCGGTTCGAACCTTATTGCCACCACCAAGTGCCCCAACTCCTAGGCCATGTGTGACTAAGGAACGACCCCAGGATAAGACCCAAAGGCATTTTGATCCCTTTCCAATCAGCTACCGAGAGCTTCTCCCTATACTGATCCAAAATCACATAGTTGCATGTGTCCCATTGAAACCCCAGTTACCACCACATCCAAAGTGGTATAATCCAAATGCAAGATGTGATTATCACTGTGGAATTGTTGGCCATAGCATTGAAGACTGTATAGCATTCAAAAAGAAAGTGCAATCTCTTATAGATGCCAAGTGGTTGGATCCAACGACACTGATTGATAGAGGGCTGGGAAAGCGTCATTAGAATTTGTAGATTTATGGCACTGATGTGGAAAGACTTCGGTCTTATATGATGTAATAGGATTTCACTTTTTCAGTAGCCGACTCTTATAGCCTTAGGATGCTAGGAAGAATAAAATACTTGTAAAGACAGTTTTAACTACTGCTCAGATTTTGTAAACATGGTTTATACCATTGTGAACGTTGATATGGGAATGAATTGACTATGCTTCAAATTGATGAGATGTTGATGATTAAGTTCCTCCAATTCTTATTGCCTCTGTGATATCTTCCCCTTTGCTTTTTGTATCCGATCAATTATTTGTCATACCATACATTCATACATGTATCATGTTAGCATCAGGTTGCATTCATGAATTGATAATCAGCATGATTTTTCTGTATATATCCATGCATTAATTTGCTTACTTCTTTACATGCATCATGTTGACTTTGGGTTGCATTTATGACAAATATAGTCAGCATGATTTCTCTGTATATGCTTATGCATTAATCTGTCATAGTAACATCAGAATGCATTCATGACACACATGGTCAGCATGATTTTCTTTGTATATACTCTGTATCAATCATTCATTGTTTGCATGTATCATAATTGACATTGTGTTGCATTCATAGTGTATATGATCATTCATTGGGAAATATGCTAAAATGTACATGATTAGTCATTGCATGTATCCATGTGTTGATTTGTGTATTCTTTGCTTGCATCATGATTGCAATTATTACATACATGGTTACCATGTTTCCACTGTACATGTCCATACATAAAATTGTTTAGGCTTCACGTGCATCAAATTGCATTCATGGCTCCTTCATCATGACACGCACTTTGGGGGAATAAAATAGAAGTTGGCTTGGCTTTAAGTGTCTTTGAAAGAATTTCCATTTCTAATCAGAGGTATAAGAAGTAGTGAGTACCCTTTTAATACAGGCTAGTGCTATGGAGAATGAACAAGTTGCCCGAATGGAAAGAATGGAAAAGGTACAAGAAGAATTACGAGAACAGCTGGCAAAGTCTCAAGCAGAATCTAAAGATCAGATGATTAAATTGATAGAGCTAATATCCACCGTAATCAAGGGATACACTGAAAACCTGGCCGCTAGAGAAGGGTTAGAGGCACGAAAGGGTCAGAATGAGGTCGTAATGATGGATGCCTATAACACAGTTAACTCCGTCAATGTCTTAAATTCAGATGATCCAGCTCAACAGGAAAAGTTGAAAATGGTTAATGAGGTAGAGTTGGCAGATTCCCAAGGGAAATATCCGTTGCTAAATGAAAGGCTCCGGGCAGTAGAAAATACAGACGTATTCAGGAGTGTGGAGGCGAAAGAACGATGCTTGGTCTTCGATTTAGTCATCCCTCCTAAATTCAAGGTCCCTGACTTTGTGAAATATGACGGGACGACTGATCCGTCAGCCCATATCACTATGTTCTGCCGAAAGATGACAAGTTATATAGATAAGATAAGCTTCTGATCCACTACTTTTAGGATAGCCTCAGCGGGTCCGCAATTAGATGGTATAGTCAGTTGAGCAAGGATCGGATTCGCTCTTGGAATGATTTGGTAGGGATTTTCTAAACCAGTACAAGCATGTGACCGACATGACACCTGACCGTCTCACCTTGCAAAATATGGAGAAAAAGGCTACTGAGAGCTTTAAAGAGTATGCTTAGAGATGGAGGAACATGGCCACCCAAGTACAACCGCCTTTAACTCAGAAGGAAACCACTGTCCTTTTTGTGAATACACTACAAGCCGCATACTACGATAGACTTGTTGGCAACACCACGAAGAATTTTTCGGATATGGTAATCTCCGAGGAAATGATTGAAAATGCAATCAAGGTCGGGAAACTCGAAGGAGGTAAAACATTTAATGCAGAGAGAAACAGGTCACCCAAAAAGAAAGAGGAAGATGTCCAAGCCATGGGAGACTTTGCCCCGTATGTTCTGGCTACTTCATACCCACCACCCTGTCCTTTTATGAATTATGTACCCCAGGGTTCATACTTATACCCAATGGCCTCTCAGAATCCAGTAAATTTTCAACCTTTTGTCAGTCAAAGGAAATCGAAGAATATCCGAAAAAAAGATCAGTTTGAGTCACTCCCCATGTCTTACTCTGAACTATTGTCCCAGCTGGTCGAAGAGAAACTCCTCACTGAAGTTCCAGTGGAGCCTATCCAACCCCATATCCAAGCTGGTATGACAAGAATGCATATTGTGATTATCATTCTGGGATTCGGGGATATTCCACAGAAAATTGCTTATGTCTGAAACGGAAGGTTCAAGCACTCATCAATAAAGGACAGTTACATGTGGGAAAGAAACAAAGGTCAGACAGCATGGACAATCTGCTGAATGGGAATGATGAGACCATTGTGGATGTCATAATAAGGGAAGAAGATGGAAAGGTTGAAAAGAGTACCAAGGAATAGCCAGTTTGAATTAGGGAGAACATGTCAAGGGGAAGTTTTTATGCATTTAGTTTCAGACCTTATGATGAAAACACTTGTCTCATGTCGACATTCATAAGAATTAAATGAATGCTTTGTGTTTGTTATGTCTTAACAATAATCTGAATTTGCAAAAACAAGCATTAAGGAAGTTTTAGTAATGGATAGTCTCAAGAAGATTGATGATCATTGTCATAAATGACCCAATACCTTCTACCCTCTCTTTTAGGTTTTCCTAGGCCTAAATCCCTTGAACCAAGAACACTTGAAAGACCTAATGCTTCAAGGAATATGAATGATTGAACTTCATAAAACCATCGTCATCATAAAATAGGCAAAGATGTAGATCCTAGTCTAGGCTATGAACAAAGGAACGAACTTTTTGAAATTCTTTTGAATTCTTTGAAATTCAAACAAATGAGACATTCTTTCAAGAATCTAGATTTTGGAAAATTGATGTATGTCAAGATTGTGCTAAAACCATTCGTGACCTTTACCAATAACCACAAAACACTAACTACCCAAACATCACTTCATGATTGACACCCTGGGGCAAAATAATTAAACTAGATTATCCCATGTCCTAGAGAACACCCGTTTTGGGTCATATTTTCCTTATTCACTTCAAACAAACCCAAGATTGAAAATTATTCTTTTCAGTACAGACCTAGACTTGCGATGTTCCTCATAATGATACAAATTCTCATGGTTAATCAAACTGGGGCATCATATGTGGAAATGATGGATACATGGTAAAAACAAATGATGGACTAACGCATGAGTCATTGGAGAATGCAAAAAAAAATGAAAAAATTTTGTGATATCATGCATATGAGAATTCAGATGATTCCAAAGTGCAAAATGAAATTCTGAATATCTATTTCCCCTGGGGATTGCTTTTCAACGTGAATATTCGTGCTTGACATGAGAAATGGCCATCTTTCATATCCTTTTCGCACAAAATGAAATTATCCATAGTCACCCCTTTTGAGCCGAAAGAATTCTTTTTTTCTTTAAACCATGATCAAGGATTACCCTCTATAATGTGAAGAAAGATGTTCTCAAAGATCACAGAAAAATGAGTCCTAGCTCAAAGACAGATACAAAGCAAATGGAGCCCCGAATAAATACGGGCTCACTCTGTCAAAAAAAAAAGAAAAAGGAAAAGATGGCGAAATGAAAGCCAAGAAAAGCACCCAAAAAAAGTGTGTGAAAAAGCGATGGCAAATGAAAGCCAAAAGCAAGGAAGAAAAAGAGAAAAGTCAAAAGGAACGAAAAGTCCAAAAGGAGATAAATGTTTCAAAGAGAATCCTCCTTAAAGAAATGATCCTTGATCTGATTACCCTCATAAACATTCTTTGGGCCTATTTATCCTTTCTTTCTAAACCCTGAGCCATGGCCTACATTACGTGCTTTAAAAGTCCATTTTGATCAAGCATGAATATTTAACTTGAAGGGTTTTCCTCAGATTTTACCCTATCTCATCGAATTATCATTTCACTAAGGAAGAATTTAGAATTCTCAAATGAATGGTAAAACAATGAAAAAAGAAAAAAGAACAAATTGGAGAATGGGACTCTAGGGCGAAAACCCAAAAATGAGCGGTCGGGGATTTTCGATGCCATCTATGATAGTGTCGATACCACAAAAGAAAAGATCTTCTTAAAGAAGTGGTCATCGAGGAACATCTAGGAATTCATGAACCTCTCAAATTGTCAACTCTCATTTGAATGATTGATTTCAAAAACTGAAACTTTTTTTTCCTCCTAAATCAACTTTCCAATTTAAACATCCCAACCAATCTTGACACTTGTCAAAATACCTTGATACGGAAACTAAAAGAAAGTTGAATTTGTTTGGTTCTCAATGAATTCATGATTTATAAAATCTGTTCCATTTGTGAGCCTAGAAAGGACATACATTTTTTGTTGTGAAGCTTTCCTAAAAAAACCAAAATCATGTTGTACCAAGCCTTGTCAATTCAAGTTGAAAAACCCAAATTGACACTTAGGAAAGTTTCTAACCATGATCATCAGTCTTCAAAAGATTTGTACATTACATACTGTGGGGTTAAAATTTTTGACTCGGAAGTTTTCATTAAAAAAAGCAAAAAAAAATAAAAAAATAAAAAAAGGAAAATAAAAATATTTTTCACATACCCATTTTGATGTTAACATGAGATAAGGGTTTTTCTAACTCAAAGGTGTGGAACTATTAGGTTTAACCTTTATTTCCAAATATGAGAAGAAGAAATAAAACTCAGCAAACAGACTCCTGCCAATAAAAGTTTGAAAACTGTCGGGGCAAAGAGAATAGCCAAAGATTGAAAAATGAATGAATTGGAAAGGCTGAGTCAAAATCTAGAAAAGTGATCAGGGGCATTTCCATCACTCATGAGCATTCATCTATTTATTAAACTTCGCATCTGCACCGTGTCAGCAAGCATATGCATAATTCATGAGTATTCGTATTTGTATTATTCCATGAGCATTTGCATTTGCATCGTCCCAAGCAAGTGCATCATTTCTAGGATCATTGCATCTTCATTGTAGCTGCAATTACACCATTCATGAACCACTCACATGAATATGATTCATAGGGACATTTGCATCTGCATTTAGAAACATTTGCATCAATCCGAGATATTTGTATCATTTCAAGAAGTATTTGCACCAATCCAAGATATTTGCATTTACCATGAAGCATTTGCATCCTCTCTCAAATCTTTCAGGTTAATTTCTAGATCCTTTTCAATTCCCTGGTTTCATCCAGATCCCTTTCAATTTCATGGTTTCACCCATTCCTTTAATTCCCTGGTTTCATCCAGATCTCTTTCAATTTTATGGTTTCACCCATGACTTTAACCTCTGGTTTCATCCAGATCTTTTTCAAATTTCTGGTTTCATCCATGCATTTCAATTTCTGGTTCTATCCAGATCATTTTCAAATTTATGGTTTTACCCATGCCTTCAATACCTTGGTTTCATCCAGGTCTCTTTCAATTTTATGGTTTCACCCATGCCTTCAATTCCCTGGTTTCATCCAAGTCTCTTTCAATTTTATGGTTTCACCCATGACTTTAACCACTGGTTTCATCCAGATCTTTTTCACATTTATGGTTCATCCATGCATTTCAATTTCTGGTTCCATCCAGATCGTTTTCAAATTTTTGGTTTCACTCATGCCTTTAATCCTTGGTTTCATCCAGATCTCTTTCAATTTTATGGTTTTACCCATGTTTTTTAATTTCTGGTTCCATCCAGATCAGCTTCGAATTTCTGGTTTCACCCAAGCCTTTAATCTCTGGTTCCATCCAGATCCTTTTCAATTCCCTGGTTTCATCTAGATCTCTTTCAATTTCATGGTTTCACCCAAGCCTTCAATTCCCTGGTTTTATCCAGATCTCTTTCACTTTTATGGTTTCACCCATGACTTTAACCTCTGGTTTCATCCGGATCTTTTTCAAATTTCTGGTTTCATCCATGCATTTCAATTTCTGGTTCCATCCAGATCGTTTTCAAATTTCTGGTTTTACCCATGCCTTCAATTCCTTGGTTTCATCCAGATCTCTTTCAATTTTATGGTTTCACCCATGCCTTCAATTCCCTGGTTTCATCCAGTTCTCTTTCACTTTTATGGTTTCACCATGACTTTAACCTCTGGTTTCATCCAGATCTTTTTCAAATTTCTGGTTTCATCCATGCATTTCAATTTCTGGTTCCATCCAAATCGTTTTCAAATTTCTGGTTTCACCCATTCCTTCAAATTCCTTGGTTTCATCCAGATCTCTTTCAATTTTATGGTTTCACCCATACCTTCAATTCCCTGGTTTCATCTAGATCTCTTTCAATTTTATGGTTTCACCCATGACTTTAACCTCTGGTTTCATCCAGATCTTTTTCAAATTTCTGGTTTCATCCATTCTTTTCAAATTTTTGATTCCATCCAGATCTTTTTCAAATTTCTGGTTTCACCCATGCATTTCAATTTCTGGTTCTATCCAGATCATTTTCAAATTTCTGGTTTCACCTAAACCTTTAATCTCTGGTTCCATCCAGATCATTTTCAATTTTTGGTTTCACCCATGCCTTTCAATTTCTGGTTTCATCCAGATCATTTTGAAATTTTTTGGTTTCACCCATATTTTTCAATTTTTGGTTTCATCCCGATCTTTTTCAATTTTCGATTTCACCCATGCCGGTAAGGTTAACACAATACAGGATAAGACCCCGAGACCATCGTCGCGGTCTTTTCTTCTCTTGAAAATCGAACCCGTTTCCTTAAGATGGGTCGAGCCTTGATTAGTCAGGTAATTCAATTTAAGGACAAAATCTTCAATTTATAGCTTTGTCAAAAAAAATGAAAAAAGAAACCCCTTTCCTTTTCCTTCACATGTGATTTCACTGACCGTACAAAATTAATGTTTGTTTATCTTTGCTTGATTCCTGATTCTCAGTAATAGCCAAAGAGGGGCAGCTGTAGACACCTAATTTTGTTCGGACCACTAAAACAGGTATTTTTTCTTCCTAAATTGATGTTTTAGAATGTAAAAAGACTTTTTTTATCCTGCAGGTGGTACTCCGAGACTTAGTTTAAGAGGGCGAGCATAAAAAGTCAAACTTGAAAAAAGTCAATCGCGGAAAGTCAACCCCGAAAAGTCAACTACTAAAAAAGTCAACCCACTTTCAAAATCAAGATTCGAAGTTCAATTGAAAAATGGTGAAATAATTTTGATAATCAGAGGTCTACATTGAAAGATATGGAGTTCGGAAGTTGGGTTATGGAGATTCAGTAGAAAGGAAACCCTAATCCAGGAAATTTAGGGAAAAGTGCTTAAACGATCGAATTGGTCAAAATTGAAGGTTCCAAATAAAAAGATAAGCACTGAATACGGGTAATGGAGAAGCCACTTGTAAGAAAAACTGAAAGAAAAGTCAATCCGGGAGAAAATCGAGAATTAGGCTTTTTGGTAGATTTCGGTGAAATCGAGAAGAAATATAGAAATGGCCTGACTTGGTAAGACTAAAGCCCCAATGGATGAGGAATGATTAAAAAGGGATAGCCCAGGGCTCAGCTTGAAGAAAATCTGAAAATTGGACTTGTTTTGAGCAAAACCGGGTTTTGGAGGTAAAAGGGCAAAATTGGAAAATCTGGGAAAAATAGCAAATGAACTCCAAAAATTATGAAAAATTTCAAATCTCATTCTTAAATCATTTGGAAGAGATTGGCGAAAGAAAATCGTGATTCGGAGTTCGTTTGCAAAATGGTCAAGTCCCGGGCCTCTTATGTAGTAATTCAAGAAGATAAATCCCGGAAAAATATCAAATGGACTCCAAAAATTATGAAAATTTTCAAATCTCATTTTTAAATTATTTGGAAGATATTGGAGAAATAAAATCTTGATTCAGAGTTCGTTTGCCAAATTGCCAAATCCCAGGCCTCCTATGCAGTAATTTAAGCAGATAAATCCCGAAAAAAATACCAAATAAGTTCCAAAAATTATGAAAACTTCCAGATCACACTTTTAAATTATTTGGAAGAGATTGATGAATAAAAATCTTGATATGGAGCTCGTTTAAAAAATGGTAAAATGTGGGGGCATAAAAGAGCATTTTTGGAAGAAAAAATCCAAATAAATAGCAAACGGACTCGAAAAATTTTGAAAACTTCCAGATTTTCAATATTTTATTATTTTGAAAGTATTAAAAAAATAAAATTTGAATTTGGAGTCCGTTTGCCATTTATTTGCATCCGGGGGGCAAAACGGTCATTTTACCCAAGAAACCGAAAAGGGCTTCTCATGCCTTTCAACAAAAATCAGACTTGGGCTGGAAAAGGGAGTGCTGGCCAGCAAAGGCCCAAATGAGGGAAGGAGCTTCTGATTTTTCAATCAAAAGGCCAAAAATTAAGAGTTAGTTAGTATTTTTTTTATCAAGCCATTGTAATTAAGCCACATGGGCCAATGCATGAAGAGGGAGAATGTCAACATTATTCTTGAACAGCTGTAATTATGGAAAGCTGATGGCCTAATCTAAGGGTAATAATTTCATGATTTTTCATCTTGAATCACTAGCCCATGGATGGAAATTGGTTGGAGGAAGGATGATAACATCCTAGCTTATTTGAGAGGTGATTCGGCCAGCACTATGGGGGAATCCAGATTTTTATTTTCAGACTTGATTTTTCAGATTTCTTGTTGGTTTTTGCTTAGTTTTCTCTCCTTGGTTGAAAGCAAAAAAGAAAAGTTTAGAAAAGAAACGAAAGTTTGAAGAGAAAAACTTGAAAGATAGCTTCTTGAGGTTGCTTTTAGCACCAACTCTTGCACTTTCTTGATTTTCCATTCTTGTTTTTGCTATTTTTGATTATTATTTGGTGAGTTTTCTTTTTAAATAAATGTTTTTTTATGTTCTTTTTAAGTTCTTTCTTCTTCTTTTTCTTAAACAAGTTTTTTACAAATTTTTTTCTTATTTTCTTACCATGGCCGAATAGCCCAGATTTTCTATTTTTATAGTTGTTGTTTTTGCTTTGATTTATCATGTTATTTTTTAGTCTTGATGCTTTAAATATTCTTCTACTACATATACTTGAAGCTTGTTTTAATTTGGATGCCTGTTTGTTGCCATTTATGAGTTTATTATCATGTTCTTGCATTTTTAATTTTCTGTTTTCATAATGTTTAAATTTGTTGATATTTTATGTTTTGTAATCCATGTGTTTGTGAAAATGCTTGTTAGTTTTAATATCTCTACTTTGTGTTTGCATGATTTGTGTGTTATATTTTAGTTGAGCATGTTAGTATATCAAGTGTTTGTGAAAATGCTTGTTAGTTTTAATATCTCTACTTTGTGTTTGCATGATTTGAGTGTTATAGTTTAGTTGAGCATGTTAGTATATCAAGTGTTTGTGAAAATGTCATGCTTGTTTGGAACCTTAGGCCATTCGGCCACTTCATGTATTTGGCATTGTGTGTGCATTTTTTCTATGTTAGTTGCTAGGTTTGTATTTGCATGACATTTGATTGAGTATTTAGTTTAAGTATATCAAGTGTTTGTGAAAATGCCACGCTTGTTTGGAACCTTAGGTCATTCGGCCACCTCATTATTTTGCCTTGAGTTTGCATCTTTTATATGTTAGATAATAGGTTTGCATTTTCATGACATTTGGTTGAGTTTGTGGTTTAAGCAAGCATTGTGTTTGTGTTATTGCCATGCATATTTTAGTTGTTAGGTTTGCTTTATTTTGCCATGCATGTCCATGCATTTTAGACCTAGGTTGCATTAAATGCCATGCAAGTTCATTTAGATCTAGGTCACTATATTGATGCCATGCATTTTTTTCATGACATTTAGGTTTAAAACCATGCATTTCATGCATCATATTTGCTGTAATTTTCATGCATTTCATGTCCATGCCACTTGACTAATGACTTAAGCCAATTAATGGTTCAAAGTCATGCTCTCTTCAGCATACTTGTGGAAAATTAAGGTTTGTCAAATTGAGTATTCTACCTTTGTGATTTTTTTTACTTGGCCAATTTTTGTTTAACTTTTCAAAAGTCATAGCTACTGTTTGTGAGTCTTAAATATTTTTACTTTTCAAAAATATGTTTTGACAAAACAATTTTTTTCACGCAGTACTCGTACTTTCCCGATTTTTCTGGGCATTCATCTTTAATCAGAAAATTAATCTGATTTTTTTTCACGTAGTTTTACATGTCCTGAGTCTCCAGTATTTTGTTTAGATTTTTTTGAATTTTTAAAAATAGGGTAAAAAATCGTGGCTTAAAACTGGACAGTGGAGTCAGAATTGAATTTAAAGAAAAATCATTTTTCAATTTACAGCTTTTTCAAAAAAAAATGAAAAAATGAAAAAATGAAAAAATGAAAAAATGAAAAAATGAAAAAATGAAAAAATGAAAAAATGAAAAAATGAAAAAATGAAAAAAAGAAAAAAGAAAACCCCTTTCCCTTCACATGTGATTTCACTATACGTACAAAATTAATGTTTGTTTGTCTTTGCCTGATTCCTAATTCTTAGCAATAGCCAAAGAGGGGCAGTTGTAGACACCTAATTTTGTTCGGACCACTAAAACAGGTATGTTTTCTTCCTAAATTGATGTTTCAGAATTTAAAAAGACCTTTTTCATCATGCAGGTGGTACTCCGAGACTTAGTTTAAGAGGGCGAGCATAAAAAGTCAAAATTGAAAAAAGTCAACCTCGAAAAGTCAAACCTGAAAAGTCAACTACTAAAAAATTCAACCTACTTTCAAAATCAAGATTTGAAGTTCAATTGAAAAATGTTGAAAGAATTTTGATAATCCGAGGTCTACATCGGAAGATATGGAGTTTGAAAGTTGGGTTATGGAGATTCAGTAGAAAGGAAACCCTAATCCAGGAAATTTGGGGAAAAGTGCGTAAACGATTGAATTGGTCAAAATTGAAAGTTCCAAATGAAAAATAAGCACTAACTACGGGTAATGGAGAAGCCACTTGAAAGAAAAACTGAAAGAAAAGTCAATCCGAGAAAAAACTGAGAATTAGGGTTTTTGGTGAATTTCGGTGAAATGGGAAGAATTACAGAAATAGCCCGACTTGGTAAGACTAAAACCCCCAATGGGGATGAGGAATGATGAAAAAGGGATAGCCCAAGGCTCATCTTGAAGAAAATCTGAAAATAGGACTTGTTTTGAGCAAACCGGGTTTCGGAGGCAAAAAGGCAAAATTGGAAAATTTGGGAAAAATAGCAAATGGAGTCCAAAAATTCTGGAAATTTGCAAATCTCATTATTAAATCATTTGGAAGAGATTGGAAAAATAAAATTTTGATTCGGAGTTCGTTTGTAAAATGGCCAAATCCCGAGTCTCTTATGCATAAATTCAAGAAGGAAAATCCCGAAAAAATAGCAAATGAACTCCAAATTTTCTGAAAATTTGTAAATCTCATTTTTAAATTATTTTAAAGAGATTTGCAAAATAAAATCTTGATTCAGATTCGTTTGCAAAATGGCCAAATCCTTGGTCTCCTATGCAGTAATTCAAGAAGATAAATCCCGGAAAAATAGCAAATGGACTCCAAAAATTCTGAAAATTTGAAAATCTCATTTTTAAATTATTTGGAAGAGATTGGTAAAATAAAATCTTGATTCGGATTTCGTTTGCAAAATGGCCAAATCCCGGGCCTCCTATGCAGTAATTCAAGCAGATAAATCCCCAAAAAATACCAAATGAGTTCGAAAAATTATGAAAACTTCCAGATCACACTTACAAATTATTTGGAAGATATTGCTGAAGAAAAATCTTTATTTGGAGCTCGTTTAAAAAAATGGTAAAATGTAGGGGTATAAAAGGGCATTTTTGGAAGAAAAAATCCAAATAAATAGCAAACGGACTCGAAAAATTTTGAAAACTTGCAAAATTCAATATTTTATTATTTTAAAAGTATTAAAAAAATAAAATTTGAATTTGGAGTCCGTTTTCCATTTATTTGCATCCGGGGGACAAAACGGTCATTTTACCCAAGCAACCGAAATGGGCTTTTCTTGCCTTTCAAAAAAATCAGACTTGGGCTGGAAAAGGGAGTGCTGGCCTGCTAAGGCCCAAAGGAGGGAAGAAGCTTCTGATTTTTCAATCAAAAGGCCAAGAATTAAGAGTTAGTGATTTTTTTTTATCAAGCCATTGCAAATAAGCCACATGGGCCAATGCATGAAGAGGGAGAGTGTCAACATTATTCTTGAACAGCTGTAATTTTGGACAGATGATGGCCTAATCTAAAGGTGATAATTTCATGATTTTTTTCCTTGAATCACTAGCCCTTGGATGGAAATTGGTTGGAATAAAAATGACAACATCCTAGGAGGAGAGAGGGGGAATTCGGCCAGCACTAAAGGGAGAGGCAGATTTTCATTTTAGCTCACTTCATTTTGAGATTTCTTCTTGGTTTTTGCTTATTTTTCTCTCCTTGGTTGAAAGCAAAAAAGAAAAGAAAAGAAATTTTGAAGAGAAAAAGCTTGAAAGATAGCTTCTTGAGGTTGCTTTTAACACCAACTCTTGCACTTTCTTGATTTTTCATTCTTGTTTTTTCTGTTTTTGATTACTATTTGGTGAGTTTTCTTTTTAAATAAATGTTTTTTTATGTTCTTTTCTTCATCTTTTCTTAAAAACAATTTTTACAATTTTTTTTATTATTTTCTCACCATGGCCAAGTGGCCCAGATTTTTTATTATTGTTGCTGTTTTGTTTGATTTTATCATGTTATTTTTGTTATTTTTTTAGTCTTGATGCTTTAAATATTCTTCTACTACATATACTTGAAGCTTGTTTTAATTTGGTTGCTTTGAATGTTGCCATTTATGAGTTAAATATCATGTTCTTGCATTTTTAATTTTCTGTTTTCATAATGTTTAAATTTGTTAATGTTTTATATTTAGTATATCAAGTGTTTGTGAAAATGCTTGTTAGTTTTAATATCTCTACTTTGTGTTTGCATGATTTGAGTGTTATGTTTTAGTTGAGCATGTTAGTATATCAAGTGTTTGTGAAAATGCTTGTTAGTTTTAATATCTCTACCTTGTGCTTGCATGATTTGAGTGTTATGTTTAGTTGAGCATGTTAGTATATCAAGTGTTTGTGAAAATGCCATGCTTGTTGGAGCTCGGCCACTCCATGTATTTTACATTGTGTGTGCATTTTTGCTTTGTTAGTTGATAGGTTTGCATTTGCATGACATTTGATTGAGTATTTAGTTTAAGTATATCAAGTGTTTGTGAAAATGCCATGCTTGTTGGAGCTTGAGCCATTCGGCCACTTCATGTGTTTTGCTTTGTATTTTGCATTTTTGCTATGTTAGTTGATAGGTTGGCATTTGCATGACATTTGATTTGTTTTTTGGGTTTAAGCATGCCTTGTGTTTGTGTTATTGTCATGCATATTTTAGTTGTTAAGTTTGGTTTAGTTTGCCATGCATGTCCATGCATTTTAGTCCTAGGTTGCATAAATACCATGCAAGTTCATTTAGGTCTAGGTCACTATATTGTTGCCATGCATTTTTTTCATGACATTTAGGTTTAAAACCATGCATTCCATGCATCATATTTTCTGTATTTTTTCATGCATTTCATGTCCATGCCACTTGATTAATGACGTAGGCCAATTAATGGTTCAAAGTCATGCTCTCTTGAGCATACTTGTGGAAAATTAAGGTTTGTCAAATTGATTATTCTACATTTGTGATTTTTTTTACTTAGCCAATTTTTGTCTAACTTTTTAAAAGTCCTAGCTACTGTTTTTAAGTCATTATGTGAGTCATAAATACTTTTACTTTGATTTTTGAATGATTTTATCAAAGGCAAAAATGTGTTTTGGCAAAACAGTTTTTTCACCAGTACTCGTACTTTCTCAATTTTTCTGGGCATTCATCTTTAATCAAAAAATTAAGCTGATTTTTTCCTGTGTAGTTTTACATGTTCTAAGTATCCAGTATTTGTTTTAGATTTGTTTGAAATTTTAAAAATAGGATACAAATCGTGGCTTAAAACTGGACAGTGGAGTCAAAATTGAATTTGAAGGAAAATCATTTTTCTGTTTTGGTTAAGTTACTTAGAAGGGGCTGATTAGGAAATTTAGCTACTGACTTAGGGTAGTTTCTAAACCTTTTTAAACTCTAAAAATGATTTTTTATGTCTCGGGTTAAGGGTGGTCAAGTCCGGGATTTTAAACTTAGGAAATTAGAGCTATTTAAAAAAGGGTTTAGCCCAGCTTTTATTTTAATCTATGCTTTTCAAAATTGTTTTCAAACAATCAAAAAGTATTTTGGTTTTAGAATATTTAATTTGATATATTTTCCTAAGGTAGCCGAATATCTTTTTAGATATACGGATTTCCTTAATTAAAGGAAAAAATACATTTTCATGCATTGCATTTTCTATATTCATGCATTTTATATAATATGTGATTTTTGCTATGATAATTTCTATGATATTGTTATGATTTTGAGTTATGTTATATTGTTTATTATATGATTTGGAATATTTCATGATATTCTGTGCTTTTTATTTAGTTATTTTTGTCATATTATTTAACATATATTATTTTCATGCATTATTATTTCCATTTTTATTTTCATGCATATTATATGATGGCATTATTTTATATTTCATGTCATTTAAAATATATGCTATATCATTCATATTTGTCATGTCATTTAAATTATTTCATCTCATAAAGAATATATTTTGTTACATTTCATTTCATATAGAATATATTATGTTACCTAGGTCATTTCATTTCATTTAGAATATATCATATTACTTAGGACATTTCATTTCATATATAATATATTATGTCACCTAGGTCATTTCATTTCATTTATAATATATCTTATGACTTAGGTCATTTCATTTCATTTAGGATATATCATATAACTTAGGATATTTCTTTTCATTTAGAATATGCTAAGGCATTTAAATTATATCATATCATTTAGGTTGCATTATATTATTTAGATTTTGCTATGTCATTTTATTTATGTCATGCATATTCATATTCATATATTTTTTAAATGTTTTCAAAAAAATAATGGTTTTCAATAAAATAAAGATATTCCCGAGCTAAAATAATTCATGAGTTCTCTGCCGGGTTTGCTGGGGAGGATATCATCAATTATTATTAATAACGGAATATCTTCTTTAAAAAGAGAATGATTCGGAAAGTTTTCCAAATTAATAAAAAATTCTATATTTTGCCACATTTGTTGGGGAATATAGGAAAATTTTGAATTTATAAATTCCGAATCATTTTCAATTAAAAATGGAATTATTTTTCTTTAAATTGGGAATTAACTTGAAATACTAAATTTAAAACCGACTTTTTACCGAGACTTGAGATAACACATGATTAGTAAGGTACTGTTTTATACGGGCGTTGTGAGGGTGCTAATCCTTCCCCACACGTAACCGAGTCCCGAACCCGTTTCTTTGATTTCTCTGGTTTAAAACGCAAACTTGAAATTGGTTTTAAAAATGTTTTAATTATTTTTAAAATATTTTATAAAACCGATTTTAATAGGTGGCCGATCACACCTAGCTAAAAAAGATTGGTGGCGACCCCATGTCTTTTTAAAGTTCATTTTCAAAACCTTCATTTTTCAAGAGGAATTAAGTCGACTTTTCCTCGCTTTTTTTTTAATGTCACGCTTAACGAATAATAAAGTCTTGCGATAAGACTTGTTATTTTTTAGGTTGCGACACCATTCATTATGCTTGAAAGTATCCCAAAGTTCCTGGAAACTCCCGATGTGAGTATTTGGATCATCATTAGGCAATCCCCCAAAGTGTATTGAATGTTGAATCATCTGTATTATGGCTGGGTTGATCTCAAAATTATTGGCTCGAATAACAGGTCTTTGAATGCTTGAATGCAGTCCTTGCACGAGAGGGACAGCAAAATAGGGCAAGGTTCTTGTATCTTTGCCTTTAGCCATTGTATGGTTGTTAGTTGCGACTTGTAAATTATCCCTTCGATGTCGATGAAAAGTTCTTTCCAGTTCTAGATCAAAAGGACAAGTTCAAAACTTCTAGATCTCCGCATTCAACAACCAAGAGTACCTGAAATAAGAAAAAGAAAATTTGGATTAAAACTAAGAATGTTTTGTATTAATATTAACAAAAAATAATAAAACAATTCCCTAGCAACGGTGCCAAAAACTTGTTTCAGATTTTACTATGCAAGTGCACGTATTGCAAACAAGTAATAGAATGGAAGTAGAGTGTCGAACCCACGAGGAATTGTTATTAATTTCTTTAAATACTAAATTTAAAACAGCTTAATCTTATCTAAATAATTAATTAAAAATTTGTGAATTGAAACTAAATTAAAGAAAAATAATAAAATAAAGAAAACAAATAAAAATTGGGATTTAAATCAATGGAGAAAAGCCTTGGATTACAATTTCCCTCAACACTTCGCTTGAACGTCTCCTACCCTCTTAACTTGATTAATGATTTTGAGTTGTTAACCTAGAGTTCTAATCTATTTATAAGGATCTTCCGATGGTCTTATAAATATATCCTTCTTAACCAATTAATTATATTCCTATGATAATTGAATTAAAGAAGAACTCATTAAGCTTAGACTCTAAAATTGATTACACATGACACGTAAGTGTATTCCTACCCTACATGCAGATCAATTCATCCTAATAAATAAATATGAAACATGTGTTATGCAATCCATGTCTAACACTAAACTCCCTTTTCCAAGTTGTATTTAGGTTACCAAATCAGTTTAATTGGTGATCAAGCAATTAAAAACATTAAGTATATGAACGCATAAACAACTAAAATATCATTAAATCAAGCTAGAGAGTAAAATAATCCAAACTATGTGTTGAGTTCCATTGCAATCCTAGAAAATGAATTTAGTTCATGCTCAACATTGAAAACAATAAGCAGAGGAGTTTCACCAACATAAAATTACAAAAGAATAAAAGAAGATTAAGGAAAAAGAGAAAACTAAAGGTTGTTAGATCTTCAGTCTTCTAGTATCAAAAACTACAATTAGCTTCTTACAAGATTGTGGTGGCTGCTCTCCTCTTCAGAAAATTAAAGCAAAAACTATGAAGGTCTAAAAAATTAAAATCCTATTTCTATTTATAGAGTTCTTGGAAAGCCTGAAGAAGGGAAACTTTGTGGCCAAGTAACTGCTTCCAGCTTGGACTTTCCATATATGAGTTGAGTCTCTCCTTCTTGCTTTAGGACTCTACAGAACTGCGAAAGACATTAAATTAATAACTAAAATTTAAACATAAAATAAATAAATAAAACTAAATTAAAAATAACTAAAAATAATAAATTAATAGTTTAAACTACAAGGACTTAACTATTTTAAAAACACAAAATAGGATAAAATAACTCTATTTTATAGAGTTATCAGTCTACAGCTGCCCCTCTTTGACTATTGCTGAGAATCAGGAATCAGGCAAAGATAAAATAGACAATAATTTTGTCCGATTAGTGAAATCACATGTGAAGGATAGAAGGGAGAATTTTCCTTTTTTTTATTTTTTCGTAAACTGTAAATAAAAGAAATTTGTCCTTAAATTGAGTTCCCTGACTAATCAAGACTCGACCCGTCTTAAGGAAATGAGTTCGATTTGCAAGATAAGAAAATACCTCGGCGGAAATCCCGGGGCCTTGTCTTATCTTGGTGAAATCCTATTTAAAACAATAAGATTTGTTCTTAAATTGAGTTCCCTAACTAATCAAGGCTCGACCCGTCTTAAGAAAATGAGTTCGACTTGCAAGAGAAGAAAATACCTCGGCTGAAATCCTGTGGCCTTATCTCATCTTGGTGAAATTTATTTAAAATTCTGGGTATCTTGTCCAGGAATTTATTTTTTTTTTATGGATATAATGTGTAAAATTATATAAATGGCATGTTTTGGGATATTTCACCGAATTCCTCGGCAACCCAGTAAAGCTTTAGAAAAATATCTTTTCACATTACATTTATATAATTTTGGATCAAACGAAAATCATATTTTCGATGAAAAAAAATGGTAAATAGAATAATTTGTCCTTAAATTGAATTCCCTGACTAATCAAGACTCGACCCGTCTTAAGGAAACGAGTTCGATTTTGCAAGAAAAGAAAATACCTCAGCGGTAATCCTGGGGCCTTATCTTATTTTGGTGTGAAATTATATAAATGGCATGTGTCAGGATATCGAACTCCCCGGCAACCCCGTAGAGCTTTAAAAAAATATCTTTTCACATGACATGTAGATAATTTTGGGATGAAATTATATTTTTCGAAAAAAGATTGTAAATAAAAGAATTTGGTTTTTAAATTGAATTCCCTGACTAATCAAGGCTCGACCCGTTTTAAGGAAACGAGTTCGACTTGCAAGAGAAGAAAATACCTCTGCGAAAATCCTCGGGCCTAATCTCATCTTGAGCTAACCTTACTAACAAAACCACAAATTGAAACAACTTGGGTGAAACCAGTAATTGGGTGATGACCTGGGTGAAACCAAAAGTCGAGAAAGATCTGGGTGAAGCCAGAAATTGAAATGACTAGAAATTGAAATGACTTGGATGAAACCGAAAGTGGAGAAAGATCTGGATGAAGATAGAAATTGAAATGACTTGGGTGAAACCGAAAGTTGAGAAAGATTTGGATGAAACTAGAAATTGAAATTACTTGGGTGAAACCGGAAGTCGAGAAAGATCAAGATAAAACCAGAAATTGAAATGACTTGGGTAAAACCGAAAGTTGAGAAAGATCAAAATGAAGCCAGAAATTAAAATAATTTGGGTGAAATCGAAAGTTGAGAAAGGTCTGATGAAGCCAGAAATTGAAATGACTTGGGTGAAATCGAAAGTCGAGAAAGATCTGGATGAAACCGAAATTGAAATGACTTAGCTGAAACCAAAAGTTGAGAAAAGATCTGGATGAAGCCAGAAATTGAAATGACTTGGGTGAAACTGAAAGTTAAGAAAGATCTGGATGAAATTGAAAGTTGAGAAAGATCTGGATGAAGCCAGAAATTGAAATGACTTAGGTGAAACCGAAAATTGAGAAAGATCTGGATGAAGCCAGAAATTGAAATGACTTGGGTGAAACCAAAAGTCGAGAAAGATCTGGATTCAATCGAAATTGAAATGACTTGGTGAAACCAAAAGTTGAGAAAGATTTGGATGAAGCTAGAAATTGAAATGACTTGGGTGAAACCGAAAGTTGAGAAAGATCTGGATGAAACCGAAAGTTGAGAAAGATTTGGATGAAGCCAGAAATTGAAATGACTTGGGTGAAATCGAAAGTCGAGAAAGATCTGGGTGAAGCTAGAGATATTTTCAATGAGATGACCTGGGCGGAGCCAAAGGTCGAGAAGAAACCTGGTGAAGCCAGAGGTATTTTCTGAGAACAGTGTCCGGATGACTTATCCATGGTTTTTGAAAATGTGTTGAAAATTAACCTGGAGGATTTGAGATGATGCAAATGCTTCATGATGCCGATTCAAATGTCTTTAATTGATGCAAATGCTTCATGATGCAGATGCAGAGATTAAACAAGATGCACATGTTTCATGGTGCAAATGCAAATGTCTTGAATTGATGCAAATGCTTCTTGATGTAGATGCAGTTATTGAATAAGATGCAAATGCTTCATGGTGCAAATGCAAATGTCTTGGATTGATGCAAATGCTTCTTGATGCAGATGCAGATATTGAATAAGATGCAAATACAAATGTCTTGGATTGATCCAAATGCTTCTTGATGCAGATGCAAATATTGAATAAGATGCAAATGCTTCATGGTGCAAATGCCAATGTCTTGGATTGATGCAAATGCTTCTGAATGATGCAAATGCAAAGATCAACGTTGACGCAACTACTTCATGGAATGATGCAGATGCAAAAATTAACATTATGCAAATGCTTCAGAATGATGCAAATGCAAAGATTAACAATGTGCAAATGCTTCTAAATGATGCAAATGCAAAGATTAACAATGTGCAAATGATTTTAAATTATGCAAATGCAAAGATCAATAATGATGCAAATGCTTCATGAAAAGATGCAAATGCCCCTACGAATCGTGTTCATGTAAGTGGTCCATGAATGGTGTAACTACAGTTACCACACAATAATGAAGATGCAATGATCCTAGAAATGACGCAATTGCTTGAGATGACGCAAATGCAAATATACATGAAGGATGTAAATGTAATGGTAAAATGCAAATGCTCATGGAATAGTGCAAATGCAAATACCCATGAATGATGCAAATGCTTGCTGACATGGTGCAGATGCAAAGCTCAATAAAGAGGTAAGTGCTCATGAATGATGCAAATGTCCATGATTATTTTTCTAGACTTTGCCTTAGCTTTTCCAATTCATTTTTCCTTTTCAAATCAGAGTGTATCTTCAATACTCGTGCCTCATAAGAGATCATTTCCTTTTCGGTCCTTGGCTATCTTCTTGCCCCAACAGTTTTCAAACTCTTATCAACAGAAGCCTATTTGTCGAGTTCTATTTCTTCTTGTCATATCTGGAAGTCAAGGTCAAGCCCATTAGTTCCATACCTTTGGGTTATAAAAACCCTTGTCTCATGTCAATATCAAAAATGGTTATTTTTATTGCTCTTTTTTTAATGAAAACTTCTAAGCCAAGAAATATTAACCCCAAAGTGTGTAATGTAAACATCTCTTGAAGACTGATTATCACTGTTAGACATTTCCCTGAATGTCAATTTGGGTTTTTCAACTTGAATTGAATGGCTTGATACAACAGGATTTTGGTTCATCCAAGAAAACTTCACAACAAAAATGTATGTCCCTTCTAGGCTCACAAATGGACAGGTTTTATAAAACACGAATTCCTTGAGAATCAAACAAATTCGACATTCTTTTAGTTTCCAAATCATGGCGTTTTGACAAGCGTCAAGATTGGCCGGGATGTTTAGACTAGAGAGTTAAATTTGGAGAAAAAAATGTCTCAATTTTTGAAGTCAATATCCAAATGAGGGCTGACAGTTTAGGAGGTTCAGGAATTCCTAGATGTCTCTCGATTTCTACAAGATGACCTCTTCTTTTGTTGTGGCATCGACACTGACATAGATGGCATCAAAAATTCCCATTTCACTCTAGACCACCCATTTTTAAGTTTTCGCCCTAGAATCCCATTCTTTCCATTTTTTTCTTTCATCTTTTTTTAATTGTTCTACCATGCATCTGAGAATTCTAAAATTTTCCATGGTAAAATGACAATTCAAAAGATGGGATGAAATCTGAGGAGAAACCCTTCAAGTTAAATACCCATACTTGATCAAAATCGACTTTAAAAGCACGTAATGTAGGCCAAGGTTCGAGGTTCAGAAAGAAAGGATAAATAGGCCCAAAATATGTGTTTGAGTGTAATCAGATCAATGATCATTTCTTGAGGAGGATTCCCTTTGGAACATTTGTCTCGTTTGGACTTTTCTTTCCTTTTTTTGACTTTTGCTCCTTTTCTTCTTTGTTCCTTTTCTCATTTTCTTTTTTTCCTTCTTTTTTATTTTGTTCTTGGCTTTCTTTTCGCCATTTTTTTCTCTTTTTCCATTGTTTTGTTCTTGGCTTTCATTTTGCCATCTTTTCTACATTTTTCTTTTCTTTTTGCATCTTCATTTCGACAGAGTGAGCCCGTATTTATTTGGGAGCTCAATTTGCTTTGTATCTATCTTCGAGTTAGGACTTATCTCTCTGTGATCTTTGAAAAGATCTTTCCTCTCATTTGGCCCCTAGTGTAGAGGGTGATCCTTGATCAGGGTTCAAAGAAGAAAGAATTCTTTCGGCTCAAAAGGGGTGACTATGGATAATTTCATTTTAGTGAAAGGGATATCAAATATGGCCATTTCTCATATCAAGCACAAATATTCTCATTGAAAAGCAATCCCCAGGGGGAATAGATAATTAGAATTTCATTTTGCACTTCTGAATCATCCAAATTCTAATATGCATGATATCACAAAATATTTTTTCCCCCTTATCCACCATGTATCCATCATTTCCATATATGATGCCCCAATTTGATTAACCATGAGAATGAGGAAGTCTAGGTCTATACTGAAAATGTTGAGTTTCAGTCTTGGGTTTGTTTGAAGTGACAAGGAAAATATGGCCCAAAAATAGGTTTTCTCTTGGACATGGGATGATCTGGTTTAGTCATTGTGCTCCGAGGTGTCAATCATGAAGTGACGTTTGGGCAATTGATGTTTTGTGGTTATTTGGAAAAGATGTGAATGGTTTTGGCACGACCTTGACACACATCAAATTACCACTATCTAGATTCTTGAAAGAATGTCTCATTTGTTTGAGTTTTCCAAGAGTTCAAAAAATTATCAAAAAGTTTGTTCCATTGTTCATAGCCTAGGTTAGGATCTATATCTTTGCTTATTTTGCAGTGACAATGGTTCATGAAGTTCATCATTCATATTCCTTTAAGCATTTGGTCTTTCAAGTGGTCTCGGTTCAAGGGATTTAGGCATAGAAAAGCCCAAAAGAGAGGCGGGAGGGTATTGGATCATTTCTAACAATGATCATCAATGTTCTCGAGACTCTCTATTATCAAAACCTCCTTAATGTTTGTTTTTGCATATTCAAATTATTGTTAAAACACAATAAACACAAAAGCATTTTAAAATTCAAAATTCATTTATTTTATATGGATGTCAACATAAGACAAGTGCTTTCATCATGACGCATAGAACTACATGCATCAGAAACTCCCTTCTTGACATGTTTTCCCATAATTCAAACCAGCTATTCCTCGGTACTCTTTTCAACCTTTATATCTTCCTCCATCATTATGACATCCACAATGGTCTCATCATTCCCATTCATTTAATTCTCCATGTTGTCTGACCTTTGTTTCTTTCCCACCTCTAACAGCCCTCTATTGATGAGTGCTTGAACCTTCTGTTTCAGACATATGCAATTTTCTATGGAATGTCCTCGAATCCCAGAATGATAATCACAATATGCATTCTCGTCATACAAGCTAGGGTATAGGGGTTGGATAGGCTCCACTGGAACTTTAGTGAGGAGTTGCTCTTCGACCAGCTAGGGAAATAGTTCAGAGTACGACAAAGGGAGTGGCTCAAACCGATCTATTTTTCGGATGTTCTTCGGCTTTCTCTGGCTGACAAGAGGTTGAAGATTTGCTAAATTTTGAGAGGTCATCGGATATGAACATGGACCCTAGGATATGTTGTTCATAAAAGGATAGGATGGTTGGTATGAAAGGGCCTAAAGATACAGGGCAAAGCCTCCTATAGCTTGGACATCTTCCTCTTTCTTTTTGGGTGTCCTATTTCTCTCTGCATTGAATGTTTTATCTCCTTCGAGTTTCCCAGTCTTGATAGCATTCTCAATCATTTCCCCGGAGTTTACCATGTCCGAAAAATTCTTCGTGGCATTGTCGACGAGTCTATCATAGTACGAGGCCAGTAGTGTATTCACAAAAAGGACAGTGGTTTCCTTCTAAGACAGGGGTGGTCGTACTTGGGTAGCCATGTTCCTCCACCTCTGAGCATACTCTTTGAAGCTCTTAGTAACCTTTTTCTCCATATTTTGCAAAGTGAGACGGCCAGGCACCATATCAGTCACATGCTTGTATTGGCTTAAAAATGCATTAGCCAAATCAATCCAATAGCGAATCCGATCCTTGCTCAACTGATTATACCACCTAATTGCGGACCCACTGAGGCTATCCTGAAAGCAGTGGATCAAAAGCTTATCATTATCCGTATGGCCCGTCATCTTTCGGCAGAACATAATGATGTGGGCTGACGGATCGGTTGTCCCATCATATTTCTCAAAATTGGGAACCTTGAATTTAGGACGAATGACTAAGTCGGGGACCAACCAACGTTCGTTTGCATCTACACTTCCAAATACATCTGTGCTTTCTAATGCTCGGAGCCTTTCATCTAATAGTTGGTATTTCCCTTCGGAATTTGCCGACTCAGCACCATTCAACGCAACCATTTTCAATTTTGCCTGTTCAGGTAGATCATCTAAGTTTAGGATGTTGACGACATTAACTGTGTTCTGAAAAGACTGGACATCTAACATTACGACCTCATTCTAATCATTTTGTGCCTCCGACCCTTCTCTGGTGGCCAGGTTTTCAGTGTATCCCTTTTCCTTGATTGCGGCAGACACCAACTCCATCAGTTTAGTCATCTGATCTCTAGATTCTACTTGAGATTTTGCCAACTGTTCTCGCAATTCTTCCTATGCCCTTTCCATTCTCTCCATCCGAGCAGCTTGTTCACTCTCCATAGCTATGGCCTGTGTTATAAAGGTGCTCAGTACTCCTTATACCTCTGATTTAAAATGGAAATTTCTTCAAAAACTCTTACAACCAAGCCAACTTCTGTTTTATCCCCCAAAGTGTGTGTCATGATGAATGAGCCATGAATGTCACGAATGTAACACAATGCCTATATGATGCGCATAAAGAATAAACAAATTAATGCATGAACATATACAGTGAAATCATGCTAACTATGTTTGTCATGAATGCAACCTAATGCCAACATGATGCATGTAAAGAATAAACAAATCAATGCATGAACATATACAAAGAATTCATGCTGACTATGTTTGTCATGAATGCAACCTGATGCCAACCTGATGCATGTAAAGAATAAACAAATAAATGCATGAACATATACAGAGAAATCATGCTGACTATGTTTGTTATGAATGCAACCTGATGCCAACATGATGCATGTAAAGAATAAACAAATCAATGCATGAACATATACAGAGAAATCATGTTGACTATGTTTTCCATGAATGCAACCTGATGTCAATATGATGTATGTAAAGAATAAACAAATCAAATCATGGGCACATGCAGAGAAATTATACAAAATAAACTGAAATAGTGGGACCAATCTTCATTATGCACGATTTGCCCCAAAATTTAATCCATGATTTTTTGAAATATGTTTTCTCCACGAAAATCAACATATTATTTTTCAAAAGAATTTCGGGGTTGTGGATCCTACTATGGTACAATGTCGACATGTTCATTCAACACTATCGGTCTACAATTCTTATTCAATCAATGAATGTTTATGAAACTATCAAATGAGATTATTATCACCATCTGTTTATTGAAAATAATGAGATAAAAAATACAACCATAAATGTACATGCTCTATTCACATATGCATGAAATGTGCAAAAATGCAAATATGTTTGAAAAAGAATTTTTATATTTTCAATTTCAAAAAGTCAATGAACATTTGCCCTAATAGTATCTACTTATTTAGGCACCACAATGCCTTTGGGGCGGTAATTTAAATTTATTACGGGCGATGTACGTTCATCGTTGCCTGATCTACAATGGTTATTTGGAATGTAGAATATAGGAGAAAATGGCTAGAAACATCCCTCCACGTGTTCCTAACTTCGGTACCTCTAACAGAAAATCGACATGGCTTCGCCTAGGTTCACCAAATGAGGTTGCATAGATTCTAAAGGCCCCAAATTGCTTCTCACTGTCGCCGGTGAAGGCTAGTAAGGCACCTCGATAAAAACAGGTTCAATTTGCTAGAGCATATTTCCCTAGCCCATGCGGATTGTTAATCACGAAGGCGTAGATACTTTAGTACTCCGAAATTGTTTCACTAGCCCATGCGGATTGTTAATCACGAAGGCTTAGTTACTTTGCTTCCACCTAAAAAGGATGAAAACCCGGGTATAGGGCTTATGTTATGCAAATGCACGTATAGTGTGTGAAGAGGAACAAACAAACCTTTTACCACCTATTCCACAACCTTTATTCTAAATATCACGACAATTTATTAAAACAACAATCAAGAATAGTGTAATGCATTAACCAACCAAAGAGCAATAATAATGTACAAGGTTATATAACCAATGAACAATAATAATATACAATATTAAATAACCAGAGAACAGTGATAATATGCATGTACATGAACATGAACATATTTAAAAATATTTTATTATTTTTGGAAAACCTCTTAATTTTTTTAAAAATAAAATAAAAAATAAAATGGGTATTATAATTAAATACCAATTAAATTCGACAAACCGAGACTATCGATAACACACGACTAACTTTAGGCTTGACTCTCTAAAGTCCCCAGCAAAGTTGTCAAGCTGTCGCAACCTTAAAAAAGTATCCAAAAACTGCCTCGTCGCGGGACATCGGCTTCGTTAAGAGTGTGACATTAGAAAAAATGGAGGAAAAGATGACTTAATTCCTCTAGAAATAAAAGTTGAGGGTATGAAACGACCTCGAAAAAATAAATGGAGTCGCCACCAATCTGTTTTGGCTAGGTGTGATCGGCCACCTATTAAAACCAGTTTTTGAAAATATTTTAAAATTAATTAAAATATTTTAAACCAATTTCGAAGTCTGCGCCTTGAACCAGAGAAAACAAGTTCGGGAGTCGGTTACGTGTGGGAAAGGATTAGCACCCCCACAACGCCCGTATAAAATGGTACCTTACTAATTGTGTGTTATCTCGAGTCTCGGTGAAAGTCAATTTTAAATTTGGTGTTTAAATAATTCTCTTTATTAAAAACAATCCTATTTTTGTTTGGAAATGATCCGGAATTTGTTATTGCAAAAATTTTCTATAATCCTCGGGAACTCGGCAAAGATATAGAATTTTTATTGTTTTTGAAAATCTCCGCATCATCCTCTTTTTAGAAGGGTATTCCTTCGTTAATATAATTGATGAAGACTCCCCGGCAACCCGGATGAGGATCCACGAATTATATTAACTCGGTGATATTGCCTTATTTGTTACAAAAATATCAATTTTCAAAATTTTAAATGATCATGAATGTATAAACTATCAATAAAAAATATATATAAAAACATGCATAATTAACATGGCATGACAAACATTTTATTATAACATGGCAAAAGAATGAATGACATAGCATGCTTGACTTGGCAAACTCTAAATGGCATGGCATATGAATGAATGACATGGCATATGAATGAATGACATGGCAAAATCTAAATGATATGGCCAAAAGAATGAATGATATAGCATGCTTGACATGGTATATGAATTAAGTGTTCAATGACATCATCATAAAATATTCACAATTATATCATGATTAACAATGGCAACATGAATATAAAATGTCATCAACATGGAATATGCATACACATAGAATATGCACACATCATTATTTTGAAATGGATTTTTCATGTGAGGAATCACACAAATGGCATATGTCGAAAAATATTACCGTACTCCCCGGCAAACCCGACAAATCTTGGAAAATAATTCTTTCCTATGACATTTGATATGATTCCGAATAAAACAAAAACCATACCTTTCGATTCCATAAACACGTGCATTGAATAATTTCCTAACCTCCCCGGCAACCCGACAAAGATTAGGAACTAATTCTCGCCAAATGTTTAGGAAACCGAAATATACGTTTTTATGCCAAATTAAATAAAAAAAAGTATTTTAAAATATGCAATGCATTAAGATGTATTTATCCCTTGAAGTAAAGACATCCGTAAAACTAAAAAGGTATCCGACTACCTTTGGAAGAAACTTAAATTGGATGTTTAAAACCGAATGCCTTTGGGTTTGGATTAAAAAAATTGGAATTTTTGGATGAAAAAGAAGCCATAGCCGAATGCCCCCTAAAAAAATAGCTCTAGTTTCCTTCTTTTTTTAAAAAACCCGGGTTGACTACCCATGACTAGAGCTGCTGCTCATGGCCGCGGCCGGGTCGCAGCCCGGTTTTTTTTTATTTTCTCAACCCAGGCCCGGCCCGCCCGTTTAGGCCCGAAACACTGTTCATTGGAATAAAAAATAATTTTTTTATTTTTTTTATAATTAAAATTAAATAAAATAATATTATTATAATAAAAATTACTGTTCCGGGCCGGCCCGGAACACAAAATATCCTGCCCAGGCCCGGCCCGATACAGGCCGGGCCTGCCGGGCCGGACGGGCTGCCCGGCCCTTGAGCAGGTCTACCCATGACCCGATCTTTGTAAAATCAATTTTTATCCTTGAGATGACATGAAAAACAACCTAAAACAGTAGTTAATAACTCCAATCAGCCCATCGTTTTTACAAATAAAAAACATAAAATTTTTAGTTTAGAGAAAATTCATTTTAACTCTAGCAACCAGTTTTAAAAAACTATTTTTCTCAAGGTTGTCAGTATCGTACCGGTGGGCGTACCATTTTTGTTTTGGCACTGGTACGTACCGGTATCGATGTGTTTCGGCGTACCGTTTCGGGTTTATCGGATGAATGCATGATTTTACAGCCAAACAAACATATGAAAATGATCAAACATAAGCTAAAAAAATAAACAAGCAAGAAAAAAAAAACCAAGGTTGGCTCAATGGTTGATTCCTTGGACATAGTCTCACCTAACCAAAATCACTTGATAAAAATCAAGATCCTCAAGCTTCTCAAACCTTTTATTTGATTTTTTTTTAAAGAAAACCAAAGGAGAAAATCTATCCTGCCACAATGGTGAAACCCACAATCAACATACAAGCAAAAAAAATCAAGCAAAAGACAAGCACAATAAGCCACAAGGGTTTCGGCTAAAGCAAGCAAATGGGTAGGAAAATTTTGTCAACTTTGTTATTTTTGTAAAGAATAAAAAGAAAGGGAAAAACCTTTTAGAAACTTTATTTTGAAAACATTTTATTCAACAAAGAGAATTACCAATCACATGAAAAAAGAAGAGAAAAAGAACATGAAATCCAAGTAAATAATTGAAAAAGAGAAGAAGAAATAGCTACCTAGCTAAGCTTTCCTTCCAAGCTTCTTCTCTTTTTCTCTCTTTTTTTCTCCTTGAGAGGTTTTCTTCTTTGCTCTTCTTTTTTTCTTCTCAAGAGTGTAGTGAAAAAAATGCCTTGAAAAAAATGAAATCCCCCTTCTCTCTTAGGCTGGCCGAACCCCTTGTATATTGGTGTGAAATTTTATTTTTTTTAGCCTTTGTCATGCTTTGCATGCTCTCCCAACATCTTTGTCACATGGCTAATTCTTGTTCCCTCCTTGCATGATGCTTTCCTTAAATTAAGGACTCTTGTCTCCTTTTTGCATGATGCTTTCCTTAAATTAAGGTTTTTATAACCTCTCATTGGCCAATAATGTCACCTAGATTATTCTTATCTCCTATCTCTACAAAATATCTAAGTCACTTGTCATGATCATATGGCTTACTACCAAAATATCTTCCTAGGTGACATTTTTAATCCTATTTGGCATCATCACATAGCCTTCACATGACTTTGCAATTTGGAGCCCTCCCATTGGCCAAAAATGTCATATAGGCAAGTAGTGGAGAATTTTGTCCTTTCTTAAAAATGTCATCTTGCTACTCAATCTTAGCCATTTGATTTAAGATGATCACACCTCCTCTTCCATCCATGAGCTGGCCGAAAATGGCTTGGAATTTTCCAGGCCATTCCTTTTTTTTTTTATTTGCAAAGTGGCCTTTTTCGATTTTTTCAGTAAAATTGCATTTTGGCCTCAAACTTAATTTATTTGCAAATGGACCTCAATTTCAAAATTTTCTTTTTTAATCCATCCCATCCAATATAAAACTCAGTTTTGGAGGTTTTCAATATTTTCCGAGATCAGATTTTATTTTTCCAGAATTTTTCTCTAAAATTTCGATTTAGTGTCTCCCAAACTTTGTCTATTTTCATTTGAGCTCCGATTCCGGATTTTTCTTCTCCAATCCATTCCATCCAATATAAAACTCAGTTCTGAAAGTTTTCATAATTTTTCGAGCTCGGATTCTATTTTTCCCGGATTTTCCAAAATTGCCCTCTAGCCCTTAAAATCTCAGTTTTACTTGAAACAGGCCAAAATTCTGGATTTTCTTTTTCCACTGCCTTTTTCATATATTGCATTGGAGTTGGACCAAAAATGCCCAATTTTTACATCCGAATTCCTCTCCGATTTAGTTTTTCCTTTTTCCTCGAAATTGGAAATTTTTTCGTTTTTTTCGTTTCTCCTCCAATCGGCTCTTTCTTGGGATCCACTTCAAATTGGGACTTGGGATATTTTTATTTATTTATTGTTCATCAACTGGGGCTTCAATTTAACCGAATCGGACCATCTCTGTAGTTTTTCCCAAATTTGTGAATTTTTATTTATTCATTAAATCTTTATTTTCCTTTTTCTCTTCAAACCACATCTTCCTTCAACTCCACTTCAAAATTGGACCTTCCAATATCCATATGTATTGATCTTATTCTATTTGGAACCTCCAATTTCGTTCAATTTGATCGTTTACGCACTTTTCTCCAAATTTGCAAAATTTTCCATTTTTTCGACACTAAATTTTGTAATTTGTCTTTCATCATCTCTATCCTTAATTGTAGATCTCTGATTATCAAAATTCCTTCACCATTGTTCAATTCAACTTCGAATCTTGATTTTGACTGAGAGTTGACTTTTTCGAAGTTGATCTTTTTGAGTTGACTTTTTTCGTTTTGACCTCCGAATCAAAGTCTTGAAGACCCGTCTGTGGAATGAGAGGAGATTCTTTGCATTTCGGAAAGTTAAAAGGAGAATTTGCCTTGTTTAGGGGACTCAGACAAAATTAAGTGTTTACAGCTATTATTAAGGCAGAGATTATTGCAATTTTAATGGGGTTGAAATTCACATGGGAATGACGCATAAGAAGACTGCTATTGGAATAAGATTCTCTTTTAGCAATGAAAAAAATTACAAACTCATTGCAAAAGAAAGACCCTTTGTACACTATTATTCACCAGTGTCAGCAATTTATTCATAGGGATTGAGACTGTCAGATTCAACATATTTTCAGAGGCAAATTTTTTTTGTGGTGCTGGAACCACCACCACGCTTAGGGATTTTTTTTTTACAGCTCTTAGGAATTTTTAGGCCAAAGACTTGTAAATTATAACTTGTAAATGACTTAGCTGCTCATTAAAAAAAAAAAAAAAACCTCAATCCGTATGTTGCGGAGCTTTCTTGGAAGCATACATGAGAAAAAGTTATAGCTAAAGCGATACACGAGAAAAAGTTGGAAGGATGGCTTTTTGTAATTGTCTCGATGATCTGATTTAGTAACTAGCCTTTGCTTATAAACATTTTTCTGCTGAAATTTTAGCAACTTCATTTTTCATAGCAGAGTTATAATTTATGGTAGTTTAGGCTTTTATTTTATGCTTAAGCAGCTATTTGACCAAGCATAAAAGGTCCACGGGACAATTTTTTTTTTGTCAAAATATTATATACGGTTATGCAGTCAGTCATTTCACTTGAGAATGAATATGATGGCCATTTTAAGGACGCTAATTTGTAAAATATTAGTAATGTTTTATTTTATTTTGTTTTATAATAAGATACAATTAAATTATTAAATTAATAATATATATATTAATTGATAAGTAAATTAATTTTTGTAATATAAATTATGTAAAAAAACATTTGAATTAAAAAAGAAAACTAAAACTATTAAAGTTATAACAAATGAAAAACAAAAAGTATATATTATATATTATATATATGAAATATTAAAAAAATATAAGAAGCTCACAATTTATTTTTAAATAACGTATATTGGATATTAGTTTGAAAAGATAAAAAAAAATTATAATATAAAATAATTACAATTTTGAGAGAAATTAAGTTTTTAAATTCATACATTAATGAGTAATATTGACTATAATTAATTTTATTTATCACTTCATCTTCATGATAATAGTTTCTTAGATTTTTAGATGGAAATAAGATACCTTCCAAGGCAGTGTGATATAAGAATTATTTTGACGATTTAAGATTTCTATCACTTAATATCATTAAGGTAGTGCTAGGTATCATTTTCAAGATCACCTTAGTAATTTAATCACAATGATAATGAGATCACCAAATTGATTTTATTACTAATGATCTTAAATTATCATATTTGGTGTAATAATAGAAATCATTAGTGATCTGAAATCACTGTATTTATACTGCATAGAAAGGAAAATGATTAAAGTGCAAATATCCAAAATAACATTAAAAAAGGAATAATTTTTATTTTTATTGAATTAATAATTTATAAAATAACAATTCATCATTCTATAGAAGATTACAAAGCATGAACCAATTTTGATGTAAATAATTCCCTAAAACATTTATTCAATGTTATAAACGTATTCCTATAAATCCATTCTCACTTAAGTTTACATGAAATTGAACTAGTTAAAAGTTTATATAATTAAACTACTTAAACGAATTTATTATCTTTTTTATAGCCAATAATTTGGAAGTCTGCTTATAAAAATAAAATTTGAAAAAAAAAAAAAAAAAAACACGTGTTCATTCTAGTTATTATCAAGGCAAATCAATCATAATAGGATTTTGAAAATTAACTTTTCTATCATTTTAGATGAGAAATATCATCCTACCAGGCAGTAAATTTTATTATTCGTAGTGATGCTAGATTATTGTCATATAAAAATTTAAAATTATTATAAGATTGATCTGTTTATGAATTAGATTGGGTCGAATTTGAACTAGGCTTAAACTCTATATTAATAAAGATTGTGTTTGTTCAAGTCCGGTCTGACTTGAAATATAAGTAAAAAATTTTGCCCAAATCTAGCCTATTTTATAAATGCACTTACTCAGCCCCACATAAACCCGTCAAATTTATAAAGTATCCTTCTTAAGAAAGGATCATCTTTTTTTCTTAAAAGATGATAGACCCCTCTTAAAGGAAGATCGATCTTTTTAAAAATTTATATTATTAATAGTAAAATTGGTTGGGTTGGATTGGATTGGGTTTAGACAAAATAAAAATGCTTTGTCCAAGGTCCGATTCATTTTTTTGACTAAACCCTTTTTCTGGTTCAATATTATTGACCAAATCATTTCAAATATCGAAAAAGTCTTCAAACTTAAACGGATAATTGACAAATCTATTACCAAATAAAATGATCTAATTACTAAAACAATCACTCCATACCAACTGCTCCTTAAATTCTTAGTAAACATGATAATTTAATCTCCATGCGTGAATCATTATGATTTTCGGATAATCATCCCATATCATCAAACAGTACTTGATTAAACCTATTCCAATCCATTTTAGACGCACCCAGACAAAGTGAGTCGGGTGCAGTCTGAATCCGTCGAGGAAAATGAGGGTCGGATCCGACAAAGAGTTTCGTGAAGTGAACTCGTTGACAGAGTAGGCTAGACTGGTAAGTGGTAATACAAAAACCTCCCTTAAACCACGTTGAGTTGAAAAGTTAGAAGAAAAAGTAAAAAACAAGGACATAAAATAAAACCCTAAACCCAACCCAAAAAAAAAAGAGTTAAACAACTAGAAACTGCTGGGTAGGCTGCTGCTTCTAGACCCTTCTTCTTTTCCTTTTCTTTTCTGGGTTTCTCTCTCTTTAAAAACCCAACCCCAACTTCCCCACCATTGTCTTTATCTTCTCAAAACTCCCTCATTCCCTCTTTTCTTTTCTTTCCTCCCAAACAAACCATGTATCGTTTCACTTCAAGCCTCGCTTCTAAAGCTAGGTACTGCTTTCAAGACATTAATTCATTGATCATTTTTGAAGTTTTTGTTTTTTCTTTTAAAATAAACTAATTTTCTCTATCTTTCTCTTTATTTTTAATCTTTGGTTTCAGGATTGCTAGGAACACTACACATCAGGTAGTTAATTAAGTATAGTTACTATATTTTTTTGGTTAAACTTGATTGATTTTTTATTGATTTACATATTTTGGTTGTGCGTTAGATTGGTAGTAGAGTGAGTTGGAATAGGAACTATGCAGCAAAAGATATAAAATTTGGTGTAGAAGCTCGAGCTTTGATGCTTAAAGGTGTTGAAGAGCTTGCTGATACTGTTAAAGTCACCATGGGTCCTAAGGTAAATCCAATATTCCCCCATTTTTTTATTTCTACGAGTCTTTTCGTTGTGTCTTCGGGTCACAGTTTCAATTTTAATCATTGATTGAAACAGTTTATCCCTTTTCTTCTCTATTGCATGAGAAATAGGACTTAAAATTTATGGGTATGAATATTGATGAAGGGAGGAAATGATGTTATGTATATGTAGTGTGATGAAACTTTTGTTAATTTGTTTTATTGAAAGGGGCGGAATGTGGTTATTGAACAAAGCTATGGTGCTCCAAAAGTGACTAAAGATGGTGTAACTGTTGCAAAGAGCATTGAATTCAAGGATAAGGTCAAGAATGTTGGTGCTAGTCTTGTGAAACAAGTTGCAAATGCCACCAATGATGTAGCTGGTGATGGTAAGGCACAAGCACTTTCATAAATCTTTTTTTAACTCTGTTTTAGATACCTTCTTGTTAGTTTTTGGCCTTTAACTCTATTGTAGATACATCTTTTTCTTTAATGTACTAACTCCGTCAGCCTAGACATTCATGTTTCCAGAACGCATGCATGTTATTTTATATAGAGAGAGAGCTGAGTCATGAGAATTCTTTGACATTTTTGCAGGAACTACATGTGCAACAGTGCTTACACGAGCAATATTTACAGAAGGATGCAAGTCTGTTGCTGCAGGAATGAATGCAATGGACCTAAGGCGTGGCATAACAATGGCAGTTGATGCTGTTGTAACAAACTTGAAAAGCCGGGCACGGATGATTAGCACATCTGAAGAGATAGCTCAGGTTGGTTTACTTATTCAAAGTATTCCTGTCAAGAGCTTATTGCAGTCAGAATGATGCAGTACTTTAGAATCAAAAACCGAAATGGTAGTGAACTTTAATTTACAAAGGCTTCAAATTAATTATTTTGTAATAGGTTGGAACAATATCGGCTAATGGAGAGAGGGAAATTGGTGAGTTAATTGCAAAAGCCATGGAGAAGGTTGGCAAAGAAGGGGTGATCACAATTCAGGTATTAACGCCTTCATGGTATTTTTCTTGTAATTTTAAATTCTGATTGCTCATGCTTGTCATATATTAAATCTCTTTCACTTTTTACACATGATATGACGTCTTACCCTGTGTTAAACCTTTGCAGGATGGCAAAACATTATTTAATGAGTTGGAAGTTGTTGAGGGCATGAAGCTGGACAGAGGCTATATATCCCCATATTTCATCACCAATACGAAAAACCAAAAATGTGTAAGTAGCTAGTTTCTCTTTTGACTGAACTCCTGGCATATCTCTCGAGTCTTGACCATGCCATGATGCTGATTGAAATACATTGTGTTATGGCAGGAATTAGATGATCCTCTTGTCCTAATCCATGAGAAAAAAATATCTAGCTTAAATGCTGTGGTGAAGGTATTAGAGTTAGCTTTAAAGGTAAGCAAATTTTGGTAAACGCATCATTCAGACCATTCTACCTGACTTAATTTTGGTTAAACATCTTTCATGAAGATCTACTTGTTTTTCTCCCTAAAACCGTCTTAAACTTATTCTATATTTGATTTGTAACATTAATAACTCCTATGCTATATTTGTTCAGAAACAAAGGCCCTTGTTGATTGTAGCTGAAGATGTAGAGAGCGAAGCACTTGCTACTCTCATTCTTAACAAGCTTCGTGCTGGAATCAAGGTTTGATGGTCACAGTCTAAAACAAGTTTTTGCCCCTTTTTCTGTGTAATTGTCCTCATTTTTAGGAATGCTCGCTAATCTTATACGGATTATGTATGATGCAGGTCTGTGCCATCAAAGCCCCTGGTTTTGGAGAAAACAGGAAGGCTAGTCTGCAGGATCTTGCTGTCCTCACAGGAGGAGAGGTGAGGCAACTTTCTGCTCTATGAGATTGTCTTGTTAATAGCATATTGTTCCGTTGACATGATTTTGCATGACCTCTTGAGGATTGAGATCTATTACTTTACTGTAGGTTATAACTGAAGAACTTGGCATGAACCTTGAAAAGGTGGATCTAGACATGCTTGGCACTTGCAAAAAGGTATGATGTCTATTGTTTGGACAAATTTCTCTGCCTCATGATTTTCTATCATTTTCCCTTGAGTTTGGTAAAACAGAACTTTTAATCCTTTTATATGTATAGACATCTATTTAGATGCTTGATTCCTTTTCTTTTGGCTGTTATAGGTTACTGTCTCAAAGGATGACACTGTTATTCTTGATGGGGATGGTGACAAGAAAGCCATTGAAGAAAGATGCGACCAGGTCTTGTTGCTTTTTACAACAATTGTTTAGCCATCTTTTGATTCTTGAACTCTAAATAATTTCCTTGATAGTTCAGATTATAATTATGTCCATAATAATAACAGATTAGGTCGGCAATCGAGTTGAGCACCTCTGATTATGATAAGGAGAAGTTGCAAGAAAGATTGGCAAAGCTTTCTGGTGGTGTTGCTGTCTTGAAGGTATAGTACCTTATAGTGACTGGCATTTAATATGTCAACTTAGAAATTCAATAGCTGCTTTCTTTCGTATTTGTTGCTGCTTGAATGGAGTTAACGGAGCTCAGAATTTGCTGGACGTTGCACAGATCGGAGGAGCTAGTGAAGCTGAAGTTGGTGAGAAGAAGGATAGAGTTAACGATGCATTAAATGCCACAAAGGCAGCTGTAGAAGAGGGTATTGTGCCAGGTAAAAACATTTTAGTCTTAATGGTTTTTCCATGAAGTTTCAGTTAATGGAATTAGTGGAAACATTACTTTAAGGAGTTTTCCCATCTAGGTGGTGGTGTCGCTCTTCTTTATGCATCGAAAGAGTTGGACAAGCTACCTACGGCCCACTTTGACCAGAAGATTGGTGTTCAAATTATACAGAATGCTCTAAAGGTTTGTAAATCTTTTCTGCACATGTGAGGAGATAGATCAACTTCTGAAAATTCTATTCTAGATATAGTGTTGAAAAGTTTAGACAGCTCAGGTAACTTTGATGTGTGAAGTTTCACTCTCCCTTATAAATGAAATATTCTCTGTTGCAGACACCTGTGTACACAATTGCTTCAAATGCAGGAGTGGAAGGAGCTGTTGTTGTTGGTAAGCTGTTGGAGCAGGATAACCCTGATCTTGGGTATGATGCCGCCAAAGGTCAGTGATACAACTTAGAACTTTCTTTCGTTGCATGCATGTAGTATTTACCATTCTAATGAAACTCACGCAGCTTTTATACTTCATTTTGTTCAATAACCAGGCGAATATGTCGATATGGTAAAGGCTGGTATTATTGACCCATTGAAAGTAATTAGAACTGCTTTGGTTGATGCTGCAAGGTAAGCTGTAAATCTCTTTCTAGGTTATGCATTATTATTGCTCTGCCCTTGCCTCTATAATTTCAAAAAAGTAATAAGCTGAGTATGTTGCCTTTCCGATTCAGTGTGTCATCATTGATGACGACAACTGAAGCTGTTGTAGTTGAACTTCCCAAGGATGAGAAGGATGTTCCGGCAATGCCTGGCGGTATGGGTGGCATGGATTATTGAGGTTATTCCTGACAATATACACTGATCGAATCTTGGTTTTTCCCCCTACCCAACATATCATAATAAAGAAAAGAAATATCAGAGTTTCTAGTTGTTTTAGTCTTTCGTTGTTTCGGTTGGAAGGCATCCATGTAATCATAAGGAGAGAGCAAGTTGTAGGTAGATTTGGTGATCAAGGTCAAAACTGTCTGATTGTTGTTGCTGGGAAGAATTGGTTTGTATTGAACCATCTTTTTTGAAAGAAAAAAAAAAAACATCTTTCTTGCACTTTTGACTCTGATTGACCTGAATTCTTGCAAAGATTCTTTCCATCGTTCTTAATATCCGGTTTTTCTGGTACTATGCGGGAGGGAAAGTGGGGAAGACTGTTGCAGGATAAAGTGATAAAGCCAGCCAATCCAATAAGATAGCCCCCTTGGCCCAACAGCCAGGGGAAGTGGTTGAGTGCTTGGAGATAGCATTATTCGAACCAGAACTTGTACTATCTGCTGCAAGGGTTTGATCATAATCGAGCAGGGACGGTCTCTGCCAACTTTTGTACAAACAAAAGTTGCTGAAACATGGAAGAATGCTATGCTAAACCATATCTTTTATCTAACCAGTGAAGCATTTACATTGCATGCAAGGGATCAGGAATATGAGTTTTTTGCAATTAACTACAAAATGTACAAATATATTTGTACATAATAAAAACATTATAAATGAACTAAATCAAAGCTAAGTTTAAATTCCTTTATTTCAAAACTAAAAGTTGACGATGAGTCAAATTTGGCCTAAAAACTTCTCACCATGTCAACTGAATCTAACTTTGATTTTGGATGTACCCATTTAAAAAACCCAAGAAGGATAAGCAAATTATTGTGGCGAAAAAGATAATTAAAAAGAAAAAACACTCGCATTAATAGTAGATCAAGTCCAGTTGATATTTTTAAAACTTTGTTAAAGGTTTAGTTTGACTCGTCATTAAAACCCATTTAGTTCTATTACTATAAAAATATTTAAAAAATATTTTTATATTAATATGTTAATATTTTAAAATTAAAATTAAAACTAAATAAAAAATAACATTTTTGATGAAAGTTAAGCTTGAAAATTTTCTATCCAAGGCCTAAATTGAATCAGATCTAACCCGCAAGCTTGACAAGCAGTTCAACCATGGATAGTTCTAGTCAATATATACATATAATGATTAGGTTACCATGTCATACAAGTAGATAATATATGTAGTTCGTTTTGGATTAGGCTTTGCTTCAACACAAACTTTTAAGCTCGAGTTTAATTGTCCCAACTCAAGATTCATTTAAATTTAAATCAACGATGAGATTGATTCAAGTGAAATTGAATATAGTAATGAAAATGAGATTTGCATTTATAGTAATGAGATTGGGAGTTATAACGGTGAAATTGAAACTAGTGGTGAGATAGTGTTTGGTTAGTAAAAATAATAGTAGTGGTGAGTAGAGGTACTCATGGGCTGAACCGGGTTTTGGTATGATATAAACATCATATATACTTGTCCAAGCCCTGTCTTGTACGAAATATGAGCCTCAAATTCTGCACAAACCTACTCATATTTGTAAATGGGTAATCCAAACTCGTTTAGGCTAGTCCATATTTTTTTTTCTAAAAAAAAAAATTTAAATAAATATTTTTTTATTATTTAATTTTAATAATTTTATATCTTTTTTCTTTTATTAAGTTCTAAAATTTTGATAACTTAACATATTTTTAAATGTTTACACTATAATATTAAATATATTTATTTTTTATATGATATAAATTACATAATATATAAAATATAAAAATAATATATTATATGAATGAAAAAACAGGATGGGCTTGGGCCTTAACTGTTGGAGCTAAAGCCCGACCCATTTTCTAAATGTGCTTTCTTTTTTTGCCCAAGTTCATATTTCGGACCTAATATTTTTGCCCAAACCTTTCAAAATATGGGTGAGCTTTCGGGTTTGGGCTAGTAGCCTGGCTCTTGAGTAGGTCTAGTGTAAGATAAAGTTTAATCAAAGAAAAAAATAATCTTTAAAAACTTTAGATTAAAGTTTCCATATAATAAAATTTATAGTATATTTGACATTTATGAAGTTAATAAACAATTAAAATTAATTTTATATCAACTAATACTTTTGTTAAAAATTGATAATATATATTTACACATATTGAAACTTAACAAAATAATATATGTTCACTTAAATATTTAGGATTTATTTTTTATATAATTAATTATGTAGGTATTTTAATTTATGTAATTATTTTATTTAATACATAAATTGGTTATATATGAAATTATTATTTATTCAATTATTGATTAATTATTTATGTATTTATTTATATTATTATTTTATATAAAATAATTATTTTTAAAAGATAATAATATATTTACTCATATTAAAATAAAAATTAATAATGTTTATTTATTTTATTATTTATGTAGTTATTTATTTTAATTAATTACTTAATTATACGGATGTTTATTTTTACTCATTTACTAATAATTTATTTGATTATATAATTGATTATTTACTTATGTATTTATTTAATTTTTAGCAATTTATTTATTAATTTGTTTATTATATAATTGTATAAATTTATTTATTATTTAAATTTACTATATTTATTTTTTAGTCCAAAAGACTCCAGGGATATTTTTGAAATAGATTAAGGACAATTTTATCCTTTTTTATAACAAAAAAGAATGGGTAGTTTTTTTTTAGATTTTAGTTTTAAGTTTTTTATTTCATATATTTATTTTTTAGTTCAAGGGACTCAAGGGATATTTTTAAAATAGATTAGGAACAATTTTGTCATTCTCTATACCAAAAAAATGGGTTTTTTTTTTTAAAGATTTTTAGTTTTATTTTTAAATGATGTATTTAAAAGGGTTGATCCGCACGTTCATTCGCAGATCGATTTAGGATCCGTACCCGACCCGTTTGAAAAAAAACTAAAAAAGAAATTTATTTTATTAATTATTTTTAGTTTTTTAAGTTTTAAGTTGTATATTTATATTTTATTTTTAAATTATGTATTTAAAGGGTTGGTCTACATGTTGACTCGTGGGTCGATTTAGAATCCGTACTCGACCCGTTCATGGAAAAAATAAAAAAAGAAATTTATTTTATTAAATATTTTTATTTTATTTTATTTTTTATTTTTAAATGATGTATTTAAAGTGGTTGGTCCACATGTTGACTCGCGGATCGATTTAGGATTCGTACCCGACTAGCACTTAAAAAAGGGAAAAATTATTATTTATTTTTTAAAATTTTAAAATTATATATTTATTTAAAGGGGTTGGTTCGCATGTTGACTCGCGGGTCAATTTAAGATCCATACTCGACCTGATCGAAAAAAATTATTAATTATTTTTATTTTTAAATATTATTTTTTTAAATGATATATTTAAAAGATTGGTCTGTACGTTGACTCGATGATCGATTTAGGATCTGTAACCGATCCACCGAGAAAATAAAATAAGAAATTTATTTTATTAATTACTTTTATTTTAATTTTAAATGGTGTATTTAAAGGGTTGGCCCATATGTTCACTCGCGGGTCGATTTAGGTTCCGTAATCGACTAGTTTGAAAAAAAAAATTTATTTTATTAATTATTTTTTATTTTATTTTGTTTTTTATTTTTTTTAAATGATGTATTTAAAGGGGTTTATCCGTACATTGACTCGCGAGTCGATTTAGGATCCGTACCGACCTGCACGGGAAAAAAGTTAAAAAAATAAATTTATTTTATTAATTAGTTTTTTATTTTATTTTTAAATAATGTATTTAAAAGGGTTAGTCCACACGTTGATTTGCAAGTCTATTTATGATCTGTACCCGATCGGCTCTGGAAAAAGGTTAAAAATTTTATTTTATTTTAATTTTAAATGATGTATTTAAAGGGATTGATCTACACGTTGAGTCGCGGGTCGATTTAGGATCCGTACCCGATCCACTCGGGAAAAAAAAGTAAAAAAGAAAAAGAAAAAATGAACTTGATGCTAACCTATGGAAGAAAATCAATCATACGAGAGAATAAAATACAAACCACAATTTTATTTTCTTATTTATTATTTTTTTACCTCTTATAAATAAAAATATACAGCATTACAATAAAGTCAAATATTTTTAAATATATATATATATATAAATAACATTTGACAATGGATTTATATTACATAATTTATAAATAAATAATTTTCATAAATTTAATTTTCATAATTAACAAAATATAATTATATTAATATTATTATAAAAATAAATAAAAAATTATTATTTAATAAAATATAATTTAAAATTAATTTATTATCATTAATTAATTAAAAATTATAAAAAATTTAAAAGTACCTTGACGAAAGCAGGATCTTTTTTCTAGTTAATAATTATTTTTGAAAACTTTAAACCTAAAAATGAAAATAAAATAACCAAAAAAAAAAGGATAATGGGCAATTTTGTCACTGTATTTTAAACCTGTTTAAGGGTTAGACTATTTGTCCAAACTCAAAGGCTTACTCGATATTTTGGGCGAGCTTGGACAAAAATTTTAGGCCGAAAAAATGTCCCTGGATTAAAACCCATTTTCTAAATGGGTCGAGCCTTAGGTAGAGAACTTTAAACCCGGGCTCAGCCCAATCCCACCCGAATAATATATTATTATATAATAAGTATAATTATATATTTAATAATAATAAATAGTTATAATTTTTTTTATTATCCACCTCATCTTTGGAATTGCTCCTCTAGAATCTCTCCATCATTTAGACGTGGTTGAGCCCATATTTTCCAACGTGAACAGGGTCCAAGCCCTGCAACGTCTCAAGGTTCCAATAAATCTGGACTCGGCTGCTTTTATGTAGCAATCCATTTGCTATGACAAAACCAGAAGCTTGACAATCTCGGTCTCCTGGGGCTATGCAGTTCAAATCTACCGGGGCATATTTTCAGTTCGAGAGATGAAAATGCCAGCCAGAATTTTTCTGAATTGGTATAAAAGAGCTTTGATTACACCAGCTTTTCTTTCAATTCCCGTCCTGTTACCAGACATGTTTGCCAAAAACCATTCGTTTTTTACTTTTCTAATTTATTATACAACCATTCGTGTTTAGGTGGTTCTCTTATAGACCAACACATATTTAGCTATATATGGGGGAAAAAAAAAATTGGACGGGCGGGTTGGGTATCCTTTGATAATTAGGGTCGGATTTGATCTCAAAATCTTGCCCATATTTCAGGTCAGACCGAGCTTGATCAAACACAAAAAGTATTAATATCTTGTCTGGACTCAATTCAACCCATGAACAGGTTTACTGTACTTTGATTTGGTTGAATTCTATCATTGTACTTTAATTTTTTGTGATTTTTGGACCAAAGCTAACAGAAATGAATATTTCGTAGAATATTTGGTTAATATATTAAAATATATTTTGAATAAAACAATAAATATGATGTGGATATTTCACAAGTAACAAAAGTGTACATGTGAAGTGCCACGTTAAAATAAATTATTATTTATTTTTATGAAATTTATATTGAAATAAATATTTTCCAAATCTTAAATTAACTCTTTTTTCAACAAAAAAAAAAAACTAATTTTAAGTCACTTGCTCTTATGCCACTCGTTCTCTTTACAAACAAACCTACAAAAATTAATTAGCGCAAAAAATGAAAAAAAAATAAAGAAAATACTAACAATACATATTTATATTCCCTATTTTCTTTCATCACTTTCATGTTAATATTAAATTTTGAGTTAAATTTTGAAGTCATCAAGAATTTATCATGAAAATATTTTTAGGTTATATATCTAACCTATTAAATTAAAGTTGTGATAAAAAAAAACTTCATAATCCATTTTTTTAGAGGGAATTTTTTTATTTATGGTAATTGTCATAACGTGTCAAATACGAATTTAGCAAACTAGAAACAAATATGGAGTCGCCACTAATCATCTAATCTAGGTGTGATTAGTCACCTATATGAATCTATCCTCTTTAAAAGTAATCCTAAGCTTGACTAAGGCACCTTGAAAAGAATAGGTTCTAATCTACTTATCATAACTAGGTTCGGAGAGTACAGTTACGTGTGAGGAAGGATTAGCACCCTCACAATGCCCATCCAAAAGGACGGTACCTAATTGGTCTTGTGATACTTATAAAGTCTTAATTAAAATGGTCTTGTCTATCCTATCTTCATTTTAAGTTAAAAAATATTGGAAATTGTTTCATCAATCTGGAGGAATTACTAAAAAATGTTTCCTCGCCTAGAGAGTATTCAAAAGAAATTGATCTTTCCATTGAAGAGGCTCCGTCGTCGGAAAAATTAAAATTTAATCCTAAGTCTAATTCTTATAATTAAAAACTTGCAATTTTATTTACGTTTGCTCAAAAATAAATCTCGATCTTAATATCGAAATTACCTCTTAAAAACCTTTCCATCGATCTGGAAGATTTTTAAAAAACTTTTCTCACATAGAAATTTCTTGAAAATCAACCAAACTTGATTTCTTTGAATTTCGTCATTGGAAGAAATCTTAATTTATCCTTAAATTTAAATTAAACATTGATTATGGAAATTATGACTCAATTTTTTTATTGAAAATTAATTAATTTAAAATAAATAAATTTCAATCTTTTTTATCGAAAATCATCCCTTAAAATTTTTTCATCAATCTGGAGAATTTTTAAGAGAATTCTTTCACCTAGAAATTTTTTGAAAATCAACCAAACATGAATTCCTCGGATTTCTTATTGGAAAAGATCTCAATTTATTAATTTCAAAATAATTAATCATCAATTAAAAAAACTTATCTTATTAATAAATAAATAAATAGTTAATAATAATAAAATATAATTAAAATAATAGTTAAAAATATTATAATAATAGTAGTTAATAATATAATAATAGTTAATTATATAAAATATAATACTAATATTTTTTTTTAATAAAAAATAATAGTTAATAAATATATAATAATAAATAATTAGTAAACAACTAATAATTAGCTCACAAAATAAACCTGCAAAAAAACTTAAAAATACAATTAGTAATAATAAATAAATAATAATTAAAACAAATAATAATCTAAAAAATGCTCCTAAAAAATAATAAAAAGAAATAATAAAAGAAAAGGAAGCAAAAAGAAATAAAGGAAATAGATAAAGGAAACAACAAAAGAAAAAAAAAAAAAAAACACAACCAGCAAATGTGTCAGGCCCAGGCGCGGGCTAACCCGACCCGTTGCTGGTTCCCTCATTCAAGTTCAATTTTTTTTTTGTTTCACTTTTCTTACTTTTCTAAAGAAAAACCTTCTCTTTTCTCTCAACATTTTCCTTCTTCCTCAAGAACACCAAGAACGCCAAGAACACCAACCCAAAAAATTTCTAGATTTTCGATTACTGCCTGTTGCCGCCGTCACCGGTCATCGGGTTCAGAAAAATGCCAAAAAATTCATTTCGACCTCCTCTACCCAAAAATCAACTTAGTTTTTCCCGAATCTAATCCGATAATCATAGATCTGAGTTTGAAAGCCGCAACTTCAACCTCTCCGATCTCCTCCGTTGATCGCCGAACGATCACCAAACTCCAACCTAAGCTTCGTCTAATTAAAACCAAGATTTTTCACTACTAAACTCTCTTCGAAACAAATCCTAGAGCTAAGAAACCCCAAATTTCGAATCTACTAGTTTTTTTTTAAAAAATAAATTTTTTTCTACCACCCTTGCTTAATAGCTCCGAAAATTCTATGATATCTGATGTGACTTTTGTTCTTGAGGCTAGGTTCTTTATATAGGAAAAGAGTTTAGGTTTTAATCTACTTAGAAGTCTCAATCTGATCAAGAAAGGATTTTTGTTCTAACCAAAACTCCTAGAGTCCAAGTTTAATCCAAAGAAGAATCTTAGTTCAACCCAAACTTGGTTTCATTTTTTATTATTTCGAATTTCTCCTCTTTTTTTTTTTTAATTTTCTCTTTTTTTTGTTGTTTTTTTTTTCTTTCAAAAATAAATAAAATAATTTACAAAATTAAAAAATCAATTAACTAATTGACCCCTGGTAAAATCCGGTGTCTACAGTTGCCCCTCTTTGTGCATTCCATGCGAAACAGGGGATGTGCAAAGACGTAGACACCCTACTAAGTTTTCAAATAAAAAAAAAACAACTATGTATTTAAAGAAAATCCCATCGTAGAAAAACTCCTCTAAACGAGGCGTAAACTTTAAATAAACCCAACGTGAAAATATACTGCTCCACCGAGACTTCAACTTTAAATATCCAACGAAGAAAAACTCCTCTCTACGAGGCATCAACTTTAAATTCCCAATGATGAAAAACTCCTCCTAACGAGGCATCAACTTTAAATTTCCGATGAAGAAAAACTCCTCCTAACGAGGCATCAACTTTAAATTCCCAACGATGGAAAACTCCTCCGAACGAGGCATCAACTTTAAATGCCAAACGAAATTTGTAAATTCAACAAACGTAAATTCTTTCTTCAAATAAACTTCAAAAATCTTACCTCAAATCCCGAAAGAAATTGATAACCTCGCAAATTAGCATTCCAAATTGAAATTCATGTCCGAATCATACTGAATATCTGAAATAATCTTTCTTAGATGTAATGCGTGAATGCAATGCAGTACATGAATGCCATGAATGAAATGCAGATGCATATCGTGCAATGGATGTCATGAATGCTCTATAATAAATAATATCAACTCCCTGAATCTTTAATCAAGATAAACGGTTCTCAAGCTCATCATTCATCTCTGTCTGTGCTTGACTTCAAACTGGTAGAATAAATCTTACTGTCTCTTCCTCTTTTCAAAATCTGCTGAATATGAACAATTTTTTTTCTCGAAGGTTTCCAAACACCAATCATTCTATATCTCATCTTATGCCAGCTTAATTGGGCTTAACATCTCATCATAGAAATTCTCATCTTCAAAAATTCTCACTTTTAAAATTTGGTACTTTACACTCTGAAGGTGTTTCGCTAGCTGCTGCGGAGGTTATCACCTCACGAAGGCGTAGGTACTTTACCCCCTCTTAAAAGGGACGAGCCCGGGTATAGGGCTTTATGATATGCAATGTGTCATGTGTGCGAACGAACATTCAAACCTTCTTTTTCCCACCAATGTATAAGAAACAAGAGTTATCACAAATAATAAAATCAAAATCAAAAAGAAAAAAAAAATTACAAAAAAAAAAACATTAAACATTTTTAAAGACCAATATTTAAAACCTAAGGTATCACAAGACTAATCTATGACTCGACTCTCTAAAATCCCCAGTGGAGTCGTCAAACTGTCATAACGTGCCAAATACGAATTCAACAAGCTATACACAAACATGGAGTCGCCACTAATCATCTAATCTAGGTGTGATTAGTCACCTGTATGAATCTATCCTCTTTAAAGTAATCCTTAGCTTGACTAAGGCACCTTAAAAATAATAGGTTCTGGTCTACTTATCAGAATTAGGTTCGGGAGTACGGTTACGTGTGAGGAAGGATTAGCACCCTCACAACGTCCATCCAAAAAGGACGATACCTAATTAGTCTTATGATACTTAAAAAGTCTTAATTAAAATGGTCTTGTCTATCCTATCTTCATTTTAAGTTAAAAAATATCGAAAATTGTTTTTCGGTCTCCCTTCTATTAATCTGGAGGAATTACTAAAAAATGTTTCCTCACCTCGAGAATATTCAAAAGAAATTGATCTTTTCATTGAAGAGGCTCCGTCGTCGAAAAAATTAAAATTTAATCCTAAGTCTAATTCTCATAATTAAAAACTTGCAATTTTATTTACGTTTGCTAAAAAAATAAATCTCAATCTCAATATCGAAAATTACTTCTTAAAAACCTTTCCATCGATCTGGAAGATTTTTAAAAGACTTTTCTCATCTAGAATTTTTTTGAAAATCAACCAAACGTGATTTTTTTGAATTTCGTTATTGGAAGACATCTTAATTTATCCTTAAATTTAAATTAAATATTGATTATGGAAATTATGAGTCAAAAAAATTTTATTGAAAATTAATTAATTTAAAATAAATAAATTTCAATTTTTTTGTATCGAAAATCATCCCTTAAAATTTTTCATCAATCTGGAGAATTTTTAAGAGAATTCTCTCATCTAAAAATTCTTTGGAAATCAACCAAACGTGAATTCTTCGGATTTCATCATCGGAAAAGATCTCAATTTATTAATTTCAAAATAATTAATCATCAATTAAAAAAAAACTTATCTTATTAATAAATAAATAAATAGTTAATAATAATAAAATATAATTAAAATAATAGTTAAAAATAATATAATAATAGTAGTTAATAATATAATAATAATAGTTAATAATATAAAATATAATAATAGTTTTTTTTTTTATAAAAAATAATAGTTAATGAATATATAATAATAAATAATTAGTAAACAACTAATAATTAGCTCACAAAATAAATCTGCAAAAAAACTTAAAAATACAATTAGTAATAATAAATAAATAATAATTAAAAAATAATAATCTAAAAAATGCTCCTAAAAAATAATAAAAAGAAAAGGAAGCAAAAAGAAATAAAGGAAATAGATAAAGGAAACAAAAAAAAAACCCAGCAAACGGGTAGGGCCCAGGCGCGGGCCGACTCGACCCGTTGCTGGTTCCCTCTTTCAATTTCAATTTTTTTTTGTTTCACTTTTCTTACCTTTCTTAAATAAATAAATAAATAAACCTTCTCTTTTCTCTCAACCTTTTCCTTCTTCCTCAAGAACACCTACCTGCCTGTTGTCGCCGACGCTGCTCCTCGCCACCATCGTCGACCTCAGCCGTCGGTCACCAGTTTCAGAAAAATCTCAAAAATTCCTTTCGACCTCCTCTACCCAAAAATCAACTTAATTTTTTCCGAATCTAACCCGATAATCCTAGATCTGAGTTTGAAAGCCACAACTTTAACCTCTCCTATCTCCTCCGTTGACCATCGAACGATCACCAAACTCCAACGTAAGCTTCGTCTAATTAAAACCAAGATTTTCCACTACTAAACACTCTTCAAAACAAACCCTAGAGCTAAGAACCCCCAAATTTAGAATCTACTAGCTTTTTTTTTTTTTAAAATTAAAATTTTTAATCTATCACCCTTGCTTAATAGCTCCGAAAATTCTATGATATCTGATGTGATTTTTGTGCTTGAGGCTAGGTTCTTTATATAGGAAAAGAGTTTAGGTTTTAATCTACTTAGAAGTCTTAATCTAATCAAGAAAGAATTTTTGTTCTAACCACAATTCCTAAAGTCCAAGTTTAATCCAAAGAAGAGTCTTAGTTCAACCCAAACTTGGTTTCATTTTTTTATTTTTTTTATTATTTCGAATTTCTCCTCTATTTTTTATTTAATTTTATGATTTTCTCTTTTTATTTAATTTCAAAAATAAATAAAATAATTTAAAAAATTAAAAAATCAATTAACTAATTGACCCCGGATAAAATCTGGTGTCTACAGTAATAGATTAAATTAAAAATCAATTATGAATTTTAATTGAAATGATTAAACATGAAAAATTAGTAATCTCTAAAATGTCAAAAGGCAGAGGCCAATTCCTTCTTTCTAATTTTTTTTTTCTTTGGGAAAACTAAAAAAGAAAAACAAAGGTGTCTTTTCTTATGTCTTCCCTTTGTTTTGGATTGGAGGTAATTTTCTCTTATATATATATTTTTTTCATAATTTACGAGTCTTTTTTTTTTGTTGTTTATTTTTTGTTGTAGTTAGAAAAAATATTGATAACGGTTTCTGTTAACTTTGTCCAAAAATGATCAATAATAAAAGTACAGTGAAAAAATTCAGTTAAATTAAAGTATAATGATAAATTCAATCTTTATTTATAGTATAGTAACAAAATTGCATTTATCCCAAAAAAAGAACGGAAAAGGAAAGACTAAGTGGCAGAGACATTTTTTATCCCTGCATTGTAGCCCCAAAGGCAAAACGTAAAAAAAAAAAAAAAAAAAAAAAAAGGTTGTGTATAATAGAGATATAAGGGGTACAATTAGGGATGGCAATGGAGCGGAGCGGGGGCGGATATTGCCTTATCCACCTCCACCTCACTCTTGCATGGATGTTGGAAACATCCACATCCATGGATGTCGGTTACATCCATAACCGCTCCATGGTGCTCAACTCCATTACACCCCAATTTATATTGATTATTTTTAACTTAATATTCTAAAAAATTATATTATAATTTATTCATGAACATAATTTTAGTATATAAAAATCTTTAATATAATATATATAATACATATATACTAAAAGTATAGATATAAAATATTAGTATATATATGATTTTAGTATATATATCTAATATATATTAAAAATATAAGAAAAAATATAAAATATTTTAAAGGATAAAATAGTAATTTCAAAAGTCGGGGCGGGGTGGAGTGGAGCAAGCATTTACCAAAACCACTCCGCTCCATCCCGCTCCAAAAAAAAAACCTCTTCATTCGGAGCGGATCGGTGCGAAATCCATCGATCGGATTGAGTTTTGCCATCCCTAAATACAGTGGGGGACTTTCAATGGACCCGGAAAGGGTCCAACGACAGAAGAAGGCTTCAACGAGGACAGAAGAGCTTTAATCGCAACAAACCTATATTAGAGTCTCAATCGTGCTACAGCCCCATCATTGTTTCAAAAGGGAACTTCAAAGTTCAAACCGACAAGCTAATTTTGTTAATGAATAATATATTTATTTATTTATTTTTAATTGTAATTGTAATTTTAAATATTAATTTAAAATGTTATATAAATTAACAGGCGGGATTGAATTTAGACTTAACTTTTTAAAAATAGGGTAACGTAAAAACCACTCTGTGATTTGAGGTGGAATAAATGTGTCCCCTGATGTTTAAAATCTAACACTTAACTATCTTTAGGTATGTTCTAGTTACGTTTTTTTTTAACTCCATTAACTACAACCACGTGAAGATCACATGGCCTGCGCAACTTGTCTTTTGACTACTTCTTTGATTGTGTGGAAATCCCCTTCCAACGCCTTCAACAGATACAAAAGTCAACTTCTTATCGATCCTCAGAAAAATTATAAAGAAAGCTTTTTATTGTGAGCTTCTCGTAAATTTTATTATATATATAATTTATTATATTTATATATAATTTTTGTCATATTTATATATAAAAATAAAATTACATATGTAAAAAAAAAAATTACACTATTTAAAAAATTACATATAAACATGACAAATATGTCATGTTTATATGTAATTTATCATTTTTATATGTAATTGTTATGTTATATGTAATTTGTCATATTTATATGTAATTGTCATGTTTATATGTAAAAAAAAAATTACATATAAACATGATAATTTTATGTAATTTATCAAATTTATATATAATTTTGTCATGTTTATATATAATGAAGCCTATTTTAAGCTCCCCATAAGAGAGCTTACCTTATAACTAGGGATGGCAAAACTCGATCCGACCGATGGATTTCGAACCGATCCGATCCGAATGAAGAGGTTTTTTCTCTTGAACAATGGAGGCGGAGCGGGCGGTGCGGTTTTTTTTTTGTTTGAAAGGCGGGGATGGAGCAGTCGTGGTAATTGCCTGCTCCGCACCGCCCCGCCCCGAATACTGAAATTACAATTTTACCCTTAAATATTTAGCTTTTAAAAGAATAATATAATTAAACTTATTATTTTTCTTTTTCTTTTTCTTTTTAAAAACTTAAACCTAATATTATATTTTTTTCTCTTCCTATATTAGAAACATCTTTATATTTAAATTTTTTTAAAAATGCTTTATTATTTGAAAAAAATAAAAATAATTAATAAATATCAAATGGGGCGGAGCGGGACGGGGCGGTTATGGATGTAACCGACATTCATGGAGGTGGTAGTGGTATTGAAATTTCAACATCCACGGTGGAGCGGGGCGGAAGGCGGGGCAGAGCAGTGCTATGGCGGAGCGGAAACGAATACTGCAAAATCCGCCCCTGCCCCGTTCCACTCCGCTCCATTGACATCCCTACTTATAACTCCCCAAACCTCACCTAAATATATAAATCTCCTCCTCGTTTTTCACCCCCACTATCTCACTAACTCATTCAAGTAATGCCTGTTAATTTGCTCTCAATTTGCTTACTAGTTTTCTGCATATTTTTCAACCATTTGCATTTGGGTATCTATACTTATAAATATCATATAGTGATAATATCATGAATGACTTATGAAATTTATTATATTTGTCAATGTGATATTTGTATTTTTAAAACATTCAATGTAATACCTATATTATTAAATCTGTATCAATGTGATACAATAATTTAGCATCGTTAAATAGATAATAATATGACATTGATCAATCAGGTAATGACACGTTGCATCACATAATTTTTCAAAAAATAATATCTGAATTTTTGTAAAAAATAAAAAATAAAATATTTAAAATTATGTTTTTTAAAAATTAATATTTATTTTTAAAAAAAAATTAAAATATAAAAAAATTAAAATTATATTTTAAAAATATTAATATCTATTTTTTAAAGATTTAAAAATTTTACAAAGTATTTTATATTACAAAATTAAAATATTTAACTAAAATCATTTTTAAAATATAAATATTTTAAAATTACTTGTTAAAAAATTATAATATTTGAAAATTTTTAAAAATTATTTGAAAAAGAAAATGTTATTTTTAAAAATTAATGAAATTAATTTTTTTTAATTTTTTTCCAAAAAGTATTTATTAAAAAATTATAAAAATTAAAATATGAAATTATATTAAAAAATATTTATTAAAATTTTTCTTTTTCCCTTTCTTCCTTTTTTTCTCTCTCCCCTTCCTACCTGATTCAGGTCATTTCCGGCCAGCCATTGATCGGGTTTGTCCAGTGGAGGCGAAACTCGACGCCAGTAGGCCAAATCAGCCTAAAACCAGGTCGAAAACGACCTGAAAATAGGTGGAAACTCACGCTAGATTCGGTCTGGTTTCAGGTCGATCCGGCTTGGTTTAAGGTTGATTCGACCTACCCGAGCCGGGTTTGGCCTCCCTTGGCCAGACCCAGTCAGTGATTGGTCGAAAATGACCTGAAATAGGAGAGAATTGAGAGGAAAAGGGAAAGGGGGAGAGAGAAAAGAAAAAAATTTTAAAATTAAAATAATAATTTTTTTTTTGTTAATACACGTGGTATCATCATATGATATTATGTGTCAAGTTTTCATTGCCTACAAAAATCACATCACTTAATATTTCACGGTGTTACTAATAGAGATATTATAATAGCTTACGAAGTGAAACTTTAAATATCAAAATTGACATTTTTAAAGTAGAAGTACCAAATTAAAAATTTTGATAAATTTCAAAAGTTATTTGTGATATTTATCCCATTAATGAATCGGATCTTTTAATTTATCCAATAATTATATATCATATAAAAAATAGGGTAAATATGAAAAAATGCTGTCAATAATAAATTATTGTTAAATGGTATAATGGATAAAAATTATTTGAAAAAGAGAAATGAACAATTAGAAATTATTATAAAAGATATTGTAAAGACAAAATTACCCTTAATGAAAAAATTATTTTTCCTTTCTCCTCTATTAAGAAAATATTATTTTTTAAAAATTTTAATTAAAAATAAATTTAAAAAATAAAATATTTAAATATATTTTTTTAAATTTAAAAAAAAAAAGAAAAAATAATTTTAGAAAAAATAATGTTATTTTTTAAAAAATTTTAATTAAAAAAAGTAAATAAAAAATTTAAAATTTTTAAAAAAATATTTTTTAAAATTAAAAAAAATTATTTTCAGAAAACTTTATTTTTTAATTAAAAAATAAAAGAAAAAGAAAGAAGAAGATTTTTTTTTATCAAAGGTAATTTTGTTTTTATAATTTTCTTCTTAATAATTTTTTTATTTTTCTTTTTCAAATAATTTTTACTAATTATATCATTTAACAATAATTTAATTATTGACATCGTGTTTTTCAAATTTATCCTTAAGAAATACAAATATAGCAGATAAAACTGATTAAAAAAACCAACAGCAGTACACGTGACTCCCACTTGATTAATTATGAGAATTATGAACACCGTGCAAAGTGGAGAGGGTTGGTGCCTGGTGGTAGACCAGACCCTCCTTTCCTTTCCTCTCCTCTCACATGCAAAATGGGCCCCATTTCTTAAAATATCTATTACTAACTCCCAAACTCAGTAACAAAACAATCTTAAATCTCTCCGTTCCTTCCTACTTTTTTTTGTTCATTGCATTGGTGAAAGACTACAATGAAATTTTTTTTAGAACCAAATGAGAATTTTTTTTATTTTGATAAACGTGTAAAAAATAAAATTAATTTATTAATTAAGAAAAATTATAAAAAGAGTAAAAAAAATTTATTTATTCATAGCAAAGATAATAATGAAAAGAAATTATGTATTCTTATATGATGAATTAATAATAATGAATATTTAAAAGAAAATAAAAGATTAAAAAATAATTAAATTTATGATTAGATTTATTCACGAATTATACTACTTGTCAAGCTTATTAGTATAGTCGATTCAACTCATGATATTATTTTATAAATAAATAAATAAATAAATAAATAACTAAATAAATATTTTAATTTAATTTTAAAGTATTAATATAAAAATAATTTTAATTAAATAAAATTTGAATAAACTATTGAGTCAAATTCGATTTCAAATTTAAATTTTAGAGGTATCGATCGAGTCTGAATGTCTAAATCAAAGTTTTTTTCTTACCTTTTATGTTTATTAAGACAATATCTAATAAGCGGTCAAAATACTTGCCAAATCCTTATACTTTAGAGTATGGTGTAAATTAGTTCCTGTACCAAAATTGTAAGTAATTTGATCCCTTTATTTTTAAAAAGAAAGCAAATAATTAAAATTGTTAACACCTATAACACTTTCTGTTAAAAAACTGACTAGACAATTTGACATGTTCAAAAATATTGATGTGTCATAACAAATCTGACGTGACACTAAAAAAAATATATTTTTTTAAAGCTGAGATAGAAATTAATTAAAAATAAAAAGATCAAATTTTTCCTATTGAACAATATGATTTCACGAAAAAATGAAAAGAAAAAAATCTAGACATTCACACTCATCGATACCTCTAAAATTTAAATTTGAAATCGAATTTGGCTTAATAATTCATTCAAATTTTATTTAATTAAAAATATTTTTATATTGATATTTGAAAATTGAATTGAATTAAAATATTTATTTAGTTATTTATATAAAAAAATAATATTATTGGTTGAACCGACTATACTAATAAGCTTGACAAGTAATGTAATTCGTGAACAAATTTAATCACAAATTTAATTATTTTTTAATCTTTTATTTTTCTTTTAAATATTTATTATTATTAATTTATCATATAAGAATACATAATTTCTTTTAATTATTAATTTTTTTATGAATAAATAATTTTTTTTATTTTTTTCTTTAAATAACAATCTGATTTTACTTTTTATATGTTTAAAAAAAAAAAAATTTTATTTGATTCTCACCAAAAAATTCCTATTATAGTCTTCACCCTTGCATTTCACAAGATCATCGCCGCCACGTTCGCTATCAAAGATTTCATAAATTATTTCGAAAAAATCACCCACTGAAGCTACGTGTCATAATTCCATTGGTTCAATGACGTTGGGATATTGAAGAGTTTACAGCAATGAAGCATCGTTAAAGTCGTGCCTAGTTAGGGCAGGCCGTTGCGGATGCGGCCCGCCCCATTCCTTTATTTCCAATAGTTTAACTCTTCAGCAATAAAAGGAAAAAACAAAAAACAATAAAGAAATTCAATTTATTTTCAATAATACCTCAATCTTTTTCTATATTTACATTCATAGTCCTCATAAACCAATAATGGAAAGTTCACGTAAAATAATTAACTGAAAAACTGCAATAATATTTAATCACGGTCACCATAATTACACTGAACCTTCCTCTATCCACTCCTTGATTACCGTTAAACGGGTCCCATTTTCAAGTATCCGAAAAATAATCTGTCTTTTAAAGATTCATCAAATGGTCCTGATTTCAATAAAAAAGTGAAAAGGATGTGGACAAGATTTACAGACAAGCATTACTTGCAACCATTATACGTTATGAAAAAACAAGAAATTTAAAAGAGGAAAAAAAAAACTGAAAAAATAAAATAAAACAACCCTAAAAATTCGACATCCCCTCGTTTTCCCATTAAAACCAAAAAAATTAAAAAACTTCTTTGCTTTTTCTTATCCTTCTTTGCTTTTTTTTTTTCTTTTCTTGTCTGAACAAAGAACATAAAAACCCTTTTGTTTGAGAAGGTTGAGTTGTTTCAGAAATGGAAGCTTTTGATATGGTGGCTTGTTTTGACGAGAAGTTATTAGACTTTGGCTCTGACGTCGGAGAGAAAGATGAAGAAAACAAGAAGAAGTTGTCAAAGCTTAACTCTTCTTCTTCTCTTAACCCTAACCGTTCTTTTCCTGTAAGTTTTTTCTTTCATTGGCTTATGCCTTTTTTTTAATATTAAAATTTTCGAGTTTTTTCGGAGAGGGCTGAAAGAGGCCAAGTTTGGTGCTAACTCGGCCGAGTCTTTGCTGTTTGGTAGGTTTTTTGAAGGCTGGGGGAACTAGGAAGGAGAGCTGACTCGGTCCGACTCAGTTAGGGAAATAGGGTTGGTTTGAGTCGAACTCGGGCGATTGTTCCGAGTCAGGGCTGTAAATGACCCAGATCGGGTCAAAGCGGACAGCATTTAATTAAATCACATGATTTTTTTTTTTTTTGGTTTCAATCTTCTTTTTCCGGAACGGATGGCATTGGAAACTGATTCTTGCTTGCGTATTATTGATTGGCCCCACGATATTTTTTAGGAGGACAAATTTACCCATCATATGCATTCACATTATTGAATAAGACGGCCACATAACGTTGAGGGTAGTTTTGGTATTTTAATATTTTCCAAGGGCTAAATGTCATTATCGATATGAGCTGTTACTCATTAGGCTTAGAGCTGTCCTAATAAATCTCCACCGAGGCCTCCATTTTCGATTTCTGAAAATTAAAAAACAAAAATAAATAAAAATTGATATGAGCACTCCATTATTTATTTTTTTTTATAAATCCTTCCACTATGAAAAGTCAATTTTGTCCAACTTTCAAACATTCATTTTTAGTTGTCGCATGTGAATAGTACAAGACCTACCTTTGTCTTTTTCTCCTCAACTAAATAAGTGCCCATGATTAAATAATAAAAAAAAGAACTACTTTTTAAACAATCTTAACTCGTTCGAGTCGACAGAGTTAGCCAGCTGAGTTAAAAAGTTTTTTATTTTTACTATTTGCAGGAATTTGCAGAGGAAGAACTAGAATGGTTATCAAACAAGGATGCATTTCCAGCGGTGGAAACATCATTTGTCGATATTTTAGGGACCGCAATGAAGCACCAGAGTCCGGTGTCAGTACTTGATAACAGCAACGGCAGCAGCAACAGTTCCGGTAGCACAACCTTAACCAACGGAAACATTGTAATGTATTGTTGTGGCAACGTTAAAGTGCCCGTAAAAGCCCGGTCCAAGCGTCTCCGTAAATGTCGGGACCTGAGGAACCAAGAAAACAGCTGGTGGTGGGTTCAGGAGAATGTGAAGAATGCCAATGCCACTGCGACTGCGAAAGGGGCTGGTTCGAGGACTATAGGAAGGAAATGCCAGCATTGTGGGGCGGAAAAGACACCGCAATGGAGAGCAGGGCCGCTTGGGCCTAAAACACTTTGCAATGCTTGTGGGGTGAGGTACAAGTCAGGGCGTTTGGTGCCTGAGTACCGTCCGGCAAGTAGCCCTACTTTTTCGAATGAGTTGCACTCGAGTTCCCACAGGAAGATATTGGAGATGAGGAGGCAGAAGCAATTGGGATTTTCTGCAATGAAGTCTATGGATAAAGGCTAGTGTTCTGGTGAGTTGAGCACTGCCATTTCGTTTTTCCTTTTTTTTTTTTTGTTGTTGTTGTTGTTGAAATTTTAAAGTTAGTGTAGTTACTTTAGGAGTGAATTAGGAGTTTGGTTGTAATGGGGTTAGATTGGGTTAGTGAAAGTTACAATTTTACTTTTATTTTTGATGAAGTTGAAAAATCCATTAGGGAAATTTTGACTTTAGTGTGTTTTGATTGGTTAGTTGGATAATGTTTTCCAAATACTAGAAAAGGAAAAGGAAAAGTGTTTAATTGGTTTTTGTCCAATTCTTGACTCTTTGTGGTTTCTGGTTTTGGTCAAAATGTGGATTGCAAGAATGAGGGTTTTGGTTGATTTCTGTATTTGGGTTGTAATTAAGTGTTCATGTTTGATTATTTTGAGCTAACTTTTTTCTTATGTTATGATTTCTGTATTTGGGTTGTGTAAAGTGTTCATGTTTGATTATTTTGAGTTAACTTATTTGTTATGGATAGTGGGAGAGTTGCCATTGTAACACAGTTTAGTTTCAGTGTTTATTTTCATGAATGTATCAAATACACAAACTTTATATTCGAGGAGGTTTAGTTCAGATGATGCATGTAGTCAATCTTAAAAGGTGGAATGCAGTAGATTTAGATTCGAATTTCAACATCTGCAATTTTTTTTTCTGTTCTCGGACTGCAGTCTCCTCTATATTAAAAAAAAAAGCACTAAAAGCATTGTAAACTGTAATATGGAGTATGTTATGGCTGCAATCCTCAGAATTGCATTTTTTTTTTTTTTAGCTTCATATTTTTTCTTCATGAATTGATTCTTCCTCTGGGTAGGCAGGTAAAATTTTGGTGATAGCCTTGGATATTTGGTGCATAAATCAACAATGAAGTAGATTACAGGAGAACTCATGGGTGGATTTATCAACATGATTGATTTAAATTGGTAACATGAGGACCAACATTCCTAACTCATTGCAGTATGTAGATAATGAGTGCTGGCATGAAAAGAACAAGAAATCAATTGGTTTTACTTTGTTTGCAATCTTGTGGAAAATAGATCTGCTATAAATATGATTTATTTGAGTCTAAATGTAAGTGTAATTGTTATTTCAAAGAAATTTTAATTTTTTGGACTTAGTATAATTTTAATTTTACTGGTTTTGAGAAAATAAATTTTTTTTTGGTGTGTTTTACATGAAAATACAAGTCCAACTGATATTCAAAGGAATTTTTTTTTTTTTTTTGGATTTAATATAATTTTTGTATTATTGATTTCAAGAAAAGAGAATTTTCAATGTGCTTTGCTTAATTAGAGCTTTTATTCTTTAAAAAAAAAAAAAAATTGTTCTTAAGCTCAACATTTAAAAAAAAAAAATCAAATTTTGGAAAAATTCAAAGTGAAGAAAAAAGAAAGTTCAAAAATTTACTTTCTAAATATTTATTTTTGGACTCAAATATTAAGTGAACATTTTTTCAATTTTTTTTTTTTTTTTTATCTCAAGTTTTTGACATAAAAATAGGTCCAAAATAAATTATTTTTGAGATTGGAAAAAGTTGATAAAAACAAAAGAAAATTAAAATAAACAAAATAAGATTTTCATGATTTAAAATTTTAGACGATCAATCCCCTACGTAGTAAAAAGCCTCTCGGAACAAAATGATCCGATCTGCTCTTAAAAATGATCGACCCTTAGTACCTGACAACCCTCCAATGACTAGTTTTTGCTCAAACAAATGGCTCTTCTCTTACTTCATTTAATCCCAACAGCTCTAAACTCATTCAAGATATAAAAGAGTACTCCAACACATTTGTGAAGCAAGAGAACAAGTATCAAAATTTCATATTTTTATTTTCTAAAGAAATGAAGAGAACTAATTGTTTTGAGCTTAAATTCTATTTCCTTTGTATTATATCTTTATCATATATTTTTTTGTACTTATTTGACGAACACTCAACCTTTTTTTTTTTTTTGGATAATTAACACTCAACCTTTGTGTGGTCATTTTGTTTGCAAAATTCATTATAAGATCTATTAGATTATTTGGGATAAAAGGGTGAGGTATCCTCTTGAGTATTTTTGTAAGTTTTGGTAAAAACTCACATTGGGTTTAAAAGTTTCTACCTTAGCCTTGAAAGGTAAAGATTTACAAGTTATAACTTAGTTTTGAAAGGTAGTGATCTCAAAGGATATACCTTAACCTCTAAAAGATATTTGTAAAGCTTAAGAATATTAGTGGATTGGACTCCTTAGCAAGAGAAGTTAAGGGAGAGGATGTAGGTACCTTGACGAAGGATCGAACTTTTATAAATCATTGTGCTTGATTTCTTTATCCATTCTCCTTTATTTAAATTCAAGTTTAATTGTCCTTTAATTTCATATATATTTATTGTATTATTATTTTCTACAAATATTTATTGAAATTTAATTTTAGGATGAATTTGGAGTCAATCCAATTCACCCTCCTCTTGGATTTCTTATCCACACTTGAACTAACAATTAGTATCAGAGTTTTGACTCTATTTTGTAGGTCCAACAACCTTAGAGTGGTCCTATGAGTCAAGTTTTTGATACTACATTTGGTGAAGGGCAATCTATCATGAAGCCCCCTATGTTCGATAGTTCAAACTATACTTAATGGAGTATAAGAATGAAGGCTTTTAATATAGCTCAAAATATGGAAGCATGGGAGATTATCATCAAAAGATTTAATGTTCCATCTAATGAAGAACAACGAAATAAGAAGCACCTGAAGCTAATTCAAGTAAATTGCAAGTCCATGAATATGTTATATTATGCAATGTGTGTTGAGGATTTCAAGAACATTTCGACTTGCTCCATAGCCAAATAAATATGGGATAAGTTAGAAGAGTTGCATGGAGAAAGAGAGAATAAGAAAGAAATCAAAGAAATACCTTGTGATGAACAATCTACTACAAGCAACAATGCAAAAGGAGATACAGGGAAGAGTCCTCAAATCTTACATGAAGTGTCTCTCATGGTTCTTGAAGAGCCCAAAGTAATATCTAACCCTTGTAATTCAAACTCTTATTCATTTGATGAATTGCAAGAAGAATTTAAAGAGTTGGTCATTGAGTTTGAGAAAAATGAATTTGAAGCATAAGAAAAATGATTTAAAAATTAAATGTTGAAATTGAATTCTTGATGAAATCAAAAATTGATTTAGAAAAGCAAAATGAAAAGCTAGAAATGGTTTTTGAAGCCACACAAAAGAAAAATGAAATCTTGGAGAAAAAAAACTTGGATTTAAAAAGAAAATATGAAAAATTAATAAATGAAAAAAGAAAACTTTTCAAGAACAACTTAAGTGCTAAAGTGGCCAAATGCTAACATTGTTATTTTTATGGTCATTCTTCGTTCGCTTGTCATATTAGGAGAAATGTTCCGTATAGAATTAGACAAGTATGGATTTCTAAAAGAACGAGATATATGATTACTAACATTCAAGGATTCAAAGCAATTTGAGTACAAAAATTCAAATAATTAATGTCTTTTTGCAGGTGTGTTAGAGCAATGAGCTACAAAGTATTTTCTTGAAGATTATTGTATGCTTTAGACACAAATTGGAGTGTAGGTAATCTTTGTTTAAAAAGTTTTTTGTTGATTTAAATGATAATTTTGGTTGCCTATTCCAATTTGAATATTAAGTGCATAACTCTTTGTTAACTTTCTTTTGAGCTTTAATGGTATTTCTTGATTATGCAAAACTCATTCGACATTATACATGTTATAAGTTTCATAATCTTGAATGAAAGTACGAGCCTAAGGTATTCATTTGTCATTGACCTTAATGCTTGATAATCTTGATATATTTCACGCTTGGCGAAATTAATTTTTTGCTTAACTTCCTGAAGTAAATTATGCTTTGTACATGAATGCTTAGTATTGATTTTTTTTTTTTTGTTTCCCAAGGTATTTCGAGGCTTCGCCTAGGACTAATCCTCCGAGGTACTGTCGGAAGCCAAGGCGGGGATCTCTCCTAAGAAAGTTTGCTGCATCCACAAGGGCTCAAAATCGAGACCTCTTGCTTAAGCGACCAGAGCTCTTTCCACTCAGACCAACCTTCGTTGGTAAATGCTTAGTATTGATGGTATCATACTTTGTGAAATTCTATTTATGCTTACTTGTTTAAGTTGTATTTATGCACATACTTAAGGGGAGCATATAAAACTTAACGATTTTGAGATTTCAAGTTTTACTTTGAAAATCATTTTTACAAAAATAAATTCAGAAGCTGTGAAATTTTGTCTTAGTAAGTTTTTAATTAAAAAATGCATTTGAGTATCTTGAGTTCAATGTTTTAAGCTTGCTCAAATAAATAAACTTGATTAACTTACAATGGTTTATTTCATTGAAGTGTTAAATGTAAGTTTTCAACGATTTTTGAAACTTACAAGGCCAAATCTTGCTTTAGAAAAAATATGGGTATAAAACCATTTGGATAATTTGAAATTGTGATATTAAACTTTTCTAAATGATTTAAATAGCTTAAAATGCAGTCCAAATATTTTTGCCCATGTAATATTCTTTTAAAGGAAATATGGGATTTTAAATATCACTTGAACAACTTTATTTTATCATTTAAAACTTGTTCAAACAGTTTAAGATAGTTAAAAATGTCTAATTTTATTTTTATGTTGTAGAATTTGTATGAATAAGATTCTAATAATAAAAAAATAATTGAAATTAAAATTTTAATAAGGGTATTTTGAATAAAAAAATAATAATTTAAAATAGAAATTTAAATAAGGGTTTTTTGGTAAAAAAGAGAGAATATTTTAATCAATCATATTTTACACTTTTGGAGTTAAAACTCTTGTATATATATATATATATAGTAATATATAATATAATAAAAAGATATATTATATAATATATTGTGCATAATTTAAACCTTATGAAGAATAAAATGTTCTGCAAATGATTGGAAGAAAAACAAAACTTAAGGGAGGAGGTTAGAGAGGTTTTCACTCAGTCTCTGGCTTCTAAGTTCTATATAACTATTATTACCTCTTCTCCCAGCATTATTCTTGCCAATTTTTACCTAACTTAATCCTCTCCCATTTTAAAGTATTTTTAATCAAATATTCTTAGCTACAAGTTTACGGCTCACTTTAAACAAAGACAAACCTAAACCCAATTATTATTGATTAATTAATGCCTAACAACCCTTCAGTTTTATGATATATATATATATATGAAAAATTTACTTAAATTAGTGTAAAATTAAATTAGTTTATATTTGTTTAATCCGATCGTCGTATTTCATGTTTTATTCACGTAGATCATGAACGTTGAGTTTTGAGTATGTAAAAACTTTCAACCGTTAAATATATATTGAAAAAGACAGTATTCTCGATCGATATGTTAGAGATATCAGATCGATTTAAAACTTTACGTGCACAATGAATCACGAGTATAATTATATTGTTAAATCCAACGATCAATTTGTTAAAATATAAATCGTATAAAAAATATGTAAAACTAATTTAATTTTGCATCAATATAAATGAATCTCTCTTTTATATATATATATATATATATATATATATAGTGTCTCTTTGTGAATGACCAACTCACCAAAATGTTTTTCAGATGAAGAAAAGAAAAAAAGAAACGTGAATAGCAAGGTAAAGGTAAACGAGGAAAAGGGTCATTTATAATCATAGCAAACTTTGAAGCAATGGTGAGACTTATAATTAAACATCGATCAAATTAGGTCTGACCAGAAACATTTATAATCATTGTCGCTTTTAGATTGAAATCTCTCTTGTCCAAAACCAACAAAACTTTTACATGTTTTGGCCTTTGTTTAACTGGATTTTGTTTTTATATAGTGTCATAAATGTGCGTAAGAAACTGTTTTCTATAGAGAATAAGAATTTACATCCAAATTTGATACAAATCGAGAGTCTAAAATAAATAGTATAAATGAAACCTCATCAAGAAATATATAACTGTAGATTATCATGTATAATCAATATGAAATGTAAAATATAAAACTTACAGGATCGCTGAAGAGCGATTTAATTTATCAATAAGAACAAAATTACAAAATGGAAGTTGTTTGTTAACCATAACCTAAGTTCCTCACAAAGTTGCAAAGAATTTGAGAGTGATGTTCTTTGTTGCAGAGAAAACTTATATCTATTCCTTTTTCTTTTTCTAGCCGAATATAAAGTTTTGATTAATAACATCTCTGAGAAATTTTAAAATTTTGAAATGTTAGCATTTTAAAATACATTAATTTAAAATACTAGCATTTGTAATTGTATTGTTTGGATAAATATTTTTTTAAAAAGAAATTTTGAATATTGAAATTTGATGAAGTAAAAAAACAATATTAGAGATAAAATAAAAACAAATATTGAAAAAAATATGCAATATGGATATCATTAGATTTGTAAAAATATATAAATATTACTAATAACATGAAGAAAAAAAAATTTAAAATGAGTTTTCATAGTTAGAATTGAAAAAAATAAAAATTGAGTAAAAAAAAGAAAACATAATAAATATTAATATCTTAGTAAAAAATAAAATAAAAATCACAAATTCCACCTCTGGAGATGGAATTTGAAAAGAGAATTTGAGCCATCTAAAAATCCTCTTTCAAATTTTAAGAATTTTAAGAATTCTAATTTTTATTTTTCCAAATAAGATAATTCTATTTTAAAATTTTGAAAGTCTCTCTACAAATGAATTCTCTCCTTAAAATCTCTCATCCAAACGTGCCTTTTTTTTTTTTCATATCTTTTATAACTGTCGACATTTCAAACTTATTTGAAATGTCCTGGATTGGAGGAAACATATACAAACAATCATTAGCCATTTCCCACCAACTTGATTCGAGTTCCACCTATTATGGACGGATCTGGCATCAAATTCCAATGGGTACAAATTCTCTCAATTAATTCTAAAAGAACGATATCTCTTTTTTTTTTTTTAAAGTTCATATAAAAAAATATACAATACGATCAACATAATTTATAATGTCGAGAGCTCGTTACTATGTAATTGTTAGGTATATATAGCAGCTCAAATATACAAGTAGAGTAAGCATGCAACACCCCAGATCCATTTAGTCACATTTGAAGTTTCCCATGATCTCTTATATATCAATGATCTAATAAATTTTTTTATTCACAATTGTGTTTACCATATAAAACACAATTTGACGACCAGTGAATACAATCAAATGTGACACTGAATTGTCTTCCCTTTTTCTACAATTTATTCATTCCAAATCAATTGCTCTTTAAAAATGCCCCATTAGATTGAATCATTCATGATCATTAGCAACATTCGAAAACAACTAACATTGAGTTGAAACTTCAAGAAATAGTTAAAGGTCATAGGGATACTAAATTGAGATTTTAGTTGATCTCATAGATCTCACACAACTTAGAAGCAAAGATCAATTCTTTTGTTACCTATATAAGTCGAATAATGCACATGTGGTATGAAACACATGCTACGGTATTATTCTCATTTTCATGGAGCGTATGCCTTTATCACAATATCAATACCGTGCAGGTGATAGTTTAGATAAACTTAGGGGGCGTTTGGTGCTTTCCCATGTCATGATTCCAATAGAATGTGATTGATGAGAATGCGATTATTGAGAAAATAATATTACAGCATTTGGTATACATGAGAAAGTGCTATTAAAATCCTGAGAAAGTTACATTGACACGTTTGGTTCACTAAACACTTTACTAGAAATGTGGTGGTAATTTCCAAAATTATCCTTATCAAATAGATTTTATTAATTTTAACAATTTTCAATAATATTTATTATTAACAAATATTTGTACTAAATATTTAAAAATAATATTTTAATTGGTAATTTGAGTTACTACTAGGATAAAAAAAATATTTGTTAATAATAAAATTTTGAAGTTACCTCATGTAGTAGGAAAGTTAAAAGGCTGGATGCAAATTAAATATTATTTAAATATTTTAATGATATTTATTATTAACAAACATTTGTACTAAATATTTAAAAATAATATTCCAATTGGTAATTTTAAATCAAATCGGAAGAAAGATAATTTTGTTTTAACATTTTTTTTAAATTTTCAACTACATGGAAAAGTTACTTTCCTACTTCTCCTCATGGGAATCACATTTAATTCTCAAAGGAAAGTTACATTCCTAGGAAAGTGACTATTTTTCATACCAAACATGGGAATCAAATTCCCACCAATTAAATTCCCAGAAAAGTGAGCACTTTCCATCATACCAAACGCCTTTTTAGTATCTAAATTGAGTCCACAGCTCTACTTTCTCAATAAAATTCAATAACATGACTTTCACCTAGCATACATAGACAGATAAAGTGATTTATGAGAACATTCACTTTCAGTCATAAACGCATAACTATATGATCTCATCTTGATTCGTTATCAAAGAGATTCCCTTTTAAGCTCGAGCTCTGATGCACCCAAAAGAGTGTATCTTATTTAACCTTGCACTAAAAAGATAAATTGTAAGTATAGTAGTTAGCAAGGGTCGAGTCCTCAGGGATTGGGTTTTAGTTTATAAGTTAATAGTTTAAAACTTAAATTCAAGAACAATAGAAGAAAAGGGGTTTTTGAAGCCAGATTTAAACTAAAGTAAATAATAAGAATAAGATGCAAGGCGGTATAACCAGCCAATAAAAATATATATACTAAATTAGGCGGTATAACCAGCCAATAAAAATATATATACTAAATTAGGCGGTATAACCAGCCAATAAAAATAAAACAAAGTTAATATACAAATTAGGCGGTATAACCAGCCAATAAAAATAAATATAAAAAATAAGCAAACTAAAAGTAAGAAAACAAATAAGTAAGAAGAATCAAATATGAAAAATATGGTTAAGGTTTCATTCTCCACCACTAGACATCATTAAGAATCAATTTCAGATCTATCAATATCAACCAACTATCAAAGTTAACAACCGTAGATAACAACAAGCTCTGTTACCCCAATCTTTCCTTAGTTTGTCGTTAAATAGAACAAGCTCTCTATTTAATCTCTAACCATTAAACAACCTAGAATAAGCTCTCTAAATTCAATTTAATGGCAGCTTTATGATGAGAAAGATAGGTTGATCTAAGCAACAAACACATAAGCTCGGATTGTTCAACTTAGGTTATGTTCCACTTTGCAATTATTGAAAACTTGACCATAATCATTAATCACAAATTGCCACTTATGAATAGGAAATCAAGACAATTACACGGATCAAGACTCCTAAACTAGCAATAGATAATTATCAAGATCTATCTAGTTGTACACCTAAATAAATCTAGACAACATCATGAACAATTCTTGTAGAAGAACATAAGCAACTTTGATAGAAAATTAATGATAGATAGAATCTGAAAATCAATCACAAAACATGTCTAGGGCTTTGAAATCACCCTTAACCAAATAGAAGTTTAGCCTAGCATAGGCATTATAAACATAAACATAAAATTAAAGAAAATCTAAGAAGAAAATAAAAGAAAGAAAGAAGAAGAGGAAGAATATTAATTATCCAACCTCTTGCTCTCTCTAAAGAAAAAAGAAAACTAGAGAAAAGAAAGAAGAAGAAAAGAAAGAAGAAGAAAACTTAGAGAATTTTATTAAAATGGCTAATATCCTACCTATGTACAATATGATTCTTTACAATCATCCAAGGCCCTCTATTTATACACATTTTGGAGGGTTAAATGACAAGAGACAAGCTTTACAAATTTCAAAGGTAGGTATATGACGATTTTGATCAGCCAACTTGATGGTCGATTTCGTCAATATTGGAGGCCTGATCTGATCACATGGTCTTCTAGAAAAAGGTTCCCCTATCAGTTACGGAACCATAGCCGTTGGAATCAGCTCATTTGCTGATGTGGTTAAGCAGATATGGGCAAAATACGAAAACATGTCAGCACAGACGTCATTGCACATCAGCCACCTTGATGGTCGATTTCTTCAATATTGGAGGCCTGATCTGATCACATGGTCTTCTAGACAAAGGTTCCCCTATCAGTTACGGAACCATAGCCGTTGGAATCAGCTCATTTGCTGATGTGGTTAATCAGATATGGGCAAAATACGAAAACATGTCAGCACAGACATCATTGCACATCAGCCACCTTGATGGTCGATTTCGCTAGGGAAAACGACTCCGTTTTAAGAAGTGTAAAACATGAAAACGGTAGATATGCCTCTTAGCTTTGCATGGCTACAAATTTCAGCCTTATTGCTTCAGTGAAACTCGAGATATAGCTGATATGGCAAAAGGTGTCGGAACTGAAACTGAACTGGATTTGCCCTTAATTCTAGTAATCTGAAATCACTCAAAGAAACTTGTGAAAAACACCAAAATACATAAAAATATAAAAGATCATAAACACAATTAGACTAAACAATAATAACTCGTATTTGACACAAAACAATAATAAAACATAACTAAAAACTATATAATTATACGAGTTATCACACCCCCACACTTAGATTGTTGCTAGTCCCTAGCAACGAGTCAATAAAAATAAAATAAGAAAATCTAATCTAATCCATTTTCGTAGGAAATCACGGTGGCACTTAGCATGTGACACAAGCCTTTAAACCCCTAGGTGTCCCTAGTGGACGAGTTTAGTCTCGTGAGGGTTTACTAGGACGATACCCACAAACATTGAAAACATAAGAAAAACTAAAAATAATAATTATAACTAATCCTTCCAATATAAATTTGAGATAATCATTGGACAAGTCTTGAAAACTAATCAATAGCTTAAAGAAATTCACAAAAAATCTTGCTTGAATGTAAATAGTTTGAGTTAAGCCAATATTAACATAACATATTTCAATCAAAATAGTGCACATTCAAACTTAATCTCAACTTCTCATATGGGATACTCTCATGATTTTCACTCTTTAAAGTAGTGGTAAAGTGTTTACACTCAATCAATCTCATGAAAATAGTTCTACCATATGCTTGCTTGTCTACCTATTCTCCACTAAAAGATCATGCAACTTCATAAATCAAGAGGTCTTTAATCAATGTTGTAATGGGGCCAAGAGGTAATAATGTGGTTAAAGAATAAAAAGGAAAAGATATCACAAACATTCCAAAGACTTCATAGAATTTTGAGACAAAATAAGATTTTGCAGATAAAACTTTCTCAATATTCTTTAGAAGTACATAATCACATAGGCTGAATATTTCATGTTGAGCCTTTACTTCATTCTAACCAACTTTCGAACATCTTTTTCTTTTCTTTAACTAGAAGTTCAAGAGATTATTCAAAAAAAATTTTTTTTTTTTTCACATGGGAATGTATTTGGCAATATTCCCTCTATTTTTCTCTTGACTTTTGCCTTTCTCCTCCCCCACACTTATCTTTTGTTCTAACCCAAATTTTCAAAAAATATCCCTTGTTTTTGCAATATGTCTCAAACATTCTAGTCCATCTTTAGAACAAGGGTAAAGATATAAATGTGTTTAGGCTAGGTGTAAGATGTGGTTACCAAATAAATAGCTTATTCAATGTAGGCTCAAATTGGTTCACTAGAGGGATGTTCTCTTGGAACATCAATAAGGGGTGGCTGTTTGGCCCTAGTTAAAAAGTCCTAATGCCTCTATCATATTCATGTTGTTACATGCATCAATATAGTCTCAAATGGTTTAAAGCAAGTTCTAGAGAATCATGTAATCATAAGAGCACTCAAGAAAGAAATTAGATTGATTTGTATAATGCATCAATCATTATAGGCTCAAAAACTCACAAGGATGATTATACAAGTCAGATTAAGTCTAAACATGCTTCTTTCTCAATCAACATATCATATTAACATTGGCTCATAAAAAGATTGATATCAAGTTCAATTCTCATGAAAATCTTCTCACTAATAAATCTGTTTTAGACTTATGCAATTCATATCTCATCATTGTATTAAAAAGGAACTAAAACACACTAAAAATAATAATAATAAAGACTCATAAAAAAAATAGTAGACAAAAATAAAAGAAATCCTAAATCATTCCCCCCACACTTAATTCTTACATTGTCCTCAATGTAAGTCTATTAACCCAAATGAAAGAATCATGTGTAAGAGAAAAGAACTAATAACATAAGAATAGGAACAACTAAGACTCAAAACAAAACAAACTCATGCAACCTAAATAATCCTAAAATACTAAACAAAAATTAACAAGTAAACATAAAAAATAAAAATAAAAACAATAAAAATAAAAATAATAAAAGAAAAGAAAAGAAAAAGGAAAAGAAAGAGAAAGCAAATCTGAATATGGAAGGTTGGCAATTTCTTCTTTAATTGGGTTGCCTTCCCAATTAACACTTGAGTTAATGTTTTGAACCTAACCAACACCCCTTCTTGGCTTTTTAGGCTTGTCAGGCTCATACATGAAATTTTCCAAATTAATGCGTTTGAGAGGAAGCTTTCTTTGCACAACAGTGGATGCATTCTCCATTACAAGTATTATTCCATCATCCTTTGTGGTGCATATCTCATCGAGGAATGGAGCATATTTTGATACTTGTTGAATGGCATCCACAAACAAGTTGTTTAAGGTTTCTGGCATGTGTTGTTCATGTTCTTCCTCCATGAACTTTGCAAATCTACTAGGAAAAGGTGGAGAAGAAACATTAGTAAAAAGTGGAACCTTAAACGTTACCTCAGGTGCCGAAATACTCTTATTTGGATTTGTGGCTTCATTATCCTCAAGAATAGAATCCATCTCTAATTTTGTCTCATCCTCATCTTGTTCCTCATTCCTCAAGGTCACAATCGTAGCATTCTCCTTTGGGTTAATCATCGTTTGGGCAGGGAGTTCTTCAGATCTTTGTGCTACCCATCCCACCATACTACTAGTCAATTGGATCATTTGCTTTTCCAAACTCTGGATGCTTGCCCTTGTTTCCTGTTGAAATTGCAATGTATCAGTAACAAGAGAATAGACAAGATCTTCTAAAGAAGTACCTGAGTTTTGAGTCATATGTGGTGGTTGAAAAAGATCTGGTTCTTGAGACCATGATTGATTGAAGCTAGATGGATGAGTGTAATTGGCATAAGGATCTACTTCTTGGTAATTTTTCGAGTAGCCATAATTAGTATGATCCCACCATCCCTCATGGTAAGTGTTTGAGTAATGATCATACTGTTGGTCTTGGAACACTTGATGGCCTTGACATCCTCCCATGGGCAATTGTTGAACTGGGGAGGTGAGATTGGCTTGTTGATTCTCCATGTTCATGTATGCGACCAACTCTTCAAGTGTTAGATTGCTCAATTCCATTTTTTTTTTTTTTTTTAAAAAAATTTGATAAGAAAAACCCGTATGTACAAGAAAAATAAAATTAATTACAACTGAAAATAAGAATAAACCAATGAACTAATAAACTAAAGAAAGCAATCCCCGGCAACGGCGCCAAAAATTTGATGCACCCAAAAGAGTGTATCTTATTTAACCTTGCACTAAAAAGATAAATTGTAAGTATAGTAGTTAGCAAGGGTCGAGTCCTCAGGGATTGGGTTTTAGTTTATAAGTTAATAGTTTAAAACTTAAATTCAAGAACAATAGAAGAAAAGGGGTTTTTGAAGCCAGATTTAAACTAAAGTAAATAATAAGAATAAGATGCAAGGCGGTATAACCAGCCAATAAAAATATATATACTAAATTAGGCGGTATAACCAGCCAATAAAAATATATATACTAAATTAGGCGGTATAACCAGCCAATAAAAATAAAACAAAGTTAATATACAAATTAGGCGGTATAACCAGCCAATAAAAATAAATATAAAAAATAAGCAAACTAAAAGTAAGAAAACAAATAAGTAAGAAGAATCAAATATGAAAAATATGGTTAAGGTTTCATTCTCCACCACTAGACATCATTAAGAATCAATTTCAGATCTATCAATATCAACCAACTATCAAAGTTAACAACCGTAGATAACAACAAGCTCTGTTACCCCAATCTTTCCTTAGTTTGTCGTTAAATAGAACAAGCTCTCTATTTAATCTCTAACCATTAAACAACCTAGAATAAGCTCTCTAAATTCAATTTAATGGCAGCTTTATGATGAGAAAGATAGGTTGATCTAAGCAACAAACACATAAGCTCGGATTGTTCAACTTAGGTTATGTTCCACTTTGCAATTATTGAAAACTTGACCATAATCATTAATCACAAATTGCCACTTATGAATAGGAAATCAAGACAATTACACGGATCAAGACTCCTAAACTAGCAATAGATAATTATCAAGATCTATCTAGTTGTACACCTAAATAAATCTAGACAACATCATGAACAATTCTTGTAGAAGAACATAAGCAACTTTGATAGAAAATTAATGATAGATAGAATCTGAAAATCAATCACAAAACATGTCTAGGGCTTTGAAATCACCCTTAACCAAATAGAAGTTTAGCCTAGCATAGGCATTATAAACATAAACATAAAATTAAAGAAAATCTAAGAAGAAAATAAAAGAAAGAAAGAAGAAGAGGAAGAATATTAATTATCCAACCTCTTGCTCTCTCTAAAGAAAAAAGAAAACTAGAGAAAAGAAAGAAGAAGAAAAGAAAGAAGAAGAAAACTTAGAGAATTTTATTAAAATGGCTAATATCCTACCTATGTACAATATGATTCTTTACAATCATCCAAGGCCCTCTATTTATACACATTTTGGAGGGTTAAATGACAAGAGACAAGCTTTACAAATTTCAAAGGTAGGTATATGACGATTTTGATCAGCCAACTTGATGGTCGATTTCGTCAATATTGGAGGCCTGATCTGATCACATGGTCTTCTAGAAAAAGGTTCCCCTATCAGTTACGGAACCATAGCCGTTGGAATCAGCTCATTTGCTGATGTGGTTAAGCAGATATGGGCAAAATACGAAAACATGTCAGCACAGACGTCATTGCACATCAGCCACCTTGATGGTCGATTTCTTCAATATTGGAGGCCTGATCTGATCACATGGTCTTCTAGACAAAGGTTCCCCTATCAGTTACGGAACCATAGCCGTTGGAATCAGCTCATTTGCTGATGTGGTTAAGCAGATATGGGCAAAATACGAAAACATGTCAGCACAGACATCATTGCACATCAGCCACCTTGATGGTCGATTTCGCTAGGGAAAACGACTCCGTTTTAAGAAGTGTAAAACATGAAAACGGTAGATATGCCTCTTAGCTTTGCATGGCTACAAATTTCAGCCTTATTGCTTCAGTGAAACTCGAGATATAGCTGATATGGCAAAAGGTGTCGGAACTGAAACTGAACTGGATTTGCCCTTAATTCTAGTAATCTGAAATCACTCAAAGAAACTTGTGAAAAACACCAAAATACATAAAAATATAAAAGATCATAAACACAATTAGACTAAACAATAATAACTCGTATTTGACACAAAACAATAATAAAACATAACTAAAAACTATATAATTATACGAGTTATCACACCCCCACACTTAGATTGTTGCTAGTCCCTAGCAACGAGTCAATAAAAATAAAATAAGAAAATCTAATCTAATCCATTTTCGTAGGAAATCACGGTGGCACTTAGCATGTGACACAAGCCTTTAAACCCCTAGGTGTCCCTAGTGGACGAGTTTAGTCTCGTGAGGGTTTACTAGGACGATACCCACAAACATTGAAAACATAAGAAAAACTAAAAATAATAATTATAACTAATCCTTCCAATATAAATTTGAGATAATCATTGGACAAGTCTTGAAAACTAATCAATAGCTTAAAGAAATTCACAAAAAATCTTGCTTGAATGTAAATAGTTTGAGTTAAGCCAATATTAACATAACATATTTCAATCAAAATAGTGCACATTCAAACTTAATCTCAACTTCTCATATGGGATACTCTCATGATTTTCACTCTTTAAAGTAGTGGTAAAGTGTTTACACTCAATCAATCTCATGAAAATAGTTCTACCATATGCTTGCTTGTCTACCTATTCTCCACTAAAAGATCATGCAACTTCATAAATCAAGAGGTCTTTAATCAATGTTGTAATGGGGCCAAGAGGTAATAATGTGGTTAAAGAATAAAAAGGAAAAGATATCACAAACATTCCAAAGACTTCATAGAATTTTGAGACAAAATAAGATTTTGCAGATAAAACTTTCTCAATATTCTTTAGAAGTACATAATCACATAGGCTGAATATTTCATGTTGAGCCTTTACTTCATTCTAACCAACTTTCGAACATCTTTTTCTTTTCTTTAACTAGAAGTTCAAGAGATTATTCAAAAAAAAATTTTTTTTTTTTCACATGGGAATGTATTTGGCAATATTCCCTCTATTTTTCTCTTGACTTTTGCCTTTCTCCTCCCCCACACTTATCTTTTGTTCTAACCCAAATTTTCAAAAAATATCCCTTGTTTTTGCAATATGTCTCAAACATTCTAGTCCATCTTTAGAACAAGGGTAAAGATATAAATGTGTTTAGGCTAGGTGTAAGATGTGGTTACCAAATAAATAGCTTATTCAATGTAGGCTCAAATTGGTTCACTAGAGGGATGTTCTCTTGGAACATCAATAAGGGGTGGCTGTTTGGCCCTAGTTAAAAAGTCCTAATGCCTCTATCATATTCATGTTGTTACATGCATCAATATAGTCTCAAATGGTTTAAAGCAAGTTCTAGAGAATCATGTAATCATAAGAGCACTCAAGAAAGAAATTAGATTGATTTGTATAATGCATCAATCATTATAGGCTCAAAAACTCACAAGGATGATTATACAAGTCAGATTAAGTCTAAACATGCTTCTTTCTCAATCAACATATCATATTAACATTGGCTCATAAAAAGATTGATATCAAGTTCAATTCTCATGAAAATCTTCTCACTAATAAATCTGTTTTAGACTTATGCAATTCATATCTCATCATTGTATTAAAAAGGAACTAAAACACACTAAAAATAATAATAATAAAGACTCATAAAAAAAATAGTAGACAAAAATAAAAGAAATCCTAAATCATTCCCCCCACACTTAATTCTTACATTGTCCTCAATGTAAGTCTATTAACCCAAATGAAAGAATCATGTGTAAGAGAAAAGAACTAATAACATAAGAATAGGAACAACTAAGACTCAAAACAAAACAAACTCATGCAACCTAAATAATCCTAAAATACTAAACAAAAATTAACAAGTAAACATAAAAAATAAAAATAAAAACAATAAAAATAAAAATAATAAAAGAAAAGAAAAGAAAAAGGAAAAGAAAGAGAAAGCAAATCTGAATATGGAAGGTTGGCAATTTCTTCTTTAATTGGGTTGCCTTCCCAATTAACACTTGAGTTAATGTTTTGAACCTAACCAACACCCCTTCTTGGCTTTTTAGGCTTGTCAGGCTCATACATGAAATTTTCCAAATTAATGCGTTTGAGAGGAAGCTTTCTTTGCACAACAGTGGATGCATTCTCCATTACAAGTATTATTCCATCATCCTTTGTGGTGCATATCTCATCGAGGAATGGAGCATATTTTGATACTTGTTGAATGGCATCCACAAACAAGTTGTTTAAGGTTTCTGGCATGTGTTGTTCATGTTCTTCCTCCATGAACTTTGCAAATCTACTAGGAAAAGGTGGAGAAGAAACATTAGTAAAAAGTGGAACCTTAAACGTTACCTCAGGTGCCGAAATACTCTTATTTGGATTTGTGGCTTCATTATCCTCAAGAATAGAATCCATCTCTAATTTTGTCTCATCCTCATCTTGTTCCTCATTCCTCAAGGTCACAATCGTAGCATTCTCCTTTGGGTTAATCATCGTTTGGGCAGGGAGTTCTTCAGATCTTTGTGCTACCCATCCCACCATACTACTAGTCAATTGGATCATTTGCTTTTCCAAACTCTGGATGCTTGCCCTTGTTTCCTGTTGAAATTGCAATGTATCAGTAACAAGAGAATAGACAAGATCTTCTAAAGAAGTACCTGAGTTTTGAGTCATATGTGGTGGTTGAAAAAGATCTGGTTCTTGAGACCATGATTGATTGAAGCTAGATGGATGAGTGTAATTGGCATAAGGATCTACTTCTTGGTAATTTTTCGAGTAGCCATAATTAGTATGATCCCACCATCCCTCATGGTAAGTGTTTGAGTAATGATCATACTGTTGGTCTTGGAACACTTGATGGCCTTGACATCCTCCCATGGGCAATTGTTGAACTGGGGAGGTGAGATTGGCTTGTTGATTCTCCATGTTCATGTATGCGACCAACTCTTCAAGTGTTAGATTGCTCAATTCCATTTTTTTTTTTTTTTTTTTTAAAAAAATTTGATAAGAAAAACCCGTATGTACAAGAAAAATAAAATTAATTACAACTGAAAATAAGAATAAACCAATGAACTAATAAACTAAAGAAAGCAATCCCCGGCAACGGCGCCAAAAATTTGATGCACCCAAAAGAGTGTATCTTATTTAACCTTGCACTAAAAAGATAAATTGTAAGTATAGTAGTTAGCAAGGGTCGAGTCCTCAGGGATTGGGTTTTAGTTTATAAGTTAATAGTTTAAAACTTAAATTCAAGAACAATAGAAGAAAAGGGGTTTTTGAAGCCAGATTTAAACTAAAGTAAATAATAAGAATAAGATGCAAGGCGGTATAACCAGCCAATAAAAATATATATACTAAATTAGGCGGTATAACCAGCCAATAAAAATATATATACTAAATTAGGCGGTATAACCAGCCAATAAAAATAAAACAAAGTTAATATACAAATTAGGCGGTATAACCAGCCAATAAAAATAAATATAAAAAATAAGCAAACTAAAAGTAAGAAAACAAATAAGTAAGAAGAATCAAATATGAAAAATATGGTTAAGGTTTCATTCTCCACCACTAGACATCATTAAGAATCAATTTCAGATCTATCAATATCAACCAACTATCAAAGTTAACAACCGTAGATAACAACAAGCTCTGTTACCCCAATCTTTCCTTAGTTTGTCGTTAAATAGAACAAGCTCTCTATTTAATCTCTAACCATTAAACAACCTAGAATAAGCTCTCTAAATTCAATTTAATGGCAGCTTTATGATGAGAAAGATAGGTCGATCTAAGCAACAAACACATAAGCTCGGATTGTTCAACTTAGGTTATGTTCCACTTTGCAATTATTGAAAACTTGACCATAATCATTAATCACAAATTGCCACTTATGAATAGGAAATCAAGACAATTACACGGATCAAGACTCCTAAACTAGCAATAGATAATTATCAAGATCTATCTAGTTGTACACCTAAATAAATCTAGACAACATCATGAACAATTCTTGTAGAAGAACATAAGCAACTTTGATAGAAAATTAATGATAGATAGAATCTGAAAATCAATCACAAAACATGTCTAGGGCTTTGAAATCACCCTTAACCAAATAGAAGTTTAGCCTAGCATAGGCATTATAAACATAAACATAAAATTAAAGAAAATCTAAGAAGAAAATAAAAGAAAGAAAGAAGAAGAGGAAGAATATTAATTATCCAACCTCTTGCTCTCTCTAAAGAAAAAAGAAAACTAGAGAAAAGAAAGAAGAAGAAAAGAAAGAAGAAGAAAACTTAGAGAATTTTATTAAAATGGCTAATATCCTACCTATGTACAATATGATTCTTTACAATCATCCAAGGCCCTCTATTTATACACATTTTGGAGGGCTAAATGACAAGAGACAAGCTTTACAAATTTCAAAGGTAGGTATATGACGATTTTGATCAGCCAACTTGATGGTCGATTTCGTCAATATTGGAGGCCTGATCTGATCACATGGTCTTCTAGAAAAAGGTTCCCCTATCAGTTACGGAACCATAGCCGTTGGAATCAGCTCATTTGCTGATGTGGTTAAGCAGATATGGGCAAACTACGAAAACATGTCAGCACAGACGTCATTGCACATCAGCCACCTTGATGGTCGATTTCTTCAATATTGGAGGCCTGATCTGATCACATGGTCTTCTAGACAAAGGTTCCCCTATCAGTTACGGAACCATAGCCGTTGGAATCAGCTCATTTGCTGATGTGGTTAAGCAGATATGGGCAAAATACGAAAACATGTCAGCACAGACATCATTGCACATCAGCCACCTTGATGGTCGATTTCGCTAGGGAAAACGACTCCGTTTTAAGAAGTGTAAAACATGAAAACGGTAGATATGCCTCTTAGCTTTGCATGGCTACAAATTTCAGCCTTATTGCTTCAGTGAAACTCGAGATATAGCTGATATGGCAAAAGGTGTCGGAACTGAAACTGAACTGGATTTGCCCTTAATTCTAGTAATCTGAAATCACTCAAAGAAACTTGTGAAAAACACCAAAATACATAAAAATATAAAAGATCATAAACACAATTAGACTAAACAATAATAACTCGTATTTGACACAAAACAATAATAAAACATAACTAAAAACTATATAATTATACGAGTTATCAAGCTCTCATAAAGTTCTATAGTTTTAAAGCTTAAAACTAATCTCATCTTTACTGGCACTAATCTTTAGAGGTGATTGCCTATGTGAGAAGGCCAATCTTCTGTCCGACATACCTTCAATTTTATATATGTACTTAACATATATATACATGTTTGTATGCTTTCATGAAACAAACTAAACTTTAGTGTGTATTATTAATAAATAGCATTGTCAACATCAAACGTAAGTGGGAAAATTTTCAAACTGTTCATCATGAACTTCATTAGCAACTACATCAAATCCTACACAATCCTAGAGATTTAATGTGGCCATTATACAAACCTTTAGATATGGCTCATCTTGTGCGTGGATATTTACTGCATGTTGACTTCCTTATGTGCAATCATTTCTCCTATGAAGTTATACTTGGTATCTATGTGTTTGGTCTTTGAACAATAGTTGGGATCTTTCTTGAATGCGATTGTAACTTGACTATAGAAATTCACCAACATCGAGTTTAATGCATCTTCATTAAATCCCAAATGATTCAAGAATCTCTTAAGCCAAATAGCCTCTTGCACTGCTGCTGAAAATGCCATAAATCTAGCTTTTATTGTGGATAATGCTATACAAGTCTGTTTCTTACTATTCTAGGAGATTGCTCTATTATTAAGTAAAAAAACATAAGCGGAGGTAGATTTTCGTTTAGCTAAATCTTCTCCCTAATCGACGTCTGTATATTCGATTAAATGCAGATCACTTCTTTGATAGCATAACAAATAGCCCACGGTTTTCCTTTTCGATACCTCAATATCAAAACGACGTCAATGAACATTGCTTGACTTGTGATTCTTGTGAAACGAATTCATCAAATTCATCATCTCTTGTCATGCTCTCACTTGGATGAGATGCTGTTAATGCATTATTAGTATATGTGTCAGTCGATTAGCAACAATAAAATTGTCAGCATCTTTGATCTCATAAATAGATATATCTCGATTTATCTCATCCATACTTGGAAATCTATTTTACAGAAAAGTGGCATCCCAAGCTCGAATTTAGTTACATTCCCACTAGTTTTTCACAAATAAACACATATCTCTTTGAATGCTCAGAGTATCTTATGAATACTCTTTTTGCTTCTTGGACCTGACTTGCCATGTTGATCAGCAAGCTCATGAATATAGGAAGTGCAACCCCAAGGTCTCAGATTGTCAAAATCGGGTTTTTTACTAGTTCACAATTCATAACGAGTGGATGTAACTAACTTGGAGGATACTCTATTTAATACATAAACAACAGTTAATAGCGCATCACCCTAAAAGATGATAGACAAATTTGTTTGGGCCATCATAAACCTAAAAATTTCTAGAAGAGTTATTTCTTCTCTCTGAAACACCATTTTGTTGTGGAGTCATCGAAATGGTCAACTGCCTATTTATTTCTTTTTCATCACATAATTGTCTAAACTGATTAGATGAATACTCGTGTCCTTGGTCCATTCTTAATGCCTTAACATTTTTATCCAATTGATTTTTCACTAAAATTACATATATTTTAAAGCATTCTAAAGTTTTAGACTTGTGGGAAATCAAATAAACATAATCAAAACGCATAAAATAATCAATAAATATGATGAAATATACATTTTCGTGCCCTTACATTCATTAGTCCACAAATATCGGAATATATTAATTGCGATCGAAATTCAGCCGTAGTCCCTTTACCAAATGATTTTCTTATCATTTTTCCCACTAGATAATTTTCGCATGTTGATAGATTAACTTTTTCAATTGGGCCTAGTAATCCACATTTAGCTAATCTATCCATTCTTTATAGGCCAATGTGGCCTAATCTAGCATGCTAAATATCCACATGAATATTTGCATTACTTGAAGAAGCAACTAAGGAAAAACTAGCACAATTGAAATTACTACACGAAGTGTAGTCAACATCTAAAACAATAAATACATTTGATAAATATCCAGAACCATAATAATTTGTTTCCAAAAATAAATTTCCACACCATTAATGTTGGAGTTCAAATTAAAACCTAGACTAAGAAAAACAATAACAGAAATCAAATTTCGTTGAATGTCGAGAGTAAACAACATGTCATGCAGAATAAAGAATCGTCCACCACGCATACACAAATTGCATGAATCAATTCCCTTCACTTCAACTCTCGAGTTGGTTCCCACATAAATCCACTTTGTCCCGTGTGGAATATGACGAAAATCCACAAACACATTTTTGTTTTGTACTAATGGTCTATGGCCCCTGAGTTTACAATCCACAAAGGATGAGATTTAGTTAATAAAACAGTACTTGACACAAAAGTAGTACTTTTCAAATTACACATAGCATTTGAAAATGCTTTAAGGGTTCGCACTTTCTTTGGCTCAATGCATTCACGAGCAAAGTGCCCCTTTTTTCCATAATTAAAGCACTTAACTTTAGCTTTGTTCTTTTTAGGTCGAGCAATGGGACCTTTTCCCTTTCGTTGATGACCATATTTTGGTCTCTTAGAGACTTTCCCTTTGTACCCACTATATGGCTTATGTTTGAAGCTCGAAGCTTCTTGGAAACTCCTTCTAACCATATAAACATCAACAGTAGGCCTAGATGCCTCGATCTGATCTTCCTCAAGTTGCAAATGCATTGAAGCATCCTCAAGTGTCTTAACGCTTTCATTGTGGGTAAAAGCACTTTCATGTGCTCCCAATTGTAGGGCAAGGATCGAATGATAGCCTGAACCTATTGTTCATCAATTAGAGTGTAATCAGCCTCTTTTAGCTTACTAATCATGTTTGACATCTGTCTTACATGCAATCTCATATTGTGATTAAAGGCGCTTCTTATAGGTGTCAAACTTGATTGTGAATTGCTTGAGTTTGGTAATCGAAGTTTGACAAAACTTTGCTTTCAAGGCACTCCACATCTCATTGGCTATCTCATGCTTCTTGAATTCTCGCATGATATCATTCTCCATGTTTCTTAGCAACGTAATGCGAGTAGTGAAGTTTTTCTTTTTTCAGGCATCATAAGCATCTCGATCCCTTCTATGTTGGGCCGTATTCCCATTTTCAGGCTCATCTAGGGCATTATTGAGAACTTCCAAAATCTCTTGTTTTTTCAACACATATTGGATTTTCATACTCTAGGTCTCATAATTGTCCCCATTGAGCTTCTCACCTTTGTTTAGTTCAGCAACTGTATTCTTTGTAGCATATGTCATTTCAAATGATATTCTAAAATGAGACATACACTTAATTATTAACTAGCATACACACATTTATTTTTCCACAATCTAAAATGAAATTAATGATAATCACCCATATCTTATGGAACCATAAGCTCACTATATTTTACAATCAACTTTATAACAATATGTTTAATAACTATTAATTTATTTCATTGTGCAAAATTTTCTATAATAAGATAACAAATATCTTAGAACTCCCACTAGATGCAAAATTACTCATAATTTGCAAATTTATCACTTATATAAATATAGTAATTCCATGTATGTATATTAAAAATATTTGCAAGAACTAGCCTTATAATATAAATATACCAAATGTCTAAAAAATTTAGGAATAGGCATTTCCTAAATTAGATGTTCATAAAACAAATAACTAATTATTAATGACTTTTCAGGTTACTGGAATGAAATCCGAAAATTCTTTTGACAGCTCGATATCCAAATTAGCCATCCATAGAGTTTCTGAAATTTTGTTTTTTCTTATTGTGGATAGCTGGGAAAAGGTCACAGTCCTCCTTGCCCCTATCCTAAAATATGCTTTACAAAAATGTTAATCAAGGTCGCATACCTCTTATTTTTCGTGTTAGACATCCTAAGATCATCCAAAAAATCTTTTTTCTATTAGTCAGAAGTGATTTCTTTAACATCAAATATTTGATACGATCACTTCTCATATATTGATTGCCACTCCAAATCAATTCTTGGGTTTTTTTTTCATTAATAGTAATGATGTGTTTAACAATGTCATCAGTATTGGGATTCATTTTGTAGTTTGATAAAACTTGTAACAATCTACCGACTCTAAAAAATTGTGCAAAAGTCTTGTAGGAGTTCGGACAATTCTTGACATTTCTTTTTGTAACAAATATAGAAGAATAATCTTACAATAAACATATATATAACACAATTCTTATTGTGATTAAAAACATATTTTAATCAATTCAGTGTCATATAACCCTCTCATAGTCCTTAAAAATTTAAATAAAACTCATTTAAAAAAAATTGAATATATTTTGGAAAAGGCTTAAGGCATTCGGATGCCATAAAGTGGGCATTCGAATGTCATAAGCAAATTTCACTTTTGTTTAAAAAAGGCTTGGACGTTCAAATGCTTTCTAATGGGCATTCGAATACCAAATCTGAAATCTTAAATTTTTAAAAAAAATCATAGGGCACTCGATTATATAAAAAATTTATTCGAATGCCAAAACATTTTTGCAAATTATGTTTGAAGAAATGCCTAGGGCATTCGAGTGTCTAAACTTGGGCATCTGAATGCCTTGCAAAAAAAATCCTTTCTGCAAAAAAAAAAATTACCTTAAGCATTCAAATGCCAACTTTGGGTTTTTAAAAAAAATTCTAGTTTTCTTCAAACGAAAAATCAAATCCAAACATGGATCCTTAAACTCTAACACATTAAATTACGCAAATAACTTAATCTTACACGCTTTGTGTAAGATTCAATGGCATCCGGACATACTACGGTCACTAAAAGAGAACGAACTTTTACTGATGAAACTTTTGTCGGTAAAAGTTCATATTCCGTCGATAAAGACTTTAACCAACGAAAATATTCGTCGAAAAATTCCGTCGGTAATACGATATCCGTCGAAAATAAAAATTTCGTAGGAAAAAGTATTACCGACGAAATAGTCCGCCGGAAATGTAATACCGATGGAAATTTGTTTATTTAGCGACGTAATATTCTATCGGTTGAAAAAAACCTATATGGAATATTCCGTTGGTAATGATTTTACCGACGGAACATTCTATCGGTAAAGGTACATTACTTATCGAATATTCCGTCGGTAATAATGAATTACCGATGAAAATTTTTGTCGATAGTAATAAATTACCGACGAAATATTCCGTCGGTAATTTGTGATTTGGAGAAAAATAAATAAATTATTAATTTAATTTTTTAAATATACCAAAATATATTATTATTTGTCATGAAAAAGAAAGTAAATTATCTAATATTATATATAAATAAATATTTTAATAAATTATAATATTATTAAAAAATATAATAATATTCAAATGTCAAGTCGAAAATAAAAAATATGCATCACTAGGTACTGCTGTCATCGGTGTCACTATCTACGTCGGCACTGCCTCCAACACCGCCTCCGGCAGCACTGACTCCAGCACCACTTCCTCCAGCAGCACTACCTCTAGTACCACTGGTTCCAATCCCGCCTAATCCAGCTGCCAGCTGTGACTGCAGCAAAGGTGCGAACATCGTAGTCCATGTCTCATGAAATCCTCAATTTTTGCCATTTGCATAAAGAGTTGCGAAACATCGGACCTCAATGCATTCAGCCCTTCCTCGGGCTGAGCTGCTGGCGGCTGTTGTGTAGTACTAGGATCACATGGAGTGTAGTTGGCTGCATCTGAACTTTGCTGACTACCGACTGAAGAGAATATGCAGACTCTTCGGTCTTGTTCCAAACTCATAAACATGCGTTCGCGTAGTCTCAATGCCCCTAATAGCAACAGACTAGGACTGAAGATCGAAATCTGGATATGAAGACGTATCATCCCCATATTTTTGCTGCAACGAGACAGTATAGTTTTTCTATAATCACAAATATTTAAATATAAACAATTAATATGTGACACTGTAATGAACAAGTACATAAAAAATTCAGTAATATAATCAATTAATGTAATATAAAAAGTATTGATATAGTTAAATACTTACACTAACAGCTTTAAACTTGTTGTCTACATAATCACCTTGACCCTTTGCATGTTTATGGGTTTTGTTAAATAGTTCAAGTAAAGTCACGTCGCGTTGCAACTCTTATGACTACAGATTAATAGAATTTTTGAAAATGATGTTAATAAAAGAAAATATTTACATATTTTATAGAATAATACTTTTAAATAATAAATTGCAAAAAAAAAAAAAAAATCTTACCATCTTGTGACCTGTAACTAGAAAAGGAATTGATCCTTCAGTGTGCTTGGTAATGCTTCCATCCTTCTCTGTGATCCTATTACCCTTGGCCTTTTGGGACTTATTTTTTTGAGCGTCAATACTCCAGACGCTGTCAATAAGTTGATCTCAAATATTGACTGCTATCCAATCACACTTGTAACCTTTGCAGTCTTTTATTCTCATCGTCTGAAAGAATGCCATATCATTTTCCCTCTCATAATTTAACATGTCTTTGAATCGTTCCTTGCATGTGGTCTCCCATACTTTTCTAACCAGTGGTGTCAGCAGGTATCTTTGTCCAAGTAGGCCACAGTATGTTGTAGTGTTGTCTGATCAATGAGGCAATGTTCGATTTTACACAACTCTCCATGAAAGTCCTAAAATAAACGACATGTGTCAGTTGACAATAATTAAATGTTACTCACAAAATGGAAATATCATAATGTAATTAACTTATGTGTTTTGTAAAATTGACAGTCGGAACCTGTCATCCGGATTACTAGGTGTCGGCAACCCTTTCATCCGATCTCTACCCCGTTTCCTCTGCTTAGTGGGAGTATTGCAAGGCGGAAAAGGATGTGATGAAGGTACCTCTAACTCCTGCCCTGTCACATCATCAGTGAAAAACGTCAATGTTGGCTTATTAACGAAATACTGCTTAATGTCATTTAGTGTCGGGCTAGTCAATGGTTCTACCTGATCCGCCTAAGTCGCGGGTAAAGATATCGGGCGAGGCAGTGGTGATGGAGTTGGTGCAAAGGGAGTCCGTGGGGAGGGAGCCGACCTAGGTGGCAACTGTGGTGTAGAAGGTGCCGAGGATACTCCATGAGATGCCCTGAAAGCATCCCATACTGAACCGCATGATTTTTTTCACTTACATATCATAGAATATCAAATTGTATCAAACAATAGCAAACCATTATTTCTTTCACTTACATATTCCGTAATATAATCAATTGAACCTTGTTGAACTTATGAACAATAACGGAAAACAATATCATAGAATATCAAATTGTATCAAACAATAGCAAACCATTATTTCTTTCACTTACATATTCCGTAAATCATTTTCTAATTCTAGCTGCACAGACTTTCTCCAACTCTCCATTAATAATGTTCGGTGTTTCGATTTTCACTATCTCATCAAACTCCCTAAAAATAAATTAGAAAATGAGTTACACTATATTTGTTATATAACGTAATGTCTAAATATATAACACAAGGATAAATCTCTTACACAATATAAGGTATAACTTCCTCGCAATTCATTAATACATATAATTCAACTGCATCGTACTCATCATGCTCTAAGTAACGGGTCTTTGTTTTTTTCGGACCAAAAGATTTCTCAAGATGTGTGAAAATTGAGAGTCGTCCCATCAGATCGACATCTCCTCCATCATCATTTCGGGACACCCGAGTTAATATTATTTCAACATTTGGTTCAAAATATAAGGCTCAGAATGATGAAATTTCTTCCATTATATACGCCTCAACTATTGACCCTTTCACACATGCGAGATTTTTCACGTTTCTCTTTATATGATGTATGTAAAAGTCTAAAAATCATAAACGAATAATAAATTAGCAAATGTTCAATTCAATAGAGTAAATAATCAATAAATTATGTACATTTTTTAGTACCTTTCGAATGGATACATCCATCGATAATGGATCGATCTACCAACTTTTGCCTCATAAGGTAGGTGAATAGGCAAATGTTCCATTGAATAAAAAAATGTGGGAGGAAAATTTTTTTCCAACTTGCAAATGGTCTAACAATATTAGTTTCCAACAACTCCATCTGGTCGACATGAATTTTGTAGAGCACAAGTCTCTAAAAATGAGATCGCTCCGTAATTGCATGCCAAATTGTGTTAGGTACCAAATCTCTAAACGTGATTGGAAACAGTCACTGCATAAAAATATGACAATCATGACTTTTCATGCCATAAACCTTCCATCAACCATATTTGCACAAGACCCAATATTCGAGGCAAATCCATCAAGAAGTCGTAATTCTTTTACCCATGCACAAACTCTTTTTTTATATTCCCTGTTTTATGTGTAACTGGCTTTAGGCTTGTAGGTTTTTCCATTCATTTTCACCAATTCTAATTTCGACCGTCTACAAAACAACAGTAAATCCATTCTAGCCTTGTATATTGTCTTTTGTTTTGCCATTAACATCCGTCATTGTGTTCAACACGTTATCAAACACATATTTCTCAATATGCATCACATCCGAATTATGTTGAATGAGATTGGTATGCCAATAAGATAACTCCCGAAAAATACTCTTTTTCATCCAATTATGACATTCCTTAAATCCAATCAACTTATGTTCACATAATTTACTCCCAAATGTGATATTCGGAATGTAATCTATCCTTTCCACAATTGCCTCACCGGATAATCGCTCAATTAGAGAGTCATGCTCAACTCTTCGACAAAATTTATCTTTTTGTCCTCTAAAAGGATGATTTAAAGGCAAGAACTGTCGATGACAATAAAAAAAATGGTTTCTTGCCATAATACAATCTAAAAGACTTAATTTCTTCCATACAATAAGGACAAGCTAATCGTCCGTGTGTGCTCCATCCTGATAACATGCGTAAGCAGGAAAGTCATTAATCATCCATAATAATGCAGCTCTTAATACAAAATTTTCTTTCCAATACTCATCATATGTCGAAACACCATGATTCCACAATAATTTCAACTCATCTATCAATGGTTTAAGGAAAACATCAATATTTTGTGATGGACTATTCGGACCCGAAATTACCATATTAAGAAGCAAATATAGTTGCTTCTTACACATCCAGAGTGGTAAATTATATACACAAAGCATTATTGGCCAACAAGAGTACGGTTTGCTCCATGAGTAAACGGACAAAACCCATCTACACATAAACAAATCTAACATTTCGAGATTCCACTGCAAAAGACGGATGCGTACGATTGAAGTCTTGCCAAGATTCACCATCAATAGGGTGAATCAACATTCCATCATTCTTTCGGTTATGCGCATGCCATGTCATATTCTCTGCTATTACCATTGACATAAATCATCTTTGAAGTCTCAAAATCAGTGGCAAATAACAGAGAATCTTATAAGAAATTTTCTTCGACTTTCTAACACTTGATTTGCTTGGTTTATATCGAGGATGGCCACATATTGATAACTCGTATAATTATATAGTTTTTAGTTATGTTTTATTGTTGTTTTGTGTCAAATACGAGTTATTATTGTTTAGTCTAATTGTGTTTATGATCTTTTATATTTTTATGTATTTTGGTGTTTTTCACAAGTTTCTTTGAGTGATTTCAGATTACTAGAATTAAGGGCAAATCCAGTTCAGTTCCAGTTCCGACACCTTTTGCCATATCAGCTATATCTAGAGTTTCACTGAAGCAATAAGGCTGAAATTTGTAGCCATGCAAAGCTAAGAGGCATATCTATCTTTTTCATGTTTTACACTTCTTGAAACGGAGTCGTTTTCCCTAGAGAAATCGACCATCAAGTTGGCTGATGTGCAATGACGTCTGTGCTGACCTGTTTTCGTATTATGCCCATATCTTCTTATCCACATCAGCAAATGAGCTGATTCCAACGGATATGGATCAGTAACTGATAGGGTAACATTTTTCTAGAAGACCATGTGATCAGATAAGGCCTCCAACATTGACAAAATCGACCATCAAGTTGGCTGATCAAAATCGTCATATATGACGAAAATTGTTAGAAAATGCACCCACCTATTATACCTACCTTTGAAATTTGTAAAGCTTGTCTCTTGTCATTTACCCTCCAAAATGTGTATAAATAGAGGGCCTTGGATGATTGTAAGGGATCATATTGTACATTGGTAGGATATTAGCCATTGTAATAAAATTCTCTAAGTTTTCTTCTTCTTTCTTTTCTCTAGTTTTCTTTTTCTTTATTTTCTTCTTCTTCTTTCTTTCTTTTATTTCCTTCTTAGATTCTCTTTAATTTTATGTTTATGTTTACAATGCCTATGCTAGGCTAAACTTCTATTTGGTTAAGGGTGATTTCAAAGCCCTAGACATGTTTTGTGATTGATTTTCAGATTCTATCTATCATTAATTTTCTATCAAAGTTGCTTATGTTCTTCTACAAGAATTGTTCATGATGTTGTCTTGATTTATTTAGGTGTACAACTAGATAGATCTTGATAATTATCTATTGCTAGTTTAGGAGTCTTGATCCGTGTAATTGTCTTGATTTCCTATTCATAAGTGGCAATTTGTGATTAATGATTATGGTCAAGTTTTCAATAATTGCAAAGTGGAACATAACCTAAGTTGAACAATCCGAGCTTATGTGTTTGTTGCTTAGATCAACCTATCTTTCTCATCATAAAGCTGCCATTAAATTGAATTTAGAGAGCTTATTCTAGGTTGTTTAATGGTTAGAGATTAAATAGAGAGCTTGTTCTATTTAACGACAAACTAAGGAAAGATTGGGATAACAGAGCTTGTTGTTATCTACGGTTGTTAACTTTGATAGTTGGTTGATATTGATAGATCTGAAATTGATTCTTAATGATGTCTAGTGGTGGAGAATGAAACCTTAACCATATTTTTCATATTTGATTCTTCTTACTTACTTGTTTTCTTACTTTTCTAGTTTGCTTATTTTTAAAAGTATATTTATTTTTATTGGCTGGTTATACCGCCAAATTTGTATATTAACTTTGTTTTATTTTTATTGGCTGGTTATACCGCCTAATTTAGTATATATATTTTTATTGGCTGGTTATACCGCCTTGCATCTTATTCGTATTATTTACTTTAGTTTAAATCTGGCTTCAAAAACCCCTTTTCTTTTATTGTTTTCTTTGAACGTAAGTTATAAACTAATAACTCATAGATTAAAACCCAATCCCTGAGGACTCGACCCTTGCTAATCATTATACTTACAATTGATCTTTTTAGTGCAAGGTTAAATAAGATACACTCTTTTGGGTGCATCAAATTTTTGGCGCCGTTGCCGGGGATTGTTTAGTTTATTTGTTACTTGGTTTATTCTTATTTTCAGTTCTAATTAGTATTATTTTCTTGTACATACATGTTTTTCTTTTTAAATTTTTTTTTTTAAAAAAAAAGATGGAATTAAGCAATCTAACACTTGAAGAGTTGGTGGCATACATGAACATGGAGAATCAACAATTCAATCTCACTTCCTCAGTTCAACAATTGGCCATGGGAGGATGTCAAGGCCATCAATGGTTCCAAGACCAACCGCATGATCATTACTCAAACACTTACCATGAGGGATGGTGGGATCATACTAATTATGGCTACTCGAAAAATTACCAAGAAGTAGATCCTTATGCCAATTACACTCATCCATCTAGCTTCAATCAATCATGGTCTCAAGAACCAGATCTTTTTCAACCACCACATATGACTCAAAACTCAGGTACTTCTTTACAAGATCTTGTCTATTCTCTTGTTACTGACTCTTTGCAATTTCAACAGGAAACAAGGGCAAGCATCCAGAGTTTGGAAAAGCAAATGAGCCAATTGGCTAGTAGTATGGTGGGATGGGTAGCACAAAGATCTGAAGAACTCCCAGCCCAAACGATGGTTAACCCAAAGGAGAATGCTACTATTGTGACTTTGAAGAATGAGGAACAAGATGAGGATGAAACAAAATTAGAGATGGATTCTATTCTTGAGGATAATGAAGCCAAAGATCCAAATAAGAGTATTTCGGCACCTGAGGTAACGTTTAAGGTTTCACTTTTTACTAATGTTTCTTCTCCACCTTTTCCTAGTAGATTTGCAAAGTTCAAGGAGGAAGAACATGAACAACACATGCCGGAAACCTTAAACAACTTGTTTGTGGAGGTCATTCAACAAGTATCAAAATATGCTCCATTCCTCGATGACATATGCACCACAAAGGATGATGGAATAATACTTGTAATGGAGAATGCATCCACTGTTGTGCAAAGAAAGCTTCCTCTCAAACGCATAAATTTGGGAAATTTCATGTATGAGCCTGACAAGCCTAAAATGCCAAGAAGGGGAATTGGCTAGACTGAAAACAATCAATAAAGTGCTAATTGGGGGAGGCAGCCTAATTAGTGAAAGCATTGCCAAACTGCCATCCTCAGATTTGCTCTCTTTTTCTTTATCTTTTTCTTATGTTTCTTTGCTAATTGTGTTTAGTGTTTCTAAGTTCATTTAGGCTGCATAAGTTTATTTTGTTAATTAGTTCTTTTCACTTACACATGATTCTTTCATTTGGGATTAATAGCATTACATTAATGACAATGTAAGAATTATGTGTGGGGGGAAGAATTTAGGATTTTATTTAGAGTGTTTTGTTTTTTAGTCTTTTTTATGTTGTTTTTCTTTCTGATCCTTGTTTTGAAAATAACTAGATGTAAATATAATTTTTAATTTTTTTAACCCCGGTTAAATGGCGGATAACGGTACTCCGTGATTATTTAAATCGGTTCTATCAGCTACCCACAAAACTGATATTGTATATAAATTTCTCTTCCAATTTCTCTTTCAATTTTTTTCATTTTTTTTTCAGGATGGATGATATTCTCACAAGATTGCAGAAACGATTTCCTCCTTTTCCTCGAAATATTTTACTGAAGCTTTACCAAGTTCGATTTGAAAGATTAAGAATGCTTATGCACAAAGGGATTCCTGCAGACATACGTTGGATAATTGAAGCCAAGGTACGTGAAGATGAATATCTTCCTGTTTTGCATTTACCAGGTACAGGTAGAAGCACTTTTGCAAAGAAGCGACGAGCAAAGCGCATGGGTTCAAACTGCCACAAATGTGCACGATGGACGTGTAACGGTAAATGTCGTTCTATTGGGATTCCGTCCTCTAATCGAGATGATAAAATTGAATTCATTAAGGATGGACTGAGTAAGGAGAATTTGGGTAATATCCAACTTTCTCTTGAGACGCATCCTAGTGGAGACGTACAAAGAGAAATTCTTGATTTATGGCCGCAATTCCAAAGGGAATGGCAACATCTTGGGAATCTGATGTTAAAAGACCCTGTTTGCCAGCTTGTAAGAAAACTGGATGGGAAGCATATCCTCAACTCATAGAAGGCGTTTAAGCTGTTTCTGGACGTAAAACCAGAGGAAGATGTGAGCCACAATCACAACTACAATAAATGACTTCTCAGCTTTTGGTTTGATTTGCAATAACTTTATTTCGGTTTAATTTACGTGTTATTCGATTTGTGTAATTATTCTCATTTTTTTTATTTGTCTTTTACAGTTTATTTTTCTTCTCTTTTTGATTTTCTTCCTGAAATCACGCAAAAATCTTTTGTTAGGTTAACATTTTCTTCTGACAGGTCAAATACACTTTCGGCGACATTATTACTCTTGACTTTTACGGTTGATTTTTCTTCTCTTTTTGATTTTCTTCCTGAAATCACGCAAAAATCTTTTGTTAGGTTAACATTTTCTTCTGACAGGTCAGATACACTTTCGGCGACATTATTACTCTTGTCTGATTCACTACTCAGTCCTCTATATATTACACCATGTACTCATTCTCTTTCAGGCACTCGAAAAAAAAAATGGAAAGTACTTCATCCCAGCACATTAAAAAAATTTGTGTCTTTGGAGGTGCTTATCCAGGGAAAAATAACATATTCGCTGATGAAGCCATAAGAGTTGGAGTAATACTTGCCCAACAAAAGATCCACTTGATTTATGGAGGCGGTAGTACTGGTTTAATGGGAGCAGTCGCTACAACAGCACACGCCGGAGGAAGTCCAGTTCTAGGAATCGTGCCAAAACTATTCACAAGTTTTTGTGGACCTACCGTGGGTAAGGAAATACAAGTCTGGAGTGTCTCTGAACGGATAACAATCATGTACCATTCTGCCGATGCATTCATTGCTTTACCAGGAGGTCTGGGTACATTGGAAGAAATAGCTTGCGTGGCTTCTTGGTCTTCTTTGGTCACAAATAAGAAACCCATTGGTTTGCTTAATATTAATGGTTATTTTAGTAATTTGCTTTCATATTTAGATAATGCTGTGGATAATGGATTCATGTTTTCAGAGGCAAGGAGAACCATAATTTCTGCTACAACCATTGAAGATTTACTCAAAAAGCTCAAAGCTTATGAGTGTTTATCTGCTACGGTTGTTTCGCAAACGCTCGGAAAAAGAAAAAGAGATATGGACGAGCAAGGAGTGGATTGCACTTTGTCTTTGTGACATTATCTAGCATTTTGCTTGTTGTGTCTCAGTTATAATAAGTGGTTAGCAACCTCTGCAGGTAATATCTCCTAAATTCTACCTTTAAAATTTGACATTGGGGACAATGTCATATTTTAGTAGGGGGTAAGGGACATATTTTGCTAATTTAAAAAAAAAAAAAAATTAAGAAGTATTCATTCTGAACAAGGTCTGAGTAAGGGAGACTTGAGACATACCTTGTCAGTTTGATTTCTTCTTTTCAAAAAAAAAAAGTTTGTTGTGTTTTAAGCAATTTAGAAGTATTCATTCTGAACAAGGTCTGAGTAAGGGAGACTTGAGACATACCTTGTCAGTTTGATTTTAATCTTTTTATGTTTACTTGTTAATTTTTGTTTAGTATTTTAGGATTATTTAGGTTGCATGGTTTTGTTTTGTTTTGAGTCTTAGTTGTTCCTATTCTTATGTTATTAGTTCTTTTCTCTTACACATGATTCTTTCATTTGAGTTAATAGACTTACATTGAGGACAATGTAAGAATTAAGTGTGGGGGGGAATGATTTAGGATTTCTTTTATTTTTGTCTACTATTTGTTTTTCTTTATTATTATTTTTATTTATTTTTTTGTGAGTTTTAGTTCCTTTTTAATACAATGATGAGATATGAATTGCATAAGTCTAAAACAGATTTATTAGTGAGAAGATTTTCATGAGAATTGAGCTTGATGTCAACCTTTTTATGAGCCAATGTTAATATGATATGTTGATTGAGAAAGAAGCATGTTTAGACTTAATCTGACTTGTATAATCATCCTTGTGAGTTTTTGAGCCTATAATGATTGATGCATTATACAAATCAATCTAATTTTTTTCTTGAGTGCTCTTATGATTACATGATTCTCTAGAACTTGCTTTAAACCATTTGAGACTATATTGATACATGTGACAACATGAATATGATAGAGGCATTAGGATTTTTAGACAGGGCCAAACAGCCATCCCTTATTGATGTTCCAAGAGAACACACCCTTAGTGAACCAATTTGAGCCTACATTGAATAAGCTATCTCTTTGGTAACCATAACTTGTCCCTAACCTAAATATACTTATATCTTTACCTTTGTTCCAAAGATGAATTAGCATGTTTTGAGACAAGTTGCAAAGACAAGGAAGATCTATTGAAAATTTGGGTTAGAAACAAGAAATAAGTGTGGGGGGAAAAGAAAAGAAAAGTCAAGAGAAAAAGAAATGGAATACTGGAAAATACATTCCTATGTAAAAAAATATATATATATGAATCATCTCTTGAATTTGTGGAAAAAGAAAAAGATGTTACAAAGTTGTTTAGAATGAAGAAAAAGCCCAACATGAATATCCGGCCTAGGTGACTATGTACTTGTAAAGAGTTTTGAGAAGTTTCTTTGTATGATCTTATTATGTCTCTAAACTTTATGAACTCTTTGGAGCCTTTGTGATATCTTTATCCTTTTGTTATTCAACCACATTACAAACCCCTTGGCCCCATTACAACCTTGATTAAAGACCTCTTGATTCATGAAGTTGTATGATCTAAATAGTGGAGAATAGGTGGACAAGCAAGAATATGGTAGAACTGTTTTCATGAGATTGATTGAGTGTAAACACTTCACCACTACTTTAAAGAGTGAAAATCATGAGGGTATCCCATGTGAGTAGTTGAGATTAAGTTTGAATATGCACTATTTTGATTGAAATATGTTATGTTAATATTGGCTTAACTCAAACAATTTACATTCAAGCATGATTTTTTGTGAAATTCTTTAAGCTATTGATTAGTTTATAAGACTTGTTCAAAGATTGTCTCTAATTTGTATTGAAAGGATTAGGAGTAAATATTTTTAGTATATGTAGTTTATTTATATTTTAGTTTTTCAATGTTTGTGGGTATCGTTCTAGTAAACCCTCACGAGACTAAACTCGTCCACTAGGGACACCTAGGGGTTTAAAGGCTTGTGTCACATGCTAAGTGCCACCGTGATTTCCTACGAAAGTGGATTAGATTAGATTTTCTTATTTTATTTTTATTGAGTCGTTGCTAGGGACTAGCAACAATCTAAGTGTGGGGGTGTGATAACTCGTATAATTATATAGTTTTTAGTTATGTTTTATTATTGTTTTGTGTCAAATACGAGTTATTATTGTTTAGTCTAATTGTGTTTATGATCTTTTATATTTTTATGTATTTTGGTGTTTTTCACAAGTTTCTTTGAGTGATTTCAGATTACTAGAATTAAGGGCAAATCCAGTTCAGTTCCAGTTCCGACACCTTTTGCCATATCAGCTATATCTCGAGTTTCACTGAAGCAATAAGGCTGAAATTTGTAGCCATGCAAAGCTAAGAGGCATATCTATCTTTTTCATGTTTTACACTTCTTGAAACGGAGTCGTTTGCCCTAGAGAAATCGACCATCAAGTTGGCTGATGTGCAATGACGTCTGTGCTGACCTATTTTCGTATTATGCCCATATCTTCTTATCCACATCAGCAAATGAGCTGATTCCAACGGATATGGATCAGTAACTGATAGGGTAACATTTTTCTAGAAGACCATGTGATCAGATAAGGCCTTCAACATTGACAAAATCGACCATCAAGTTGGATGATCAAAATCGTCATATATGACGAAAATTGTTAGAAAATGCACCCACCTATTATACCTACCTTTGAAATTTGTAAAGCTTGTCTCTTGTCATTTAGCCCTCCAAAATGTGTATAAATAGAGGGCCTTGGATGATTGTAAGGGATCATATTGTACATTGGTAGGATATTAGCCATTGTAATAAAATTCTCTAAGTTTTCTTCTTCTTTCTTTTCTCTAGTTTTCTTTTTCTTTATTTTCTTCTTCTTCTTTCTTTCTTTTATTTCCTTCTTAGATTCTCTTTAATTTTATGTTTATGTTTACAATGCCTATGCTAGGCTAAAATTCTATTTGGTTAAGGGTGATTTCAAAGCCCTAGACATGTTTTGTGATTGATTTTCAGATTCTATCTATCATTAATTTTCTATCAAAGTTGCTTATGTTCTTCTACAAGAATTGTTCATGATGTTGTCTTGATTTATTTAGGTGTACAACTAGATAGATCTTGATAATTATCTATTGCTAGTTTAGGAGTCTTGATCCGTGTAATTGTCTTGATTTCCTATTCATAAGTGGCAATTTGTGATTAATGATTATGGTCAAGTTTTCAATAATTGCAAAGTGGAACATAACCTAAGTTGAACAATCCGAGCTTATGTGTTTGTTGCTTAGATCAACCTATCTTTCTCATCATAAAGCTGCCATTAAATTGAATTTAGAGAGCTTATTCTAGGTTGTTTAATGGTTAGAGATTAAATAGAGAGCTTGTTCTATTTAACGACAAACTAAGGAAAGATTGGGATAACATAGCTTGTTGTTATCTACGGTTGTTAACTTTGATAGTTGGTTGATATTGATAGATCTGAAATTGATTCTTAATGATGTCTAGTGGTGGAGAATGAAACCTTAACCATATTTTTCATATTTGATTCTTCTTACTTACTTGTTTTCTTACTTTTCTAGTTTGCTTATTTTTAAAAGTATATTTATTTTTATTGGCTGGTTATACCGCCTAATTTGTATATTAACTTTGTTTTATTTTTATTGGCTGGTTATACCGCCTAATTTAGTATATATATTTTTATTGGCTGGTTATACCGCCTTGCATCTTATTCGTATTATTTACTTTAGTTTAAATCTGGCTTCAAAAACCCCTTTTCTTTTATTGTTTTCTTTGAACGTAAGTTATAAACTAATAACTCATAGATTAAAACCCAATCCCTGAGGACTCGACCCTTGCTAATCATTATACTTACAATTGATCTTTTTAGTGCAAGGTTAAATAAGATATACTCTTTTGGGTGCATCACATATGAAACAAAATTCTAAGTGGACCGACTCATTATAAAACAATATGTAATTGTTATTGCATGCATGTATCTTGAGATAGTGAAGTCCAAATTTGGCCATCTTTTTCTTCATTTGGTAAAAATTATCAAGTAAATTATGACTTTCTGGCCACATCCCTTTTATCATAATCATCAAACGATTGAATCACGATTCGCTCATGTTAAATTCGAACTTCATATTTAACAGTTGTGACATAGTAGATAAAGTTGTGTGTTTTGTACATCCTGACCACAACAGTTCATCTGCTTCATTCAACAAGGAATAAAAGTTTCTTGAACTTAAATTCGGTTGATTATCTTGAACCATTGTCTTATTAACATTGTAATTACCCCCTAAATTGAGATTCAGATTTAGAGCATCCATAACCATTCTCGCATAAGGATTATCTCTTTCAACACCACTTCTCGTCTTAACTTCATCATTATGCATCCTTAATGACTGACCTTGATGACTTTCACCATGTGCATCCCAAATCAAGTAATTCTCATTAAACCCTCTATAATACAAGTGCTTACGCACTACATCAATTTCTACAAACCGATTATTCTGACACCTAACACAAGGGCATCTAATTCTATTGTCCTTTTCGTACTCGCTGTGAGCATATGTAAAAGCTAAGAACTCTTCAACTCCATTTAAATACTCATTACTAATATATTCATCTTTGTCCAACCTCCTATACATCCAAGATTTATCGTGCTCCATTGTCTAAGCCTAAGTAAGCTATCAACAATACAACAATACAATAACACAATGACAAAATAAATAGAATTCCGCAATAAACACAATAACACGATTCGCTCATGTTAAATTCAGACTTCACATTTATAAATAATTTTTTTATTTATAAATTACATAATAAATTTTATTAAGAATAATAAATAAATTTTAACATAATGTTTACAAATAATTTTTGACAAAACACAATAACACTATACGAACACATAATTAAACAAATATATTTTTTAAACATATTAAATTTTCATAAATTACATAATAAATTTTATCAAGAATAATAAATAAATTCTAACATAATGTTTACGAATAATTTTTGACGAAACACAATAACATTATATGCATACACAATTAAACAAATCTTTTTTTTAAAACATATTAAATTTTTGAAAATTACAAAATTAAACCAAGAATAATAAATAAATTTTAACATAATATTTAAAAATAATTTTCAACAAAACACAATAACATTATATGCATACACAATTAAGCAAATATTTTTTTTAAACATATTAAATTTTCGAAAATTACAAAATTAAATAAAATGAAAAAAAAAATTACAGCTTGATTTGATGGAGATGGTGATTCCACGCTAAATCTGCACAAACAAAGAAAATTGGTTAAAATTATTTCAACAAAAAAATATCAAAGAAAGAAGAGAGAAGAGAAGAGACATACCAGATGCGATGGTCGGACGATGACGGCGGGTGGCATGCTAGGACGACGGACGGCAGGGGCGGAGCTGGTTGGGTCTCGGGAGGCGCGGGGATAGGGGAGGAGAGGAAAGAGAGAAAAGGGAAAGAAGTCTCGGGCATTTAATTATGCCCGAGACTATTACCGACGGAATTTCGTCAATAACAACGAAAATTCTGTCAGTAATACTTTTGACGGTTTTTCAGACTCCCTCCATCGATAATAGAGAATTTCGTCGAAAAATAATTACCGACGGAATTTTCGTTGAAAATCTATTTCCGACGGAGGTTGCCTATTACCGACGGAATATCCGTCAGTAATACATTTTTTACCATTATTTTTATTTTTTTTATGTTTCTTTTTTTGTTTATTTTTCTTTTTATTTCTTAATTATAAGATTTTGTGTATTCTTTTTATCGACGGAATTTTTCGTCGTTAATAAACCTTATTCCGTCGGTAATACTCTGGCGGGAACCGATTAGATTCCCTCCAAATTATTACCGACGGACATTACCGATGGAAAATTTCAGTCGTAAATATTTCGTTGGTAATACAAAATTTTCGTCAAAAATAGTCCACAATTTCGTAGGTAATACTCAAAAACATTATCGATGGAATTCCGTCGATAATGTTATAAATTCCGTTGGCATTGTGGACTATTTCCGACGGAAAAAATCTGTTGGAAATAATTCCGTCGCTAAATGATGATTCTCTTGTAGTGGGTTGGACTCGAAAGCATTTCACCAGAATTTTTTTTTTTTATCAAAATCATGCATATTCTATATCAAAAATCAAACATGTGGTTTTGATACCAATCTAGATTATCATGTATAATGAAAATGAAATGCGGAATATAAAACTTGCAGATTTGTTTGAGGAAGAATGACTTGATTTATTGATCGAGAACAAAATCACAATGTGAAAGTTGTTTGTTAGCCACCGCCTAAGTTCCTCATAAAGTTGCAAAGAATTTAAGAGTGATGTTCTTTGTTTCAAAGAAAACTTATCTATCTTCCTTTTCTTTTTCTAGCCAAATATATTGTTCTGATTGAATTTCTCCTAGGGAAGTTACTTCTTCCACATCTCTTATAATTGTTGACAGTTCAAATTTATTTGAAATGTCCAAACAGTTATCACATATTGGAGAGAACATATACAAATTGTCATTGATAGTTGTTCCATCAATTTGGATCGAATTTCACTCGTTATGGACCGATCCAACACCAAATTTCAACAATAACAATCGGCTAAAAAAGTGAAACAATCAAGAGTTTGACTACTTTAAATTTAAAAAATTGACGACATTTTAGGATTCACTTAAATTTTCTCCAACTGAAATATTATGTAGTAGTAGTACTAGTAGGTCACATTCAAAATATTATGTGGATATTTGCCTAGTTTCAGCTTTAATATATATATATATATATTGTAATATGATCAGACATATTAAGTTTTATGTGGATTTAATTAATCTCTTCCTCAAATAATTTTAAGAGCACATTTTTTCGTTAAATTCAAAATTATCCATAAACCCCTCCACTTAGCAACTGAACTTACTGCATATTGGGGTTATGGCTGTATAATATACCATCAAGGAAAAGAAAATGTGGCCAAATTTTAAATAGGCATGACTATGAGTAACGCCGAACACGGCAAAGCCAGTTTTTTAAAAAGGGGCGCCGCGTGATGTCTTGTATTCTTGTAGATTTAGGGGGAAGGGGACCACACCACACGACACGCTCTCTCGAAAATCAAAATCAGGAGGAAAAAATGGAAAATTTAAAAAATATATATAGAATGGACCAAACCAAAAACATTTCAATGTTTTGTCACTACATTCTTTGTCCTAAACCTTAGCCATAGATTTTTTCTTCATCATAATCAAACAATCAGCAAAACTTAATCAACAATCATTGCTCATTAATTATCTAGACCTATCTTTATTATTATTATTATTATTATTATATGTAATAATGTTAAGCATTTTACTTAAAATTATAATCAATTCAAATTTAACAGGCTTCCATCACGTGTAAGTGGAGATAGAAAAACTTATCATGTAACAAACTCGAAAGAGATAAGTAGGAGTAACATGCAAGAATAACAAAATAAAATCTGGATTCTAATATCATGTTAAGTATTCAACCTAAAACTAATTATTAATATATGAAGATATTCAATTTAAATATAAAATCACAAATAATCTAAATTAATTTTAATTGAAATAGAATATCATCATTTTAACAAATATAATCCATGCTATTGTACATACCTAATTTGGTGGTTAGTCTTGTGAGTCGTGCCCATGAGCTGTCGCTTTTGAACATAATTATGTTTTCAATCTTACTTTAATTATTTTCCCTTTCTAATTTTTTTTTAATTAATATATGTTCTCATGACCTACTTAGCTAGTTAAGTTTGAGTAAAACATGCTTCTCATGTGTGGGAAAAAATAATTAAAAATATGTTTTATCTAAAAGTTTTGGGCAAAGTAAATGTTTGTGGACCGAAGATGCTTTCTGACTTAATTCCCTTAGACGTTATTGCTTGAAAGTAAGAAAAAACACGTTTACTACTATTTTCTTTTTCTTTTTTTCTTTTGTTAATATCATGACTAATTTATTATATGTTTTTTGTTTAGAATATTTTAGAAAATGAAAGAAAGAAACTTACAAACAAGCTTCTAGATGATGAGCTGTATGTTCAATGTAGATTTACGTATAATCAAATGTTTATATTATCCAATATATAAATTTTGCTGTTTTTGCAGCAAGGAGAAGGTGGCCACGTCGTTACCTTGGTTTTTTTTGTGGGCCCCACTTTGTGGACCCCACTTTGTGGACCCCACTTTGTGGACCCCACTTTGTGGACCCCACTTTGTTTTAGTTGTTTTTTTTTACCCCATTTTATGGACCCCACTTTGTTTTAGTGTAGAGAAAAAAAAATGGTAGAAAAAAAAAACGAAAAAAAATTTGTGTATTCGTGTTATTTTTTGTGTTTAAAAAAATTTGTGTATTCGTGTTATTTTTTGTGTTTAAAATATTATATATTTATATAAATACCCCACTTTGTTTTAGTGTAGAGAAAAAAAATGGAAGGAAAAAAAAAGCGAAAAAAAATTTGTGTATTCGTGTTATTTTTTGTGTTTAAATATTTATATAAAATTTTACACGTTGATAATTCGTTTTATATATATTTTAAACGTTAGTGCATTCGTATCGTGTTTGTGTTATTTTTCTTATTTTGTGTTTGTGAAGTGTTCGTGTTCGTTTTTTTTCAAAGTATTATAAATTTTTATACGTTAATAATTCGTTTTATGTATATTTTTAGACGTTCGTATATTCGTGTCGTGTTCATGTTATTTTTTGTGTTCTGTTTTAATTATTTTTCATTTTTGTGTTTGTGTTCATGTTATTTTCCGTGTTGTGTTTTACTTTTCTTTTCCTATGTTATGTTCGTGTCGTGTTTCAATTCATTTAATATTTTACATAGTTTTTCATTGTGATTCAATTTAGAGAAAAAATTGTGTGTTCGTGTCGTATCTCAATTCATGACATATTTTGCATGATTTGTCGTAGTGATTCGATTTAGAGAAAAATTTGTGTGTTCTTGACGTGTTCGTATTTTTTTCCCCTTCAAAGTATTATAAGATTTTACACGTTAATAATATATATAAAGTACTATAAATTTTTACACGTTAATAATTTATTTTACGTATATTTTTACATGTTCGTGTATTCTTATTGAATTTTTCGTGTTGTGTTTTAATTATTTTTTCTATGTTGTGTTCGTATCGTGTCTCAATTCATTTTATATTTTACATAGTTTATCATTGTGATTCAATTTAGGATCAAATTTGTTTCCCTTAGATTTATCTATTAAGCTGACTTTATAAATTTTTATAACTTTAAATTGTTATGACAGTTCTCTTTTGCTATTTTAAAAAATATTAATTTTTTTGTTTAATTATTAATTTTTGTTTTTAAAAATGTTGTGATCGTATATTTAACATTTGATTTCCGCGGCATCCCGCGGGGGTTTAATCTAGTTATTATTATTATCATACACAACTTTGTTTCTAACGCACTATATATATTATTTTAAGTTTTTAACCTCTCCTTAAATCTTACAACGAAAACATTACGTGAATCTTTTTGAACTCACAATCTTTAAAAATTGATTCAATATACATGTCATCTGAATTAATACTCAATCAGCAATTTACCAAACATTTTGAATCCTTGTTTTTATAAATTGGATATCAAATGTTATTTAAATTTGATTTTTTTTTAATGATTTTAAATATACATTCTCTTATTTTAATTAATATGTTATATTTAAAATTGTATTAAAATCTTTTTTACAAGAATCAAACTGGAATCATGATTAATAAGAAAGTGACATCTCATCATACAAGCATGCTATTGCAAAAGTCATATGGACAAGAAGAAATGGGACAAAGAGAAAAGAAAAAAGCATGACATTAATAAGGAAAAGAGAATTTAAAATTTAATTCGATCAATTTATACAATTAATTTGAAAAAAAAAAAAAAAGATATTTAACAAATTTAAATTTTGAATTCCTTGTCCATAAATTATGATCCAACTTGGGTTAATATTACTTGGTGACAAGGGTATCGTCATTATTACGTTATAAAAAGTGAACATGAAAAAAGGACTGAAAAGAAGCAACGGCTATATATAGTGGGTGGCAGTGGTTGTTGTTTTTTTTTTTTTCCTTCTTTCTGGTTTTTAAAACTGTTTCTTCATGGGTGTTTGGTGCTCTTCTCCATGGTTACTTTAACGTGTGGCCAAGGAGATTCTTTATACCTATATCCTTGAGACTGTCAGGCCTCGAATTGCAGTCCAGAGATCAGGCCCCAGAAGCAAAAGGTTTAAAGTTTCAACCTTTTTTCTTTCTTTTTGTGCTCATTTTTTCTTTCTTTCTTTCTTGTCTTGCATTTTATCATCTGAATTATATTGTGATCATGGTCATGAAAAAGAGAACTCCTTTCATGGTTTTTGGCCTTCTTTGATGCCCTGGCTATTAGGGAATTGTTTCAACTTTCGTTCTTTTCTCTGAAAATACTGGTATACTAAGCATTGCAAAAATGCAAAGTTAACGGTTTTAGCCTCACATTACTCAGAGAAAAGCATTATTTACATCAAAGATTTCAACATTTCCTACCCAGTTATTTAATTAATCAAAATTCATTGTTGAATCTTTGTTAAGAAGCTGTAAATCTGCTGTATATGTCACTTCTGGATAATGCGATTCTACCATACTTTAAAAGTATTTATTTCTGTTATTTGAAATCATTTTAGAAAGCTTTCAACTTTACAAGATATATGTATTCTGGTTTACCCAATCCAGACCCAGTAGCAGCTCCTTTTCTTTTTGGTGCCGACTGCCGACGATATATAGTGTAGTACTAAGCTATTTAGTAATTAACAACAATTTAATGCTTGAATTGGCAGAATGAGTGGGTCTGGTGCAGCAGTTGAAGCTACTGTGATACATATAAGTTCAAGCAACTCTGAGCTTGTTCAGCGAGTAAAGGCATCATTTGAGCCAAAGAATAATGTAGATTGTTGTGAAGAAAGGAAGAAGTCACTTTTAGCCAGATATTTTTATGGCATCATCTTCCTGATAACTAATCTTACCGCCTGGTTCATTCGTGATTATGGGCAGACTGTTTTCCCTCGACTGTATTGTGAGTCAAATTTTCCCTTTCCTTTCCTTTCCTCACAACTTCAACTTTTGGTTTCTATCCTTTGTTGAGTCATGACTCTATTAGCTAGAATCTTGATTATAGCAACTCACCATCTAGCTTCCATCTCAGGATTCATCTTTTTAATCTCAAATTATGGGTCCTTTAATTTCAGCATATACTCCCTGTTGTAACTAAAATGCGGCCATTACGCAACGTAAACGTCGTAACGTAAGGGAAATTGAGATTTTCATATTGCATTTTATCCGTTACGTAATATTCGCGACATGATCAAATTCCTTGAAACACTACCAAATTCACGTCCGCGACAACCGCGACGCGTTACATAACGCCCGCGATACCGCTACCGCATCCGCCACAAAATCCGCATCCGCGATTTAAAACTATACCCTTAGATTTTCTTAATCTGGTACTGATATGTGCTGTTGTTGAAGAAATTTCTTGTGAACATGGTTAAAAATATTTAATTACATGTTCTATGTTTCTTTTCCATATTTTTGTACAGATAAAAAAGCTTGCGGAATCAGCGGACTTGATTGTTTTCACACACTGGGAGTTCTTCGTGTGAGTTTAGGATGTTTTGTATCTTTTTATTAACAGTTTTTCAAATTTACTCCATTCCTTCCACATGAAAGTCTCAACTTTCTGTCATTATATTGTGGATTGAGAAACTGGAAGCTGGTATCTTACTCTTTGGATCTTTTATTTATCAGCTGTCCTTGATGATTATACTCCTCTAATCTGCTGCATTGTCTCTTTGAGGATGCTAGCTTTTGGGTGAATTAGGCTCCCTTCGTTACTTTTTTATCCATTATTTTTCAATACACTTATAATCACCAATTGAGTATTCACATATGTAGGAGGCACCTATAAATTATGGAAGTCAAACTTATGAATGGTGATTAAAGGTGTATTGAAAAGTAATGGACAGAAAAATAATGAAGAAGAGCTGGATAAAAAATCCAATTCCTTTCACATCTTTCTTATGTTTGGTAGGAAGAAAGAAAAATAGAGAGAACGGAAAAAGTAAGGAAAGAAAAAATGAAATAAAGAGAAAAAAAAGGGAGATCAATGATGAAACTGTCAATAAAATGATTTGAGTAAAAAAAAATATATTCCTTTCAATTTTGGAAGGAATACGTTTGGAGGAAAGGAGAATGGTACTAAGAAAAGGAAAAAAAAAGAAACATTATTTTACTTTCACTTCCTTTCCTTCCTTTTTCTTTTCCTCCTACCAAATATAGTTAAGGGTTATGTTATTTAGATTTGGGTTGAGTGTCGGATACGGGTATATGTCCGACATGGGTGTGCTCAATTTTTTTTAATTTTTTTCATATATTTGAAGGATCGTACCCTCATACCTATGTCTGAATATGTGTCGGATATGGGTGTCGAATACGGATACTTCAAAAAAAATGAAGAGTCGAAGTAACAGAGGTTAAAGGTATTGTACTGGTGTTTGGATATAATGCTAGATTCGGGTGTCAAGAATATGTTTGAACCCAATAAACAATTGTAATATTAGAAAAAAAAAAAAAAAAAAGTCTGATCTTAATGATTAGAAGTATGAAGCATCCAACCTAAAATTAATTAGCTAAACCAATTGGCTATAAGTAGAGAAACTCAACTTGATTATAAATACCGCAGGAAATCCAGGACTTAACATTCGCAGCATAACACAAAGTATGCAAACTTTCAGAGCTTACCATTTACTCTGTTTCTAATGAACTCTGTTATCTTTGTTCTGTTACTCATTCCTTGGATTCTTTACTTTCCAATCTTTGAAAATTGGGTTCCTTGATAAAGAATTCAGATATTTTTCTTTCTCATGTTTCTTACCACATTTAGTACAAGAAAATTGTACGAAGCTTGCAATAAATGGCACTCAGGATGGTGGGCGCTGAAGTTTTTCCTAGTGGTTGTATCAATGGTGGTTCCATTCTTCCTCCCTCCTGGTTTGATTCAAATATATGGTATGTTCTCTTTGGAAGCCAAATCTAAGAACTTGAAAATGTAAGCATGCTAATATGAATATATGAACCAGAGCTGAACTTAAACATTTAGATCATGAGGAGCTATCATCTACAAACTCCAAAAAAGATGTTTCTTTTTCATTGAACTTCTAGTTTTTCATGATACCATAAATTAAGGAGCTTATTTTCTCTTTCTTGCAGGAGAAGTTGCTCGCATCGGTGCAGGGTATTCTTTATACTTCCAACCTTTAATTTAACAGCTTTTCATTTTCTGAAATCACCCTCAACTATAATCTTCTTTGCATCATGGTGCAAAACTGTAATCTAATATTACAACCATTTAAAGTGTCCTAAAGTAACCTGCCTTCCTGATTCAATATACTTGGTATAATTTCATACTTTCTTCCCCTAATTACTTAAAGTATGCCTCACATTACACAGTGTATAGTTTCACAGCAAAACTGAATGAATTTATTACTTGCATGAAGAAATAGGAGGTTTTAATTTACTACATTGGAGCAGAATAACAACATAAACTATTAGAAGGACATGGAGAGGGCTTCAGTTAGCAATCAAAAAAAAGTTTTATTGTTTTATTTTCAAACTCCTGAAAGAATTGACAGCAATGCCAAGGCATTTTGTTTTTACTTAAGAATTGACAGCAATGCCAAGGCATTTTGTTTTTACTTATACATTAGCTTCTGAGTATAAGATTAAATATGTAGTTTTCTGCTCATATGATATAGGATTTTTCTCCTTCTGCAACTTGTAAGCGTGATTGAGTTTATCAGATGGTGGAATAAATACTGGGCACCTGATGAGCAAAGTAAACAAAGGTATTTTCTCCCTTCTTAAGGCTATATATCATTGAGATTAGGAAGTTTCTCTCTTATCACAAAGTCTACATATCCTTAAGATCATTTGCTTTCCAGTAATATTAGTGTATGCTAGGTAAAACAAAAGCATAGGTATTTAGACATCATTTGTTTCCCTTGAAGAATGATAAGTATTTCTGCTTCCAAAAGGAATAGTAAGTATTTCTGCCTCCAAATGAAAGAGGAAAGAAGATTTTCATGAAAACTTCTGAAAAAGATGATGATTTTAAACACTTTCTCATGGAGTTGTACAAAAAGTCATAATTGCGCATCAGTTAGTTTGGTGATGAGGAATGGAAAAACATGGTCGGTACAATGATTATAATGTTTATCCTCATTTCGGATGGTCCACTGAATAACAAAGTAGAAAAGAATCATTACATAATGATTTTGTCTTTGTGATGCCTATCAAGATAGAACATCCTTTTTCAGGAAAGAGTGCAGCAACTTGGTGTTGAATTAACTCTATGGGTGGTGGGATAGGAACGTGTAATGCAAAAAGAAAATAGAATACATGGAATATAACTTATCAAAGTATGATTCTGTTTTTGTCTTAAAGAAAGAAATAAAGATAAAAATTCAGAATTAACCGATAATGGAACCATCTTGCTGTCCGGATGCAGATTCAATATGCACTGCCAATATCAATTGCCCTACATAAACCTTCTGACTTGCCTATGTAAAACTGAATGTGCTAAAAGTTTAATCTTATCAAGTAATTAAAATGATAGTAATATAATTTATGGATATGATAACCTTTTTGGCCTTTTTCATTTTCTTAAAATTGAATAAGTATTTGCTAACGAATCACTATCTTCTTTTCCTTCAGCAGTTGCTCCATTGCATTATTTACCTCGACCATTTTTTACGTTGCTTCCATCTGTGGAATTGTGTCCATGTACTATTTTTATGCCCCAAGACCATCATGTTCTCTCAACATATTCTTCATTACATGGACTGCCATTCTGCTCATAGTGATGATGGCTATGTCCTTGCATTCAAAGGTATGCTTCTCAAGGAATCAGTTTCTTTGAAATATCATTCATTGCTCCCTGAGGATTTTTCAGCACTTTTTCCGATGATACAGACAATATAACCTCTGTTGAGAAAGGGGAAGAAATTACTAGCATTAAAGATTTGCAGGCATAAAGATGATGATCGATATCATGTAACACATTTGACAGTGTGTTATGTCATTTCCATGATGTTTTGGCTCTTCTTCTCCATGGTTAAAGTGTGGATCATCATCCCCTATCTATGACATATGAAACATGCAAACCTACTAAATATGATTGCTATGGAACTTTATGTGTTATTTTCTTTTTTCTGTTGTGACATTTGCATCATAACTTCATCTAATAACTCACTTTTCCGTGCTAAAGATTCTATTCATCTAAAATGATTTGATATAAAGAGTATTACTATTTCATGCTTAATGCAGGTTAATCGAGGTCTTTTATCTTCAGGAATTATGGCTTCTTATGTTGTTTTCCTCTGTTGGTCTGCTATTAGAAGGTTAGGACTTGCTCATCCTGCTGCAATGAATTGAGTTTAAGCTCACCCTATATGAGCTAGCATGCATTTCTTGCTTCAAAGTTTTATGTTGTGCATTAATAACACTAATGAAAACCAATTTATTGATATATGGATGACCTTATTTCAGTGCCTATTGTGGATGGACATACTGATACACTTATATGGCCCTACTTGTGTTTTAACTTTTAATAGTTAGATAGATATATGTGTTTACCTTTAAGATCAAGGGCTCAAAAGTTAGCAGGAAGAAGAGTAATTGCACAGTATATGCTTTATTAAAATGTCACTATGAAGGCTAAACTTAACTGCAATTTTTGAAATTTGGTTTAACTGTATATCTCGGCTAGTAGAGTATCTTGTAAATGTATTGCATCTTCTGCAAATGTCACCTTAAAGGAAGTCCAAGTTTTCTCTACATTTTCTACTACATTATGATCCATTTTTCCATTTTAGTGTCCAATTTATGTTATTGTTGAAGATTACAGGAGCAAGTCACTCAGTTTCATTGTTTGAGGGTCAATACTTGCGTCATAATGGTTCAATTCCAACTGTCACGTTAGTACCTTAGCAGTAGTATCTTGTCCAGATTGCCAATGCTTCTTCTGTTTTATGCATACTAATTTTTCTTTCCAGATGCTGATATTTTAGGTGTGAAATACTATAATCTGCTTCAGGTTTCTCATAATATGCATCTCTAGCTATTAAACAAAATTTTGGTCAAGTTTTGATGATATCATATCAATTCCTAACTTCCACTAAGTTGGAAGACCTTCCATGGTCTAAAGTTGATTTTTTATTCTTTTTCTGGTCAAATGACTCTAATTCCTGCATGCTTTAATACGATGTGCCTTAACAGAAGAAAAACTGACATCTGGTTTGACCACATATGGCTTTTCAGTGAACCGGCTGACGAAAAATGCAATGTACAAAACCCAAAAAATGGACATGGTGATTGGACCACCATACTTGTAAGAGTTGGCAATTCTTTTTCCCAACTTTGAGTAGTATATATTTTCTGCAATTATAAATCTTGTATATCAGACTTGTCAGCCTAAACCATAATAAAGTTGCAAGCAACTTTTGTCAAGAATTGATGCATTTTTTGAATTTCTCTCTTAGCCTCCTGCTGCTTTTATATTTCTGAGTGTTTTAGTCTTGTTTTTTCCCCTCATTTTCAGGGGTTCCTGATTGCAATAGGTGCCATTGTCATGGCAACATTTTCTACGGGGATTGATTCAAAATCATTTCAGGTAAATTACTCCTTTGTCCAGGCTTAATTGCATTTGTTTCAGGTTGTTAGCAGAGTTTTAAGCATCTATGTTGCTCCGACTCTTCATTTTTTTGAAGTACTCGTGTCCGACGCATATCCGGACATAGATATGGGGATATGACCCTCCAAGGACCCTCCAAATACATAAAAAAAAATTTGAACATACCCGTGTTTGACACATACCCGTATCCGACACTCAAGATAGTTAAGCATTATCAGTAAAGCCACAGTTCTCAGGCAGTATAAAAGGAAAAATAAACCATTCTTGCTACCTTCTAGGTTGCAAAATTAAATTTCTGAATATTGGTGTTTCCAGTTTCCATGGATTCAAAGAGTGCTAATGTAATGTTTAACCAATATTTTTGGTAGTTCTGTTTTGATAAGAAATACTTAGCAGCTCTTATGCTTTTCCAGTTTCGCAAAGATGAGGTGAAACTAGAGGATGATATCCGTTATAACTATGGATTTTTCCACATGATATTCTCCTTGGGGGCCATGTACTTTGCAATGTTATTCATCAGCTGGAACCTGGAAAACTCAGCAAGCGAGTAAATATATTACTTGCACAATTTTTCTAATACTTTTATAGTGTATATGCTTATACTCACTTTACAACAATCAGATGGAGCATTGATGTTGGCTGGGCAAGTACATGGGTGAAAATCATCAACGAGTGGTTTGCAGCCACGATATACAGTAAGTGAATCCATATTATCCATTTTTTTTCCACCCTACCAAGCAAAATCTTAGTTTTTGGAAGTTATCTGCCAGAAGTTGTGTGATTATAGAGTCATCTGAAAATAGCTTGATGCCACCAACTATCAGCATGAAGGGCAAACAAAAGCATTGCAAGCCTTTTTCTTTATCATTCTTTTGAAATTTGGTTCAAGGGTCTTTGAGAGCTTAGACTATGGAGAAAAAGACTTTATCCTTTATTTCTTTTTCTTTTATGCAGTGTGGAAGTTGATTGCTCCCGTTGTGAAGCAACCTAAGGTCATGAACAATGAGGAGTCCATGCAGCAGATAAATAACTCAAACTCCCCATGATTTTGTTTGGCTATTAAGATTGTACCACATCTCCATTGTTTATTTCTTCATTCTTTCCCCCATTTTTTTTATGGGATGGTTGTACTAGTCCAATTTGTGCTTCAAGCTATGTAAAATACAAGCAAGAATTCAGAAATCTATACCATGATTATATCGAGAATGAGTTTTTTGAATTCAGAAATCTACACATTTCCATAATGAGTATAACTCAACAGCTTCATCACCAATTTGAAATCAAAACAACTCCACCCAATCTAATATTTCTAAATTAGGATCCAAGGCAGACTCACTTGAGATCTTCATCCTTTGTTTTCAAGATGTTCAATGGATTATCGGCTTCTGTTTCCTTATGCAAGCAGCAATAATCATGGCTGCAGTTGGCCCTGCAACAGTAACTGGGAAAGAACCGATTCTTGAGTTATATACGCATGACATTCTCGGAAGCAGACCAACAGCAAGGCCTGTAACTGGCTTGCTAAGGAACATATCTAGTGGTCATTTATACCCTTTGCTGAGCAATTAGGGTTCCTTCCCCCAGCAGGCGGGGTAGCTATCCCCAATGCTAATGCTGCCGTTCCCACTGTTAATGACATAAACGGTATTCCATTTGGGACGGACTTGGGCGGTACAGCTTTTGCAGGAAAACTAAATAATCAAAATGTAAATCCTCAACTGCTGGGACCTGATGGCTAGGGACTAGGATTTGGAACAATAACTGTTATTGATGATATATTGACCTCTAGTCCGGAGTTGGGATCACCTATGTTGCTCCGACTCTTCATTTTTCTTCAAGTACCCGTTTCTGACACACGTGTCCGAGGGTATGGAGATATAATCTTCCAAAGACCCTCCAAATACATAGAAATCTTGAAAAAAATTTGAACATACCCATGTCCGACACTCACACCCAAGTCCGAGTAGTATAGGGGATCACAGGCTGTAGGCAAAGCTCAAGGAGTATATGTAGCGTGCTCAGCAGATGGAACTACACAAATGATGGCATATAGCCTGCATCATCTTTCATCTCATGGATTTGGTGGAAATTAGAAGGTCCTACAGTGTGGAGTGGTTGGATATAGCTGAACAAGTGAAGCAAAAATTCACCAGACTTCTTAAGTTGGACCCTGCCTGACTTAGTTGTTGCAGTGCAGGATCCCTGACTGTAGGCAAAGCTCAAGGAGTATGTATATCTTAAGCATCCTCTATACTTATCCACAAGGAAGACTTCACTTCTTATTAACTGCCAATGGGTGAAAGAAAACTTTTTCTTCTTAGTGCACTAGTTATGGCAAATAAGAGTATTCCATCCGCTTAAGTCAAAAAGCATATTCCTGCAACAACTAAGTCAGACAGGGTCCAACATAAGAAGTCTGGTGAATTTTCTCTTCACTTGTTCAGCTAGATCCAACCACTCCACACTTTAGGACCTTCTAATTTCCAGCAAATCCTTGAGATGAAAGATGATGCAGGCTAAAAACCTGCAATGCACAATTAAGTTATATGCAGGTGGATTTCGGACAACATATTATTATTCTTCATAAAATTTGGTGAATTGGATAGGTTTTGCTTCCTGAGTTGACTGTAAAAGGCTAGAAATTGCCAGAAGGTTGGAATGACTCAAGGTGCCTCAGGGGAAAACATGATCACAAATTAGTAAGCACAGCTTCAAGATGGAACGATCGACACTCGTTCCAAAACTTGAAGTTCAGACGTCAAATATAAGGTCAGGATGGAACTGGCATGATGCTTGGGTGCCAGAAAAATGAAAGAAAAAATGAAACATGCCAAGAATAGAAGCCATAAGGTTATAAATTCTTACAATTATTGATGCTTAACTGGAAATACTACTTAATAAAAGCTTTGCACCCATCTAAACTTCTAAATTTCAACTCAATATCAGCATAAACAATCAGGAATCACTTGCATCCCATTGCTGAGGGAAGTTTAGCTTTGACAATCAGAACATTTCAGAAAAATCCCAAATGGAAGCCAAACAAAAACAAACAATTTGCCTTTCATTTCAAAAACAATGTGGCTTCAATCAAAGGACTGCAATGTTCAGAGAGATTTGAAGATAATCAGATTGTATTGTTAATTATTTTTACCAAAAACAGAAGAAGAAAAAAATCGAAGGAAATCTATCACATAAAATTCTGCATGGTATTGGTAGTGACGATATTTTATTTGATTGAAATGCTAACTGAAACACCAAGAACAGAAAAATAGAACGACTATCTCCCCATAACTAATGTAACACCAACAACTTCACCACCACAAATCCTTCCAACAACTCCATAGCCTGATGCTTTCGTCTCTAAGTCTATTTAAAGAGGAAGCTTCATAATGTCTGACATACTAATCTCAAAAGGCTTCAGTGCAGCAATTCTTTAGCAAAACCAAAGACACTCAGAAAAACATTACAAAATGTCCAAGCAACTATCCCCAGTTTTCATTACATTGCTGATTGCTGCTGTCTACATGGTAACATGTTTTGCAGCAGTTAACCCAGCAGCAGCCACAGCAGAAGAACCCGTCCTTGAGTTCTACATGCATGATATCCTAGGAGGAAGTAGCCCCACAGCTCGACCAATAACTGGATTACTAGGAAACATCTACAGTGGTCAGGTACCTTTTGCTAAACCAGTGGGATTCCTCCCCCCACAAGGTGGAGTTGCAATCCCCAATCCCAATGGTGCTATTCCTACTGTCAATGGCATCAATGGTCTCCCTATAGGAACTGGCTTAGCTGGTACAGCTTTTGCCGGCAATCCAAACCAAAATGGAAACCCTCAGATCCCTCTAGGACCAGATGGCTTGGGACTAGGATTCGGAACAATCACCGTCATCGATGACATACTCACAGCCAGCCCTGATTTGGGGTCACAGGCAATAGGGAAAGCTCAAGGAGTTTATGTAGCCAGCTCAGGAGATGGAACAACCCAAATGATGGCATTCACAGCCATGATTGAAGGCGGAGAATACAACGACAACCTCAACTTCTACGGAGTGTACAAGATTGGAAGCATCATGTCACATGTATCAGTGACTGGTGGAACCGGCAAGTTTAAGAATGCTTGTGGACTTGCTGAGGTTCGACCACTTATACCACCTGGTCAACATGTCACTGATGGTGCTGAGACATTGCTGAGGATTACTGTTCATCTCAAATACTAAAAAATTGCATGTTGTCTTGCAAATTATGTATCTGGTTGTGTGAAAAATGAAACATGGTCTTGCTTTCCACCTTCAATCTTTCAATGTAACAATTACAAAGTTCAAAAGATTTCTAGTTTGATTTATAAATCTCTTAAACTCCTTCCATTCACATATATATATATATATATATATATATATATATATATATATATATATGGCAATGGCTAAATAAATATGAAAAATCAAATACAGATTTTGCCCCTGTCAACTCTTGAAACTAAAACTTGGAATAAAGGAAGGCATAACTAGTAAAAATGTAGGAGTAGGTTGTTATCTTACAAGGCAGTGATTTTAACACGAGAAACGACAGCCGTTTGATCAAGTCCATGGAGAGAATCAATCAAGTGCATCCGCAACGAAGCCGGACCTCTTGCCATCTCCATCCCGAGCTCGCCCGCAACGCCGAAAACGGCCAACGCGGAAGCCGTTGCTTCCAAAGCGTGCGATGGATCAATTGCGACAAAAGCGGCGATCAACGCGGTAACGGCGCATCCAGTGGCCGTGATTTTCTGCATCATCGGCACGCCGTTTCGAGCTCCAACGACTCGATTCCCATTGGTGACGAAATCGACTGCCCCCGACACCGCCACGACGGCACCGCTGGAATTAGCCAAGGATTTCGCGGCTTCAACGGCGTCGGTTGAATCGTGAGAGCTATCTACGCCTTTGGTGGACCCCAAGGAAGCGTTAGCCAACGCAATGATTTCAGAGGCGTTCCCTCTGATAACGGTAGGCTTAAGGGAGATAAGATCCAAACACGCCTTCAACCGAAAACCGGAAGCACCGGCGGCGACAGGGTCGAGGACCCAGGGTTTTTTTAACTTGGAAGCCAACTCAGCGGCGACTTTCATGGCCGGTAGCCAGTTGTCAGAGAGAGTTCCTACGTTGATGTAAAGAGCGTGGACTTGAGGGGTGAAATCTGGGGAATCGTTAGAAGAGTGGAGCATGGCAGGTGATGCACCCGCGGATAAGAGAGTGTTGGCCGTTAGATCCATGGAGACGAAATTGGTGATGCACTGGATTAACGGTGTTTGAGTGCGGACTGAGCTGAGGTGGGCCCATGCTTTTGGACCCCACTGGCTCTGTTCTTCAGCTTCCATTTCTGTCTTCTCTCTCGAGCTCTTCTGGCGTCTTTCTACTATTACTGACTCACTCTCGACTCGACTCCACTCTTCAGCCGATTTCTCAATCTATATCTTTTCCTGAAGACAAGTTGATTGGTCAGCGCAGCGGAACCGTGGTGGACCCATAATCCACAAGATATTGGCTTTCCCCGTTGAAACATTTTTGAGTAAATTTAAAAAATATATCATCAATAATACAATAATTGTTAAAAGATATAATGATTAAAAATTATTTTAAAAAAATAAAAATAAAAAATTATTATAAAAAAAATTATAAAGATAAAATTACTCTTAATAAAAAAAAATTTCTCTTCTTTTTTAATTTACTTTTTTAATTTAAAAATTTTTTTTAAAAATAATTTTTTAATTTTAGAAAATAAATATTTAGATATATTTTTTAATTAAAAAATTTTAAATAATAAAAATAATATTTCTAAAATTAATTTTTTTTTTTAAAATTTAAAATTTTTAAAAAAATAAATATTTAAATATTTTATTTTTTAAATTTATTTTTAATTAAAATTTTTTAAAAAATAATATTTTCTTAATAGGAGTAGAAAGGAAAAAGAGGTTTCTTCATTTAAGGCAATTTTGTTTTTACAATTTCCTTTCTAATAATTTTTAACTTCTTCATTTCTCTTTTTCAAATAACTCTTATCCATTAGACTATTTAACAATTATTTAACTATTGAGAACATGTTTTTCAGATTTACCCAACATTTTTCCTCATTCTTCTCCATCGTCGATCACTGAATAATCCACAAGGGTTCGAAATCGAGACCTCTTGCTTAAGCGACTAGAGTCATTTCCACTCAGGCCAATCTTCGTTGGTATTCATCTTTCTTTTTGTTCTTATATATAGTGTTTTAATACTTAAATAATTTTTTTTTTATTGTAAATATGTTAAACATTCATTCATTTCAACCAATCTACTATTAGAGAGCGTAAAAATGATCACTTTCAATGGAATCTAATTGGTGAGAATGTGATTCCCATGTTTGGTATGCTAAAAAAGATTCACTTTTCTGATAATATAATTTTCCCTTGAGAGTTACTTTCCCACGGCATTGGAATGTGATTCTCATGAGGAGAGGTGGGAAAGTAATTTTCCTATGTAGTTGGAAAGTTAAAAAAATGTTCAGACAAAATTACCCTTCTTTCTATTTGGTTTAAAATTACCAATTAAAATATTATTTTTAAATATTTTGTACAAATATTTGTTAATAATAAATACCATTGAAATATTGAAATATATTTAATTTACATTCAGCCTTTTAATTTTTCAACTACATGAGAATAGTTTCGAAAAATTATTATTAACAAATATTTTTTTATCCTAAAAGTAACTCAAATTATCAATTAAAATATTATTTTTAAATATTTAGTATAAATATTTGTTAATAATAAATATCATTAAAATATTTAAATAATATTTAATTTGCATACAGCTTTTTAACTTTTCAACTACATGAAAGTAACTTCGAAAATTTATTATTAACAAATATTTTTTTATCATAAAAGTAACTCATATTACCAATTACTATATTACTTTTAAATATTTAGTACAAATATTTGTTCATAATAAATATCATTGAAGTATTTAAATAATATTTAATTTGCATCCAGCCTGTTAATTTTTCAACTACATGAGAATAATTTCGAAAAGTTATTATTAACAAATATTTATTTATCCTAAAAGTAACTCAAATTACCAATTAAAATATTATTTTTAAATATTTAGTACAAATATTTGTTAATAATAAATATTATTGAAATTTTTTAAAATTAATAAAATTTGCATTTTTGATAAGGGTAATTTCGAAAATTATCATCACATTCTTAGGATTTTAATCAATAATTTCCCATGTATACCAAATGCTGTAAAGTTATATTCTCAAGAATCACATTCTCAAAAATCACATTACCAAGAATCATATTCCATTGGAATGTGATTCTTGGGAAAGCACCAAACGCCTCCTTATGATTTTTGAGTCTGTAGGGATAAAGAATGTATTTTTTGAAATATTTTAAGTGTTTTTGTCTTATTTTGTCTTAGTACAAGGGAGGTATTTTTGAAATATATAGGATGTTCTTTGTTTTATTTTGTCTTCTTGTGAGGATAGAAGAGTGATTTGATATGGTTCGAAAAAAAAAAAAAAGAAAAAAAAAGAAGGGAGATGAAAGGAGAGGAAAAGAGAGAAGAGGGGAAAGAAAATGGAGGTTAAAGGTGGAGGAGAGAGAGGTGGCTAAAGGAGTGTACCGGACAATGGCCCTTCATCAGTGGGGGTTGGACGGCTAAAGAAAGGGAGGAGGAGAGGGGGAAGGAAAGGAGGAAAGAGAGGAGAAAGAAAAGGGAAGATTGTGAGCGGCTGACCAGCTGCCTCGACGTGTTCGGCGACGGTACAGGGAGTCTACGAAAGGAAAGAAAGAAGGAAGGAAGAAGAAGAAGGGAAAAAAAAAAAGAAAAAAAAAATATTAGAAATTAAAAAAAAAGAAAAAAAAAGAGAGAGTTATACTTGTAGTTGTAGTTTTTTTATTGTTATTTTAATTTTTTATAATTAAGAAGAATATGAATAGAAAAAATATAAAAATATATAAAAATCAACAAAAAAAATAGTTTTAGTTTTTTCTATTATTGTTGTTTTAATTTTTATAATTTGCTAATTTTAAATAATTTTCTTTATTTGCTAACTTATGTGAGAAAATCGATCGTAAGAAAGAATAAAATGCAATCAATAATTTTATTTTCTTATTTATTATTTTTTACCTTTTATAAATAAAAATATGCAATATACAATAAGATCTAAATATTTTTCAAAAATACATATAAATAACATTTGAAAATGCATTTGTATTATGTAATTTATAAATAAACAATTATCATAAATTTATTTTTCATAATTATCAAAAAATAATTAAATTAATATTATTATAATTTAAAAATAGAATATTTAATAAAATTAATTTATTATTATTAATTAATCAAAAATTTTATAAAAAAATAAAAGTACCCCGAAAAAGGAAAAAAAAAAAGAAAAAAGATAAAGAAAAATAAAAATAAACTATTAGAAAAATTCAAAAGAAAAAAAAAAGGTACTTGTAGTTGTAGTTTTTTTAATTTATTGTTGCTTTAATTTTTTATAATTAAGAAGAATATGAATAGAAAAAATTAAAAAGTAGAAAAATCAAAAAAAAAAAAAATTGTAGTTTTTTCTTTTTCTATTATTGTTTTTTTTTATTTTTATAATTTGCTAACTTTAAATATTTTTCTTTATTTGTTAACTTATGTGAGAAAATCGATCTTACGATTAAAATACAAAGCATAATTTTATTTTTTTATTTTTTATTACCTCCTATAAATAAAAATATACAATAAAATCTAAATATTTTTTAAAAATACAGATAAATAACATTTAAAAATACATTTGTATTACGTAATATATAAACAATTATCATAATTAACAAAAAAATAACTATATTAATATTATTATAATTTAAAAATAAAAATTTAAGCGGGGTCTTAATTCTAGTAAATATGAAAACGTGAGTTCATAATACATAGTAAAAGTAAAAAAAGTTAGACATGATAATATTAGACACGAAATGATTACACGACACTACACGAAAAATAACACGAACAAAACACGAATACACGAATGTCTATAATAGGAATTATTTTAACCTATCAAAATATATAAATATAAAATACTTTAAACACAAATACACGATTATGATATGACAAAATACACAAACACAACACAGATACACGAGTTATCAAATATAAAAAATAATACTTATTATTATATAAGGTAGATAAAATAGTTTCTAAAAATTGTTTAGAATAACATTTTTTCGAAAAAGAAAAAAAATATATTAAGGTTTTGTTTTAGATTATATAATAATATTAGTATTTCTGAAACAGTTGCTGTGTTTATGAAGCGAATTATTTTATTTCAGTATTCAATTGTTTAATAAGGAATATGGTTTTAATGCATCAATATTTTCTTATTTTAGTAATATATCATGCCTTAATAATAGTTTTCTTCCCTACAACAACTTTGATACTTTTTAAGGTTAAAGAACAAGTTTAAGTACCCGAACGTTTGATTCAATGGTTGGTGCATGATTCCCTACTCAAAAGAGCAGGGTTTTAATCCCTCTATTTCTAAACTATAAAAAAAAAAACAAATTTATCATTATATTTTATCTTAATATTGAATTTTATCACTTTATTTTTTTGATTGAATTTTGTCACTAAACTTTGATTTTTAATTGAATTTTATCACTTAATTTTGATTTTAGATGACCTGAAGATAAAATTTAATGAAAAATAATAGTATTTTAAAATAGTTCTTTTAAATAATAAAAATATAAATTAATTAATAAAAATTAACATAAAATTTTTATTTCATAAAAAATTAAAGCTTAATTTTTTTTCCTTTTTTTACTAATTTTTCTCTTATTATTCAAATCTTTGGTGATTGATAATAGTATCTATTAGTAGTGATACTAAAATGTAAAATTTGACCGTTGAAAACCAAATTGGCATATCTATGTCATTTTTCTTTTTGGTATTTTTTCCTTTGTAATATCATTTTTTTTTTTTTTCTAACATTAGATGAAATATTTTGCATTTTTCATTCTTGCGAGTTGCGACATCAATTTTTTAATTTTTAATTTGATACAAACAAAATATTTAATTCTTGTTAAATTTTAAAAAAAATACTAACATGAAAAAAAAAATTAAAAATAATATTATCGAAGGAATATGTCAAATTTGATGTCCTACAATCAAATTTGAACTTAAAGCCTCATTGCTGACAAATATCATCACTGGTATCAACAACTTGAAGAATGGAAAAAAAAATAAAACTTTTGATTTTTTTATAAAATATAAATTCTATATCAAGTTTTTTATCAATTAATTTATTATTGTTAGTTATTGAAAATGAATATTTTGACAAAATATTTTTTGTTTTACCAAATGTAAGATAATAAAGAATATTGTTCTATAAAAAAAATATAAGAAAATTTTAAACAAAATTTATAAATTATTTAATAAATTAAAGATAATTAATGTGTAAGCTTACATGCAACCTAGATGATACAAACTTTTATACATAATACTATCTTTATCAAATTGTATTTTTCTTTATATAATTTTCACAAAAATTTTAAAAAAAATTGACTTTAAGATATTTTATATTAAAATTTCATTTTTTATAAAATTAATGTATTATAATTTTTAATGTCAAAATGTAAGAGAAAAATTTATAAAAAAAAATATAGAAATATAAAAAAGAAATAGGATATAGACATTAAAAAAAAAAAGAAAAAATAATTGGAACGAAGGGAAGGGAGTAATTGTTAAACACATTCAAATGTTAACGTATTTGGTTTGAGATTGATTTATTTATTAAACAAAGGCCGCCTTAATTTCTTTTCATTGAATATATACACTTTTAATATAAGATTAGAAATAAAAATTTGTGCTGTTTAGTTTTAAAGAATTTACTGCAATCTGGCCAAAAAGAGGAAAAAAAAAGAAAAGAGGAATCATGCTAGAAATATATGACAACTCGCCAAAGAAAATAAAGAAAAGGGAAAGCTAAGGCAATACCTATACTTGACTAAGGGCCGGAAGGGTCTCAACCCAAATTGAGTCAAATCTGGGTAAGTTTTTGTAATTTGAGCTGGACCGACTCAGTTCGAATTACTATTCATTAAATAAAAAATATTTTTTATTTAAATTTAATTATAAAATACATATAAATATTAATATAAAAATAATTTTTTTAAATAATTTATGAACAGTAAAATGAACTTACGAACCGGTCCGAACTTGACCCGAACCGGGCTTAGGTAAAGATTTTTTTTTTTCAAGCCACGACTCGGCCAGCCTATGAACATGTTTAGCAATAACTAAACAAGATTCATTCACACAAAATGAGTCTTTTACTTATTTATTTATATTTTCTCTTTTTTAATAGTTTTCTTCAAAGAAGCCTAAAAAAAAAAAAGTTAATCCAATCAAAACCAATATTGTTGTTTGTTAATTCCCTATCTTTTGTGTTTCACAATGACTTCTATCGATACGTGATCCGGGGGACCCATTCGAGTGAGGGGAAAACAGAAACAGAGAAAAAGATGACTTAATTCCTCTTGATTGAAATAAATGGTCGAGGGTATCAAAATGACCTCGAAAAAAGAAATGGAGTCGCCACCAACCTTTGTTTTTTTTTTCTAGGTGTGATCGGCCACCTATTAAAACCGGTTTTATAAAATATTTTAAAATTAATTAAAACATTTTTTTAAAATCAATTTCGAAGTCTACGCTTTAAATCAGAGAAAAACAAGCACGGGTTCGGGAGTCATTTACGTGCAGGGAAGGATTAGCACCCCCACAACGCCCGTGTAAAACGGTACCTTATTAGTTGTGTGTTGTCTCGAATCTCGGTAAAAAGTCGATTTTAAAATTTGGTGTTTTGAAATAATTCCCTTAAAAATTCATTTTTTATTTGAAAATAATCCGGAATTTGCTAGCATAAACTTTCTCATATTTTTCGATAGACTAAGCAAAATATGAAAATTTTCCTTGATTTTAAAATTCTCATAATCATTTTCATTTAAAAAGAATATTCTGTTATTAATGATAATTGATGATATCCTCCCCGGCAGACCCAACAGAGAATTCATGAATTATTTTAACTCGGGAATAATCTTGATTTATGAAAAATACCATTTGTTTTTCAATGTGTTTTAAAAATCATAGAAAATGACCATGAATATGCAAAAATACTATCAAGATAAAAATTAAATAAACATGCTCATTTATCATGATATAACAAACATTTTATTATGACCTAGTAAAAGAAATAATGACATGATAAATGATTGACATAGCATACAAAATGACATGTGAATAAAAGCGACATGGCATATGGATGGCATGGCATATAGATGACATGTCATAAGAATGAATGTCATGTGAATGAAATCGATATGGCATAAAAATATGACATGGTATATGGAGGACATGGCATAAAAGTGAATGCTATGTGAATGAAATCGACATGGCATAGAAAATGACATGGCATACGGAGGACATGGCATAAAAGTGAATGCTATGTGAATGAAATCGACATGGCATACAAAATGACATGGCATATGGACGACATGGCATAAGAACGAATATCATGTGAATGAAATCGACATGACATGCAAGATGACATGGCATAAGAATGAATATTGTGTAAATGAAATCGACATGACATAGAAGATGACATGGCATAAGAATGAATGTCATGTGAATGAAATCGACATGGCATACAAAATGACATGGCATATGGATGACATGGCATATGAACAAATATCATGTGAATGAAATCAACATGACATGCAAAATGTCATGGCATAAGAACGAATATCATGTGAATGAAATTGACATGACATGCAAAATGTCATGGCATAAGATGATATGGCATAAAATGATGACATGGCATGAAATGATGACATGGTGTAGCTGACATGGCATGAGATGATGACATGGCATAGGTAACATGGTATGAAATGATGACATGGCATATGTGACATGGCATGAAATGATGACATGGCATAGGTGGCATGGCATGAAATGATAACGTGGCATAGGTGACATGGCATGAAAATGATGACATGGCATAAGAATGAATGTCATGTGAATGAAATCGACATGGCATACAAAATGACGTATTCATGACATGGACAAGTGTCACAGCATGAGGATGAATTTGTTTGAGAATGACTCGGAATTTATTAATAACAAAATCCTTTCATGTTCCTCGGCAAACCCGGGAAAACATAGAAAGTTTTATTTATTTCAAAATTTTCCGAATCATTTTTGTTTTAGAAAAGGGTATTCCTTTGTTGATAATTAATGATATCCTCTCATGCAGACCCAGCAGAGAAAACCATGAATTATTTAAACTCAGGAATATTGCCATATTTATTAAAATGTCATGAATGTGCAAATTGACATTAAGGCCAAAACATGATAAGCATTCTCATTGTAATATGGAAGATGAGATGATGACATGGCATAAAGTGATATAGCATGGTAATGAATGTCATGTGAATGAAATCGACATGGAAAACCAAAATGAGACAATCACAATGACATGGCATGAAAATATTGTGTCATGGAAATAAAATGACATGGATGAAAAGTCATGGTGACCAATGGTCATGGCATTCTTAATCATGACATGAAATGGGCTCACACACTAAATGACATGGCAAATGACATGCTATATGAATGATATGGCATAAGAATACAATTGCATGTATGAAGTATCATGGTGGTCGAATGGTCATGGTAATGGCATGTGGATGATCGAATGCATGGTAATGGCATGTGGATGATCGAATGACATGAAATAATAACATGGCATGAATGGCATAGCATGGAAATGCACCTAAACTATAAATGACATGGCATATAATGATGACATGACATAAAACGACATAGCATAGATGACATAACATATGACCTAATATGCATGACATAACCAAATCTTATGCAAGGCATGACCTAGACCTAAAATGCATGGGAAGGCCAAATGGTATGCAAGGTGTCATATTATGGATGGCATGGCATAGATGACATGACATGAAATGATGACATGGAAAGTGACGTGTTTTATGAAGATGACATGGAAAGTGACCTAAGATTGCATGACATAGCTATATGACCTAATATGCATGACCTAACCAAATCTTATGCAAGGAACGACCTAGACCAAAAATGCATGGAAGGGCCGAATTGCACATGATCTTATACACAATGTAGAGCATGCTAAAGATGCAAGATATGATATATGGCAAAAAATGCAAGACATGACAAAGTAAAAAAATGAAAGAATGGCCGAATGTAACATAGCCTTATGCATGATGCAAAACATGCTTAAATGCAAGACATGATGCATGGAAAAAATGCAAGATATGATCGAATGCTACATGACATTATGCATGATGCAAAGCATGCTTAAAATGCAAGATATGATGCATGGCAAAAATGCAAGACATGACAAAGTAAAAAAAAAAAAATGCAAGAATGGCCGAATGGTATAGGGGACTTATCACTACATGAAAATGATATAAAAACTAATATAGCATAAAAATGATGCCAAGAACATGACCAAAATATGCATAGGCATGCAAGGAAGTAATAAGAAAAACAAGTAAACAAAGAACAAGGAAAGTTGAGCTCCATGGTTGGTACAAATGGGCATAGCCCTCCCCTAACCATAATCACTTGATATTATCAAGATCATGAAGCCTTTCCAATTCACAAATCAGAAAATAAACCAAGCCAACAAGAAAATGGAGGTGAGCTCCATGGTTGGTACAATGGGCATAGCCCTCCCCTAACCATGGTCACTTGATTTTTATCAAGATCATGTAGCCTTTCAACCTCTTTTACTTCATTTATTTTGAAACGTCTAAACATAAAAAAAATAATAAACCTTCCACAATCATGTTTTCCACATCAAACATGCAAAACAAAAAAATCAAGACAAGCCAAGATGACATTCAGCCATGGTAAAAAAATGTTTGTGAATTTTTTTTTTTTTTATGAAAAAGAATAGATGAAAGCTAAAAAACATTTCAAAACTTTTATTTTTATAATAAAAGTGATGGAAATCACATAGAAAACAAAGAAAAACACATGAGAATGAAGAGAAAAATGATGCTAAAGCAAGGGAGGAATGGCTATCTTCTAAGCTTTCCTAGTGAATTCTCTCTTCTTTTTTTTCAAAAACCTTTTGCCAAATTAGCTGTTGACCTCTCTTTTCAAATGACCAGCAACTTAAGGAAAAATAAATTCCCCCTCCTCTCATTCATGCTTGGCCGGTTGGCCTCTCCACTATAGGATTAATTATGCTTATTTTCCTCCCCCAACCTAGGCCATTGGATATGATCTTTTCATGAAAAATAAAAATGTCATCTTGCAAATTGATCTTGGTCATTGAAAGGTGTACTCATCCTTTACAAAAAACCTAGGCCATTGGATGAAACAAGGACCACTTGAATGCTCCCTTACTTGGCCAAACCTCTCCTCACCGTTGGATGGATTGTGCTCATCTTTCTTCCACCAATCTTGGCCATTGGATGAGGATATTTTCATGACAATAAAAATGTCATCTTGCAATTTGATCTTGGCCATTGAAGGGTGTACTTATCTTTTCTACAAGGCATCTAGGCCATTGGATGAGGGGGGACCATTTGCAAGGCAATAAAGATGGCATTTTTTAGCTTGATAGTAACCATTGGATGAAATGAATTAAATCTCAACCCTTATCCCCTATGCTGGCTTGCCAAGGTGTGAAATATCCTAGAAATTCTTCCATCTTTCATATTTTTCTTAATTGCAAATTGGCCATTTTCAATTTTTTTTGATAAATTACTTTTAACCCCCCGAACTTAATTTAAGTGCAAATGGACCCCAATTTTGGATTTGTCTTTTCCAACTCATCCCATTCAATGTAAAACTTGATTATGGAGGTTTTCACATTTTTCTAAGTTCATTTTCTATTTTTCTCGGATTTATCACTGAAATTTTGGTTTAGTGCCTCCTAAATTTAGCCTTTTTCAAATGAGCTCCGATTCCGGATTTTTCTTCACCAATCTCTTCCAAAAATTATAAAACTCATATTTGGAAGTTTTCATGATTTTTCGAGTTCGTTTTCTATTTTTCCCGAAATTATCTTTTGGAATTTCGGGTTAGTGCACCCGAACTTTGCCATTTTTCAAATGAGTTTCGATTCCGGATTTACTTCACCGATCTCTTGCAAAATTATAAAACTCAGATTTGGAAGTTTTCATAAATTTTTGAGCTCGTTTGCTATTTTCCCCGCAATTATCTTTGGGATTTTCCAATATTGCCCTTCAACCTCCGAAACCTCGGTTTTACTCAAAATGGGTCTGATTTTTGAATTTTCTTTTTTCGCTTCCTTTGTCCTATATTGAATTTGAGTTGGTACGAAAATGCCCAATTTTTACGACCAAATCCCCCTCTGATTTAGTTTTTCCCAAATTTGCCGGATTAGGTCTTTCTTTGCACTGAACTTCTGCAACCCATCTTCCGAACTCTAATTCTTTCGTTGTAGACCTCGGATTAAATTCTTTCGCCATTGTTCAATTCAACTTTGAATCTTGATTTTGATTGAGAGTTGACCTTTTCAGTGGTTGACTTTTTCGAGGTTGACTTTTTTTGAGTTGACTTTTTGTGCTAACCTTTGAAACAAAGTCTTGGGGACCCATCTATGGAATAGTGGAAGTCTCTTTGTGTTTCGGGAAGTCAAAAAGGAGAATCTGCCCTGTTTAGGGGGTCCGGACAAAATTAGGTGTCTATAGCTGCCCTTCTTTGACTATTGCTAAGAATCAGGAATCAGGCAAAGATAAACTAGACAATAATTTTGTCCGGACAGTGAAATCATATATGCAAGATAAGAAGGGGAATTTCCATTTTTCCATTTATTATTATTTTTTTTTTTGCAAATTGTAAAAAATGAAAATGAAATAAAAAGAAATTTGTCCTTAAATTGAGTTCCTTGACTAATCAAGGCTCGACCCGTCTTAGGGAAAAGAGTTTGATTTGCAAGAGAAAACAATACCTCGGCAGAAGTCCCGGGACCTTACCTCATCTTGGTGCAGCTTTGACTTAAACAAAAATTTGTCCTTAACTTGAGTTCCCTGACTAATCAAGGCTCGACCTGTCTTAAGGAAACGAATTCGATTTGTAAAACTTGGATGTCCTGTCCGAAAAGTTTGGTTGTCTTGTCCAGGAAAAGTTGGATGTCTTTTTCAAAAAAGCTGGTTGTCTTGTCCAGGAAAATTTTGGATGCCTTGTCCGAGAAATCTGGTTGTCTTGTCTAGGAAAATTGGATTGTCTCGCTTCCTTTTGTGCCAGCTGTGTTGACCTTAAGAAAGAAAACTTCCCATGATTTATGCAATATTAGTCAAATACAGTGATGCTGATGACAGGTTTTTGCAAATGTTTGTAAGATGCATGTTCCCTAGGGATGACTGCAATTACATGATTGTTATGAGTTTTAATCCATGATTTCACTGAGGTTCACGAATCTTTTCAACTCTACTGTTTGCTCTACTTGATGAGCTCTTCTCTATGGTTTCACCATGATCTATGAGTTTTGACTTTGTGATGGTGTCTCCAATCTATCTCTGATTTGCCCTTCTTGATGAGTTTTTCTCTGTATCTTGGATTGACTTGTTTTAGTGCATCCAATGTTTGCCCCACTTGATGAGTTTCTCAGCATTATGGGTTATCCCGTTTTCCTCCAAATTTTAGTGGTTTCCAAACCTCTTCTAAAATTTAAATCTACTCCATAGTAATGCAAAGAAATCCTTTCATTTAAAGATTTTTATGTTTACTCATCATCATTCAATTTGATAACATTCAAAATGCATCACAACATGTATGAAAGATGGTATCAAACAACCAAATGCCCCGAAAGGGCCAACATGAGTTCATTGGAAAAAGGTTTATATAACAAATATGAATATCAAGGATTAAAAAGGACAATGAATAGGAGAAAGTGTAGATGCCCTAGACGCGGAATATCCTAGACCCTTCCTGTTTTAATTCCTCTGAAGTATCTTTTGAGCTTGCCATTCACTTGGGTGACTTCTCAACTTTCGTTGTTGCTTCAGACTGAGCTTTACTCCTTTTCTGAATTTCTGATACTTTCTCCCCCTTTTACATGGAGCATTGATTCAATCTCTAATCAGTACTTGGGCCGCCCTTTGCGGGTTTTCAACCCAAGTGTCCCCCATTCGGTTTTAAGTCGCCCTTTTCGAGTTTTTGGCTTAAACCTCTCACTTTACTTTCTTTTTTCTTTTTTTTTTTTTATGTTCTACCATGCATCTGGGAATTCTAAATGCTTTCAAGGTAAAAATGACAATTCAAAAGATGGGATAAAATCTGAGAAGAACCCTTCAAATTAAATACCCATGCTTGATCAAAATGGACTTTAAAAGCACGTATGTAGGCCAAGGTTCGGGTTTAGAAAGAAAGGATAAATAGGCCCAAAATATGTTTAAGGGTGATTGGATCAAGGATCATTTCATGAGGAGGATTCATTTTTGAATCCTTTTTTCTTTTTGGACTTTTCTCTCATTTTTGAATTTGTTTCTTTTCATTCTTGGCTTTCATTTGCCGTTCTTTGATATCACACCTTTTTTTGTGTGTGTTTTTTTCTTCTTCTTTTTTGGCTCCTTTTTCCATGATGATTTTTGTTTATGATGGCTCTTTTTGCCATGATTTTTTTGAAGAAGGATTTTTCCTCGCATTTGCCCTCCAGTGTGGAGGGTGATCCTTGATCAGGGTTCAGAGAAAGAAAGAACTCCTAAGGCTCAAAGGGGTTACTAGGGATAATTTCTTCTTAGTGAAAGGAATATGAAAAATGGCCATTGATCATATCAAGCATGAATATTCTCATTGAAAAGCAATCCTCAGTACCAACTTCTTCCCAATTTGGAGCCCATTTTTCGCGAGGATCTTTCACAAAGGGGAGAACCTTCCTCAGTACCAACTCCCTCTCGAAACTACCTGGGGTGAACCTTCTTGTTGTGGGCTCGGATCATTATTTTCTGATACATCTGCCCGTGACAAATTGCCTTCAGTCTTTTCTCCTTGATAAGATTCAACTGTTCATAGCAAGCTCTAAACAATTCTGCCTCTTCTAGGCCCACTTCCATCAAAACCCGAAGTAAAGGGATTTCAACCTCAATAGGCAGCACTGCTTCCATCCCGTATACCAGAAAAAATGACGTGGCCCCCTTAGATATGTGAACAAAAGTACGGTATGCATGGAGAGCAAAAGGCAAGATCTTATGCCAATATTTGTACACATTAGTCATCTTTTCAACAATTTTCTTGATGTTCTATTGGCTACTTCTATTGCCCTATTCATTTTCGGACGGTAGGGTGCTGAATTATGATGGTTGATCTTGAACTGGATACATATTTCCCTCATCATCTTATTGTTCAGATTGAGGGCATTGTTTGTGATTATTCTCTCCGGGAGTCCATATTGACATATAATCTTTTTTTTACGAATCTGTACACCACTGACTTTGTTACATTGGCATAAGAGGCTTCTTCTACCCATTTTGTGAAGTAGCCTATGGCTACTAGGATGAAGCAGTGTCCATTCGAAGCTTTCGGGGTAATGGGCCTGATTATATCTATTCCCCATATTGAAAATGGCTAGGGAGTGGTCATGACATATAGCGGCGATGGAGGTACATGAATCTTGTCAGCATATATCTAGCATTTATGGCACTTCTGGGAATAGTTAATGCAATCCCCTTCCAGGGTTAGCCAATAGTATCCGGCCCTCATAATCTGCTTAGCCAGCATGTGGCCATTGGCGTGGGTGCCGCATATCCCTTCGTGGACCTCTTCGATGATTTTCTGAGCTTTAGCAGAAACAACATACCTCAACAAAACCTGGTCTTTCCCTTTCTTGTAAAGGATTTCATCGTCTAAGACAAAACCCATCGCCAATCTTCTCAGGGTTCTCTTATCATTTTTCGTTGCTTGCTCAGGGTACTTTTGACTCTTGATGTATTGCAAGATGTTGTAATACCAGAGGTGACCATCTGCTTCTTCTTCGATACTCAAACAGTAGGCAGGAGACACGTATATGCTCATCTTGATTGGCACAACTTCGGCCTCTTCATTCACTTTAAACATTGATGATAAAGTAGCTAGAGCATCTGCCATTCAGTTTTCTTCTCGGGGCAAGTAATTGAAAATCACCTTTTCAAACTCCTCAATTAAGCTCAGTATAACCTCTTTATATCAGATTAGCTTTGCATCCTGAGTTTCCCATTCTCCAAGCAGTTGGTATATCACCAAGGTTGAATCTCCGAAGACCTCTAAGGTTTTGATCTTTCTTTCTATGGCGGCACGAAGACCTATAGTACACGCTTCATACTCAACGGTATTGTTGTTAAAATCAAAATCCAATATGGCAGTGAAAGGATAATAATCTTCCTCAGGGGATATGAGCACTGCACCAATTTCGTGCCCCATGGCATTAGACGTGCCATCAAAATACATTTTCCAGGTTTTTTTCTCACAGGAAGTCCTATTTTCTTGTGAGATACACATTAGGTCTTCGTTGGGGAAATCAAAGTCTAGAGGCTCGTAATCCTCCACCGCTCGGCTTGCTAGGAATTTCGGCTACTACGCTACCCTTTATATCCTTTTGGCTCACATATACAAAATCATATTCAGAGAGCAACACTTGCCATCTTGCCGTTCTTCCTGACAATGAAAGTGCCCCGAATACGTATTTGAAGGGATCTAGCTTCGCAATCAACCATGTCGTGTGATACAACATGTACTGTTTGAGCCTTCGGGCAGTCCAAGCTAAGGCACAACAAAGCCTCTCTACCAATGAGTACTTCAACTTGTACTCAGTGAACTTTTTGCTGAGATAATAGATGGCTTGTTCTTTCTTTCTAGTTTCATCATGTTGCACATCCCATGGACCTTTCAAATACCGATAAATACAATATCCACGGCTTCCCTGGTATTGGTGGCATTAGTACCGGTGGGTTTGACAGATAATGCTTGATCTTATCAAGGCTATCTGGCATCCTTCATCCTATTCCCCTGGATCACGCTTTCGGAATAACTTGAAGATCGGGTTGCACTTATCGGTCAGTTAAGAGATGAACCGAGCGATGTAATTCAGCCTACCTAAAAAGTTTCTTACTTCTTTCTGAGTACGAGGGGGAGGCAAGCCTTGAATAGCTTTCACTTTATTCAGATCAATCTCAATTCCATTTTGGCTAACAACGAAGCCCAACAGCTTTCCTGAGGTGACTTTGAAAGTGCACTTTGCCGGGTTGAGTTTAAGTTGAAATCTTCTCAACCTTTCAAAGAGCTTTTTAAGATTCGCAATGTGTTCGTCCTCTCCTTGCGACTTTGCGATCCTATCATTGACATAAACTTCGATTCCTTTGTGCATCATGTCATGGAACAAAGTTACCATGGCTCTTTGATATGTTGCCCCATCATTTTTCAACCCGAATGGCATCACCTTATAGCAAAAGGTTCCCCACATCGTCACGAATGTGGTTTTCTCCATATCCTCCGGTGCCATCTTAATCTGATTATACCCTGAGAACTCGTCCATGAAGGAAAACACGAAATTCTTGGCGGTGTTATCAACTAGGGTATCAATGTGAGGTAACGGGAAGTTATCTTTAGGGCTCGCCTTGTTCAAATCTCGATAATCAACACACATCCGTACTTTGCCATCTTTCTTCGAAACCAAGACAATATTCGCTACCCACTCCGGGTATTTTGCCACTTCCAAAAATCCGGGATCGAATTGCTTTTTCACTTTCTCTTTCACTTTTAATAGCATTTTGAGTCTTATTCTTCTTAGTTTCTGCTGAATCGGCTTGAAATCTAGTTTCAACGGAAGTTTGTGAACCACAATGTCAGGGTCCAACCTAGACATGTCTTGGTACGACCATGCAAACACATCCGCGTGTTCCCGAAGTAGACTTATCAAATCTTGCTTTATCGATGGTGAAATGGCAGTCCCAATCTTGACTTCTCTTATTTCTTTCCCATCCCCCAGATTTATTACTTCCAACTACTTCTTGTGAGGCAATACTTGTTTCTCCTCTTGTTCTATTATTCTCAACAAATCTGGAGGCAGATCACAGTCCTCGACATCTTCGTCGGTGTCAAAATCATCCATACAGTTTGGTTTTTCAAAATCAATTTTAGAATTATTGACAGGATAGTCCTCATATTCTGTATCTGGGCACCTGTAAATAGGTGGGGAAGAAAACAATATAGGAAGGCATATAGGCAATAATAATGAAAGAATGTGGGCACATCAATATGAAGGAAATGCATCATGGTTGTTATTTATTAAATGATAAGTTTTAAACATAAGCCCGTACAAAGGACTCTTAATGCCTTCGGGCAAGGGCAATTAAGGTTGATTCGAGCATTATACTGGAGTAGACCTAAAAACTATGGAAAGTTCAGTCACGCTCCAATTGGTTAGCTCATAACCCGGAAGGCAAGGGCGCACCATCCAACTAGTGCCATCCTCTCTCTATTCCTTTATTTGAACCATACTGACCATCATTTCATATGGTTGTTTGTCTCCAACTCTATAGAGCTTCTCAAAAGCCTGCTCTAGCAGGACCATCACATCCTCGGAATTCTTACTCCTAAACTCAAATCCGGCCGAGCGAAAGATGTGAAGGATTGGCGGGAAAGTCATGGGCTCCCACTCCATATCCACACCCGCAAGATGGGCCATCCTCCTTTTACGATTTTTCTCAATCTGTTTCCTTTTCTTGTGAGCTTTAGGGAGATATCCGATACCGAATTGGTCTTTATTTTCGGCCACTTTTATTGCTCTGGCTATCCCTTGGAGATACTTTCCCAGTCCTTTTCCAGCTCTGCAGCCTTTTCCCACCATTGTTTTACCCTTAACCTGGTATTCTTGGATAGCCTTGGCTTTGGAATTTTATGTTCCTCAGTGAAGAACACGGCAATGACAAATTCTAGCGACCTGAATGAGCATTCTACAACATCTTTGTTTACATCTATGTAGGGGGTATCTGTAGATGCAGATGCGATGATATCCTTTTCTCCTGACACACTAACCAAGCGTCCTTCCATTATAAATTTCAACTTTTGGTGGAGAGATGACAGCACAGCCCCGACAGAGTGAATCCACGGTCTTCCCAGCAAGCAATTGTAAGATGGGGTGATGTTCATCACTTGAAAATCCATCTTATAGGTACAAGAACCTATCTGAAGTAGGATCTCAATATTTCCCATCACTTCCCGACGAGTGACATCAAAGGCTCTGACAACAGTATGACTCGGCAGCATATAGGACATATCAATTGGCAGTTTTGATAAGGTAGCCAATGGCATCACATTCAGAGAAAACCTATTGTCAAGGAGTATTCGGGGTAAAATGTGCCCCTTGCAAGTAATGGTGATATGGAGGGCTTGGTGGATCCTACTCCATTTGGCGGTATCTCATCATAACTGAAGGAGATGTAATCATTTGCTGTGATGTTCCCCACCAACCGATCTAACTTCTCCACTAATATGTTGTTGGCTACATAAATCGGTTCAAAATTCTCAGCAGAGCATTTTGGTGTGGCTCTGAATTTAACAGCAGTGAAAGTACCAAAATCCTCTTCGGTTGGCTGTGTAACTGTTCTACTACATTGTACTCGCTATGCTTGATGAGTTTTAATAACTCACAAGCTTCCTTCTCATATATTGGTTCCTTTACCTTACTAGCTGGAGTTGGATCTTTTTCAACTTCAACAGATTGTTCTACCTCCATAGGGTCTGGTCTCACTACTCTTTTTCCTTTGTCAGGTCCCTCTGTCTTTCCAGGTTCAACTGTCCCCGAGGCATAACATCTACCATTTCGGGTTAGGTGCCCCACTCCAGTCACACCAACGGTTGCTGCCTGATAGTTTGAAGATCCTGGCATCACCATACTGCATTCATGCTCCCATGGAATCGTCTTGTCTCTTTTGTAAGGAAAAGGTGATGATAATTCTATGATCATCTTTGGAGCGGGTCCTTCGACTACTGGAATAGCCTTTACCTCGAGCTCGTCATAGTATATAATCAGGGGTCTATCCACCCCATAATCGGTCTCATTCATACCGATTTCAGGCTCCTCTATCTTTTCAAAAAAATTGGGCCTCGCCCATAACCATCATCTTTTAAACTTTTACTAAAAACTTTTCACAGTACTGAATGTCATGCCCCTTGCACTCATGATATTGGCAAAAGTCCTCCACCTAGCTAACTATCTTCTTTACATCTAATTTCGGCTTAACCAACCCCGCCTTGACCATCTCAAGCTAGACTCTGACCATAGGCATTTACTTTCCTGACATCCCTTTTTACCCTTTCAAACTCCCCTGACATGATTGCGTTGACCTTAGCCTCCGTATGATTAGGCAATGGGTTTCCCGCAACATTAGGTCCACTTTTTGACCCGAATTTCAAAATTCCTACATCAATAAGGCTCTGAACCTTGCGCTTGAAAGTAGTGCAGTTCTCGATTGAGTGTCCTTGGATCCCCGTATGGTACGCATAATGTGTGTTGGAATTGTACCACTTGGGATAGGGAAGTTTCAAAGGTTGAAGATAGACAGGTGCAACGAGTTGACCCTATAACAGCTTCGGGTATAACTCACTGTAAGTAGTGGGGATAGGGTCATATTGAGGCTTTTGGGTATTCTTCACAGGCCTTTGATCATTTCGAGGAAAGTTTTGAGTGTTTGAGGGAATGGCTATCTGAAGAGATATGCCAGTCGGATATGGTTGCTGTGGTATGGCTGTGTATGGAAAAGGATTCTGAGTGAGGCTGTTTATAGCTGGATAGTAAAGGTTGTAGGTCGGGTAAGGTGTATAGGGCATTGGAGGTGAAAAAGGTCATTATTGAAACTGACTGCATGAGCCTCCCCTTCATTTTTCTTGGTAGGAGTTATTTTCTTTTGGGCGACTTGTTCACCACTTCCAATCTTTCTATTTTTGATCGCGATTTCAATCATTTCTCTAGATATGACCATATCTGCAAAATTTTTGGTGGCATTACCCACCAACTTCTCGTAGTATGGTGCCTTCAGGGTATTGATGAAAAGAAGTGTAGTTTCTTTATCAGTCATGGGTGGCTGCACCTGGATAGTCATGTCTCTCCATTTCTGGGCATACTGTTTAAAACTCTCAGTATCTTTCTTCTCCATGTTTTGCAGGGATAATCTGTTAGGTACCATGTCAGAGATATGTTTGTACTGTTCCAGGAAGGCCCTAGCCAAATCCGTCCATGATCGGATCTTGCTGCGGGTAAGTTGATTGTACCATCGAGTGGCAGACTCGGTGAGGCTATCTTAGAAACAGTGGATGAGCAACTTCTCATCACTATCATGTCCGGTCATTTTCTGGCAATACATCATCAAATGTGCTGAAGGATTGGTGGTCCCGTTATACTTTTCAAAATACGGCGTCTTGAACTTAGGTGGAATTACTAAGCCGGAGACTAAACTCATCTCTTTAGCATCGAGGCTTCCAAATAGCTTAACTCCTTCTACGGCCCTCAACTTTTCTTCCAATAGCTGATACTTCTTTTGTGATTCGGCTGTTTCGACTATTTTCGGTTCCGCCACTTTCTTATTTTCTTGCTCGGGAAGCTCATCTAGGTCGAGGATATCGATAGGATCTGTCGGGATTGCCCCAAGATTTACCCCAATTGGCATCTATTTCTGTGCCCCTGTGTTGGGTTGAATATACACGAAAGGCATTTTAGCTATCGGTGGTGGAGTTTATGTATTCTGTGCAGGTTGGCCGTTTGTTAGTACGGCTTCTTGCTGCCCTTCTTTTCCCCCTTGGTGATTGATTCTAATCTCGGGGCTAAATTCACCGTGTGTCATTTTCCTTTGACTGTGGCAGACACCAGTTCCATCAGCTTAATCATTTGATCCCTTGATTCGGCCTGAGACTTGGCCAATTGTTCCCTCAACTCACCCTGAGCCCTTTCCATTCTCTGCATTCGGGCCATTTGTTCATTCTCCATGATTCTGACTTGTGATCGAGTATTATACTGATGTGGAGTGCTTCTTTTTGGGAGTTTTGGTGGGCACCTAATTTCTGAACCTTAGTGTAAATACCAAGGATTAGAATTTCATGGCATATTATTCTTTTTATTAATTAAATGTGTGCAAGGATGAATGAATAAATCAATGCATGACTGATCACACAAATAGATGAATGAATGTATGTATTTTTTTTAATTGTATGAAATGAGATGATGCAAATAATAGTATTTTCCTTAAGATCAAATTCCAACACAAAGGTTTTTCATTAATTCGTGGAAACTTGTTACATATCCTCTCTTACTCTCGGGTTACATAAAAATATCATATCTGCTCATACTAGTCTTGAGCCTCCTCCAGGAAATTCAACAGGCGCTGTCCATGCTCTCATGTCGGGTTGACATCACACCTTAGAGTCTTCATTTTCTCTGACATCTCTCTGGCCTTGACCACAGCCTTGCGGATCTGCCTAGTCAGGTGATCTATATACTGCTGCCTTCCCAAGGTCTCAGTCTTCTACCTTGAGCTAGCATCTAAATCTAAGTCATTCGCCTGCCTCCATTAATTCTTCCTCTCTCTATATTCTCGAATGATGGCAGCAATGTCAGCTTTCTGGACTTGCAACTGATGCTCTAAGGTTTGAATAGTCGCATGGAGTGTCTCATTCTCCTTGCGTAGCATGGATGTCCGTTCCCTCTCATTTCCCAACTTTGCTTTCAATAGCTCATTCTCTTGCAGCCATCTTTCTAACTTGGTCGAAATCAGTGATCGGGCATCTCCGCACTTTTGCCGCTCATGAGAAAATCGAAACTCCTTTTCCTTACTGTTCTTAGCCTTACCCTTCCAGAAGTCCAATTCTTTCTAAAGTTTTTCTATCTCTTTCTCATGGGCACTCAGAGACCTACCAGTTCCAGTGAACTGTCCCTTGGTTCTCAGCCTCTTGTTCTCTTGATGCAAGTCCTGTATATCGGATTGCACCGTGTCTCGCTCATTAACCAACCTCCGTGTCTTGGCCTATTGGATCTCAAAGTCGATCCTCAAATCTTTGACTTCCTCCTGAAGCTTATCACACTCACACTTCAGTTTCCCTTTGTCCTTTTCTAATTCTTACCTGAAAAACTCAATCTCTGAAGTACTACCAGCTCTGGCTGAAGGATTACCGGATAAACAGAAGCATTATCGGCATGGAGCACTATGTCGTGGACCCTCTTGGCTCTCCAAACCAAGTATCCGGGAGTAGCATTATCGGTATATCTACCCAATTCTGGTCGGTGCAACTTCTTTCATGCTTTGATGAGCTCACGTGTTTTCTTCATGTACCCAAGCCCATTATATGTAAAATCTACCAAAGTGAGCCCATGAGTCGTCAGGATGAATTGCTCAAACACATACTGTCTTCATACCAGGATTGGTGCATAGCTAATAGCTCCCCAAATTCCCATTAACGGAACCCATGGTTTGTCTCCACAACTATACAGAATGGATCCCATCGGCATCCACGGAGCTTTCCAACTGACGTCCTCTCGGGTTAAGCAACGATGAGTCATTATCCATTGTTTCTTATCTCCTTTTCTCGGCCACTCTTTCCTGCAAAATTCTTTAAGAGGAATGAAAGTCCTTATGTAGGGACGCAGCTTTTCCTTATCATTTCCCCAGAAATGGCTCTGGATCCAAACATACAGAAGCTGTGCACATCCCTCGAAACGTCCCTCGCCTTTTCTTCAATAGAAATTGAGTGACCTAAATGTCTCGACAAGGATAGCAGGAGCCGGATCAATTTGTTTGCCCAGGCACTCAAAGAAATCCACTATATCCATCTCAATGTGCCCCAAGATCTTTGGAAATATCACCAAACCATAGATTACCAAGGCAAACACATCCACCACACGATCACTCTCCGGATTGTTCATGATATAGTCTCGCAAGAATACCCATGGGATACAAGCACTCAAACCCTTCTTCTTAATATTCTGGGAGTCGATCGGAATCTCCATACCTAATATGTCGGATAGCTTCCTCTGAAAGCTAATTGTCTTTTACTGCTTGCAATATATCTTATCAGGGGTGGACGACTCTGTAGACACCTAATTTTGTCCGGACCACTAAACAGGTATGTTTTCTTCCTATATTGATGTTTTCGAGTGTAAAAAGACTTTTTTCATCCTGCAGGTGATACTCCGAGACTTAGTTTAAGAGGGTGAGCACAAAAAGTCAAACTTGAAAAAAGTCAACCTCGAAAAAAGTGAACCCTAAAAAAGTCAACCCCAGAAAGTCAATTACTGAAAAAGTCAACCCACTTTCAAAATCAAGATTTTAATTTTAATTGAAAAATGGCGAAATAATTTTGATAATCCGAGATCTACATTGAAAGATATGGAGTTCGGAAGTTGGGATATGGAGATTCAGTAGAAAGGAAACCCTAATCCAAGAAATTTGGGGAAAGTGCTTAATCGATCAAATTGGTCGAAATTGAAGGTTCCAAATGAAAGATAAGCACTGAATACGGGTAATGGAAAAGTCACTTGCAAGAAAAACCGAAAGAAAAGTCAATCCAGGAGAAAACCGAGAATTAGGGTTTTTAGTGGATTTCGGTGAAATCGGGAAGAATCACAGAAATGGCTCGACTTGGTAAGACCAAAGCCCCCAATGGATGAAGAATGATTAAAAAGGATAGCCCTAGGCTCAGATTGAAGAAAATTTGAAAATCGGACTTGTTTTGAGCAACACCGGGTTTCGGAGGCAAAAGGGCAAAATTGGAAATTTAGGGAAAAATAGCAAATGGACTCCAAAAATTCTGAAAATTTTTCAATCTCATTCTTAAATCATTTGAAAGAGATTGGCAAAAGAAAATCTTGATTCGGAGTTCGTTTGCAAAATGGCCAAATCCCGGGCCTCTTATGCAGTAATTCAAAAAGGAAAATCTCGGAAAAATAGCAAATAAGCTCCAAATATTCTGAAATTTTGAAAATATCATTTTTAAATTGTTTTAAAGAGATTGGCTAAATAAAATCTTGATTCGGAGTTCGTTTGCAAAATAGCCACCGGGCCACCTATGCAATAATTCAAAAAGATAAATCCCGAAAAAATAGCAAATGGACCACAAAAATTCTGAAATTTTGCAAATCTCATTTTTAAATTATTTGGAAGAGATTGGCGAAATAAAATCTTGATTCGGAGTCCGTTTGCAAAATGGCCAAATCCCGGGCCTCCTATGCAGTAATTCAAGCCGATAAATCCCGAAAAAATACCAAATGAGCTCCAAAAATTATGAAAACTTCCAGATCACACTTTTTAATTGTTTTGAAGAGATTGGTGAAGAAAAATCTTGATTTGGAGCTCGTTTAAAAAATGGTAAAATGTAGGGGCATAAAAGGGCATTTTTGGAAGAAAAATCCAAATAAATAGAAAACGGACTCGGATAATTTTGAAAACTTCTAGAACTCAATATTTTATTATTTTGGAAGTGTTAAAAAAATAAAAATTTAATTTGGAGTCCGTTTGATATTTATTTGCATCCGGGGGGCAAAAGGGTCATTTCACCCAAGCAACCGAAAAGGGCTTCTTTGGGCCTTTCAAAAAATCAGAGTTGGGCTGGAAAAGAGAAGTGTTGGCTGCTCAAGCCCAAAGGAAGGAGGAAGCTTCTGATTTTTCAATCAAATGGCTAAAAATCAAGAGTTAGTTAGAGATTCTCTTTGATCAAGCCATGGTGATTAAGCCACATAGGCCAAGAGAGATGTCAACATTATTCTTTAACAGCTGTAATTTGATAGAGCTGAGATGCTAATCTAAAGGTGGTAATTTCATGATTTTTCACCTTGAATTATTAGCCATTTGATGGAAAATTGGTTACACAAAAAATGACAACATCCTAGGGGAGGAGAGAGGTAAAATTCTGCCAACATTAAGGGGAGGTCAGAATTTCGAATTTTGATCTTCATTTTGGCTGATTTCTCTTAGTTTTTCTTAGTTTTTCTCTTCTTGGTTGAAAGCAAAAAAGAAAAGTTTAAAAAAGAAAGGAAAGTTTGAAGAGATAAAGCTTGAAATATAGCTTCTTGAGGTTGCTCTTGAGCACCAACTCTTGCACTTTCTTGATTTTCCATTCTTGTTTTTGCTATTTTGATTTCTATTTGGTGAGTTTCCATTTTAAATAAATGTTTTTTATTGTTCTTTTTAAGTTCTTCCTTCATCTCTTTCTTAAGTATATTTTTTACATTTTTTTTTACAATAAACTCACCATGGCCAAATGGCCTACATTATTTTTTTTAAGTTGCTGTTTTGGTTTATTTTACCATATTGTTTATGTTATTTTCTTTGATCTTGGTGTTTTAAATGTTATCTTACTTCATATTCTTGAGTTATATTTTAATTTGGTTGCTTTGTTTGTTGCCATTTATGTTTTAAATATCATGTTTTTGCATTTTTAATTTTCTGTTTTCATGATTTTTAAATTTGAGCATGTTTTAGATTTAGTATATCAAGTGTTTGTGAAAATGCTTTGTGGTCTTTGCATGATTTGAGTTTTATATCTTAGCTGAGCATGTTTTAGAGTTAGTATATTAAGTGTTTGTGAAAATGCTTGTGTGGTTTTTGCATGATTTAAGTGTTATATTTTAGTTGAGCATGCTAGTATACCAAGTGTTTGTGAAAATGCCATGCTTGTTGGAGCTTGAGGCCATTTGGCTACTCCATGTGTTTTGCATTGTGTGTTGCATTTTTGCCATATTAGTTGGTAGGGTTTTTGCATTTACATGATATTTGATTTAGTTTTGCATGCTAGTATACCAAGTGTTTGTGAAAATGCCATGCTTGCTAGTTACATTATGCTATTCGGCCATCCTAGGAATTTTTGCATTTTATGTGCATTCTTGCCATGTTAGTTGATAGGTTAGCATTTGCATGATATTTGATTGAGTTTTTGGATTAAGCATGCTTTGTGTTTGTGAAAATGCCATGCATATTTTAGTTATTAAGCTAGGTTTATTTGCCATACATGTTCATGCATTTTAGGTCTAGGTTGCATTAAATGCCATGCAAGTTCATTTAGGTCTAGGTCACTTTATGAATGCCATGCATTTTTTCATGACATTTAGGTTTAAATCCATGCATTTCATGCATTATGTTTGCTGTATTGTTTCATGCATTTCATGTTCATGCCACTTGAATAATGACTTGAGCCAATTAATGGTTCAAAGTCATGCTCTCTTGAGCACACTTCTGGAAAATTAAGTTTGTCAAGTTGATTATTCTACCTTTGTGATTTTTTTTTACTTAGCCAATTTTTATCTAACTTTCAAAAAGTCCTAGAAAATGTTTGTAAGTCATTTTATGAGTTTCAAATATTTTTATTTTGATTTTTAAATGATTTTATCAAAGGCAAAAATGTATTTTGGCAAAACAGTTTTTTTACCCAGTTTTCGTAATTTTATGATTTTTCTGGGCATTTGTCTTTAATCAGAAAATTAAGCCAATTTGTTCCCGTGTAGTTTTACATGTCCTGAGTCTCCAGTATTTTTTTTCAGAATTTTTGAATTTTTAAAAATAGGATAAAAAATCGTGGCTTAAAACTGGACAGTGGAGTCAGAATTGAATTTAAAGAAAAATCATTTTTCTGTTTTGGTTAAGTTACTTAGAGTGGGCTGATTAGGAGGGTTAGCTACTGACTTAGGGTAGTTTCTAAGCCTTTTTAAACTCTAAAAATGGTTTTTCAAGTCTCGGGTTAAGGGTAGCCAAGTCCGGATTTTTAAATTTAGGAAATTAGAGCCATTTTAAAAAAGATTTAGCCCATTTTTTATTTTTAATTCAAGCTTTGCAAAATTGTTTTCAAACAATCACAAAGTATTTTGGTTTTAGAATATTTAATTTGACATATTTTCCTAAGGTAGCCGGATATCTTTTTTAGATATACGGATTTCCTTAATTAAAGGAAAAAGTACATTTCATGCATTGCATTTTTCATATTCATGCATTTTATATAATATGTGATTCTTGCCATAATAATTCCTATGATATTGTTATTATTTTGATTTATATTTTTTGATGTTATATGGTTTTGAATATTTCATGATATCCTATGCTTTTATTTAGTTATTTTTATTTAGCATATACTATGTTCATGCATTATTATTTTTATTTTCATGCATATTATATGATAGCATTATTTTATTCCATGTCATTTAAACTATATGCCATATCATTCATATTTGTCATGTCATTTAAATCATTTCATTTAGGATATATTATGTCATCTAGAATATTTTATTTCATTTAGATCATATCATATGACTTAGGATGTTGCATTTCATGTAGAATATATTAAATATCCTAGGTCATTTTATTTCATTTAGGATATATTATGTCATCTAGAATATTTTATTTCATTTAGATCATATCATATAACTTAGGATATTTCATTTCATTTAGAATATGCTAAGGCATTCAAATCATATCATGTCATTTAGGTTGCATTATATTATTTAGATTTTATTATGTCATTTTATTTATGTCATGCATATACATATTCATTTCTTTTAAATGTTTTCAAAAAAGATAATGTTTTTCAATAAAAAATAAAGATATTCCCGAGTTAAAATAATTCATGAGTTCTCTACCGGGTTTGCTGGAGGGAATATCATCAATTATCATTAATAAAGGAATATCTTTCTTTCAAAAAAGAGAATGATTCGGAAAGTTTTCCAAAACTAATAAAAATTTATATATTTTGCCACGTTTGTTGGGGAATATAGGAAAATTTTGAATTTATAAATTCCGGATCATTTTTAATAAAAAAATGAAATTATTTTTCTTTAAATTGGGAATTAACTCGAAATACTAAATTTAAAACCAACTTTTTACCGAGACTTGAGATAACACACGATTAATAAGGTACCGATTTATACGGGCGTTCTGGGGGTGCTAATCCTTCCCCACACGTAACCGACTCCCGAACCCGCTTCTTTGATTTCTCTGGTTTAAAACGCAGACTTGAAATTGGTTTTTAAAATGTTTTAATTAATTTTTAAAATATTTTATAAAACCGGTTTTAATAGGTGGTCGATCACACCTAGCTAAAAAAGATTGGTGGCGACTCCATGTCTTTTTTAAGGTCATTTTCAAAACCTTTATTTTTCTAGAGGAATTAAGTCAACTTTTCCTCGGTTTTTTTTAATGTCACGCTTAACGAATAATAAAGTCTTGCGATGAGACTCGTTATTTTTTAGGTTGCGACAGCTTGGCGACTCCACTGGGGACTATTAGAGAGTCAGGCCTAGAATTAGTCGTGTGTTATCAAAGTCTCGGTTTTCTTGGTTTAATTGGTATTTAATTTTAATTCCCGTATTTTTTTAATAAGGAGAATTTTGAAAATAATAAAATATTTTTAAATATGTTCATACTCATGTGCATGCATTTTATTATTGTTCTCTAGTTATTTAAGGTTGTATATTATAATTGCTTGTTGGTTAATGCGTTACACTATTCTTGAATGTTTTAATTGCTAGGGCATTTAGAATAAGGTTTGTAGAATAGGTAGTTAAAATTTTGTTATTCCTCCACACACACTACACGTGCATTTGCATATCATGAATCCTATACCCGGGTTTCGTCCTTTTATGTGGGAGTAAAGTAACTACGCCTTCGTGATGATCCTCCGTATGGGCTAGTGAACCTAGGCGAAGCCATGCCGGATTTTCGTTAGATATACCGAAAATAGGAACACATGGAGGGACATTTCTAAACCTTTTGTTACCTATTTTACACTTTGAATAAGTGTGGTAGATCGGGCAACGATGTACGTACATCGCCCGTAATAAATGTGATACTCTGCCTCGAAGGCATCGTGATGCCTAAATAAACAGATATTGTTGGGGCAGATGTTCATTAGCTATTTTTAAAATAAAAAAAAAAAAAATCATTTTTCAAGCATTATTGCATGTTGCACATTTCATGCATGTGTGAATAGAGCATGTACAATTTTGGTTGTATTATTGATCTCATTCTTTGCAATAAATAGTTGGTAATTTCATTTGATGATTTCATAAAACCGGTAGTGTTACATGAACATTTGGATATTGTACCATAGTAAGATCCACTAACCCGAATTTCTTTTGAAAATAATATGATTGGTTTTTCATAGAAAAAAGCATGTTTCAAAAAGTCATAAATTTGGAGGCAAATCTTGCATAATGAGATTTTTTGAATAATCAAGATTTAGGTCCCACAAATTTCATGTAATCATTGATTTCTTTGTATATACCTTGGTGTTAATCCATTTATTCTTTATTTGTATCATTTTGACATCATAACATGCATGGTTATTCATTGTAGAATACATTTGTGATAATACATGTCATTCTTTGTACCTACCTTTGTATTAATTCATTTATTCTTCGCATGTATTCATTTTGACATCATAACATGCATGGTCATTCGTTGTAGAATACATACATGGTCATTATTTGTATATACTTGTGCATCAATTTATTCATTTTTTTAAATGCATCATGTTGACATTAGATTACATCCATAGCATACATAGTCACCATAATTTCTCTGTATATGTTCATGCATTAATCATCAGTATATTCATGCACATAGGAATAGAGTATGTACATTCATAATTGTATTCTTAATCTCATGACATTTTCATTTGCATGAAAGGGGTTCGAGATATGAGGAATGAATCAGAGGAACGATTGGGTGCTTTGGAACGCAATCAAGAGGAATGTGGACATGAAATCCGGGAATTGAAAGAACAACTTGCCAAACTGCTGAAAATGGTTGAGGATATGGGTAAAAGTAAAAATGAACTTTCTCAAGGCTCTGCATCGCCTTCGGATCAACCAAAACCATTAGGTCCAGAACATACAATCCTTGCTGGATCTTGCACTTGTCAATGCCACAAAGGTTGCAATCTTGATGAAATTGTGGACAAAATCATGAAATTTATTAAACCTGAGAGCCCGATACCAAAGATAAAAACCTCGGATCCAGTACCATACCTGCAAACTGTTCGAGGTCCAAGCCAGTATCCCCACCCTACCATGGTTCAATCGTCCATTGGGATGACCACTACGGGATTCCTGAATCCCACTCCATCACCAACAACTGCCAGTTCATACTATTTCCCTCATCAATCACCTTATCCAGTACCTGGGATAGGAACCTCGAGCTATGTACAACCTCCAAAGGCCTCGTGTCCAAATCCATACCCTTACCATGCTGTTTCGCCACATCTCCATGTAAACACACTGGTTCGAACCTTAGTGCCACCACCAAGTGCCCCAACTCCTAGGTTTAGTGTGACTAAGAAACGACAAAGGCCTTTTGATCCCCTTCCAATTAGCTACCGAGAGCTTCTCCCTATACTGATCCAAAATCACATGGTTGCCTATATCCCATCGAAACCCATGTTACCACCATATCCAAATAGGTATAATCCAAATGCAAAATGTGATTATCACTGTGGAATTGTTGGCCATAACATTGAAGACTGTCTAGCATTCAAAAAGAAAGTGCAAACTCTCATAGATGCCAAGTGGTTGGATCCAACGACACTGATTGATAGAGGACTGGGAAAGCGTCATTAGGATTGGGAGATTTACAGCATTGAGGTGGAAAGACTTCGGTCTTATATGATGTAATAGGATTTCACTTTTTCAATAGCCGGCTCTTATAGCCTTAGGATGCTAGGAAGAATAAAGTGCTTGTAAAGACAGTTTTAACCACTGTTCAAATTTTGTAAAACATGGTTTATACCATTGTGAATGTTGATATGAGAATGAATTGATTATGTTTCAAATTTATGAGAGGTTGATGATTAAGTTCCTCCGATTCTTATTTCCTCCGTGATATCTTCCCCTTTTGCATTTTGCATCCGATCAATTATTGGTCATACCATACATTCATACATGTATCATGTTAGCATCAGGTTGCATTTATGCATTCATAATTAGCATGATTTTTTTTTGTATATATCCATGCATTAATTTGCTTATTACATACATCATGATTAGCAATAGGTCACATTCATGACACACATGGTTAGCATGATTTTCTTTGTATATACTCTATATCAATCATTCATTGTTTGCATGTATCATAATTGACACCGTGTTGCATTCATAGGATATATGAACATTCATTGGGAAATATGCTAAAATGCACATGATCAGTCATTGCATATATCCATGTGTTGATTTGTTTATTCTTTGTTTGCAACATGTTGGCATTGTGATTGCAATTATTACATATATGGTCAGCATGTTTCCATTGTACATGTCCATACATCATATTGTTTAGGCTTCATATGCATCAAATGACAATCATGGCTCATTCATCATGACATACATTTGGGGAAAATAAAATAAAAGTTGGCTTGGCTTTAGGAGTCTTTGAAAGAATTTCCATTTCAAATCAGAAGAAGTACTGAGTACCCTTTTAATACAGGCTAGTGCTATGGAGAATGAACAAGTTGCCCGAATGGAAAAAATGGAAAGGGAGCAGAAAGAATTGCTATAACAGCTAGCAAAGTCTCAAGCAGAATCTAAGGATCAGATGACTAAATTGATGGAGCTGATGTCTGCCGTAATCAAGGGAAAAGGATACACAAAAAACTTTGTCGCCAGAGAAGGGTTAGAGGCACAAAAGGTTCAGGATGAGGTCGTAATAAGTGATGCCCAGAACACAGTCAATGTCCTAAACTCAGATGATCCAGCTGAACAGGCAAAGTTGAAAAGGGTTGCAGTAAACGAGGTTGAGTTGGAAGATTCCCAAGGGAAATATCAGTTGCTAGATGAAAGGCTCCGGGTAGTAGAAAATACAGATGTATTTGGGAGTTTAGATGCGAAAGAACGATGTTTGGTCTTCGATTTAGTCATTCCTCCTAAGTTCAAGATCCCTGACTTTGTGAAATATGACGGGACGACCGATCCATCAGCCCACATCACTATGTTCTGCCGGAAGATGACAAGTCATATAGATAATATAAGCTTTTGATTCACTGCTTTCAGGATAGCCTCAGCGGATCCGCAATTAGGTGGTATAGTCAGTTGAACAAGGATCAGATTCACTCTTGGAATGACCTGGCTAGGGTTTTTCTAAACCAGTACAAGCATATGACCGACATGGCGCCTGACCGTCTCACCTTGCAAAATATGAAGAAAAGAGCTACTGAGAGCTTCAAAGAATATGTACAACGGTGGATGAGCCTGGCCGTCCAAGTACAACCGCCCTTAACTCAGAAGGAAACCACTGTCATTTTTATGGATACACTGCAGGCCCCGTACTATGATATACTTGTCAGCAACACCACGAAAATTTTTTCGGACATGGTAATTTCAGGGGAGATGATTGAGAATGCTATCAAGGATGGGAAAATTGAAGGAGAAAGAACATCTAATACCAAGAACAAGGGGGCATCTGAAAAGAAAAATGAAGATACCCAAGTCGTGGAAGACTTTGGCCCACCTCCTCAATTCTCCTCGTATCAGCCATTTTACTCTACCCTGAACAATGTCTCTCAAGGTTTTTATCCCTACCAACCAATGACTGCAACTACACCAGAATTTACATCTGTCTATCAAGTGAACACCCTTGGGAATAATCGAAGGGGGCATAAAAAGCGAAAAAGAAATCAGGTTGACCCGATTCCTGTGACATACAATGAGCTACTACCTCAACTCATCCAGAATCACCTTGTGACACCCATGCAAATAGAGCCTCTGAAGCCCCTTATCTGAGCTGGTATGATGCTAATGAGTGTTGTGGTTATCATTCTGGCAATCAAGGTCACTCAACAGAGAACTGCCCCGCTTTGAAGTACAAGGTCAGAGATCTCATCAAGGCTGGTTCGATAAGTTTTGAAGATGGGGAAACCAAGTGTCATAAGAAACATTGTGCATGATCATATTAGGTTTTTGACGCATATAGTTCTATACACTGTGATGATGAAAGCACTTGTCTCATGTTAACATCTACATGAATTAAATGAATTTTGAATTTTAAATTCTTTGTGTTTGTTGTGTTTTAACAATAACTTGAATTCGCAAAAACAAGCATTAAGGAATTTTTAATAATGGATAGTCTTAAGAAGATTGATGATTAGTGTTACAAATGACCCAATACCTTCTCCCCTCTCTTTAGGTTTTCCTAAACCTAAATCTCTTAAACCAAGAACACTTGAAAGACCTAATTATTCAAGGAATATGAATTATTTGACTTCATAAAACCATTGTCATCACAGAATAAGCAAAGACGTAGATCTTTGTCTAGGCTATGAACAAAGGAACGAACTTTTTGAAAATTTTCAAATTCATTGAAATTCAAACAAATGAGACATTCTTTCAAGAATCTAGATTTTGATAATTTGGTGTGTGTCAAGATTGTGCTAAAACCATTCATGACCTTTCCCAATGACCACAAAACTTCAAATACCCAAACATCACTTCATGATTGACACCCTGGGGCACAATGATTAAAAGAGAAAACCTGTTTTTGGGTCATATTTTCCTTGTCTCTTCAAAGAACTCAGATTGGAAACTCAGCCTTTTCAAAATAGACCTAGACTTGCTATGTTCCTCGTTGATACAAATTCTCATGGTTAATCAAATTGGGGCATCATATGTGGAAATGATGGATACATGGTGAAGAATGATGGGCTAACACATGAAATCATTGGGTTATGCGATGGAAAAAAGAAAAGAAATTTTGTTGTGATATCATGCATATGGGAATTCGGATGATTCGAAAGTGCAAAATGAAATTCTGAATATCTATTTCCCCTAGGGATTGCTTTTCAAAGTGAATATCCGTGCTAGACATGAGGAATGGCCAACTTTCATATCCCTTTCTCACAAAAAGAAATTATCCATAGTCACCCCTTTTGAGCCAAAAGAATTTTTTCTTCTTTGAACTCTGATCAAGGATCACCCTCTACACTGGGAGGCAAATACGAGGAAAGATCTTTTTAAAGATCATTGAGAAATGAGTCCTAGCTCAAAGACAGATACAAAGCAAATAGAACCCCAAATAAATACGGGCGCACTCTGTCAAAGAAAAAAGAAGAGGAAAAGATGGCGAAATGAAAGCCAAGAAAAACAAAAGAAAAACACGAAAAAATGTGTGAAAGACATGGCAAATTGAAAGCCAAAAGCAAGAAAGAAAAAGAGCAAAGTCAAAAGGAAAGAAATGTCCAAGAAGGGACAAATGCTTCAAAAAGAATCCTCCTCAAAGAAAGGATCCTTGATCTGATTACCCTCAAACACATATTTTGGGCCTATTTATCCTTTCTTTCTGAACCCTGAGCCATGGCCTACATTTCATGCTTTAAAAGTCCATTTTGATCAAGCATGAATATTTAATTTGAAGGGTTTTCCTCAGATTTTATCCAATCTCATCAAATTCTCATTTCACTAAGGAAAAATTTAGAATTCCCAAGTGCATGGTAAAAAAAAAATTTGGAAAGAAAAGAGACTCTATGGCGAAAACCCAAAAACGGGCGGTCTAGAGTAAAATGGGAATTTTTTATGCCATCTATAAAAGTGCCGATACCACAAAAAGAGAAGGTCATCTTAAAAAGTGGTCATTAAGGAACATCTAGGAATTCTTGAACCTCCCAAATTGTCAATTCTTATTCAGAGGATTGTCTTCAAAAAACTGAAACTTTTCTCCAAGATTAAACTTTTCGATTTGAACATCTCGGCCAATCTTGACGCTTGTCAAAATGCCTTGATATGGAAACTAAAAGAATGTTAAATTTGTTTGGTTCTCAATAAATTCATGATTTATAAAACCTGTTCCATTTGTGAGCCTAGAAGGGATATACATTTTTGTCATGAAGTTTTCCTGGAAAAGCCAGAATCTTGTTATACCAAGCCTTGCCAATCCTAGTTGAAAAAAACCCAGATTGATACTTAGAGAAATTTCTAACAATGATCATCAGTCTTCAAAAGATTTATACATCACACGTTGTGGGGTTAATATTTTTGTTCAAAAGTTTTCAAAATGTGAAAACAAATAAAGAGATTTTTTGAAATACCCATTTTGATGTTGACATGAGACAAGGATTTTTCTTACCCAAAGGTATATAACTGCCAGGGTAGGTCCTAACTTCCAGATATAAGAAGAAGAAATCGAACCCAGTGCAGATCTCTGTTGATGAAAGTTTGAAAACTGTTAGGGAAAAGAGAATAGCCAAAATGAATTGAAGATATACTCTGATTTGAAGAGGAAAAATGAATTTGAAAGGCTAAGACAAAGTCTAGAAAAACAACTGGGGCCATTTGCATCACTCATGAGCACTCATCTCTTTATCAAGCTTTTGCATCTGCACAGTGTCGGCAAGCATTTGCATCATTCATGGGTATTTGCATTGGCATTATTCCATAAGCATCTGCATTTTACCTTTACATTTACATTCTTCATGGAATTCGCATTTGTGTCATCTCAAGCAATTGCATCATTTCTAGAATCATTGCATTTTCATTAATGTGTGGTAATTGTAGTTACACCATTCATAAACCAGTTACATGAACACAATTAGTAGGGGCATCTGCATCATGAAACATGGGCATCAATCCAGGCCATTTGCATTTGCACTAAGAAATATTTTACATTTGCACCATGAAGCATGAGCACCTTGTTAAAAGACATGTGCATCTGCATCATTTCTCAAAGTTTCTGGTGGGGATATCCAGAATTTTACAGTTTTTAAAAGTGAACAAGTCTTCGGTGGTGATAGCCGAAGCCTCTGGTGGAGATATCCAGGGTTTTATAAATTTGAAAAATGAGAAATCTTCTTCTGGAAGAGTTATCCATAATTTTACAATGAGCAAGTCTTTGATGGTGATAGTCAAAGCTTCTGGTGGGGATATCCAGAATTTTACAGTTTTAAAAGTGAACAAGTCTTCGGTGGTGATAGCTGAAGCCTCTGGTGGAGATATCCAGGGTTTTATAATTTTGAAAAATGAGAAATCTTCTTCTAGAGGAGTTACCCAGAATTTTACAATGAGCAAGTCTTTGGTGGTGATAGCCAAAGCTTCTGGTGGGGATATCCAGAATTTTACAGTTTTAAAAAAGTGAACAAGTCTTCGGTGGTGATAGCTGAAGCCTCTGGTGGAGATATCCAGGGTTTTATAATTTTGAAAATGAGAAATCTTCTTTTGGAGGAGTTATCCAGAATTTTATTCAACATGTGCATCTACATCAAGAAGCATTTGCATCAATCTAAGTTAGTTGAATCTGCATCAAGAAAGTTTGCATCAAATCAAGTCAATTACGTTTGCATCAAAGACATTTGCACCAATCTAAGTCATTTGCATCTACATCAAGAAGTGTTTGCATCAACAAAAGACACTTGCATTTGCATCATGAAGCATTTGCATCATCTCTTAAAGCTTTCAGGTATAATCGAACTCGTTTTGCTTCTCAAATAAGTCGAGCCCCGAGATCATCGTCGAGATACTTTTTTTTTATTATGAACAAGTCTTCGGTGGTGATAGCTGAAGCCTCTGGTGGAGATATCCAGAGTTTTAAAATCCTTTGAAAAGGTAGAAAGTCTTTGGTGGTGATAGCTGAAGCTTCTGGAGGTGATACCTAGAATTTTTTTTACAGTTTTAAAATGAGCAAGACTTTGGTAGTGATAGCCAAAGCTTCTGGAGGAGATATCCAAAATTTTAAACACAGCTGAGAACAAGACAGGTTAAGGCCCCGAGACCATTGTCGAGGTCATTTCTTTTCTTACAAATCGAATTCGTTTCCTTAAGACGAGTTGAGCCCCGAGATCATCGTCGAGGTACTTTTTTTTATTATGAACAAGTCTTCGGTGGTGATAGCTGAAGCCTCTGGTGGCGATATCCAGAGTTTTAAAATCCTTTGAAAAGGTAAAAAGTCTTTGGTGGTGATAGCTGAAGCCTCTGGTGGCGATATCGAGAGTTTTAAAATCCTTTGAAAAGGTAAAAAGTTTTAGGTGGTGATAACTGAAGCTTCTGGAGGTGATACCCAGAATTTTTACAGTTTTAAAATGAGCAAGACTTTGGTGGTGATAGTCGAAGCTTCTGGAGGAGATATCCAGAATTTTAAACACAACTGAGAACAAGACAGGTTAAGGCCCCGAGACCATCGTCGAGGTCATTTCCTTTCTTGCAAATCGAATTCGTTTCCTTAAGACGGGTCGAGCCTTGCTTAGTCAGGGATTCAATTTAAAGACAAAATCTTCAATTTACTGTTTAAAAAAAAAATTGAAAAAAAAATGAAAAATAGAAAATGAAAAATGATAGAAGAATGAAAAAGAAAACCCTTTTACCTTTCCTTCAAATGTGATTTCACTGGCCGTACAAAATTAGTGTTGGTTTATCTTTGTCTGATTCCTGATTATCAGCAATAGCCAAAGAGGGGGCAGCTGTAGACACCTAATTTTGTCCGGACCACTAAACAGGTATGTTTTCTTCCTATATTGATGTTTCCGAGTGTAAAAAGACTTTTTTCATCCTGCAGGTGATACTCCGAGACTTAGTTTAAGAGGGCGAGCACAAAAAGTCAAACTTGAAAAAAGTCAACCCCAAAAAAAGTCAACCCTGAAAAAGTCAACCCCAGAAAGTCAACTACTGAAAAAGTCAACCCACTTTCAAAATCAAGATTTTAAGTTCAATTGAAAAATGGAGAAAGAATTTTGATAATCCGAGGTTTACATTGAAAGATATGGAGTTCGGAAGTTGGGATTTGGAGATTCAATAGAAAGGAAACCCTAATCCGAGAAATTTGGGGAAAAGTGCTTAATCGATCAAATTGGTCAAAATTGAAGGTTCCAAATGAAAGATAAGCACTGACTACGGGTAATGGAAAAGTCACTTGCAAGAAAAATCGAAAGAAAAGTCAATCCAGGAGAAAACCGAGAATTAGGGTTTTTAGTGGATGTCGGTGAAATCGGGAAGAATCACAGAAATGGCCCGAATTGGTAAGACCAAAGCCCCCAATGGATGAAGAATGATTAAAAAGGATAGCCCAAGGCTCAGATTGAAGAAAATCTGAAAATCGAACTTGTTTTGAGCAAAACCGGGTTCCGGAGGCAAAAGGGCAAAATTGGAAATTTTGGGAAAAATAGCAAATGGACTCCAAAAATTCTGAAAATTTGTCAATCTCATTCTTAAATCATTTGAAAGAGATTGGCGAAATAAAATCTTGATTTGGAGTTCGTTTGCAAAATGGCCAAATCCCGGGCCTCCTATGTAGTAATTCAAAAAGAAAAATCTCGGAAAAATAGAAAATGAGCTCCAAATCTTCTGAAATTTTGCAAATATCATTTTTAAATTATTTTAAAGAGATTGGCGAAATAAAATATTGATTCGGAGTTCGTTTGCAAAATGGCCAAATCTCGGGCCTCCTATGCAATAATTCAAAAAGATAAATCCTGGAAAAATAGAAAATGGACTCCAAAAATTCTGAAATTTTGCAAATCTCATTTTTAAATTATTTGGAAGAGACTGGAGAAATAAAATCTTGATTCGGAGTCCGTTTGCAAAATGGCCAAATCTCGGGCCTCCTATGTAGTAATTCAAGCCGATAAATCCTGAAAAAATACCAAATGAGCTCCAAAAATTATGAAAACTTCCAGATCACACTTTTTAATTATTTTGAAGAGATTGGAGAAGAAAAATCTTGATTTGGAGCTCGTTTAAAAAATGGTAAAATGTAGGGGCATAAAAGGGCATTTTTGGAAGAAAAAATCCAAATAAATAGCAAACGGACTCGGATAATTTTGAAAACTTCCAGAACTCAATATTTTATTATTTTGGAAGTATTAAAAAAATAAAAATTGAATTTGGAGTCCGTTTGATATTTATTTGCATCCGGGTGGCAAAACGGTCATTTCACCCAAGCAACCGAAAAGGGCTTCTTTGGGGCTTTCAAAAAATCAGAGTTGGGCTGGAAAAGAGAAGTGTTGGCCTGCCCAAGCCCAAAGGAAGGAGGAAGCTTCTGATTTTTCAATCAAATGGCTAAAAAACAAGAGTTAGTTAGAGATTTTCTTTGATCAAGCCATGGTGATTAAGCCACATAGGCCAAGAGAGATGTCAACATTATTCTTTAATAGCTGTAATTTGAGAGAGCTGAGATGCTAATCTAAAGGTGGTAATTTCATGATTTTTCACCTTGAATTATTAGCCATTTGATGGAAAATTGGTTACACAAAAAATGACAACATCCTAGGGGAGGAGAGAGGTAAAATTCTGCCAACATTAAGGGGAGGTCAGAATTTCGAGTTTTGATCTTCATTTTGGCTGATTTCTCTTAGTTTTTCTCTTCTTGGTTGAAAGCAAAAAAGAAAAGTTTAGAAAAGAAAGGAAAGTTTGAAGAGATAAAGCTTGAAATATAGCTTCTTGAGGTTGCTCTTGAGCACCAACTCTTGCACTTTCTTGATTTTCCATTCTTGTTTTTGCTATTTTGATTTCTATTTGGTGAGTTTCCATTTTAAATAAATGTTTTTTTATTGTTCTTTTTAAGTTCTTCCTTCATCTCTTTCTTAAGTATATTTTTTACATTTTATTTTTACAATAAACTCACCATGGCCAAATGGCCTACATTATTTTTTTTAAGTTGCTGTTTTGGTTTATTTTACCACATTGTTTATGTTATTTTCTTTGATCTTGGTGTTTTAAATGTTATCTTACTTCATATTCTTGAGTTATATTTTAATTTGGTTGCTTTGTTTGTTGCCATTTATGTTTTAAATATCATGTTTTTGCATTTTTAATTTTCTGTTTTCATGATGTTTAAATTTGAGCATGTTTTAGATTTAGTATATCAAGTGTTTGTGAAAATGCTTGTGTGGTCTTTGCATGATTTGAGTTTTATATCTTAGTTGAGCATGTTTTAGAGTTAGTATATTAAGTGTTTGTGAAAATGCTTGTGTGGTTTTTGCATGATTTAAGTGTTATATTTTAGTTGAGCATGCTAGTATACCAAGTGTTTGTGAAAATGCCATGCTTGTTGGAGCTTGAGGCCATTTGGCTACTCCATGTGTTTTACATTGTGTGTTGCATTTTTGCCATATTAGTTGGTAGGGTTTTTGCATTTACATGACATTTGATTTAGTTTTGCATGCTAGTATACCAAGTGTTTGTGAAAATGCCATGCTTGCTAGTTACATTATGCTATTCGGCCATCCTAGGAATTTTTGCATTTTATGTGCATTCTTGCCATGTTAGTTGATAGGTTAGCATTTGCATGATATTTGATTGAGTTTTTGGATTAAGCATGCTTTGTGTTTGTGAAAATGCCATGCATATTTTAGTTATTAAGCTAGGTTTATTTGCCATACATGTTCATGCATTTTAGGTCTAGGTTGCATTAAATACCATGCAAGTTCATTTAGGTCTAGGTCACTTTATGAATGCCATGCATTTTTTCATGACATTTAGGTTTAAATCCATGCATTTCATGCATTATGTTTGTTGTATTGTTTCATGCATTTCATGTTCATGCCACTTGAATAATGACTTGAGCCAATTAATGGTTCAAAGTCATGCTCTCTTGAGCACACTTGTGGAAAATTAAGTTTGTCAAGTTGATTATTCTACCTTTGTGAATTTTTTTTTACTTAACCAATTTTTATCTAACTTTCAAAAAGTCCTAGCTACTGTTTGTAAGTCATTTTATGAGTTTCAAATATTTTTACTTTGATTTTTAAATGATTTTATCAAAGGCAAAAATGTATTTTGGCAAAACAGTTTTTTTTTACCCAGTTTTCGTACATTTCTGATTTTTCTGGGCATGCGTCTTTAATCAAAAAATTAAGCTAATTTGTTTCCGTGTAGTTTTACATGTCCTGAGTCTCCAGTATGTTTTTCAGAATTTTTTGAATTTTTAAAAATAGGTTAAAAAATCGTGGCTTAAAACTGGACAGTGGAGTCAGAATTGAATTTAAAGAAAAATCATTTTTCTGTTTTGGTTAAGTTACTTAGAGTGGGCTGATTAGGAGGGTTAGCTACTGACTTAGGGTAGTTTCTAAGCCTTTTTAAACTCTAAAAATGGTTTTTCAAGTCTCGGGTTAAGGGTAGCCAAGTCCGAATTTTTAAACTTAGGAAATTAGAGCCATTTTAAAAAAGATTTAGCCCAGTTTTTATTTTTAATTCAAGCTTTTCAAAATTGTTTTCAAACAATCACAAAGTATTTTGGTTTTAGAATATTTAATTTGACATATTTTCCTAAGGTAGCCGGATATCTTTTTTAGATATACGGATTTCCTTAATTAAAGGAAAAAATACATTTCATGCATTGCATTTTTCATATTCATGCATTTTATATAATATGTGATTCTTGCCATAATAATTCCTATGATATTGTTATTATTTTGATTTATATTTTTTGATGTTATATGGTTTTGAATATTTCAGGATATCCTATGCTTTTATTTAGTTATTTTTATTTAGCATATACTATGTTCATGCATTATTATTTTTATTTTCATGCATATTATATGATAGCATTATTTTATTCCATGTCATTTAAACTATATGCCATATCATTCATATTTGTCATGTCATTTAAATCATTTCATTTAGGATATATTATGTCATCTAAAATATTTTATTTCATTTAGATCATATCATATGACTTAGGATGTTGCATTTCATGTAGAATATATTAAATATCCTAGGTCATTTTATTTCATTTAGGATATATTATGTCATCTAGAATATTTTATTTCATTTAGATCATATCATATAACTTAGGATATTTCATTTCATTTAGAATATGCTAAGGCATTCAAATCATATCATGTCATTTAGGTTGCATTATATTATTTAGATTTTACTATGTCATTTTATTTATGTCATGCATATACATATTCATTTCTTTTAAATGTTTTCAAAAAAGATAATATTTTTCAATAAAAAATAAAGATATTCCCGAGTTAAAATAATTCATGAGTTCTCTACCGGGTTTGCTGGAGGGAATATCATCAATTATCATTAATAAAGGAATATCTTTCTTTCAAAAAAGAGAATGATTCGGAAAGTTTTCCAAAACTAATAAAAATTTCTATATTTTGCCACGTTTGTTGGGGAATATAGGAAAATTTTGAATTTATAAATTCCGGATCATTTTTGATAAAAAAATGAAATTATTTTTATTTAAATTGGGAATTAACTCGAAATACTAAATTTAAAACCAACTTTTTACCGAGACTTGAGATAACACACGATTAATAAGGTACCGATTTATACGGGCGTTCTGGGGGTGCTAATCCTTCCCCACACGTAATTTCACAGATGATATTGGTAAAGGAGCTTTTGGGACTGTTTTCAGAGGAGTCATATCAAATGGCAAGCGAATTGTAGCCATCAAGAGACTAGAAAGAGTGGTGGCTGAAAGAGAAAGAGAATTCAGGAATGAAATGAAAGCAATTGGGAAAACTCATCATAAGAACTTAGTTCAATTGCTTGGTTACTGCTATGATGGAACTAATAGGCTTCTGGTGTATGAGTACATGAAAATGGCTCACTTGCAGATTTTCTATTCAGATCCAATTTAAAGATAAATTGGGAGGGAAGAATTAGAATAATATTGAACATAGCCAGAGGAATTTTCTACTTGCATGAAGAGTGTGAGATCCAGATCATCCATTGCGACATCAAACCTGAAAACATACTAATGGATGACAAAGGGTACGCGAAAATTGCTAATTTTCGTTTGGCCAAGCTACTGATGCCCAACCAAAGCAAGACATATACTGGAATCAGAGGAACAAGGGGATGGATATGTTGCCCATGAGTGGCACCGAAACATGTCTATAACAGTGAAAGCAGATAATTATGTTGTTTGAGATCATTTGTTGTCGAAGGAGTACTTGCAAATTGGGTCTATGATTGTTTCAAGGCTGGTGCTAGAAGATGAAGTTGGAAAGAAAAGGTTTGAGAGGATGGTTAAGGTGGGGTTATGGTTCACCATGATGAACCATCATTCCGACCATCGATGAAGAAGGTTATATTGATGCTGGAAGGGACAGTAAATATACCATACCCTCCTTATCCTAGCTCCATTGTCAGCTGAGCTCCCAGAGGTTTTTGCATTCAAAGTAGCTGCAGACTTCTTCTTTTTTACTACTTTTTTGTCTTACAATTTCATTTCATTGCTTTTGGAATTGTGATATAAATAAGTTTGTTACAATCTGATAAATAAATCATGAACCATCTTGCTGAGATCATACGAGAAATTTATGCAAACTCTGATCATTTATAGATAAAGGTGACTTTGATTGTGTCCAGAAGCATCTTTTAACCAACTGAAAATCAGAAAAGCATTCCAAAAACCAATTCATATTTCATGGTTTGAAATTCAAGTAACTTTAACAATCAATAAGATAAATAACAGGTAAATCCTTTTGTAAACCAGTTTTCAAAACACGAGTTTAAGGACGAGCTACTATAAGTATGATTTTTTCTTAAATGATTAAAATTAGACAATACACGAAAAACAACAGAAAAAAATTAGCGAAATAGAAAGAAAAAAAATGAAAAAACAAATGGAATCTGATCTTAATAATAATCTATATCTATACTAATATAATAAGAATAACTAAGTTGGTGTCATGAGTTAAGTATCATCAATTTAGTTGGTGAAATTACAAAATAAGTTAAATATAATTATAACATAAAAAATAAAATAGAGATATTTTTGTCTTTTCAAATTATATATATATATATATATATATTAAAAAATACATACTTATTCTTAAAAAAAATATCCACTTTGTCAAAAAATTATCTATTTTCTCAAAAAACTATCCACCTATAAAATTATCTATATTTTTTTATTTTTAAATTTTTAAAAAATATATATATTTTTTGAAATCAAGGTTGGTTTTTATTTTATTTTATATCTTATTTTATTTTATTTTGTGTATTTGTATTATATTCATGTTATTTTTTAGTGTTATAATCTTATTCAAATTATTATATATTTATATAAATTTTGACATGTTATTAATTTATTTTATGTAGATTTCGACACGTTCGTGTATTCATGTCGTGTTTTTTTTTTCGTGTCGTATTTGAATTATTCTTCCCGTATTGCGTTCAAAATTGTCAAGTCTAATTGACATTATTCAAATAACTCCCAGTTTTGTGTCATGTGTCACCATGTTCGTGTTTATATTATTTTTTCGTATCATAATCTTATTCAAGGTGTTATATATTTATATAAAATTTGACACGTTAATAATTCACTTTATGTAGATTTTGACACGTTCGTCTATTCGTGTTGTGTTCATGTTATTTTCGTATCATATCGTGTTTTAATTATTTTTCTCATGTTGTGTTCGTGTCGTATAATTAGGTTGTATCCGAATTTGTCAGGTCTAATTGTAACTATTCAAATAACTCTCAATTTTATGTCATGTGTCGTATAATGATTGAAAGTTATTATTTGTCTAGATTAAATTTGATAATTTTAAACATCTATACCTTACTTTAAAAGCTATCCTCAAGTAGAGATATTTTACATAATTTATCATAATATTTCAGTTTAAACTCTATCTTCATTACTTACTTTAAACAACTTATTTAATCAATTTTTTTCTTTTATTATTTATTTATTTTAAAATAATTAATCAATTTTTTTTGCTATTGTTTATTTTTTAAAAAAAAAAACTAAAAAACTAAAAATACAATTCTTTTATTTATTTATTTGCTTTCTAATTATTATATATATTTTTCATTTTTATAATTATTTAATCAATTTAATAAATCATAATTAAAAAATTAATCAAAATAAATAATTTTTACATATTTAATTTTTATAATTGAAATAAAATTACTATATTAATATGACAAATGTCATCCAATTAGGCCTTTAATTTTTTTTTGCTACTTGCTTGAGTTTAAAAAAAAAAAAAGAAATAAAAATACAATTATTTTATTTATTTATTTTCTAATATTATGTATATATTTTTATTTTTATAATTATTTAATCAATTTAGTAAACAATAATTTTAAAAATTAATAAAATAAACAATTCTTACATATTTAATTTTTATAATTAACATAAAATTATTATATTGATATTAAGGATATTTAATACTAAATTGTAATATATTTTTTATTTATATTTTTAAAAATTAAAACTTCTAAATGTATTTGTATTATATAATTTATAAATAAATAATTTTACATATTTAATTTTTATAATTAACATAAAATTATTATATTAATATTAAGAATACTTAATATTAAATTATAATTTTTATTTTTTTTAGGATCAGATCAAGTACGTTATATTATTTTATAAAAACAATCCTCAACGTAGCGGAGATATCATCCTAGTAATAATAAAAAGAAACCCTTCATTAAAACATAAATCCACAGAAAAAGGATCACGATAAAATTTTCTGCATGAAACCCACGTCTACACTAAAAAAACTGACTTGATTCCATATTTTCCTCATTTCTAATAAAAACTAAACCTATGTTTGGATTTGGGTGGGGAAGAAAAAGGAAGTAAGAAAAAATGAGAAACCTTTCTTTTATTTTCTCCCGTTTGAATAAAAAAGAAAAAGAAAAAAATTGTAAGTAAAAGAAAGTGAGAGCAATTGAACACCCTCATTTTTCCTTCAAATGTCCATTTTTTGTTTACCCCAATCTGGGGAAAATAGAGAGGAAAGAAATGGTAAAATATATTTTAATGTGTAAAATATTTTTTTTATCCTTTCTATGTTTTATATAAATTACGATTCTTTTATTGAAAGATTTAGCTGTGGTTTTCTAAGGAAGATAAGTAGATAACTGCTGTTTCCTTACATCCTGCAATTTATAGAGACTTAGCTGTATTCTTAATTCAGTCTTCTGTTGCTTGAAGAGGATGTAGAATGTAGTCATTGCAACTCACTGCTGGTTGCTGCTTGAAATGTTGAGAGCTTGAAGCAAAATAAAAACTATCCAAAAAGAAAAATATCTAAAACATGTTTAGCAATAAGTAAAAGGTTGAATCACCAACAGCAGGATTTGAGGAACCAGCTACTTAGTGGACTAGGAGCAGTTAAAGATTTTAATAATCTTCAATTTGATTGGAAACCTTCCCCGTGAAAGGATGTCGGAAAGCTGATGGTTCTTCGATTATAGCTGCTGTTTTTGCAGCATGAGAATTGGCAGAATTGCCTGTGGCCCTGGCAGATCATGGTTACACTATATGATAGATCAATAACTTCCCTCCCACTTTGTACTAATTTCACCAAAGTCAAACATATAGCATACTGTTTTATCAATAAAAAAATAAAAGCATCTTTAAGTTGCAAATAAATAAATAAATAAATAAACTTTAGCCGGTTAGGTAATTACTCATTTTAATTAGATGATAGATAATCAATTAAAACCAACCTAGCATAATATTAGTATGTATTACTTGTCCAAAGCTGAAAAAATTATAATTCGATTAAATGTTACATATATATCTTGTTAAAAAAAGACATGATATTATAGTTTTTATGAATAATTTTGGTATTTGATATAATTTTTTATTTTATAAATAATTTTGATATTATATGTTATTTTATAAAAAAAACTATAATTGAAAAACATTATTGTGATAAATCATTACCTTTCTTTTCCACTCTTTATCCAAACAATGTTATTAAAACTTCTGTACATGTATCTTTTTCTTTTTTCAACTTTCCTCTCTTTTACTTTGCTTTTTTTTACTATTGTGTATCCAAACATAAGAAAAAGAATGTACAAATTATTGTTCTCTTTAATACAAAGAGAAAAAGCTTTATCTAACCAAAAGAGAATGCAAAATTCTTTTTAGATTACCCTCAAAAGGAATTGATTATAAACTTTGTATTGCATGCAATGCAGCCAACAAAAATTAAAAAAAAAAAAACTCCGCAAAATAATGAACCGGCATTGCCTTGATTTATTTATTTATTTTTAACAGGAAAACGATAGAGACATTGAAATTAAGAATAGTGCGATAAAATTAGAAGTTGCAATGCCAATAGTGAAATAATGTGCTCAGCAAAAAATAACGATAAAATGAAGTGAGAAGAGAAAATGATGATTACAAACAAACATTAGATATAAGTCTGTCGACATATTCTAGGGGAATCTGAAGTCTGCACAAACCATGATGAAACTCAGAAGGTGCATGGCTAAGCAAAGCAAATCCCTTAGATGTGATATGAATACTATACTAAGCAAGTGACCAGCATACTATTTAATCGGCCACCCAGACCACAAAACAAAGGAGCAAAGCAATATCATTAATAACAAAGTTAGCTGCTGCTGCATTTAGATGGCAATCTTATCCAAAGGAATGACATAGGAACAAAAGAAAAAAACTAGTACCACCAACAGTAAGAAATAGACAGAAATTAAGGTGACTTACCTACATAATCCAGTACATGACTACATTATCATCAACACAACAAGTACGGGAAAACTGTCAACGTTGTGCAGCAGACATCTGGGTCGAATCATACTGAGGATATCCATCCAGGCTGTGGCGATACTGTTTTTCCAGAAGCAACAGGTGCACTACCTGGCGCTGCAGCATAACCAACAGACTGATCATAGGTAGGCTGAGCTGCTGTCGATTGAGCATAAGTTGCTTGGCCACTTGCTGGTGGTTCACCATATGCTGTCGCAGGGCCACCACCATAACCAGAATCTTGCACCCCTTGATAGCCATAATTTGCATTGTTTGGAGCTGGCTGTTCAGAGTAACCCTGTTGTGAGGGTGGGTATTGACCATATCCAGCAGCAGTACTTGCTTGTGCATAAGCAGTTGCCTGCTGAACATAAGGCTGATTGTAACCAGGAACAGGCTGGCTACCTTGCTGTGGATAAGCCTGGCCAGTCGCAGGTGGAGGCTGACTATACCCATCACCAGGTGCTACAGAGCCATATCGAGGATAGCTCTGTTGATTGGGCGCACTTGATGCATATGGGTATTGCTGCTGAGGAGGCACATTCGGACCATATGACTGGGCAGTTGGACCTTGATATGGTACCTCTCCTTGTTGATTGGCTGGAGGACCATATGTTTGGGGTCCTTGTGACTGCATGGCATATGATGGCGGCTTGCCATACTGCTGCTGAGGGGCGTACCCAAGTTGAGGACCTGGCTGAGAAGACCCATGCCCTCCATAAGGATGCTGGACTGGGTATGATTTTCATACTTTTCTTCATATCCATGTCCGTAGCGATGCTGGGGAGCAGCTTGGGAATAGGGTGGTGGATGCGCATAATCTGCTGGACCACGAGGCGGTCCATAATTATAATTTGACTGAAATAACAGTGGCCCCGTAGCTGGAGCAGGTGACGGGCCAGGTCCATGCCCAGGAATTGAAGTTGAATGTGGGGCAGAGACGTGTCCTTGCCTGCTGTAGTAATCATAACCTCCAGTGTGTGGAAGTCCCTGCATGCCATGAGGCCTCTGCTCCCAACTAGAACCAAAGTTGCCTCTTGGAGCCATTTGATGAGAAGGGTAGCCACCATAAGGAGGTTGATAATGAGAGTTTTGAGATGGATATGGTCCCCGTTGCCGATAATCATATGATGCTGTCTGGGCAGGATGCCCCCGGGGATCCCATTGAGGTGGACCAGTGTTTCCCCAAGGTCGATATCCCTGCTGATTGGAACCGCCAGAAAGAGGTGATGGCCTGACAGTCTATTCGTTTAACAAAATAATAAGTTAGTTGATAGAAGGAATTTCATTCACTGATTAAAAAAAATCAGAGAGAAAGTAGAAACTAAGCCTCAACATCGTGCTTAACCATGTTATCAGACAAAACAAACAGGCTACTAGGTCACATCTTGGTTCAAAAAGAAAGCAAATACCCAAATACAACAGCAAAAATGATGGAACTAATAATAATTTAAACAAGAATGAGAGATCAGCAAGCTGAGAGAGGAATAAGTCTGTTGAAACACATCTTCATTCAAACTTTTATGAAGCAAGGGGATAAAAAATGCAATGAATATCATCACCTATTTGACATACTAAATTCTATCTAAGCAGACTAATCTCACCATCGTGTATTTCCTTCCAAAATAGACTGAAAGAACATCAGAGCTACCAATAATCAAACACTAAAATGAAGAGATTAAATGTTAATAATTGAAGACAAGAATATGGGATTTCATGAGAGTTAACTAAGATAAAAGTGAACCTCTACTCTTTCAGGCATCTTAAACTACAAAAAGGATATGCTAAATTTTTCACATAAGATCATGTCATCCAAGATATGTAGCATGATATAAATGTAACACCATGTCGATTCTTTCTCTGATCTTATAGCAATATACTTATAACAATCGTGCATCATCTCTATATACATATCAAAGGACAAGTACCATATTCGTCAGAAGTTTCAGCATAGCATTAAACAACATTCAAGAAGGTAATGATCCAATATACATTTCAGACATGATGACCTCACCAGGTGCACTTCTTCCAATACGTCTCATGCATAGAACATGGAGGCCGCTTATATTATTATTTTTAATTTTCAAGTCTCAAAGCAATCTTACCAACTATTAACATCTTGCAATGCGAGTTTAATGCCAGATACCTCTCTTCAGTGGATGAAGGGGAATAGTGGTTGTCTATTGCTACACCAAGAAAGCAATGCTGAGCCCATGGAAAAGGCTATCCAAATCTGCAGATTTTAAAGCCAACCAATTCGAAATCGGCACCTTCAACATAAATAAAAGCATGGCAACCGGCATCTTGGATTGAATATATTATCGTCCTAATAGCATTCAAGTGATGTTGGCATAGATCATTCACACTCTTAAAGTTCAAGAAATAAAACTCTCACACTGTGAAGAAACTATGAAATAAGTCTTCCTCAAGTTGGATGACAAGGTGTCATAGTAGAAAATGCAGTTAACTACAATTGATTGTTTGCTTTGGCAAATCCATTGCAGGAGATATATGCACCCACCCAATTATATAAAATCTGAGACTTGCTATTTCAAATATTTGCTAGAAGGAAAATTATCTATACACCAACCATGGAGTTTTTAAACTCCACAAACAGGGCTAGAGGGTTGCAATATATTTAAGAAAATAAATTCTTATAATAAAAATAAAATAGATACATGACAACATTCTAACCCCGCTTCTGGAGTACTTTACTACCAATGTATAGAAAAATAATCCTTTGCTAAAATCCTATCTCATAAAGGGCATATTTTTATTTGTGAAGAGAAGGAAAAGGCTAGCATCAAAAACACCAAATCTACATGCATATGTTCTTAAAACGATGTCATTTAATAGGAACATTGTGATCCTATCAACTGTATCTTCCACATGCCGAGAATAACAGATTTTTGAAGTTACTAACACAACAATCAAACCTCCAGCTAACAACCTATACTACTCCATTAATTCACACCTACTAAATCTACCAAGAAAGCATACAAGCAAAATCTACACCTACACAAGTAATAATATTTTGCTCATGACATGTTCTTAACTAGCCTCATTCATATCTCAGATGTGTTTAAGTCATCAGCACAAAGGTATAATTAAAATTGGGTGTTCCAAAAAAAAAAAAAAAAAAAACACTCAACAAATGAATGGATTGAGAGATCAAAGATCACATAAGTTTATACCAAAAGTTCATTGCAGGCAATTCAACAACAAACTAAGTCAATCTTTCATCAAAGTAAATGCTTTAACTCTAGTAATAAAATATTCGATAAGAGATAAAGGAACACTATACCAGATGCAGTTTTAATACCATTAGAGTTTTAATTCTAAAGAAGATGATGCAAGGTCAAAAGACAAACCTGATTCATAACGTCTTTTATCATTTCTCTAGCAATCTCAATTTGCTTCTTATCACCAGTCACTCTCACCGTTCTTTCTTTTGATCCATCCCCTTCTGGGAGATTTAGAGGTATCAACTAAACAGATATTAAATTGTAAGTATTGGCAGGAATGATTTTGCAAGAACTTCAGTGCAGACCGAGGCAAACAAATATCAACTACCTTAACGCAAGCCCCTGACCTGGTCTGCAGTCCTTTGATGGTTTCCCCACCTCTACCAATGATTAAACCAACCTGAAACAAGAAAGATCACTTAAACCATAGTCAGGAAGACTAATGCATGCTTGAACAGGTGTGATGATGCATGAGTACCTCTGTACCTATGCTTGCAGGCACATACAGGGAAAAGAAAGAAAAAGGAATAACCTTCTCAATTGGAACTGGTATCTCAATATCATCAGCAGCTCCAGCAGCCTGTGCGGTACCAAGGCCCCTAGCTACAAGGGAAGGAGAACCCCCAGCATCAGCCTGAAACGAATACCAAAGTTATATTAATGCCAAAGTGAAGGAAATAAAATTAGTCAGTATAGGGGGGAGGATCAGGAACAGGGTAAATAATGAGAGCATGGGGGTGATATGAAGAAACAAACTTCAGAAACAGCATAGAACCTCTGCTATGACAGCATTTATAAGCTTCTCAGCCCTGATTATACTACTCAAAGTCCCTATTATTTCCACAGGCCTTGTTGGAGCATCCCGATCAGCATCTGCATCCCTCATAATTTGAATTTTTGCCCCAGTGTTGTATTGCAGGTACCTTATAGTATCCCCTGCCTTGCCAATGAGAACACCAACCTGCAGCAAGCATTGACAAAATCAAAATCACAAAACATACTTTCCAAACAAATTCAGGTTGAGCTTTTTATTAGAACATGTAAACTGAAGTAATGAGGATGGCTGAGGTGACAATGCTATAAAGAAAGAGGGAATAAGCATTACTTGGATGACGAGGAAAGATATGATTAGGAAGGTGTGTATAAGGAAGAATGCGGAGTCACAAACATTGAACAAAAAAAGCATGAAACACGTTTAAGGTAGTTTAGACACATAAGAGCAGCTTCCTGTTAGAAGATGTGACTTAATGGAGGACATCCAGGTTAAGAAAGGGAGAGGAAGGAAAAGAGGACCCCACATTAATGGAAAAAATTAAAAAAGGACCACTGTTTCTGAATCACCATGGACATGGGATTAAATACATTACAGTACAAAAAGGGTTACTTTTACTGTTTGTTGATGTAAACTAAAGTAAAATCAACTTATTAGTACCCAAGTAAAATCAACTTAGTTAGTACCCAGTTCAACACTTTACACTGAGACGGCTAAAATCATTAGCCAGCATACCTTAGCATTAGGAACCTCCATTTTGCGAGTAACAGTTGAACCATCATCAACCTCTTGCTGGGGCACCTCATCAGAAGGTTGCTTATTCTCCTCTTTAGCAGGTTCCATATCAATATCTGCTTCAAAACTCTCAACTTTACCTAACTCGGCATCAGTAGTCTCATGATTATCTATAGACTTTTGCTCAGTTTCCTCTATTGTTCCTTCAACTTGCTCAGGTTTTACTGTTGCTTGAGCCTCCTCTGGTGGAGGTTTAACTGTTTCCTCTGCTTGATTGTTAACCTTATTTTGCTGCGAAGCCTCCTCTTCCTCCGCAGGTTCATCCAATTTCTCAGCTTCGAACCCATTCTCAGTGGCTGTTATGTTAAGAACAAGAACCATAGAATTTGAATAGTTAGAATATGTAAAGCAATAAACTATCAGCAGAGATAAACTAGTCATAATCCAAGTTCTGTTTGGTTATCACTTTTGCTATTTCTTTTTTTGCTTTCTGGACAAAATGCAAAAAAAAAAAAAAAAGGGCGTTTAAATCCAAAAGCAAATACCATATTTTAAATATTAAAAATTAAATTTAAATTTAACTTTTCAAACTTACATAATTTTATTTCTACAAAAAAGAAATAGATTAAAGTGTGCTACATTTTAACCATATGCTCCTTCAAACATTTGCTCTTGCGTTTAGCATTTTTCTAACAAGTAAAAAGCAAATGACAAAAAGAAATATTGATAAAAATATAACAACCAAACGGAGCCTTAATTTTCTCACTTCACATTCACCTAGCACATAATTTTACCAATAAAACTCAAGCTTTGTTTAGCATTGCTTTTGGCACAGCTTTTGAGGTCAAAAACTGCTTTTCACAGCAAAAACAATACTAAATAAGTAAAAAAAATTTGACTTCTGCTGTTGAAACCATGGTTTGAAAAGTCAACCCAAAAAACCAAAAAATATAGCTTTTGAGTTTTAAAAGCTGACTTTTGGATAAAATGATTTTATTATACTTACATCTCTACACTTTTATTATTTTAAACATATATTTTTTTGACATTTTAATTTCTTACAGCACTTTTTCACAGCAATGTCAAGCATTTAAAAGTTTTTAAACCACACATTTTCACTACACTTTTTAATCATACTTTTTTTCAACCCAAATTTTTTCTAATCCGAAAATTTTCAAACAGCGATGATAAACTAGCCCTCACAATTCTTAAACCTCTTCAATTTTACTAACAAGCTGTTTTACCAAATAGAAAATTTTCAATTAACCCTAAACCAAAATCGCAAATAATAACAAGGAAACGCTAGAACTAGTATTAAACCCATAAATCCATTCCTCAAAATGTACATTAGAAAACCCTAAAGTAAAACCAAAAGAAAAGGAAGAATTACACTTTCATTACCTAAGCCGTCGGTTTTATCGTCATCGAGCCTAGGCCGCTTGGCCTCGGACGAATCAGATGCCGCTACATCATTATCCTCCGCATCAGGATCTACAGCAGAGTCGAGCGGCATGTCAACAGGGGGAGCATGGGGCTCGACATCCTCAAGCTTGCGCTTATGATCCGAGGGGACGGGGCTGGGTGCAGCCGCGACGACCTCTTTCTCCGCCATTAAAATGTACGGGAAATGAAAATTAATCAAGGGTTTTGAGGGGAGTACAAAAAAATGCGAAGGGAAGTATCGAAGAGTTTGACGTGCCTACTCGGTCGGGCTATTTTGAAGGATCTCAATAAAAATATTAAATTTGAAATATAAATTTGAACAAAAAATAAAATAAAATTTTTTAATTTTGCATCAATAATTAAAGTTTGAATCCGGTCCCGTTCAATCCGACTTGTTTATTTTTATATTTTATATATTATATCATTTAAAATTAGATATATATAATATTAGAGATAATTATAATTTTAGTCTTAAAACATTTTTTTTTTTTCATTTTAGTCATAAAACTTTTAGATGTAAACATTCAGTTTTAAAAATTGTTAATATGTTAAAAATTAGTCTTTCAATCATTATTTAAATGAAAATATTAACAGAAAGCTTAGCTGGCATATAATTAATATATGCGGATGTCATTTCAATAATTTATAAAATATTAAAAAATTATTTAAAAAAAAAACCTTTTTATAAAGATTAAAAAATCACAATTTTATTTTTTTACTTTTCTCTTCTCTCATTACACTAATAGTTTTTTTTTTCTCTTTCTCATTAAAACCAACAGTTTTTAATGAAATGAAGTAGAGTTTTTTTTTTATCTTTTATTTGAATTTTTTTTTTTCCTTTTGACAAATAATTTTCCTAATATTTTACAAATTAATGAAATACTATGTAAGCTTTACATGTGATTTATTATATGCCACATAAATTTTTTGTATAAACTTTCAATTAGCGTTTCTGTTCGAAGAGCGACTAAAAAACTCTTTTTTAACACATTGATAACTTTTATGACTAAATATTTACAAGTAAAAATTTTAGAACTGATATGAAAAAATGTGTATGTTTTAGGACTAAATTTATAATTACCTCTATAATATTATAACGTAAATATTTAAAAATATGATATGTTATTCATATTTTAAAATTTAATAAAAAAAATTTAAATTACTAAAATTAAATAAATAAAAAAAAGTATTTAACTTTTTTTAAAAAAAAATATGGACGGATTAAACAGGTTTAGACTATCTATTTATAAATATGGACGAATTTGAACAAAATTTAAAACTCATATTTCGAATCAAACCGAACTTAGATAAATATATATAATGTTAATATTATATCTAAACTCGAGTCAAATTCGGTCAGATCCGCTAGGCCTGGATGGAAGAAATACGAGAGAAAGATTGTGTCAGTTTTGTTGTCGTGCCGGGTGTATGAAATTATGTATAGGGTTTAAGGTCGATCGAATACCTATTTTAAAGTTCTATTCGGTTATCTAGAAATGCAAGGAAATGAAATAAACAATGAAAATTAATTTTTTTTGGAAAGTTTTAGGGTAAGCTCTTATGATGAGCTTAAAATAGGCTCCATTATATATAAATATGATAAAATTACATATAAACATGATAAATTACATAAATTTATCATGTTTATATGTAATTTTTTTTTTATATATATAAACATGATAAATTACATATATACATGACAAATTACATATAACATAATAATTATATATAAACATGATAAATTACATATAAACATGACATATTTGTCATGTTTATATGTAATTTTTTAAATAGTGTACTTTTTTTTTTTACATATGTAATTTCATTTTTACATATAAACATGACAAAAATTACATATAAACATGATAAATTACATATGTAATGGAGCCTATGGGAAGTTCACCATAAGGAGCTTTCCTTAGAATTTTTCCAAGTTCAGTTTTTGATATCACGGATTTTGCATTAAACAAACAAATCTATAGATCTATAATACTTAACTAGTATTTAAATCATCGCGTTACTTCGGTTTTATTATTATTGACAATACATTGAATCCGATTATAACATAAAAAACAATATGAATTTAGAGTTAAAATTGAATTATTATGATAAACTATGCAAAATAATTTCAACTTGATGGTAACTTTTAAAGTAAGGTATAGATTAAAATAACACAAATACAACACGAATACACGAATCTAATTCATTATATTTACATAATATGTAAAAAAAAATTTAGATGGATATCAAAATTTAATTCATTTAGATTATATTGATATCCATCATTTCTATTCATATTAAGAAATAAAAAAAATATAAACCTAACAACTATCGTACAATAACTCATAACTTATAACATCATTTAACATTTTTTTTACTATTTAATAATCATAATATTTTTTCTTTTGATTCAACACCAAAAGTTAAAAAAAAAATATTTACTTACATCAACTGATCAACCCATCTTATATTATTATTCAATATTTTAATTTTTATCGATAATTTATCAATACAAATTTTTTTTTATTCAATAGTATAAAAATCAAAAAATTAATATGACTTTATTTTTCAAAAATAAAATAAAGAACCAATCATTATACAACACGTGATAAAATTAAGAGTTATTTAAATAGTGTCACACACAAACATGACATGAAAAAATAACTAAAATACGACACGACAAAAAAAAAATAACATGACCACGACATGAATACACGAACGTGTCGAAATTTATATAAAACGAACTTGACACAAAATTGAGAATTATTTGAATAGTACCAGTTAGACCTGACAATTTCAGACACGGAACGAACATGAAAAATAATTAAAATACAATACAACACAACACAAAATAATAATACTAACATAACACGAATGTACAATGTGTCAAAATCTATCAATACGACACAAAAAAATAACATGACACAAAATTGAAAGTTATTTGAATAGTGCTAATTAGATCCGGCAATTTCGGACATGACACGAACACGAAAAAATAACTAAAACACAATACAACACGAAAAATAACAGTAACACAATATGAATGCACGAATATGTCAAAATCTAAACATAACGTGTCAAAATTTATATATATGTAATATACTTGATATGATTATAACACAAAAAATAACATAAATACAACACGTAATAATTATTAAAAAGTTATAAAATAAAATTACAAAATTATCATTCAATTAAGAAAAAATTACAAAATTACCTCTCAATTGAGGGATAACTTTAATAGTATTGTAAATGATATATATATATATATATATATATATATATATCTTATAAAATACATTATATATATATATAAATCTTGACACGTTATGTATAGATTTTGACATATTCGTGCATTCGTGTTGTGTTAATGTTATTTTTCATATTGTATTATGTTTTAGTCATTTTTTTTTGTGTTTGTGTCGTATTCGAAATTGTCAGGTCTAGTTTGCATATTCAAATAACTCTCAATTTTATTTCACGTTATTTTTTGTTGTTGTATTGATAGATTTTGACACATTCGTGTTTCATGTTGTGTTAGTGTTATTTTTTAATGTTGTATTATGTTTTACTTATTTTTCATGTTCGTTTCATGTCCGAAATTCTCAAGTCTAATTGGCACTATTCAAATAATTCTCAAATTTGTGCCAAGTTTGTTTTATATAAATTTCAGCACGTTTGTGTCGGGGCATATTTTAGTTATTTTTTTATGTTATGTTCGTGTGTGACACTATTCAAATAATTCTTAATTTTGTATCACGTGTTGTATAATGACTGGTTCTTTATTTTTAAAAAAATAAAATCATATTAATTTTTTTATTTTTATATTATTGAATTAAAAATTATTATATTGATAAATTATCAATAAAAATTAAAATATTGAATAATAATATGAGATGGGTTGATGTAAGTAACTTTTTTTTTTTACTTTTGGTGTTAAATCAAAAGAAAAAATATTATGATGATTAAATAGTAAAAAAAAATGTTAAATGATGTTATAAGTTATGAGTTATTATATGATAGTTGTTAGCTTTATACTTTATTATTATTATTTTTTTTTCTTAATATGAATAAAAATTATAGATATCAATATAATTTAAATGAATTAAATATTGATATCCATCTTTATTTATTTATTTTTTTTACATATAATGTACATATAATGAATTAGATTCGTGTATTCATATTATATTTTTATTATTTTATATTTATACCTTACTTTAAAAGTTATCATCAAGTAGGGATATTTTGCATAATTTATCATAGAATTTAATTTTAACTTTAAATTCATGTTATTTTTTGTGTCATAATTATAATCAATGTATTGTCCATGACAATAAAATCGAAGTAATGCGAGAATTCAAACACTAACACTTAAGATTAAAGCAATCCCTCTCAATTTGAGAGGGATTGCTTCACCAAAGCTTGCCACGTTTGTGGCAAGCTTTGTTTGTTTGTTTGTTTTTATTTTTATTTTTTTATTTTATGTATTCGTGTTATATTTTTTTTGTCATAATCGTATTCAAATTATTATATATTTATATAAATTTTGACATGTTATTAATTTGTTTTATGTAGATTTTGATACGTTCATATATTCATGTTGTGTTTATTTTTTTATGTCATGTCGTATTTTAATTATTTTTCAATATTGTGTTCGTGTTGTATAATCATGTTGTATTCGAAATTGTCAAGTCTAATTAACACTATTCAAATAATTTTTCAATTTTGTGTTACTTGTCGTCGTGTTCGTGTTACTTTTTTTGTGTCATAATCGTATTCAAGGTATTGCATATTTATATAAAATTTGACTCGTTAATAATTCGTTTTAGGTAGATTTTGACACGTTCGTCTATTCGTGTTATGTTCACGTTATTTTTCTTATCGTTTCGTATTTTAATTATTTTTCACATGTTGTGTTTGTGTCGTATAATCATGTTGTATCCGAAATTGCCAAGTTTAATTAACACTATTCAAATAACTCTCAATTTTGTGTCATGTACCGTATAATGATTGGGAGTTATTGTTTATCTAAAATAAATTTGGTAATTTTAGACATCTATACTTTACTTTAAAAGTTGTCCTCAAGTATGAATATTTTGCATAATTTATCATAATAATTCAATTTAAACTCTAAGTTCATTACTTACTTTAACGAGCTTACTTTAATCAATTTTTTTTTCTTTTGTTATTTATTAATTCAAAAAAAGTAAATAATTTTTTTTTTGCTATTTGTTTATTATAAAAACCCGAAAAAAGAAGAAAATACAATTATTTTATTTGTTTATTTGCTTTCTAATTACTATGAATGTATTTTCATTTTTATAATTATTTAATCAATTTAGCAAACAATAATTAAAAAATTAATAAAAATAAAAAATTCTTGCATATTTAATTTTTATTATTTAATAAATTTAGTAAAAAATAATTTTAAAAAATAATGAAATTAAATAATTCTTACATTTTTATTTTTTATAATTAACATAAATTTATTATATTAATATTAAGGATATTTAATATTAAATTATAATATATTTTTTAAAATTAAAACTTTTAAATATATTTGTATTACATAATTTATAAATAAATAATTTTTATATATTTAATTTTTATAATTAATATAAAATTATTATATTAATATTAAGAATACTTAATACTAGATTATAATATATTTTTCTTTTTATTCTTTTTTTTTACGATCAAATCAAATACCTTCAATTACTTAATTAGAGTGGATATATTATTTTATAATAACAATGTCTAGCGTAACAGATATTTCATCCTAATATACATATAATAATGAGTAGAATTGTAGAAGTGAGATTGTTTACTTGTTGTTCACAAACGGCGGTGAGTCAGTCATTTTGAGACAAATTAAGTACTTACTTTGGTCCATTTGAATAACGATTAGTTTCGATGAGATTAAAAATAATGATAATGGTAAGATTAGTTATTATAACGGTGAGATTAAATACTATAACGGTGAGATTAAAATTAGTGATGAGATATGTGTTTGAATGCAAAAGCAGCGATGACGGTGAAATAAATTATAATGAGAAAAGAAAATGACTATTAAAGACATTATATTAAAATTTGTTTATAATTAAAAATAATATATTTGCACAAATTAAAACATAACAAAATAATATTTAATTTTTATTATCTTTTATATAATCTAATTTTATTTGATATTATAAAATTTTAAAAATTTTATTCACTCAAAAATATTGATATATATTATTTTATATAAAAATTTATCATATATTTAATAATAAAATTTTGTTATTTACTTATTTATTTTTTATATAATTATATAAATTTATTTATTATTTTAAATAAATAAATAAATATTCTTAAAAAATAAAAAGGTAAAAAATTAAAAAAACCCACCAATGGGAGCAATTGGACCCTTAAGGATCCAGTTGTCCACTGATGGTGTGTAGGGATGGCAAAATTCGACCCGCTCCACGAATTTCGTACCGCTCCGCTCCGAATGGGGAGGTTTCTTTTTTTGAAAAGTGGGAGCGGGATGGAGCGGGGCATTTTTGATAAATGCTTGCTTCGTTCCCTGCCCCACTTTTTAAAATTATTATTTTACCCCTTAAATATATTATATATATCCCTTTTATATTTTTAGTATATATATTGGATAGATATACTAAAATCATATATATATACTAAAATTATTTTCATGAATAAATTATAATATTTTTTATAATATTAAATTAAAAATCATTAGTGAAAAAATGAGATGGAGCACCGTGAAACAGCTATGGATATAATCGACATCCATGAAGACAGATGTTCTCAACATACATACAAGAGTGAGGATAAAATGGATAAGACAATCTCTACCCCGCTCCACTCCATTGTCTTCCGTAATGATATGGCACGGTCGAGGAGACTCCACCGTACCACACAATAATTACCCAAATGGAACCGTACCACACAATAATTACCCAAATGGATAACCAGTGCGATTGGACCCAAAAATGGGTCCAATAATCTTTGTCAAATGGATGAAACTTGTGTTTCGTTCATGGTATTCACTATTCTAAGTTTTAATCTTAAAAAAAAAAATTGATATAAAATATTAAATAGTAAAATATGGGAATTGTAAATAACCGAAAATATTATCTAATATTTAGGCATCAATATTCTGTCTAAATAAAAGAAGTCTCATAATTATTGGTTACATAGCTCCATGAAAATTAAAACAAGAAAGCTAGGATTTTAAAATCTATGCTAATTATAATGTTCTTGATTGAATTGATGTAATTAATTAAGTGATATCAATTTGATTAAAAAAATTACATAAAAATCAAATTAAAATTAAAATTATAATAATAAAATAAAATTATGAATATTTAAATCTTTTAATTTTAAAAAATAATTATCCACTAAAACTATTCTCTATTTTTAATATCTTTTAATTTAAATAAAATAACTACTTACTAAAAATCTATCTCACTTATTTTTTAATTTATTATTTCTTTTAGTTTACAATAATTTTCTTTTGAAAATATAAAAATTTGCACCCACAGAATGCGTGTAGTAAATTCTAGTAGTAAATAATCCTAATTACTAATAAGTTGTGTTAAGTAGACCTATTTATGAGTCGATCGCAACTGGAAATATTTTATTTTGCTTACCCAAGCTTGGATTGGGTCGGGCTCAGGTCGGCTCGAAAGCCTCGTTTGATTGTTCACAAAATATTAAAAAATTATTTTTATATTAATATTTTTATATTTTATAATTAAAAAATTATTCATAAATAGTAATTTAAGCTGGACTAGATCAACTTGAATTACAAAAACTATATCCAGACCCTACTCAATACAAATCAAGATTGTGGACCGAGTGGATAGCTCAATTCTTGGACAGATCTAGCGTTAAGAAACAAAGACATTAACTTTGCAAGCTTGACAAGTTCACAGCAATTGATTTAATCGTGGCTGTAGTAAAAAGAATGTGAAGATTAGAAAAAATAAATATTTGCACTATGTAAGGGTGGAAATTAGAAAGGTGCTAGGAATATGATGCCAAATTCTTTCTGATGAGTTTATATTAACTCTCGTGATAATAATAATAATAATAATAATAATAATAATAATAATAATAATAATAATAATAATAATAATAATTCTTTCGAGGCCATTTTAGCATTCTTTTTTGTTAAATTTAGCTAATTATATATATATACACACAGAAAAATGTATAAAAGTATAGATTGTAGTACCCAATATCAGAAAAACGTATAAAAGTATAGATTGTAGTACCCAATATGTAATTGTTTATCGTTCACCATTGATGGAGATAAGTAATTAAATATAGTCTTAAAAAGGATTAATTAGATTTCAATTTTTTATCTAAAAAAAATCATGAACACCAATAATTAGACTTCCTTAAATATCTTCGGATTTTGGGTTTTTTTTTTTTTTTTTTTTAGGATTACTAATCACATGGACTTTATCTCATAGGAGCAATGTTGAAAAAATAGGATCGAAAATTAAATCGGTGTGATCTTCGTGTCATCGATTCAACCGGTCTAATCAATTAAATCGGATTGTTCAATTTAAAAATAAATTAAATATTAAATATGTGATTTTAATATTAAATAAATATTAAATATAATTATTAGTTAATAAAGAAATATGTTTGACTTAATGGTATAGTATTTACTATATGATTAAGAGGTTAAAGGTTCAAATCTTATCATTTACAATAATTGTTTAATAAAATTAACAAAAAACCACTTTTTTTCGATTGAACCGATTTTTTACCAGTTTACTACATATCCGATTTTTTTTATATGCATCGGATCGGACAAATCGCCGATTTTCGGTTCAACCAATCCTATCGACTGGTCCAATCCGATCCGATTTTTTCATCACTCCATAGGAGTTACCATGAAACACAATCACAAAATCTTAAAAGTTTTGATTTATGCAATTGAAATATTTTAAAAATATATATTTATTATGGATTAAGATTTTGTAATTATAATTAAATCATATTAAAGTTCCATGATAACTCTCACGGTATCAAGCCATGAGATCAAATTCTTTTGTTAATACAATTTAAAAAAAAAAAAATTAAGGTAGCCTTTATTGATTAGATAAATTTAGTGCTTCGCAATGTTTAAGCTCAAAAAAAAAAAAAATGTTTTAAGGTGAACATTTAAAATGATTTTAAATGAATTCCTTCAAATTTATACTTTTTCTCTCGGAAACCATTTTAAATGGTTTTAACTCTTATCTTTTTTAATCTTCAAGATAAGTATATAAATATTTAAATATGATAATTTTGGATATAATATGAAAACATGGCAAAGACGACATGTTTAATAAAATACGAAAATAGTATAATAAACACGACACGACATGTTTAAACACGATTAACATGACACGTTTAATACACGTATCATATTTGTGTTTAAGATTTTGACATATTTAATAATTTATATTGTGTTTATGTTTACATGTGACAAAAAAAATATGAAACACGACATATATACACAAATTGTCATATCTAGATATATTGAATCTTAACTAATTTGTATATTGCATTTCAATATTTGCAATTTATATAGCAAAGTAATTCTAAATTCACTCTTTCAAATTCATATACGTACCCAAATATTTTTCATTTTGTCTGGCATTGATTTGGAATTAGATTTTGCTTTATTTGTCATTTAAAAAGTGAATTTGCATTTACCCTCATAAAAAGAGAATGATGATCTTATTGTGAAAATGGTCCCGAGCATACTTCCCGACAATCCGACGAAGCACCCTTGGAATCGTTTCACAATAATCTCATCATACTCGTAAACTAACTAAAAATGGGACCATTATCGGGAATGTGTTTCCTCCTTTCATGAGGGGGATTCGAATACCCATGGGGATATCCGAACACCTTTGAGGAAACTTATATCGGATTCGGAAAAAAAAAGATCGAGCACGAGCTTTTCGCTCGGATTAAGGGAGCATCTGAATACCATTAAAAAAGGTATCCGGTATTGGGAAATCTGGCCTCATGCTTAAACAAAATATCAGAAATATACGCAGCGAAAAATAAACAGAGAAGCAGCGGATCCCTCAGGATCTATAGATCGTGATTTACATGGGTTTAATGGTAAACAAAAATTTAAATCACCCATATGATTTCGAGATTACCTACTTAAGATCTCGTAATCTTAAGTTGCCGGTCCAAACAGAACGGACTCAAATCTTTAAGATCTCATGCGAGTTCCACAAAGATCACGAGAAGCACAATTGTCCTTTCTCTAAAGCTAGTCCCCACAAACAGTCGATGGATCCTTCTCCAAGGTATGAGGATTCACTTGTGCTAGCAAGTTGATCCTTGGATCACAATCAAAAGATTTATCTTTCTTGGTTTTCTCTCAATGCCTAAATCACTAGGAGTGAAGATACGGCAAGAATAATACAAGAAAGCAAGAGAGTTGCGGCTAGAAGAATTCTCACATGGAGGTGGCAGCATGTGTATTTGGCTATAAGATCTGTGTTCTTTCGAAACAATCTTTCTCACTTAGCAAAATCAGAATATTCAAGGTCTATTCCAATCAACTATATGCGGCTAGGTCTTGAATATATCATATATATTCAAGTGTTAACTCTAACCCTTTTCCCTAAGGTTGGCCAACCACATGTATAACTTATGCTTTAATTTTTATCATTAATCCACTTGAGGTTAAACTATTTAATGTCAAGATGTATCAATAGGTCTAATACACTAACAATTAGTAATATTGGGCCAACAAACTTAACATTTTAAGTTGGGCCAATCATCCTTAGTAAATAGACTTAATTACTAGCAATTAATTCTCATTATATGCACATATAGGCCCTATTCTAATTATATGCACATATTCGGCTAGATCAAGACTCATGCCTAGCAATTTAATTCTCAATTAAATTACTAGCTCATTATGAACAATTCATGTCTATGATCAATCAATGTTATCATATGACATTATACCAAGATATTGCACAGTTATTCGAATATCCTTAAATATCTCATAGACAAGCTCGCCAAAACTTGTCTTCTCAAGACTAGTTCATTCTTCTTGTTTTATTAAGACATCATCTTTGGATTTCTCAAATCTCAATTATGTCTTAATTCATCTTAATTGAACACTTCAATCAAGTCCTCAAAATAGATATTTTATTCCATTAAGTTTTACCTCAATAGAATACCATGTTTCATCCATGCATTACTGTCCTTTTATGTGTGACCCTTTAGGTTCTCAATCTGTTGGCAATGAACATAAGTTAACCTCATTAACCTATCCTCATAGATCAAGAGCGGGATCTAGCAACCCATCATGACCATCCAAATATTGTGAAGTCAAAGTGACCTTATTGAAACCTTTTAGTAACCAGCCTATCAGTGTAATACGGTCCTTTCACCAAATATCCCGGAAAGCCCATGAGCATGGTGTAGTGTCTACTCATGTTCAATCCATATTAGTTCTTGCAGCTTATGGTTAACCTTATGAATTTAGAAAAATGATTTCTCCTAAATCCATCATGCTTTGGCCAAAGACTTTATCAAGTTAACTGAAGCCAAGAACATATGAGATATGTCTCCAATATCACTTGGAGTGGTAAATCCTCTCTGGATCATTCATCCATCTTCGCATGGTTCATGTCATACACAAAATCACCCTACCATAAGCATCCATTATTGGGACTCGTTCGTGGTGAAATCAAAGTATGACATTCCCCATACAAGATGACCTAGTATTTCAAGTCCAAGGGCTATTTACATGACTGGCACATGAGAACATTTTCCATAGACATTAGAGTGACAATACCAAATAGAGTTCTCACATGAGCCATGTTCAGTGAACTTATACAACATACAAGCACCTATATGGTAGCCCAAGTATCCCTCATACTTCAACCCATGAGATCGGTTGCTTACTTCACAAGTAAGAAGGGTTAACATATACTAGTCTTTGAGCATTGTCAATGCCCTGTCTTGGCAATACGATGACCATGAACAATTTAAAGAACACGACTTTGATGTATAAGGATCTCACAATTACAACTCTTTGTAATTCCTTTGCAAGACCTTTATGTTCCATGGGCTTCATCCGATTAGTACTTAATAACTCTTAATTGTCGTACTAACATGAAGGAAAACCTTGTATCACTAGAGTATAGTGATGGGTTTGCTTTGTTAACTGTATATCCCATATCCAATCTGATATGCTCTAGGGCATATACTAACAATCTCCCACTTGCATTTGAGATTATATTGCTTAAGTGCCACATGAGAATATCTTGGTCATATTCATGATAATGCTATTATCAAAGTTATTAAACGATTTAGATCACAATGAGACCCAAGTTCCAATCATATGGCTCAGTTGTTACTTTAACAACTATTGGAATCTATTATTAGCTATTAGCTAATGATCTAAATGTAACTCCTTTTGCAAGCCAAAATAAAATAGTTTGTTTTATAATCTTCAGGGTATAAACATCCAATCTTCTCTAATTTGGAACGTTTCCAAATAATTTCATTTTACATAATGGAAAATTATCACTAAGTTCAATTATGATCTTTAATTTTTAAAGAGCCATTAATAGCTCCCACTAAAACCTTCTTGTGTGGAGGTTTAAGGGATTTAATTCAAAACTATTTTGAATCCTAAATTACTAGGGCTGATTAGTATTCGTAATACTATTTGCAAGTTATATAAAAAGAGAATGAAATACCATGATATAGAACGATTCTATAATTGATTTATTCAAAGAGGAATTTAAATAAGCATGGCATCCATATGCCAGCAAAACATATCCTCAAAGTTGGCCCACAATGCCAACAAATAAACATCATAATGTTTAAAATTAAATCAAAAACAATGTTTAATAAACATCATCTAAGAAGGAAAGCCAGATCCAGCATCAACAAGGTTGCCGTCTTCTTGGTCTATCTTCACTGCTTCTTTTCTTTGGTCCCTACAATATGTCATACATATTTAGTACCAAATATAAGGTATCATAGACCAAGAGAAGCGAACAAATCTCAAAATATACCTGAAGTTGAAACATTTTTCAGCGACTTTCCCTTGACTAATTCAAGGTACTCCTTGCAATTGCGCCTCCAATGATCGGTTTTACCGCAGTGATGGCATGTTCTCTTATCATTGACCTTATCAATCTTCACACCACCATCAGCTTTGAACTATTTGAAGCAGGAGGTACATCCCATCTAGTCTTTCTTTTCTTCTTATTCTTTGGTTTATAAGCAGAAACTAAATGGACAAATGACTTGTCCTTTTGATGGTTTGCTCAGCCTGTGTGAGCATATTCAGCAACACAGACAGGGTGGCTTCCAGATGGTTCATGTTGAAGTTCAATACGAACTGTGAATAGCTCTTAGGCAGTGAAGTAAGAATTAGATCAATGCTTAGATCATGATCTATGAATCATCCAAGTTGCTCCAGGCGGGTTATATACCCTATCATCTTTAGCACATGAGGCTTCACTAAGCTACCTTCTGACATCTTTTTTTGGAACAATTCCTTCGAGATGTCGAACCTCTCAGTGTGGTTCTGCTTAGCGAACAGTTCTCTAAAGTTAAGGATGATATCCTGAGCATTCATGGCCTCGTGCTTTTTTTTGGAGATTGGTGCCATGCTAGCCAACATCACACATGTGGCTTGAACGAGATCATCTTTATGAACTCTATAGGCAGCTCGTTCTTCCTTAGTTGCTTCAGTAGTGGGCTTATCTGGAATAGGCTCATCAAGAACATAAGCCTTCTTTTCCTGTGTCAAGACAATCTTCACATTGCGGAACCAGTCTATGAAGTTTGGCCTAGTTAATTTATTTGCATCAAGTATGCTTCTTAGTGAAAGATTGGCAGCCATGGTTTATATCCTATATGAACCAATACATAATATATAGTTAATAATTTGCAAGTTGTAATCATTAATGTCAAGTTTTAATATTCTAATGATTATTCTCATTATTTTATCAAAATAATAGCTCCCAACTACCATTTCGAGAAATTTAACATTTAAACTTCTTAATGAGCTAGGACCCCTTTCATTTTTTCATGACCTTGAGCGACTCAACAAGCTATGTCAAAACTAATTGAGTAGGTAACATAGCTTACCAATTGCATCTCTATGCAACTCCTTGATCAGTTAGGGGACAACTCTTTGCCTAAATGCATCATATGCATTTCGCCTAACTAAGTGTTATGCGATCGAGTTTGACTCATCCAAATAACATAACACTTAGTTGAGTAAGACCCACCTTCTAAAACTCAAACATGTTTGTGCAATAGTTTGACCTTGAGTGACTCAACAAGCCTCCTATTGGAAGAACTCTGGATATCTTGTTAAGATGGTGGAAGGCAACTAATCATGCGTAACATGGACTCAATATATTAATGAGGGATTTAATTAATTATTAGGTCTCATTGCTTTGCTTGATTGATTTATCATGCATAGCATTTATTTCAATTATATATCAAAATATAAACTCAAAAATAAATCTATCTAATGCAATCTACTAGGATGATTATGGACTTTATACTACTCTAGTTTCCTTGAGCCATTAAGAAACTAGTTGGTCAAATTCCTAGGGATACCATACATAGTCTTCATAAGGCTTGATGGTGATCACCTTGGTCATCTCTCCTTGGCGCCTTGTCTCCTTATATTCTTGGAATTACATAAATTCAAATCCTATCCTAAATCTAAATCTATAAAGAATATAACAATTATATTACTTTATGAGAAACCTCGAGTTACATTCGAGGGGAGTTAGATGAGAAGAGAATTTACAACCGAGAATTTGAAAAGAGAAGGCAGGGTTCGTGTAGGGATTTCGGATCATGATCAATCAAAGTAAGAGATAATTTTAATCTAATTAAATTTAAAAGCGTAGCAGAATAAAAAATTAAAACAATACCGAAAACCTACCAAGGAACAACTTGTGTGTTTATGATCGATCTCTCCTGTCAAGAACAAACAATAAGCTGAAACTCATACCTAAGATTTTGAGATTGTCGAAATCTCAAGTCCAAATCGCAAATCCACTCGTTCTTTTACACCGAGCCCAGTTGTAGCAAACCAAGCTGCTGGCAGTGGAAAGTCAACACCACAAATAGTTCTAGATGTGGCGGCAAGCAGCTCCAAGCTGCTGCAAACACAGTTGCATCTCATGCATTAACGCCAAGCACCGATTGAAACAATTTCAATGGCTATTCATGAACTGATTTTTTAGGCAATTCTCAAGAAAAATTCTTGATCATTTTAAGGTCTGAAAAACATCAAGAACAACAGCTACAACAAACCAAAAAATCTGCTTCCCAAAATCACCAAAATCACTACAATCTTGACACAAATAATTCTCAATTGGTGTCAACCGATTGCACTACCAATTAATTAATTTAAAACAATTTTAAATTAATTAACTACATGAAATAATCATGAATTAACATATTTCTAGAATTGAAATTAAATAAAAAACAATTAATGAAAATTTTCAATTTTACAAACGGATCAAAACAACCCCGAAACGAAAACTCCTTTTTGAAATAGGTAACAATTAAAACATCGATCAATCAAAAACAACATAAGCGAGGCTCTGATACCACTGTAGGGATTTCGGTTCATGCTCAATCAAAGTAAGAGATAATTTTAATCTAATTAAAATTAAATGCTCAATGAAATTTAAAATAAAAACAATACCGAAAACCTACCAATGAGCAAGTAGTGTGTTTATGATCGATCTATCCTGTCAAGAACAAACAATAAGCCGAAACTCATCTCTTAGATCTTGAGATTGCCGAAATCTCAAGTCCAAATACCAAATCCACTTGTTCTTGAACACCGAGCCCGATTGTCGCAAACCAAAGCCGTCCAATTGTCTGGCCTGTAATGGTGATCCACACAGCTGACTCGGGAAACCTTGAAAAGGTTGAGATTTTGTTTAGCCGAGGACTATGCTAGTAGTCTAGGTTTCAATAAACCTTCCTTCGCTTTTTCTTGATAGCCGGACCAAGACTTGCCAAGAAGAAGAATCGAATTCTTCCTTCTCTAGAAGTCGAGCGGTCTCATACAAAGAAAAGCACAAAGAAAAACGCTAACACACTTAGGTTAAGGACGGCTAAAACATTACATATATATATATATATTTAGGTTTATTTGCATGCCAACCCTTGGTTCAATTGCATATAAGCCCTTATATATAATTAAATAATTCAATTAAGTCCATTATAACTTAATAATTATTCAATTAATCCCAATCTCATTTTAATTCCAATAATCACCTTTTGTGTGTGACCTGTTAGACCCCCAACATGTTGGCAATAAATATAAAATAATTCTATTAAGAATTCGTATTTATATTTATAGATCATAAGCGGCATCTAGCAATGCATCATGACCACCCAAATGCCGAGAGAGTCAAACAAGGTTCAACAAGCCTATTTAGTGTACAATATGTTAGTGTAATTCGATCCCTTCATCAAATATCCCGGAAAGTGAAAGAGCATGGTGCAGTGTCTACTCTTTAACCCTTTCCATATTAGTCATACAACTACTATATTAACTCCTTGAGTATTGCCTTGGCCTAGGACTTCCATTAGTTAATATAAGCTAGGAACAAGTGAGATATGTCCCCTCATATCACTTGCGGTGATGAATTCTCTCTGGACCACTCATCCACCTTCGTATGTTTCTTGTCATACCCATTATCACCCTATCATTGGGATCCCTTCTTGGGACCCGTTCCTGATGAAATCTAAGTATGACAATTCATATACAAGATGACCTGGTGTGACAAGTCAAAGGATTACTTACACTACTGACACATGAGAGTATTTCCATAGACACTTGAGTGAAATACCAATTGGAACTCTCATAGCGGGTCATGTTCAGTGAACTTGTTCAACTAACAAAATCCCATATGTTATTCTCAAGTATCTCCATACTTCAACTTATGAGACCGGTTGCATGCATCATATGCATGGAGGCTTAACACATGCCAGTCTTTGAGCATTGTCAATGCCTTGTCTTGATAATACAATGAAAAGGAAAAATTTAGAAACATGGCTTTGATGCATAAGGATCCTCATATTTGTAACTCCTTACAATTCCTTTGCAAGGCCATTATGTCTCATGGGCTTTATCTTCACAAGTTATTTATAATAAGACTCATGGATAAAGAAATACCTTGATTATAATTAAATCAATTATAATGTATACTACATGAAATGAAAAATTGGTGTATTACAAGCAAATCACGATTGGCTTGTAGGGTTTACACCAACAATCTCCCACTAGCACTAAAGCCAATAGCCCATGTGTCTAAGCCCAAACCCCTCCATGAGACGATTATGTTTCTACTAGGACAAATATCCTCATTGCGTACCCTTTCCATATTAATGTCACCTCTTTCAATGATTTCTCTAAATAGGTGAAACTGCCATAATATATGTTTGGATCTATGATGAGACCTTGGTTTCATAGCTTGCACTATGGCTCCATTGTTATCGCGGTACATTATTACTGGATCAACAATGCTCGGAACCAACCAAGTTCTTTAATGAACTTCTTGATCCAAACAACCTCCTTTGTTGCCTCAAACGAGGAGAAATACTCGGCTTTAGTTGTAGAATCTACAATCATCTCTAGTTTGGAACCTTTCCATCTGACTGCACCAAGATTCAAGGTAAATATATAATTACCCTGCGATTTACTGTCATCCTAATCAGATTAGAAGTAAGCATCTATATAACCCCTAACTTGGAGTTCAGCCCCTCCATAGACCAAGAAAGTATCTTTAGTGCTTCTCAAGTACTTAAGGATATTCTTCACAGCAGTCTAATAACTTTCACTAGGATTGCTTTTTTATCTGCTCATGACACTCAGAGCATATGATATATCTGTTCTAGTGCACAACATAGCATACACGATAGATTCAATTGCTGAACCATATGGAATCTTATCGATCCATGGCCTTTCTGTAGACAACTAATTTTGTCCGGGCCCCCTAAACTAGGCAAATTCTCCTTTCAACTTCCTGAAATGCAAAGAGACTTCCACTATTCCATAGATGGGTTTCTAAGACTTTGTTTTCGAGGTCCACACAAAAAGTCAACTCGAAAAAAGTCAATCCTAAAAAAGTCAACCTCAAAAAGTCAACCACTAAAAAAGTCAACTCTCAGCCGAAATCAAGATTCAAAGTTGAATTGAACAATGGTGAAGGAATTTTGATAATCGGAGGTCTACAACTGATGATAGAGAGTTTGAAAGACAGATTGCAAAAAATCAATGTAGAGAAATACCTAATTTTGCAAATTTGGAGAAAAGTGCTTAAACGATAAAATTGGACAAAATTGGAGGTTCCAAATGGAATAAGATCAATAAATATGGATATTGGAAAGTCCAATTTTGAAGCAGAATTGAAGGAAGAATTGATTGGAAGAGAAAAAAGAAAATAAGGATTTAATTAATAAATAGGAAAATTCACAAATTTGGGGAAACTGCAAAGATGGCCCAATTCTGTGAAATTGAAGCCCCCAATTGTTAAAGGATAAATAAACAAAAATATCCCAAGTCCCAGTTTGAAATGGATCCCAAGGAAGAGCCGTTGGAGGAAAAATGGAAAAATGAGAAAATTCTCGATCTTTGAAAAGGGGAAAACTAAATCGGAGGGGAATTCAATCTTAAAAATTAGGTGTTTTCAGACCAACTCCAATTCGATATATAACAAAGACAGTGGAAAAAGAAAATCCGAAAATTGGACCTGTTTTGAGTAAAATCGAGGTTTCGAGGGTTAAAGGGTAATCTTAGAAAATCCGAGAAAAATAGAATCCGAGCTCAGAAAATTATGAAAACCTCTAGATCTGAATTTTATACCAGATGGAAGGTATTGGAGAAGAAAATCCGAAATCGGAGCTCAAATCAAAAAAGGCAAAGTTAGAGTGCACTAATCCGAAATTCCAAAAGAAAATTTCGGAAAAAATAGGAAACGAGCTCAAAAAATTATAAGAACTTCCAGATATGAATTTTATATTTTATGGAAGAGATTGGAGAAAGAAAATCTGAAATCGTAGCTCGAATGAAAAAGGCGAAGTTTGGCGCACTAACCCAAATTTCCAAAAGAAAATTCTGGGAAAAATAGGAAACGAGCTCGGAAAATTATGAAAACCTCCAGATCTGAGTTATATATTTTTTGGAAGGTATTGGAGAAGAAAAATCTGGAATCGGAGCTCAAATGAAAAAAGGCAAAGTTCGGGTGCACTAACCCGAAATTCCGAAAGAAAATTTCGAGAAAAATAGGAAACGAGCTCGAAAAATTATGAAAACTTTCAGATCTGAGTTTTATATTTTTTGGAAGGTATTGGAGAAGAAAAATCTGAAATTAGAGCTCAAATGAAAAAGGCAAAGTTTGGGAAGCACTAAAAGGAAACTTTAGAAAAAAATCCGGGAAAAATAGAGAATGAGCTCGAAAAAATGTGAAAACCTCCAGAACTAAGTTTTATATTGGATGGGATGAGTTGGAAAAGAAAAATCCGAAATTGGGGTCCATTTGCAATTAAATTAAGTTTGGGGGCCAAAATGCAATTTTACCAAAGAAATCGAAAAGGGCCATTTTGCAAATAAAAAAAGATGAATGGCCTGGAAATTTCCAGACCATTTTTGGCCAACAGCAGATCAAAGGGAGGGAGTGTGATCATCATCGATCAAATGGCCAAGGTTGAATCGCAAGATGGCATTTTTAAAAGGACAAGATTCTCCACTACTTTGCCTACATGGCATTTTAAGCCAATGGGAGGTCTCCAAATTGCAAAGCCATGTGAAGAGCCTGTGAAGGCTAGAAGATGATGCCAAGTAGGATTAAAAATGCCACCTAGGAAGATATTTTAATAGGAGGCCATATGATCTTGGTAAGTGGCCTATGTATTTTGTAGAGATAAGAGACAAGAATAATCTAGGTGGCATTGTTGGCCAATGGGAGTCTAGGAAACCCTATATTTAAGGGAAGCATCATTCAAATAGGGGACAAGCATCCTATTTTTAAGGAAATCATTATGCAAGGAGGGGACATTTTTTAGCCATGTGGCAAAGATGTTGGGAGAACATGTAAAGCATGGCCAAGGCTTAAAAAAGAAGCAACTCTCACACTCTAAAAAACAAGGGCCGGCTAAGGCATTTGAAGGAGGGAGGATTCATTTTTTCTTCTTAATACATTTCACTCTTGAGAGAAAAAGAAGAAGAAAAAGAAAAGAGGAGAAAAATTTGGCAATCTTGATTTGGAAAGCGATAGCTAGGTAGCTATCACCTCTTTTTTTTTTCTTTAATGTTTTTCTTTGATGTTGTGATTCTTTTTCTCCTCTTTTTGTTAATGAGATTTGTAAACTTTTTGATGAATAAAAAGGTTTTCAAAAATAAAATTTAAAAGTTTTCTATCCTTTATTCTTCATTCTGTATCAAATAACCAAGTTGTCAAAAATTTTTACATGTTTTTTTGCATTAGCCGAAACTTGAAGAATGTTTTTGTGCTTGTTCTTGCTAGGTATTGCTTGTTTCGTTGGTTGTGTTCATATTTTTCACTCATGATTTATCTATTGTCATATGATTGTGGGCTGTAAAATCATGCATTTCATGGCATTTCGGCCAAGATCAACCAATGATCTCAAGCCAAAAATCCATTGCCTCTACTAGTTGAGAGATTGATAGTTTAGATTGGGTATTCTGACTTTGGGATTTTTTCTCACTACTCAGCCATGGTCAAAATAAAATGATTTTTTTTTATCACATGCAGTAGTCATTTAGGGGATTCCATGGTATTTTTTTTCATCATTTTTAGATTTTTTATCATGGTTGAAAAAATAGAGTTTGACAAAGCAGTTTTTAACTCATTGTCTTGATTTTGGTAAAAATTCGATCATAGTACCCTTGGTCCAAAAATTAAGCTGATTTTTCCCATGGAGATCAACATGTTCTAGGTCTACCCTAATTTTTTCATATTTTTCTGCAATTTTTTAGAAGGGCAAAAAAATAGGTTTTCAAAACTGCGAGTGAGAGTCAGATTTGTTTTTAAGAAATAATAATTTTCTGTTTTTGTTAGGATACAAAGAGGGGGCTGATTTGGGATATTGGTTACTATCTTAGATTAATTTCCATGTCATTTCAATCATAAAATTTGATTTTATAAAGGTCGGGTCAAGGGGGGTCAACCCGGGTTTCAAAACTAGGAAAATAGAGCCTTTTAAAAGGGGGTTTCGGCCATAAGGCCTTTTTCATCCCAAAAATTTCAAATTTTTTTAATCCGATCCCAAAGTCTTCCGATTTTGAAAATCCGATTTAAGTTTCTTTCAAAGGTAGTTAGATACCTTTTTAGGTATATGGATGTCCTTACTTCAAGAGAGAAATACACCTTCATGCATTGCATTTTTAAAAAATGTTTTTAAATTTAATTTGACATAAAACATTTGTTTTGGTTTCCAAAGCATTTGGCGAGAATTACTTCATAATCTTTGCCTGGTTGCCGGGGAGGTTAGGAAATTGTTCAATGCACATGTTTATGAAATTGAAAGATATTGGATTTTGTTTTATTTGGAATCATATAAATGTCCGAAGAAAGAAATATTTTCCAAGCTTTGCCTAGTTTGTCGGAGAGTGTGTAATATTTTTCGATCTATGCTATTTGTATGATTCCTCACATGAAAATTCTATGTCCAGGAATATTCCATGTTGATGTCATTTTATATTCATGTTGCCATAATTAGATTTTGCCATGTCTAGCATGCCATGTCATTCATTCATGTGCCATGTCATCCATATGCCATGTCATTCATATGCTATGTCATTCATTCACATGCCATGTCATCTAGATTATGCCATGTCATTCACTTACATGCCATGTCATTCATATGCCATGTTATCCATTCACATGCCACGTCATCTAGGTCATGCCGTGTCATTCACTCACATGGCATGTCATTCACATGCCATGTCATCCATTCACATGCCATGTCATCTAGGTCATGCCGTGTCATTCACTCACATGCCATGTCATCTAGATTATGCCGTACATTCATTCATATGCCATGTCATCTAGATTATGCCATGTCATTCATTCATGTGCCATGTTATTCTTATGCCATGTCTTTGATTCATATTCCATGCCATTTATTCTTTTGGCTATGTTATTTAAATTTTGTCATGTCATACTAAATTGCTTGCCATGCTATGTTAATCATGCATGTTATACATTCATGTTTTAATATTAATCCACATATTCATGATCATCCAACTTTTTGAAAATTGATATTTTTTTAATAAAATGAGGCAATATCCCCGAGTTATTATAATTCATGAATTCTCCTCCGGGTTGCCGGGGAGTCTTCATTAACTATATTAACGAAGGAATACCCTTGTAAAAGAGGATGGTGCGGAGATTTCCAAAAACAAAAAAAAATCTATATTTTACTGGTTTGTCGGGGAATATAGAAATTTTGTGCAATAACAAATTCCGGATCATTCTCGAACAAAAATATGATTGTTTTTAAAATGGGAATTATTTTCGAATACCAAATCTAAAATCGATTTTTTACCGAGACTCAAGATAAAACATGACTAATAAGGTATCGTTATATACGAGCGTTGTGGGGGTGCTAATCCTTCCCCACATGTAACTGACTCCCGAACCTGCACTTGTTTTTCTCTGGTTCAAAGCGCAGACTTCAAAATTGGTTTTAAAATGTTTTAATTAATTTTAAAATATTTTTCAAAATCGGTTTTAATAGGTGGCCGATCACACCTAGCCAAAAAAGATTGGTGGCGACTCCATTTTGTTTTTGAGGTTGTTTTCATACCATCAACCTTTAATTTAGAGGAATTAAGTCGTCTTTTCCTCTATCTTTCCCCCAATGTCACTCCTTTGACAAGGCTGACGTCCCCGCGATGGGGGCGAAACTTTTGAACTTTTTTTATGGTTGCAACAATTTCATCTAATGTTTTAGGACAGATGTTTTTCGAGAGATGTACGCCATGCAACATAGGCAAGTTACCTCTTTTGGAGGTATTCATGCTAAACCTTTTAGCACCTTGTCTATGTAAGTGGATTGGGAGAAACCAAGCAGCCTTTTCGATCTATCTCTATAGATCTTAGTTCCCAGAATAAATGTTGCTTCTCCCAAATCCACTATGGAGAATTGTTTGGATAGCCAGACTTTAGTCGTCTATAGCATAAGTACAACATTTCCTATAAGCAATATGTCGTCGACATGTAGCACTAGGAAAACAACCGCCAATCTGTTTACCTTCTTATAAACACATGGATCATCAGGATTCTTGATAAACCATATCCTTGGATTGTTTCATGAATTCAGATGTTCCATCTCCGAGAAGCTTGCGTTAATCAATATGCAACGCATCACATTCTATTAGAAATCCATATTTCATTGGATCATGTCTATCCTTACTAGACATTCGGAGCACTTGTGTTCCTTGAGCATTGATTTGAGCATCCAATGCCTCAACCAAAGGTTCAGGTTCCATAGAAATGTTAGCTTGTGGCTCTCGAACTTCTTCAAGATCTATTTTACTCCCACTGAACTCTTCAAGTAGAAACTTTTTCTCAAGAAAATGTCCATGTTTTGAAACAAACACCTTTTGCTTATTGGGATTATAAAAATAGTATCCAATAGTCTCTTTAGGATACCTCACGAACTTACATTTGTCTGATCTAGCTCCAAGCTTATCAGACGATGCACGTTTCACATAAGCAGTGCATCTCCAAATTCTAATATAAGACAAGATTGGTTTCTTACTAATCCATATCTCATATGGTGTCTTATCAACTGAATTGGTTGTAACCTTGTTCAGAAGGTGTCCTGCAGTTTCTAAGGCATATCCCCAAAAGGATATCGAAAGGTCGGTCTTAGACATCATGGATCAAACCATGCCCAACAATCTTCGATTTCTCCTCTCGGACACTCCATTATGCTGTGGAGTTCCGGGTGAAATCCACCATGACAGAATTCCATTTTTTGTTAAATGATCCATGAAACCCTGACTTGAATATTCTCCTCATCGATCTGATCTAAGAGCCAGAATATTTTTGTCAGTCTATTTCTCTACTTCAGCCTTAAACTCTTTGAACTTTTCAAAAGCTTCAGACTTGTACCTTATTAGGTACACATAACCATATCGTGAATGATCATCGATAAAGGTTATGAATTAAGAAAAACCTCCTCTAGCTGTTGTGCTTAGCAGCCTAAATACATCTGAATGTATCTAGCAAAACACCAGCTCTTTCACCCTTTCCTATAAAGGAAGTCTTGGTCATCTTACCAAGGAGACAACATTAGCATGTCCTATATGATTCATAATCAAATGGGTCCAAGTAGCCTTGTTTGTGCAAGTTAGCTATTCGGGTCTCATTGGTATGACCAAGTCTATAATGCCAGATATAGGTTTCACTTGGATCATTCATTCTTGCTTTCTTGACATTTATATTGAGCAATGGCATCTCTGAATCCAGGATACATAATACATTAAATAAGGTAGCGGATCCATAGTGTATGTCATTTAGAATGAAAAAACAACTATTGCCCTTTATCCTAAACTCGAAACCATCATTAACGGTGAGGTATGAAACCGAAATGATGTTTCTAGACAACACCGGAACAAAGTAACAATCTTTTAGTTCCAGTCGTAGTCCAGAAGACAAAGGCAGAAAACAAGTTCCTGCGGCCAATGCTGCAACTTTTGCACCATTGCCTACTCTTAGGAATATTTCACCTTTGCTTAATTTTCTACTGTTCTTTAACAAATTTATGTCAGTACATAAATGTGATCGGCATCCTGAGTCAATTATCCAGTAATTGGAATTAACAGTAGAAAGATTCAGCTCAATCACAAAAGCAGTCAAGTTAGAAACTTCTATAAGTTCTTCTTGACTTGCCAAGATAGCAATCTTCCTTTTATTGAGAACACTTCTCAAACTCATGTAATAGTCCAAACATTTTGGGCTTATGGCATCTAGTATGCTGCGCAATGTAGTTAATATATAAACCATTTTTCTCAACAACCTAATATGAAAAAGTTGTATTAGTATTCTATGTAGTTAAACCAATTAAGATAAGGTATTAAATCTCCATTGGTTCTCCCACTAATTTTTCGAGATAATAGCCCTCACTGTTATTCGAAAATCTCTTCAAGGTATCTCTAGTGGGTCGGAACCCCTTTCAACTCATTGTAATCTTTGATCGTCACATAAGTCACAACAAGCATAGTTGGGTAGATAACATAGCTTTCAATTGCATCTCTATGCAACTCCCAGATCAGTTAGGTGACAACTCTTTGTCTAAGCACATCTAATGTACTTCGCCTAGCTATGCCTCTAACGATATGCAGTCAAGTTTCGCACATCCGGACAACATAATATTAGTTGAGTAAAACCCATCCCTATTAGCTCAAACATATTCTCGTAAAAGTTTGATCGTGAACATCTCATCGATCCTCCAATTGAAAAAACTCTGGCTATCTTGCTAAGAAGATGGAAGACAACCTTATCATGCGAAGCATGTGACTCAATATTGTATTGAGGGTTTTTCTTTGTTCATTTTATCTATATAATTTAGGTCTCATCATATTGGCATGCATAGCATTTATAATATCGCATAAAATAAATCTATAACATGCTTTCTACTTGGATGATTATGGACTTTTTAATCTAATTTCCTTGAGCCATCAAAGGAAATTAGTTGGTCAAATTCCTAGGTGCTTACATACAAAGACTTCAAAAGTTTGCTTGTAATCTCCTTGATCTTCATGGCGCCATTGATCTCCATCTTCGAGTTACAAAATTATTCTTAGCTAATCCTAATTTTACACTCTGATGTAACTAATTACATCTATAACAAAGAAACCTCAAGTTACATTTGAGGGGAATTAGGTGAGCAAAGAATTTTGCTACCTTAAAAAATAAGAGATAAGGCAGGATACGCAGACCCTATTTAAAATAAAAAACATGAAAAAAATTTAAACCATCCATAATCTTATTTGATCTAAGTCCATAATCATCCCATACATCCACAATCAAATTATGAACATATAATTTGTGTTTTAATCTCTAGTTACCAAATTTAGATTTATCTTGATCCTTAATTTAATTTAATTAAGAAAATAAATTTTGTTTTGATTAACATTTATTCTAATCATATTATAATAAATCCCAATCCAATTAAGATTAATCAAATAAATTAAATCATTATTGATAACTCGTATAATTATATAGTTTTTGTTATGTTTTATTATTGTTTTGTGTCAAATACGAGTTATTATTGTTTAGTCTAATTGTGTTTATGATCTTTTATATTTTTATGTAATTTGGTGTTTTCACAAGTTTCTTTGAGTGATTTCAGATTACTAGAATTAAGGGCAAATCCAGTTCAGTTCCAATTCCGACACATTTTTCCATATCAGCTATATCTGGAGTTTCACTGAAGCAATAAGGCTGAAATTTGTAGCCGTGCAAAGCTAAGAGGCATATCTATCTTTTTCATGTTTTATACTTCTTGAAACGGAGTCGTTTTCCCTAGCGAAATCGACTATCAAGTTGGCTGATGTGCAATGACGTCTGTGCTGACCTGTTTTCATATTTTGCCCATATCTGCTTATCCACATCAGCAAATGAGCTGATTCTAATGGCTATGGATCCGTAACTGATACGGGAACCTTTGTCTAGAAGACCATATGATCAGATCAGGCCTCTAATATTGACGAAATCGACCATCAAGTTGGCTGATGTGCAATGACGTCTGTGCTGACATGTTTTCGTATTTTGCTCATATCTGCTTATCCACATCAGCAAATGAGCTGATTCCAACGGCTATGGATCCGTAACTGATAGGGTAACATTTTTCTAGAAGACCATGTGATCAGATAAGGCCTGCAAAATTGACAAAATCGACCATCAAGTTGGCTGATCAAAATCGTCATGTATGACGAAAATTGTTAGAAAATGCACCCACCTATTATACCTACCTTTGAAATTTGTAAAGCTTGTCTCTTGTCATTTAGCCCTCCAAAATGTGTATAAATAGAGGGCCTTGGATGATTGTAAGGGATCATATTGTACATAGGTAGGATATTAGCCATTTTAATAAAATTCTCTAAGTTTTCTTCTTCTTTCTTTTCTCTAGTTTTCTTTAGAGAGAGCAAGAGGTTGGATAATTAATATTCTTCCTCTTCTTCTTTCTTTCTTTTATTTTCTTCTTAGATTTTCTTTAATTTTATGTTTATGTTTATAATGCCTATGCTAGGCTAAACTTCTATTTGGTTAAGGGTGATTTCAAAGCCCTAGACATGTTTTGTGATTGATTTTCAGATTCTATCTATCATTAATTTTCTATCAAAGTTGCTTATGTTCTTCTACAAGAATTGTTCATGATGTTGTCTAGATTTATTTAGGTGTACAACTAGATAGATCTTGATAATTATCTATTGCTAGTTTAGGAGTCTTGATCCGTGTAATTGTCTTGATTTCCTATTCATAAGTGGCAATTTGTGATTAATGATTATGGTCAAGTTTTCAATAATTGCAAAGTGGAACATAACCTAAGTTGAACAATCCGAGCTTATGTGTTTGTTGCTTAGATCAACCTATCTTTCTCATCATAAAGCTGCCATTAAATTGAATTTAGAGAGCTTATTCTAGGTTGTTTAATGGTTAGAGATTAAATAGAGAGCTTGTTCTATTTAACGACAAACTAAGGAAAGATTGGGGTAACAGAGCTTGTTGTTATCTACGGTTGTTAACTTTGATAGTTGGTTGATATTGATAGATCTGAAATTGATTCTTAATGATGTCTAGTGGTGGAGAATGAAACCTTAACCATATTTTTCATATTTGATTCTTCTTACTTACTTGTTTTCTTACTTTTCTAGTTTGCTTATTTTTAAAAGTATATTTATTTTTATTGGCTGGTTATACCGCCTAATTTAGTATATATATTTTTATTGGCTGGTTATACCGCCTAATTTAGTATATATATTTTTATTGGCTGGTTATACCGCCCTGCATCTTCTTCTTATTATTTACTTTAGTTTAAATCTGGCTTCAAAAACCCCTTTTCTTTTATTGTTCTTGAATTTAAGTTTTAAACTATTAACTTATAAACTAAAACCCAATCCCTGAGGACTCGACCCTTGCTAACTACTATACTTACAATTTATCTTTTTAGTGCAAGGTTAAATAAGATACACTCTTTTGGGTGCATCAAATTTTTGGCGCCGTTGCCGGGGATTGTTTTTTTTAGTTTATTTGTTACTTAGTTTATTCTTATTTTCAGTTCTATTTAGTTTTATTTTCTTGTACATACGGGTTTTTCTTATCAAATTTTGAAAAAAAAAAAAAAAAAAACGATGGAATTGAGCAATCTAACACTTGAAGAGTTGGTGGCATACATGAACATGGAGAATCAACAAGCCAAGCTCACCTCCCCAGTTCAACAATTGGCCATGGGAGGATGTCAAGGCCATCAAGTGTTCGAAGACCAACAGTATGATCATTACTCAAACACTTACCATGAGGGATGGTGGGATCATACTAATTATGGCTACTCGAAAAATTACCAAGAAGTAGATCCTTATGCCAATTACACTCATCCATCTAGCTTCAATCAATCATGGTCCCAAGAACCAGATCTTTTTCAACCACCACATATGACTCAAAACTCAGGTACTTCTTTAGAAGATCTTGTCTATTCTCTTGTTACTGATACTTTGCAATTTCAACAGGAAACAAGGGCAAGCATCCAGAGTTTGGAAAAGCAAATGATCCAATTGACTAATAGTATGGTGGGATGGGTAGCACAAAGATCTGAAGAACTCCCTGCCCAAACGATGATTAACCTAAAGGAGAATGCTACTATTGTGACCTTGAGGAATGAGGAACAAGATGAGGATAAGACAAAATTAGAGATGAATTCTATTCTTGAGGATAATGAAGCCAATGATCCAAATAAGAGTATTTCGGCACCTGAGGTAACGTTTGAGATTCCAATTTTTACTAATGTTTCTTCTCCACCTTTTCCTAGTAGATTCGCAAAGTTCAAGGAGGATGAACATGAACAAGACACGCTGGAAACCTTAAACAGTTTGTTTGTGGATGTCATTCAACAAGTACCAAAAGATGCACCATTCCTCGATGAGATATGCACCACCAAGGATGATGGAATAATACTTGTAATGGAGAATGCATCCACTGCTGTGCAAAGAAAGCTTCCTCTCAAACGCATAAATTTGGGAAATTTCATGTATGAGCCTGACAAGCCTAAAAAGCCAAGAAGGGGTGTTGGTTAGATTCAAAACACTAACTCAAGTGTTAATTGGGAAGGCAGCCCAATTAAAGATGAAATTGCCAACCTTCCATATTCAGATTTGCTTTCTCTTTCTCTTTCTTTTCCTTTTTCTTTTATTATTTTTGTTGTTTTTATTTTTATTTCTTATGTTTCTTTGTTAATTGTGTTTACTGTTTTTAAGTTCATTTAGGCTGCATAAGTTTCTTTTGTTTAATAGTTCTTTTCTCTTACATATAATTCTTGCATTGGGGGATAATAGCATTACATTAATGACAATGTAAGAATTATGTGTGGGGGGAATAATTTAGGATTTTATTTAGAGTGTTTTATTTTTGAGTCTTTTTATGTTGTTTTTTTTTTTTTATTTTTGATCCTTGTTTTGAAAATAACTAGATGTAAATATAATTTTTAATTTTTTTAACCCCGGTTAAATGGCGGATAACGGTACTCCGTGATTATTTAAATCGGTTCCATCAGCTACCCACAAAACTGATATTGTATATAAATTTCTCTTTCAAATTTTTTTCATTTTTTTTTCAGGATGGATGATATTCTCACAAGATTGCAGAAACGATTTCCTCCCTTTCCTCGAAATATTTTACTGAAGCTTTACCAAGTTCGATTTGAAAGATTAAGAATGCTTATGCACAAAGGGATTCCTGGAGACATACGTTGGATAATTGAAGCCAAGGTACGTGAAGATGAATATCTTCCTGTTTTGCATTTACCAGGTACAGGTAGAAGCACTTTTGCAAAGAAGCGACGAGCAAAGCGCATGAGTTCAAATTGCCACAAATGTGCACGATGGACGTGTAATGGTAAATGTCGTTCTATTGGGATTCCGTCCTCTAATCGAGATGATAAAATTGAATTCATTAAGGATGGACTGAGTAAGGCGAATTTGGGTAATATCCAACTTTCTCTTGAGACGCATCCTAGTGGAGACGTACAAAGAGAAATTCTTGATTTATGGCCGCAATTCCAAAGGGAATGGCAACATCTTGGGAATCTGATGTTAAAAGACCCTGTTTGCCAGCTTGTAAGAAAACTGGATGGGAAGCATATCCTCGACTCATAGAAGGCGTTTAAGCCGTTTCTGGACGTAAAACCAGAGGAAGATGTGAGCCACAATCACAACTACAATAAATGACTTCTCAGCTTTTGGTTTGATTTGCAATAACTTTATTTCGGTTTAATTTACGTGTTATTCGATTTGTGTAATTATTCTCATTTTTTTTATTTGTCTTTTACGATTGATTTTTCTTCTCTTTTTTATTTTCTTCCTGAAATCACGCAAAAATCTTTTGTTAGGTTAACATTTTCTTCTGACAGGTCAAATACACTTTCAGCGACATTATTACTCTTGACTTTTACGGTTGATTTTTCTTCTCTTTTTGATTTTCTTCCTGAAATCACGCAAAAATCTTTTGTTAGGTTAACATTTTCTTCTGACAGGTCAGATACACTTTCGGCGACATTATTACTCTTGTCTGATTCACTACTCAGTCCTCTATATATTACACCATGTACTCATTCTCTTTCAGGCACTCGAAAAAAAAGAAAAAAAAAAGAAAAAAAAAAGGAAAGTACTTCGTCCCAACGCATTAAAAAAATTTGTGTTTTTGGAGGTGCTTATCCAGGGAAAAATAACATATTTGCTGATGAAGCCATAAGAGTTGGAGTAATACTTGCCCAACAAAAGATCCAGTTGATTTATGGAGGCGGTAGTACGGGTTTAATGGGAGCAGTCGCTACAGCAGCACACGCCGGAGGAAGTCCAGTTCTAGGATCGTGCCAAAACTATTCACAGATTTTTGTGGACCTACCTTGGGTAAGGAAATACAAGTCTGGAGTATCCCTGAACGGATAACAATCATGTACCATTCTGCCGATGCATTCATTGCTTTACCAGGAGGTCTGGGTACATTGGAAGAAATAGCTTGCGTGGCTTCTTGGTCATCTTTGGTCACAAATAAGAAACCCATTGGTTTGCTTAATATTAATGGTTATTTTAGTAATTTGCTTTCATATTTAGATAATGCTGTGGATAATGGATTCATGTTTTCAGAGGCAAGGAGAACCATTATTTTAGCTACAACCATTGAAGATTTACTCAAAAAGCTCCAAGCTTATGAGTATTTATCTGCTACGGTTGTTTCGCAAACGCTCGGAAAAAGAAAAAGAGATATGGACGAGCAAGGAGTGGATTGCACTTTGTCTTTGTGACATTATCTAACATTTTGTTTGTTGTGTCTCAGTTATAATAAGTGGTTAGCAACCTCTACAGGTAATATCTCCTAAATTTTACCTTCTTAAAAAAAAAAAAAAAAAAATTTGTTGTGTTTTAAGCAATTTAGAAGTATTCATTCTGAACAAGGTCTGAGTAAGGGAGACTTGAGACATACCTTGTCAGTTTGATTTCTTCTTTTCAAAAAAAAAAAAAAAGAGTTTGTTGTGTTTTAAGCAATTTAGAAGTATTCATTCTGAACAAGGTCTGAGTAAGGGAGACTTGAGACATACCTTGTCAGTTTGATTTTAATCTTTTTACGTTTACTTGTTAATTTTTGTTTAGTATTTTAGGATTATTTAGGTTGCATGAGTTTGTTTTGTTTTGAGTCTAGTTATTCCTATTCTTATGTTATTAGTTCTTTTCTCTTACACATGATTCTTTCATTTGGGTTAATAGACTTACATTGAGGACAATGTAAGAATTAAGTGTGGGGGGAATGATTTAGGATTTCTTTTATTTTTGTCTACTATTTTTTTTTTATGAGTCTTTATTATTATTATTATTATTTTTTAGTGTGTTTTAGTTCCTTTTTAATACAATGATGAGATATGAATTGCATAAGTCTAAAACATATTTATTAGTGAGAAGATTTTCATGAGAATTGAGCTTGATGTCAACCTTTTTATGAGCCAATGTTAATATGATATGTTGATTGAGAAAGAAGCATGTTTAGACTTAATCTGACTTGTATAATCATTCTTGTGAGTTTTTGAGCCTAAAATGATTGATGCATTATACAAATCAATCTAATTTCTTTCTTGAGTGCTCTTATGATTACATGATTCTCTAGAACTTGCTTTAAACCGTTTGAGACTATATTGATGCATGTGACAACATGAATATGATAGAGGCATTAGGATTTTTAGCCAGGGCCAAACAACCATCCCTTATTGATGTTCCAAGAGAACACACCCTTAGTGAACCAATTTGAGCCTACATTGAATAAGCTATCTCTTTGGTAACCATAACTTGTCCCTAACCTAAATATACTTATATCTTTACCTTTGTTCCAAAGATGAATTAGCATGATTTGAGACAAGTTGCAAAGACAAGGGATATTTTTTTGGTTAGAAACAAGAAATAAGTGTGGGGGGAAAAGAAAAGAAAAGTCAAGAGAAAAAGAAATGGAATACTGGCAAATACATTCCTATATAAAAAAAAAATGAATCATCTCTTGAATTTGTGGAAAAAGAAAAAGATGTTACAAAGTTGTTTAGAATGAAGAAAAGGCCCAACATGAATATCCGGCCTAGGTGACTATGTACTTGTAAAGAGTTTTGAGAAGTTTCTTTGTATAATCTTTTTATGTCTCTAAACTTTATGAACTCTTTGGAACCTTTGTGATATCTTTATCCTTTTGTTCTTCAACCACATTACAAACCCCTTGGCCCCATTACAACCTTGATTAAAGACCTCTTGATTTATGAAGTTGCATGATCTTTTAGTGGAGAATAGGTGGACAAGCAAGCATATGGTAGAAGTGTTTTCATGAGATTGATTGAGTGTAAACACTTTACCACTACTTTAAAGAGTGAAAATCAAGAGAGTATCCCATGTGAGAAGTTGAGATTAAATTTGAACATGCACTATTTTGATTGAGATATGTTATGCTAATATTGGCTTAACTCAAACAATTTACATTCAAGCATGATTTTTTGTGAAATTTTTTAAGCTATTGATTAGTTTATAAGACTTGTTCAAATATTGTCTCTAATTTGTATTGAAAGGATTAGGAGTAAATATTTTTAGTATATGTAGTTTATTTATATGAAGTTTATTTATATTTTAATTTTTCAATGTTTGTGGGTATCGTTCTAGTAAACCCTCACGAGACTAAACTCGTCCACTAGGGACACCTAGGGGTTTAAAGGCTTGTGTCACATGCTAAGTGCCACCGTGATTTCCTACGAAAGTGGATTAGATTAGATTTTCTTATTTTATTTTTATTGAGTCGTTGCTAGGGACTAGCAACAATCTAAGTGTGGGGGTGTGATAACTCGTATAATTATATAGTTTTTAGTTATGTTTTATTATTGTTTTGTGTCAAATACGAGTTATTATTGTTTAGTCTAATTGTGTTTATGATCTTTTATATTTTTATGTAATTTGGTGTTTTTCACAAGTTTCTTTGAGTGATTTCAGATTACTAGAATTAAGGGCAAATCCAGTTCAGTTCCAGTTCCGACACATTTTGCCATATCAGCTATATCTGGAGTTTCACTGAAGCAATAAGGCTGAAATTTGTAGCCGTGCAAACCTAAGAGGCATATCTATCTTTTTCATGTTTTATACTTCTTGAAACGGAGTCGTTTTCCCTAGCGAAATCGACCATCAAGTTGGCTGATGTGCAATGACGTCTGTGCTGACCTGTTTTCGTATTTTGCCCATATCTTCTTATCCACATCAGCAAATGAGCTGATTCCAATGGCTATGGATCCGTAACTGATACGGGAACCTTTGTCTAGAAGACCATATGATCAGATCAGGCTTCTAATATTGACGAAATCGACCATCAAGTTGGCTGATGTGCAATGACGTCTGTGCTGACATGTTTTCGTATTTTGCCCATATCTGCTTATCCACATCAGCAAATGAGCTTATTCCAACGGCTATGGATCCGTAACTGATAGGGGAACCTTTTTCTAGAAGACCATGTGATCATATCAGGCCTCCAACATTGACGAAATCGACCATCAAGTTGGCTGATCAAAATTGTCATACAATATGACGAAAATTGTTAGAAAAATTCACCCACCTATTATACCTACCTTTGAAATTTGTAAAGCTTGTCTCTTGTCATTTAGCCTTCCAAAATGTGTATAAATAGAAGGGCTTGGATGATTGTAGAGGATCATATTGTACATAGGTAGGATATTAGCCATTTTAATAAAATTCTCTAAGTTTTCTTCTTCTTTCTTTTCTCTAGTTTTCTTTAGAGAGAGCAAGAGGTTGGATAATTAATATTCTTCCTCTTGTTCTTTCTTTCTTTTATTTTCTTCTTAGATTTTCTTTAATTTTATGTTTATGTTTATAATGCCTATGCTAGGCTAAACTTCTATTTGGTTAAGGGTGATTTCAAAGCCCTAGACATGTTTTGTGATTGATTTTCAGATTCTATCTATCATTAATTTTCTATCAAAGTTGCTTATGTTCTTCTACAAGAATTGTTCATGATGTTGTCTAGATTTATTTAGGTGTACAACTAGATAGATCTTGATAATTATCTATTGCTAGTTTAGGAGTCTTGATCCGTGTAATTGTCTTGATTTCCTATTCATAAGTGGCAATTTGTGATTAATGATTATGGTCAAGTTTTCAATAATTGCAAAGTGGAACATAACCTAAGTTGAACAATCCGAGCTTATGTGTTTGTTGCTTAGATCAACCTATCTTTCTCATCATAAAGCTGCCATTAAATTGAATTTAGAGAGCTTATTCTAGGTTGTTTAATGGTTAGAGATTAAATAGAGAGCTTGTTCTATTTAACGACAAACTAAGGAAAGATTGGGGTAACAGAGCTTGTTGTTATCTACGGTTGTTAACTTTGATAGTTGGTTGATATTGATAGATCTGAAATTGATTCTTAATGATGTCTAGTGGTGGAGAATGAAACCTTAACCATATTTTTCATATTTGATTCTTCTTACTTACTTGTTTTCTTACTTTTCTAGTTTGCTTATTTTTAAAAGTATATTTATTTTTATTGGCTGGTTATACCGCCTAATTTAGTATATATATTTTTATTGTGGGCTGGTTATACCGCCTAATTTAGTATATATATTTTTATTGGCTGGTTATACCGCCCTGCATCTTCTTCTTATTATTTACTTTAGTTTAAATCTGGCTTCAAAAACCCCTTTTCTTTTATTGTTCTTGAATTTAAGTTTTAAACTATTAACTTATAAACTAAAACCCAATCCCTGAGGACTCGACCCTTGCTAACTACTATACTTACAATTTATCTTTTTAGTGCAAGGTTAAATAAGATACACTCTTTTGGGTGCATCAATTATCCAATTAAACAATTTAATTGGAGACTAAACATGTTAATTCTTTTTGGTGATAAAAGGGAATTACCGTTGCACTCAAACACTAGCTTCGGAAGCTAGTATTGCGCAGCACAATTCTTTGAGTATATTAAAAACTCTTGTACCGTGCTAATTTCCCTTTTCTAACCGTTTGGAAGATTACAAAAAGGGAACACAAGTCCCATGCTAGTACCATGAACCCAAGCGGTGCATGATGACTAGGACTTATATTGTAGCTTTTAATTGTTCATGGCTTGTGACACATTAGCAACTCCAGCAAGCAATAAGAAGCTGCTGGCAGTGGCAAATTAACGCCACAAACAATTGTAGATCTGGCGGCAAGCAGCTCCAAGCTGCTGCAAACAAAGTTGCATCTCATGCATTAACGCCAAGCACCGATTGAAACAATTTCAATGGCTATTCATGAACTGATTTTCAGGCAATTTCAAGAAAAATTCTTCATCATTTTAAGGTCTGAAAAATATCAAGAATAGCAGCTACAACCAGCCAAAAAATCTGCTTCCAAAAATCACCAAAACAGCTACAATCTTGACACAAATAATTCTCAATTGGTGTCAACCGATTGAACTACCAATTAATTAATTTAAAACAATTTTAAATTAATTAACTACATGAAATAATCATTAATTAACATATTTCCAGAATTGAAATTAAATAAAAAACAACTAATAAAAATTTTCAATTTTACAAATGAATCAAAACAACCCCGAAACAAAAGCTCCTTTTTGAAATCGGTAACAATTAAAATACCGATCAATCAAAAACAACACAAGTGAGGCTCTGATACCACTGTAAGAATTTCGATTCATGCTCAATCAAAGTAAGAGATAATTTTAATCTAATTAAAATTAAATGCGCAGCGGAATTTAAAAATAAAACAATACCGAAAACCCACCAAAGAACAATTTGTGTTTATGATCGATCTCTCCTATCAATAACAAACAATAAGCCGAAACTCATCCCCTAGATCTTGAGATTGCCGAAATCTCAAGTCCAAATCGTAAATCCACTTGTTCCTGTACACCGAGCCCGATTGTAGCAAATCAAAGCCGTCCAATTGTCCGGCCTTCAATTGTGATCCACACAGATGACTCAGAAAACTTTTAAAAGGTTGAGATTGTGTTTAACCGAGGAGTATACTAGTAGTCTAGGTTTCAATAAACCTTTCTTCGCTTTTTCTTGATAGCCGAACCAAGACTTGCCAAGAAAAAGAATCGAATTCTTCATTCTCTAGAAGCCGAGCAGCCGCACACAAACAAAAGCACAAAGAAAAACGCTAACACACTTAGATTAAGGACGGCTAAAACATAACAAATATATATTTAGGTTTATTTGCATGCCAACCCTTGGTTTAATGGCATATAAGCCCTTATATATAATTAAATAATTCAATTAAGTCCATTATAACTTAATAATTATTCAATTAATCCCAATCTCATTTTAATTCCAATAATCACCTTTTGTGTATGACCCGTTAGGCCCCCAACATGTTGACAATAAATATAAAATAATTCTATTAAGAATTCATATTTATATTTATAGATTATGAGAGGCATCTAGCAATGCATCATGGCCACCCAAATGCTGAGAGAGTCAAACAAGGTTCGACAAGCCTATTTAGAGTACAATATGTCAGTGTAATTCGATCCCATCATCAAATATCCCAGAAAAAAGAGAGCATGGTGCAGTGTCTACTCTTTAACCCTTTCCATATTAGTCCTGCAGCTACTATATTAACTCCTTGAGTATTGCCTTGGCCAAGGACTTCCATGAGTTAATATAAGTCAGGAACAAGTGAGATATGTCCCCTCATATCACTTGGGGTGATGAATCCTCTTTGGACCACTCATCTACCTTCATATGCTTCATGCCATACCCAATATCACCCTACCATTGACATCCCTTCTTGGGACCCGTTTATGATGAAATCTAAGTATGACAATTCACATACAAGATGACCTGGTGTCATAAGTCAAAGGATTACTTACTGACACATGAAAGTATTTTCATAAACACTTGAATGAAATACCAAATGGAACTCTCATAGCGGGTCATGTTTAGTGAACTTGTTTAACTAACATGCACCCATATGTTATCCTCAAGTATCTCCATACTTTAACCTATGAGACCGGTTGCATGCATCATATGCATGGAGGCTTAACACATGCCAGTCTTTGAGCATTGTCAATGCCCTGTCTTGACAATACAATGACCAGGAACAATTTAGAAACATGGCTTTGATGCATAAGGATCCTCATAATTGTAACTCCTTACAATTCCTTTGCAAGGCCAATATGTCTCATGAGCTTTATCTTCAAAAGTTATTCATAACACATTATAATAAGACTCATGGATAAAGAAATACATCAATTAAAATGTATAATACATGAAATGACAAATTGATGCATTACAAGCGAAATACGATTGGTTTGTAGGGCTTATATAAACAGTTCGCAGACCCTATTTAGAAAAATACCAAAAAGAAAAATTTAACCATCCATGACCTAGTCATACTAAGGTCTAGTCCATAACCATCATCATGCTAACATAATCATATTATAAGCATGAAATAAAAAATACATAGCCAATACCGTTTGGTGATCTTGTGTATTATTTGCATAAATATTATTAACTCATTTGTGATAATTTATCAAATTATTTTAACAATCTCGGTTCTATCATTAAAACATTTTTAATCAAATTCCTAACTTTTAGGAATGTTGTCTTAAAATCGGATATTACCTAACTTTTAGGAAGTTTGTCTTAAATCGAATTTAAAGAGTTTGAAACATATCCTAACTCTTAGGAACTTCAATCCCTTTAGGTAACAATTACCTAATCCAACTAAAACTCTTTCTCCTAATTTTTAGGAATCACACTCCCACTAGGAAACAATTTCCATCTCAGAGTAGGATTCTAAAACTTAGTGTCCTAGGCGAAGGCAACCTTTTTGGCCATTGTATGGATGCTGCTAGCACGTGATTAGGCTGCTATATGCCACATTCGGTGGCTGCTGGATGCCCAAAATTGGGCTGCTGGACGCCCCATATGGCAGCAACTAAACCGGCAGCAATTGCGTCAAGTGTTCCGCAGTTTGGGTGGTGCAAGTGCAACAACGTTTACTGCTCGTTCCAGCCATGTTCCATGCTCGAACCAGCCATCAAAAAATGAATCATATTCACCCAAGACGCTGTCCAAAATTTCCAGTGAGTTTGTGAAATGTTTCCACACTTATGCTCGAAGTTTTAAAGCATGCAAACACCTAGAAAATAGCCCAAAATTTTTTACCATTGTAGTAACGTCGTTTTAGGCCCGTAATGATTTTGTTTAAACCGTTTTAACCCAAATTATTTTAGAAACATTAATGATAGTATTAAACATAAAATTTCCAGATTTGAAACACCCAGAAAATCGGTTTTTAATAGCCCCAAATCAGCCTTCAAAAACGGATACAAAAACAACGTTTTAGGCATCAAAACTACTCGATTTTACAAAGATATGTAATAGCTTTAATCCAGGTTAATTCAAAACAATTTTATTCTACCATTTAAACTATTTCAAACACGATTAAAATCACATAATAGCCACAGCCCAGATTTTACAGATTTAAAGAAAAAAATTTTCAAAAAATCAAGTGAACCGAAACTAGTAAAATCAATGCACAAAACATACAATATGTTAATCACCAAGAATCGACAAGGACAAACCTCATGTAATCATCGAATCCTTGGTTCTGATACCACTGTTGGGAAATCCGGCCTCATGCTTAAAAAAAATATTAGAAATATATGTAGCGAAAAATAAGCAGAGAAGCAGCCGGATCCCTCAAGATCTATAGATCATGATTTGCATGGGTTTAATGGTAAACAAAAATTTAAATCACCGATATGATTTCGAGATTACCTACTTAAGATCTCGAAATCTTAAGTTGCCGATCCAAACAGCATGGACCAAATCTTTAAGATCTCCTACAAGTTCCACAAAGATCACGAGAAGCACAATTGTCCTTCCTCTAAAGCTAGTCCACAAAAAACAGTCAATTGATCCTTCTCCTAGGTATGGTGATTCACTTGTGCTAGCAAGTTGATCCTCAGATCACAATCAAAAGATCTATCTTTCTTGGTTTTCTCTCAATGCCGAAATCACTAGGAGTGAAGATACGGCAAGAACAACACAAGAAAGCAAAAGAGTTGCAGCTAGAAGAATTCTCACAGGGAGGTGGCGGCAGGTGTATTTGGCTATAAGATCTGTGTTCTTTCAAAACAATCTTTCTCACTTAGTAAAATTAGAATATTCAAGGTCTATTTCAATCAACCATATGCGACTAGGTCTTGAATATATCATATATATTCAAGTGTTAACCCTAACCATCTTCCCTAAGATTGGCCGGCCACATGTATAACTTACGGTTCAAGTTTTTCATTAATTCACTTGAGGTTAAACTATTTAATGTCAAAATGGATCAATAGGTATAATACACTAACTATTAGTAATACTGGGCCAACAAACTTAACACTTTAAGTTGGGCCAATCATCCTTAGAAAATAGACTTAATTAGAATAGCCATATAAGCCCTATTCTAATTATATATGCACATATTCGGTTAGTTCAAGACTCATGCCTAACAATTTAATTCTCAATTAAATTACTAGCTCATTATGAACAATTCATGTCTATGATCAATCAATGTTATCATATGACATTATACCAAGATATTGCACACTCAGTCGAATATCCTTAAATATCTCATAGACAAACTTGACAAAACTTATCTTCTCAAGACTAGTTCATTCTTCTTGTTTCATTAAGACATCATCTTTGGATTTCTCAAATCTCAATTATGTCTTAATTCATCTTAATTGAACACTTCAATCAAGTCGTCAAAATAGATCTTTTATTCCATTAAGTTTTACCTCAATAGAATATCATGTTTTGATAAGTGCTTAATTTCATACATTTTCATATATTATTTCCTCATACTTTGTGCTTTAATTCTTAAGTTCCTTGACATTTTACTATGATTTTATGAATTATAGGTATTTTGGAAGAGATGGATTCAAAACATGGAAAATATGACATTAAAGAGTTTACAAAATCATAATCACAAGATGGAAGAAGACTTGGGAGTCAAAAAGATCAATTTCGGGTTGCAAAACAAGAAGGCAGATTTGACCTCCAGAGCTTGTTTCAAGGTAAACATTATGTTAAAGTCCTAATTTGAAGAAACTTTCTATTGACTTTTGAATCTGACTTGAATATCTTTCCAACAAAAGGTCACACGTCAAAATCGGACAAGAAATGGGCATCCAAATCAGCCAACGAAGTGCGAGAACATGCGTCAGAAAAATCAGCGACCAGCATTGCAGCACCGGAGTCTAGCACTGTAGCGCCCAAAAAGTTCGAAAGTCAGCGCTGCAGCGCTGGCCGGGCTGCCTAAATCCGTGAAAAATCATAAAAATCATGAAAATTGCTAAAATTGCACCCTTTTGCATCCTAACTTCCTTGATCAACAAGAAAAGGTTTTCAAGGTCAAAAAGCTCTATAAATACCATCTTTTGAGCCACCAACTAGGACATGCTTTTGATTATTTATCAATCTTCTTCTTCTTCTCTTAGTTTGATTTTATTTTTCTTATTAGTTTGTTTTGAATATTCATGTTTATGTTGACAATGCCTATGCAAGGCTAAACTTTTATTTGGTTAAGGGTGATTTCAAAGCCCTAGTCAAGTTTTGTAATTGATTTTCAGATTTATCTATCATTACTTTTCTATTAAAGTTGATTATGTTCTTCCATAAAAATTGTTCATGATATTGTCTTGATTTGTTTAGGTCGCGAACTAGATAGATCTTGATAATCATCTATTGCTAGTTTAGGAGTCTTGATCCATGTAATTGTCTTGATTTCCTATTCATAAGTGGCAATTTGTAATTCATGATTATGTTGGGTTTTCTGGAATTACAATATGGAACATAACATAAGTTGAACAATCCGAGCTTACGTGTTTGTTGCTTAGATCAACCTACTTTCTCATCATAAAGCTGTTAACATATTGAATTTAGAGAGCTTATTCTAGGTTGTTTGATAATTAGAGATTAAATAGAGAGCTTATTCTATTTAACGACAAACTAAGCAAAGATTGGGGTAGCAGAGCTTGTTGTTATTTACGGTTAATAATTTTGATAGTTAATTGATGTTGATAGATCTGATTATTAAAACAACATGATGTCTAGTGGTGGAGAATGAAACCTTAACCATACTTTTCTCATATTTGATTACTTCTTATTTACTTGCTATCTACTTTTCTTGATATATTTAGTTTAAACTGATTTTAAAAACCTCCCCTTTTTATTTTGTTTTCTTTGAATTTAAGTATAAATTAATAATTATTAAACTAAACACCAATCCCTTACTTATTGCTATACTTTACAATTGATATTTTTAGTGCAAGGATTAAATAAGATATACTCTTTTGAGTGTATCAAGTTTTTGGCATCGTTGCCGGGAATTGATTTCTTTAGTTTATTAATTATTTGGTTTATTCTTATTTTCTATTTTAATTAGTTTATTTTCTTGTTTTCTTTTTCAGTGAATGTCCCATTCTCCCAAAGAAAACGAACCTTACTTCGAACTTAGGAGAATTCGGGAATTCGTAGCAGCCCACCAAGAACAAACGAAGAGTTGATCCAAACTATCCAAGAGGAGCAAGGAGAGATGGCAGCAAACAATCGAACTCTTAAAGAGCTAGCCACTCCGAACTTGGATCAACAACCATTGTGCATAGAGTATCCTACTCTTGAAATAACATTTGAATTAAAATCTGGATTGATTCATCTTCTTCCAATATTTCATGGTTTTGCGGGAGAGGATCCAAATAAATACCTCAAGGAGTTCCATGTAGTATGTTCTAGAATGAGACCAACAGGAATAACGGAAGAGCAAATAAAGTTAAGAGCATTCCCATTCTCTCTAGCTGATTCGGCAAAGGAATGGCTCTACTACCTACCATCCGGGACCATTACTACATGGAATGGGATGAAAAGAGCATTCTTGGAAAGATATTTCCTAGCATCTAAGGCTGCCAACATTAGAAAGGAAATATGTGGGATTCGGCAATACAACGGAGAATCCTTGTATGAATATTGGGAGAAGTTCAAGAAACTTTGTGCATCATGTCCACATCATCAGATAAGTGAACAACTGCTCATCCAATATTTCTATGAAGGTCTCTTGCCCGTGGAGAGACGCATGATAGATGCAGCAAGTGGGGGAGCAGTAGTTGATAAAACTCCCGAAGCTGCTAGACTTCTCATCTCCAATATGGCAGCCAACTCACAACAGTTCAACATGAGAGATGAACCACCACCACAACCACAGAAAGTAAATGAGGTAGGTACATCATCCTTGCACAACAAATTTCGCAACTGTCTTCTCTTGTGCAACAAATGGCTGTAGGTCAGATACAACAAATTAAGGCTTGTGGTATATGTTCAAATATGGGGCACCAAACTGATATGTGTCCAACACTTCAAGATAATCCAAATGAACATGTTAATACTATGGGTGGATTTCCAGGTCAACCAAGAAAGTATGATCCCTACTTTAACACTTACAATCCAGGATGGAGGGATCATCCAAACTTTAATTATGAAGGAAACCAATCACAAGCTGCTCCTCAACCATTTGACAATAGACAATCGGTTTATCAACAAAGGGTTCAACAACCATATTAAACCCGACAAGAAGTGCCACCCACTCAAAATTCAGGTACTTCTCTTGAAGATCTTGTTAAAGCCCTATCTACTAATCAAAGTCAAATTCAACAGGACACAAAGGCAATTCAACAGGAAGCAAGGGTAGCGAACAGACAAATGGCAACAAGGATGAGTCAAATAAAGACTCAAATAGGTCAAATGACAACAGCACTAAGTCAAATACAAGCAAGGGATTCCGAAAAATTACCTTCCCAAACCATAGTGAATCCCAGAGAATATGTGAATGCCATAACTCTAAGAAATGGGAAACAACTTGAGACACCACAAAACGATAGTGCTCAAAGGGTGGACAACACCAATGCATCATCTTCACAACCCAATGAGCCAATTGCTAAGGTAATCCCTAAACTTTTTTTTCTTTCATATATAACTCCTCTACCTTTTCCAAGTAGGTTAGCAAAGTCTAAAAAGGAGGAACAAGAGAGGGAAATTTTGGAGACCTTCCAAAAAGTTGAGGTAAACATTCCTTTACTAGATGCCATAAAGCAAGTGCCACTATATGCAAAGTTTTTGAAAGAATTGTGCACTTCTAAGAGGAAGCTCAAAGGGAATGAAAAGGTAAGTATGGGAGAGAATGTCTCGGCTGTTCTTCAAAAGAAACTCCCACCTAAATGCAAGGATCCAGGTATGTTTACCATTCCTTGTACAATAGGCAACACTAGGTTTGCACATGCTATGCTAGACTTAGGAGCATCTATCAATGTTATGCCATACTCAATTTATGCTTCTTTGAAACTAGGACCATTAAAAGAAACCGATGTTATTTTACAACTCGCTGATCGTTCTATTACTTATCCAACAGGAGTTGTAGAAAATGTTCTTGTGCAAGTTAATGAATTGGTCTTTCCAGCTGACTTTTATGTGCTTGACATGGAAGATGAGATGTTGATAACTCGTATAATTATATAGTTTTTAGTTATGTTTTATTATTGTTTTGTGTCAAATACGAGTTATTATTGTTTAGTCTAATTGTGTTTATGATCTTTTATATTTTTATGTATTTTGGTGTTTTTCACAAGTTTCTTTGAGTGATTTCAGATTACTAGAATTAAGGGCAAATCCAGTTCAGTTCCAGTTCCGACACCTTTTGCCATATCAGCTATATCTCGAGTTTCACTGAAGCAATAAGGCTGAAATTTGTAGCCATGCAAAGCTAAGAGGCATATCTATCTTTTTCATGTTTTACACTTCTTAAAACGGAGTCGTTTTCCCTAGCGAAATCGACCATCAAGTTGGCTGATGTGCAATGATGTCTGTGCTGACATGTTTTCGTATTATGCCCGTATCTTCTTAGCCACATCAGCAAATGAGCTGATTCCAACGGCTATGGTTCCGTAACTGATAGGGGAACCTTTGTCTAGAAGACCATGTGATCAGATCAGGCCTCCAATATTGAATAAATCGACCATCAAGGTGGCTGATGTGTAATGACATCTGTGCTGACATGTTTTCGTATTTTGCCCATATCTGCTTAACCACATCAGCAAATGAGCTGATTCCAACGGCTATGGTTCCGTAACTGATAGGGGAACCTTTGTCTAGAAGACCATGTGATCAGATCAGGCCTCCAATATTGACGAAATCGACCATCAAGTTGGCTGATCAAAATCGTCATATACCTACCTTTGAAATTTGTAAAGCTTGTCTCTTGTCATTTAGCCCTCCAAAATGTGTATAAATAGAGGGCCTTGGATGATTGTAAGGGATCATATTGTACATAGGTAGGATATTAGCCATTTTAATAAAATTCTCTAAGTTTTCTTCTTCTTTCTTTTCTCTAGTTTTCTTTCTTTTCTCTAGTTTTCTTTTTCTTTAGAGAGAGCAAGAGGTTGGATAATTAATATTCTTCCTCTTCTTCTTTCTTTCTTTTATTTTCTTCTTAGATTTTCTTTAATTTTATGTTTATGTTTACAATGCCTATGCTAGGCTAAACTTCTATTTGGTTAAGGGTGATTTCAAAGCCCTAGACATGTTTTGTGATTGATTTTCAGATTCTATCTATCATTAATTTTCTATCAAAGTTGCTTATGTTCTTCTACAAGAATTGTTCATGATGTTGTCTAGATTTATTTAGGTGTACAACTAGATAGATCTTGATAATTATCTATTGCTAGTTTAGGAGTCTTGATCCGTGTAATTGTCTTGATTTCCTATTCATAAGTGGCAATTTGTGATTAATGATTATGGTCAAGTTTTCAATAATTGCAAAGTGGAACATAACCTAAGTTGAACAATCCGAGCTTATGTGTTTGTTGCTTAGATCAACCTATCTTTCTCATCATAAAGCTGCCATTAAATTGAATTTAGAGAGCTTATTCTAGGTTGTTTAATGGTTAGAGATTAAATAGAGAGCTTGTTCTATTTAACGACAAACTAAGGAAAGATTGGGGTAACAGAGCTTGTTGTTATCTACGGTTGTTAACTTTGATAGTTGGTTGATATTGATAGATCTGAAATTGATTCTTAATGATGTCTAGTGGTGGAGAATGAAACCTTAACCATATTTTTCATATTTGATTCTTCTTACTTATTTGTTTTCTTACTTTTAGTTTGCTTATTTAGTATATATATTTTTATTGGCTGGTTATACCGCCTAATTTAGTATATATATTTTTATTGGCTGGTTATACCGCCTAATTTAGTATATATATTTTTATTGGCTGGTTATACCGCCTTGCATCTTATTCTTATTATTTACTTTAGTTTAAATCTGGCTTCAAAAACCCCTTTTCTTTTATTGTTCTTGAATTTAAGTTTTAAACTATCAACTTATAAACTAAAACCCAATCCCTGAGGACTCGACCCTTGCTAACTACTATACTTACAATTTATCTTTTTAGTGCAAGGTTAAATAAGATACACTCTTTTGGGTGCATCAAATTTTTGGCGCCGTTGCCGGGGATTGCTTTCTTTAGTTTATTTGTTACTTGGTTTATTCTTATTTTCAGTTCTAATTAGTTTTATTTTCTTGTACATACAAGTTTTTCTTTTCAAATTTAAAAAAAAAAAAAAAAAACAATGGAATTGAGCAATCTAACACTTGAAGAGTTGGTGGCATACATGAACATGGAGAATCAACAAGCCAATCTCACCTCCCCAGTTCAACAATTGGCCATGGGAGGATGTCAAGGCCATCAATGGTTCCAAGACCAACCGCATGATCATTACTCCAACACTTACCATGAGGGATGGTGGGATCATACTAATTATGGCTACTCGAAAAATTACCAAGAAGTAGATCCTTATGCCAATTACACTCATCCATCTAGCTTCAATCAATCATGGTCTCAAGAACCAGATCTTTTTCAACCACCACATATGACTCAAAACTTAGGTACTTATTTAGAAGATCTTGTACATTCTCTTGTTACTGATACTTTGCAATTTCAACAGGAAACAAGGGCAAGCATCCAGAGTTTGGAAAGGCAAATGAGCCTATTGGCTAGTAGTATGGTGGGATGGGTAGCACAAAGATCTGAAGAACTCTCTGCCCAAACAATGATTAACCCAAAGGAGAATACTACTATTGTGACCTTGAAGAATGAGGAACAAGATGAGGATGAAACAAAATTAGAGATGGATTCTATTCTTGATGATAATGAAGCCAAAGATCCAAATAAGAGTATTTCGGCACCTGAGGTAACGTTTAAGGTTTCACTTTTTACTAATGTTTCTTCTCCACCTTTTCCTAGTAGATTTGCAAAGTTCAAGGAGGAAGAACATGAACAACACATGCCGGAAACCTTAAACAACTTGTTTGTGGAGGTCATTCAACAAGTATCAAAATATGCTCCATTCCTCGATGACATATGCACCACAAAGGATGATGGAATAATACTTGTAATGGAGAATGCATCCACTGTTGTGCAAAGAAACCTTCCTCTCAAACGCATAAATTTGGAAAATTTCATGTATGAGCCTGACAAGCCTAAAAAGCCAAGAAGGGGTGTTGGTTAGGTTCAAAACACTAACTCAAGTGTTAATTGGGAAGGCAACCCAATTAAAGAAGAAATTGCCAACCTTCCATATTCAGATTTGCTTTCTCTTTCTCTTTCTTTTTTCTTTTATTATTTTTATTTTTATTGTTTTTATTTTTATTTTTTATGTTTACTTGTTAATTTTTGTTTAGTATTTTATAATTATTTAGGTTGCATGAGTTTGTTTTGTTTTGTTTTGAGTCTAGTTATTCCTATTCTTATGTTATTAGTTCTTTTCTCTTACACATGAATCTTTCATTTGGGTTAATAGACTTACATTGAGGACAATGTAAGAATTAAGTGTGGGGGGAATGATTTATTATTTCTTTTATTTTTGTCTACTATTTTTTTTTTATGAGTCCTTATTATAATTTTTAGTGTGTTTTAGTTCCTTTTTAATACAATGATGAGATATGAATTGCATAAGTCTAAAACAGAGTTATTAGTGAGAAGATTTTCATGAGAATTGAGCTTGATGTCAACCTTTTTATGAGCCAATGTTAATATGATATGTTGATTGAGAAAGAAGCATGTTTAGACTTAATCTGACTTGTATAATCATCCTTGTGAGTTTTTGAGCCTATAATGATTGATGCATTATACAAATCAATCTAATTTCTTTCTTGAGTGCTCTTATGATTACATGATTCTCTAGAACTTGCTTTAAACCATTTGAGACTATATTGATGCATGTAACAACATGAATATGATAGAGGCATTAGGATTTTTAGCCAGGGCCAAACAGCCATCCCTTATTGATGTTCCAAGAGAACACACCCTTAGTGAACCAATTTGAGCCTACATTGAATAAGCTACCTCTTTGGTAACCATAACTTGTCCCTAACCTAAATATACTTATATCTTTACCTTTGTTCCAAAGATGAATTAGCATGTTTTGAGACAAGTTGCAAAGACAAGGGATATTTTTAGTTAAAAATTTGGGTTAGAAACAAGAAATAAGTGTGGGGGGAAAAGAAAAGAAAAGTCAAGAGAAAAAGAAATGGAATACTGGCAAATACATTCTTATGTAAAAAAAAAAAATATGAATCATCTCTTGAATTTGTGGAAAAAGAAAAAGATGTTACAAAGTCGTTTAGAATGAAGAAAAGGCCCAACATGAATATCCGGCCTAGGTGACTATGTACTTGTAAAGAGTTTTGAGAAGTTTCTTTGTATGATATTTTTATATCTCTAAACTTTATGAACTCTTTGGAACCTTTGTGATATCTTTATCCTTTTGTTCTTCAACCACATTACAAACCCCTTGGCCCCATTACAACCTTGATTAAAGACCTCTTGATTCATGAAGTTGTATGATCTAAATAGTGGAGAATAGGTGGACAAGCAAGAATATGGTAGAACTGTTTTCATGAGATTGATTGAGTGTAAACACTTCACCACTACTTTAAAGAGTGAAAATCATGAGGGTATCCCATGTGAGAAGTTGAGATTAAATTTGAACATGCAATATTTTGATTGAGATATGTTATGCTAATATTGGCTTAACTCAAACAATTTACATTCAAGCATGATTTTTTGTGAAATTCTTTAAGCTATTGATTAGTTTATAAGACTGGTTCAAAGATTGTCTCTAATTTGTATTGAAAGGATTAGGAGTAAATGTTTTTAGTATATGTAGTTTATTTATATTTTAATTTTTCAATGTTTGTGGGTATCGTTCTAGTAAACCCTCATGAGACTAAACTCGTCCACTAGGGACACCTAGGGGTTTAAAGGCTTGTGTCACATGCTAAGTGCCACCGTGATTTCCTACGAAAGTGGATTAGATTAGATTTTCTTATTTTATTTTTATTGAGTCGTTGCTAGGGACTAGCAACAATCTAAGTGTGGGGGTGTGATAACTCGTATAATTATATAGTTTTTAGTTATGTTTTATTATTGTTTTGTGTCAAATACGAGTTATTATTTTTTAGTCTAATTGTGTTTATGATCTTTTATATTTTTATGTATTTTGGTGTTTTTCACAAGTTTCTTTGAGTGATTTCAGATTACTAGAATTAAGGGCAAATCCAGTTCAGTTCCAGTTCCGACACCTTTTGCCATATCAGCTATATCTCGAGTTTCACTGAAGCAATAAGGCTGAAATTTGTAGCCATGCAAAGCTAAGAGGCATATCTATCTTTTTCATGTTTTACACTTCTTAAAACGGAGTCGTTTTCCCTAGCGAAATTGACCATCAAGTTGGCTGATGTGCAATGATGTCTGTGCTGACATGTTTTCGTATTATGCCCGTATCTTCTTAGCCACATCAGCAAATGAGCTGATTCCAACGGCTATGGTTCCGTAACTGATAGGGGAACCTTTGTCTAGAAGACCATGTGATCAGATCAGGCCTCCAATATTGAATAAAGCGACCATCAAGGTGGCTGATGTGTAATGACATCTGTGCTGACATGTTTTCGTATTTTGCCCATATCTGCTTAACCACATCAGCAAATGAGCTGATTCCAACGGCTATGGTTCCGTAACTGATAGGGGAACCTTTGTCTAGAAGACCATGTGATCAGATCAGGCCTCCAATATTGACGAAATCGACCATCAAGTTGGCTGATCAAAATCGTCATATACCTACCTTTGAAATTTGTAAAGCTTGTCTCTTGTCATTTAGCCCTCCAAAATGTGTATAAATAGAGGGCCTTGGATGATTGTAAGGGATCATATTGTACATAGGTAGGATATTAGCCATTTTAATAAAATTCTCTAAGTTTTCTTCTTCTTTCTTTTCTCTAGTTTTCTTTCTTTTCTCTAGTTTTCTTTTTCTTTAGAGAGAGCAAGAGGTTGGATAATTAATATTCTTCCTCTTCTTCTTTCTTTCTTTTATTTTCTTCTTAGATTTTCTTTAATTTTATGTTTATGTTTACAATGCCTATGCTAGGCTAAACTTCTATTTGGTTAAGGGTGATTTCAAAGCCCTAGACATGTTTTGTGATTGATTTTCAGATTCTATCTATCATTAATTTTCTATCAAAGTTGCTTATGTTCTTCTACAAGAATTGTTCATGATGTTGTCTAGATTTATTTAGGTGTACAACTAGATAGATCTTGATAATTATCTATTGCTAGTTTAGGAGTCTTGATCCGTGTAATTGTCTTGATTTCCTATTCATAAGTGGCAATTTGTGATTAATGATTATGGTCAAGTTTTCAATAATTGCAAAGTGGAACATAACCTAAGTTGAACAATCCGAGCTTATGTGTTTGTTGCTTAGATCAACCTATCTTTCTCATCATAAAGCTGCCATTAAATTGAATTTAGAGAGCTTATTCTAGGTTGTTTAATGGTTAGAGATTAAATAGAGAGCTTGTTCTATTTAACGACAAACTAAGGAAAGATTGGGGTAACAGAGCTTGTTGTTATCTACGGTTGTTAACTTTGATAGTTGGTTGATATTGATAGATCTGAAATTGATTCTTAATGATGTCTAGTGGTGGAGAATGAAACCTTAACCATATTTTTCATATTTGATTCTTCTTACTTATTTGTTTTCTTACTTTTAGTTTGCTTATTTAGTATATATATTTTTATTGGCTGGTTATACCGCCTAATTTAGTATATATATTTTTATTGGCTGGTTATACCGCCTAATTTAGTATATATATTTTTATTGGCTGGTTATACCGCCTTGCATCTTATTCTTATTATTTACTTTAGTTTAAATCTGGCTTCAAAAACCCCTTTTCTTTTATTGTTCTTGAATTTAAGTTTTAAACTATCAACTTATAAACTAAAACCCAATCCCTGAGGACTCGACCCTTGCTAACTACTATACTTACAATTTATCTTTTTAGTGCAAGGTTAAATAAGATACACTCTTTTGGGTGCATCAGATGTCTTCCAACCCAACACCTATTTTATTAGGAAAACCATTCTTAAAAACAGCCAAGACAATAATTAATGTTAATGATGGCACACACTATGGAATTTGATGGTGATGTAATCCGTTTTAATATCTTTGAAACCATGAGATACCTTAGTGATGTATATTCTCTTTATGCAATTGATACATTTGACTCTTTAGTGCAGCCACCTTTTGAGTTAAATAGCAAAGATATAGACATTAACAAACACCTTGGCATGGAGACCTCTAAAGATGAACCTGTTTTAAATGAACATGTAGAGGAAGCATTGGCATTTTTGAAAGTGTTGCCACCTTGTAATAAAAGGTTTGATGTTTCAGTTATTAATATTCCTTTATCTAATGAGAAACATCTACCTTTTCTTTTGCAAGAATCAACATTGGAGTTAGAACCACCACCAGATCATTTGAAGTACTCAAGGATACGGTGTGAATGATGGCATGGGTCTAAGTCAGGCTGAGGACAATAAACCAAGCGCTTCTTGGGAGGCAACCCAAAAGGATGGAGAGCACATATTATAATCAAATTTGCTATTCCTTACCCTCCATCATTCTATCTTTTTTTTTTAGTTAGTTTGTTTTGATTAGTAATTCTTTTCTTTTACACATGATTCTAATATTTGGGGATAATAGAATTACATTAAGGACAATGTAAGAATTAAGTGTGGGGGGAATAATTTAGGATTTCCTTTAGTTTTGTTTTGTTTTAGTTTGTTTGTAGTGTGTTCTAGTTACTTTCCATACTATGATGGGATATGAATTGAATAGCTCTAAAATTGATCATTAGTGGTAAGATTTTCATGAGAATTAAGCTTGATATCACTATTTTTCATAAGCCAATGTTAATATGATATGGTGATTGAGAAAGAAGCATGTTTAGACTTAATATTGAATTGTATAATCATCCTTGTGAGTTTTGAGCCAATATGATTGATGCATTATACATATCAATCTAATTTCTTTCTTGAGTGCTCTTATGATTACATGATTCTCTAGAACTGGCTTTTAACCTTTTTGAGACTATATTGATGCATGTGATAACATGAATATGATAGAGACATTAGGATTATAACCAGGGCCAAACAACCATCCATTATTGATGTTCCAAGAGAACATCCCCATAGTGAGCCAATTTGAGCCTATATTGATCAAGCTATTTTATTGGTAACCACATTTTACACCTAGCCTAAACACATTTATATTTTTACCCTTGTTCTAAAGATGGACTAGAATGTTTGAGACATATTGCAAAAACAAGGGATACTTTTTGAATATTTGGATTAGAACAAAAGATAAGTGTCGCAACCTAAAAAAAATAACGACGAGTCTCATCGCAAGACTTTATTATTCGTTAAGCGTGACATTTAAAAAAAAAACCGAGGAAAAGTCGACTTAATTCCTCTAGAAATGAAGGTTTTGAAAATGACCTTAAAAAAGACATGGAGTCGCCACCAATCTTTTTTAGCTAGGTGTGATCGGCCACCTATTAAAACCGGTTTTATAAAATATTTTAAAAATTAATTAAAACATTTTAAAAACCAATTTCAAGTCTGCGTTTTAAACCAGAGAAATCAAAGAAGCGGGTTCGGGAGTCGGTTACGTGTGGGGAAGGATTAGCACCCCCACAACGCCCGTATAAATCGGTACCTTATTAATCGTGTGTTATCTCAAGTCTCGGTAAAAAGTTGGTTTTAAATTTAGTATTTCAAGTTAATTCCCAATTTAAAGAAAAGTAATTCCATTTTTTATTGAAAATGATCCGGAATTTATAAATTCAAAATTTTCCTATATTCCCCAACAAACGTGGCAAAATATAGAAATTTTTATTAGTTTTGGAAAACTTTCCGAATCATTCTCTTTTTTTTTGAAAGAAAGATATTCCTTTATTAATAATAATTGATGATATTCCCTCCAGCAAACCCGGTAGAGAACTCATGAATTATTTTAACTCGGGAATATCTTTATTTTTATTGAAAACCATTATCTTTTTTGAAAATATTTAAAAGAAATGAATATGTATAGGCATGACATAAATAAAATGACATAGCAAAATCTAAATAATATAATGCAACCTAAATGTCATGACACATAGAAATTATTATGGCAAGAATCACATATTATATAAAATGCATGAATATAAAAATGCAATGCATGAAATGTATTTTTTCCTTTAATTAAGGAAATCCGTATATCTAAAAAGATATCCGGCTACCTTAGGAAAATATGTCAAATTAAATATTCTAAAGCCAAAATACTTTGTGATTGTTTGAAAACAATTTTGAAAAGCTTGAATTAAAAATAAAAACTGGGCTAAAATTTTTCAAAATGACTCTAATTTCCTAAGTTTAAAAAAAATCCGGACTTGGCTACCCTTAACCCGGGACTTGAAAAACCATTTTTAGAGTTTAAAAAGGCTTAGAAATTACCCTAAGTCAGTAGCTAACCCTCCTAATCAGCCCACTCTAAATAAATTAACCAAAACAGAAAATTGGTTTTTCTTTAAATTCAATTCTGACTCCACTGTCCAGTTTTAATCCACGATTTTTTACCCTATTTTTAAAAATTCCAAAAATTCTGAAAAACTTATTGGAGACTCAGGACATATAAAAATACACTGAAAAAAATCGACTTAATTTTCTGATCAAAGATGAATTCCCAGAAAAACCAGAGATGTACGAGTTTTTGGAGGAGAAAAAACTGCTTTGTTTTTCTTTAAAATCAATTCTGACTCCACTGTCCAGTTTTAATCCACGATTTTTTACCCTATTTTTAAAAATTCCAAAAATTCTGAAAAAATTATTGGAGACTCAGGACATGTAAAAATACACGGCAAAAAATCGACTTAATTTTCTGATCAAAGATGAATTCCCAGAAAAATCGGAGATGTACGAGTTTTGGGTGGAAAAAAAACTGCTTTGCCAACATATTTTTTTTGTCTTTGATAAAATCATTTAAAAACCAAAATAAAAATATTTGAAACTCATAGAATGACTTGAAGACAGTAGCTAGGACTTTTTGAAAGTTAAATAAAAATTGGCTAAGTAAAAAAAAATCACAAAGGTAGAATAATCAATTTGACAAACTTAATTTTCCACAAGTGTGCTCAAGAGAGCATGACCTTGAACCATTAATTGGCTCAAGTCATTATTCAAGTGGCATGAACATGAAATGCATGAAACAATGCAGCAAACATAATGCATGAAATGCATGGATCTAAACCTAAATGTAAGGAAAATGCATGACACAAATAATATGGCCTAGACCTAACATGAACTTGCATGACATTTAATGTAACCTAGACCTAAGACATGCATGGCATTTTCACAAACACAAGGCATGCTTAATTCAAAAATCCAACCAAATATCATGCAAATGCAAAAACCTAACAACTAGCATGACAAAAATACAACACACAATGCAAAACACATGGAGTAGCCAAATGGCCCCAAGCTCCAACAAGCATGGCATTTTCACAAACACTTGGTATGCTAGCATGAAAAACTAAGTCATAACACAAAAATCACACAAGCATTTTCACAAACACTTAATATGCTAAATCTAAAACATGCTCAACTAAGATATAAAACAAGAATCATGCAAAGAATCACACAAGCATTTTCACAAACACTTAATATGCTAACTTTAAAACATGCTCAAATTTAAACAACATGAAAACAGAAAATTAAAAATGCAAAAACATGATATCTAAGACATAAATGGCAACAAACAAAGCAACCAAATTAAAATATAACTCAAGAACATGAAATAACATAACATTTAAAACATCAAAAACAAAGAAAATAGCATAAACAATATGGTAAAATGAATCGAAACAACAACTTAAAATAAATAATGTAGGCCATTTGGCCATGGTGAGTTTATTGTAAAAACAAAATGTAAAAAAAAATACTTAAGAAAGGAAATGAAGGAAGAACAAGAAACATTATTTTAAAATGAAAACTCACCAAGTAGAGATTAAAATAGCAAAAAATAAGAATAGAAAATGAAAGTGCAAGAGTTGGTGCTCAAGAGCAACCTCAAGAAGCTAATATTTCAAGCTTTTCTCTTCAAACTTTTTTTTTTCTAAACTTTTCTTTTTTTGCTCTCAACCAAGAAGATAAAAACTAAGAAAAACTAAGAGAAATCAGCCAAAATGGAAAAGAAAAAACAAAATCTGCCTCCCCCCTCTAGGGTTGGCCTAAATGATGCTTATATAGCCTCAAAGATGTTGTCATTTTTGTGTAACCTATTTTCCATCAAATGGCCAATAATTCAAGATGAAAAGTCATGAAATTACCACCTTTAGATTAGCATCTCAGCCCTCTCAAATTACAGCTATGCAAAAATAATGTTGACATCTTTCTTAACCTATGTGGTTTAATCACCATGGCTTGATCAAAGAGAATGGTTAACTAACTCTTGATTTTTAACCACTTGATTGAAAAAAAAAAAAATCAAGCTTCCTCCTTCCTTTGGGCTTGGGCAGGCCAGCACTTCTCTTTTCCAGCCCAGCTCTGATTTTTGAAAGGCCCAAAAAAGCCCTTTTCGGTTGCTTGGGTGAAATTACCATTTTGCCCCCCGGATGCAAGTAAATATCAAACGGACTCCAAATTCAATTTTTCTTTTTTTAATACTTCCAAAATAATAAAATATTGAGTTCTGGAAGTTTTCAAAATTATCCGAGTTCGTTTGCTATTTATTTGGATTTTTTCTTCCCAAAATGTCCTTTTATGCCCCTACTTTTTACCATTTTTTAAACGAGCTTCACCAATCTCTTCAAAATAATTAAAAAGTGTGATCTGGAAGTTTTCATAATTTTTGGAGCTCATTTGGTATTTTTTCGGGATTTATCGGCTTGAATTACTGCATAGGAGGCCCGGGATTTGGCCATTTTGCAAACGAACTCGGAATCAAGATTTTCTTTCGCCAATCTCTTCCAAATAATTTAAAAGTGAGATTTGCCAAATTTCAGAATTTTTGGAGTCCATTTGCTATTTTTCCGGGATTTATCTTTTTGAATTACTGCATAAGAAGCCCGGGATTTGGCCACTTTGCAAACGAACTCGGAATCAAGATTTTCTTTCGCCAATCTCCTTCAAATGATTTAAGAATGAGATTGACAAATTTTCCATAATTTTCGGAGTCCATTTGCTATTTTCCCAAATTTTTCCAATTTTGCCCTTTTACCTCCGAACCCCGGTTTTGCTCAAAACAAATCCGATTTTCAGATTTTCTTCAATCTGAGCCTTGGGCCATCCTTTTTAACCATTCTTCATCCATTGGGGGCTTTGGTCTTACCAAGTCGGGCCATTTCTGTGATTCTTCTCGATTTCACCGAAATCCACTAGAAACCCTAATTCTCGGTTTTCTCCCGGATTGACTTTTCTTTCGGTTTTTCTTGCAAGTGACTTCTCCATTACCCGTAGTCAGTGCTTATCTTTCATTTGGAACCTTCAATTTCGACCAGTTTGATTGTTTAAGCACTTTTCCCCAAATTTCTTGGATTAGGGTTTCTTTTCTACTGAATCTCCAAATCCCAACTTCCGAACTCCATATCTTTCAATGTAGACCTCGGATTATCAAAATTCTTTCGCCATTTTTCAATTGAACTTAAAATCTTGATTTTGAAAGTGGGTTGACTTTTTCAGTAGTTGACTTTTTGGGGTTGACTTTTTCGGGGTTGACTTTTTCGGGGTTGACTTTTTTTTCAAGTTTGTCTTTTTGTGCTCGCCCTCTTAAACTAAGTCTCGGAGTACCACCTGCAGGATGAAAACAGTCTTTTTATACTCGGAAACATCAATATGGGAAGAAAACATACATGTTTAGTGGTCCGGACAAAATTAGGTGTCTACAATAAGTGTGGGGGAGGAGAAAGGCAAAAGTCAAGAGAAAAAGAAAAGGGAACATTGTAAAAAAATACATTCCCATATAAAAAAAAATTGAATCATCTCTTGAACGACTAGTTAAAGAAAAGAAAAAAAGAATGTTACAAGGTTGGTTAGAATGAAGCAAAGGCTCAACATGAAATATTTAGCCTATGTGATTATGTACTTCCAAGGAATATTGAGAAAGTTTTATTTACAACATCTTATTTTGTCTCTAAATTCTATGAAATCTTTGGAACCTTTGTGATATATTTTCCTTTTTATTCTTTAACCACATTACAACCCCTTGGCCCCTTTACAACCCTGAATAAAGACCTCTTGATTTATGAAGTTGCATGATCTAAGTAGTGGAGAATAGGTGGACAAGCAAGCATACGGTAGAACTATTTTCATGAGATTGATTGAGTGTAAACACTTTACCACTACTTTAAAGAGTAAAAATCATGAGAGTATCCCATGTGAGAAGTTGAGATTAAGTTTGAACATGCCCTATTTTGATTGAGATATGTTATGTTTGTCGCAACCTAAAAAATAACAAGTCTCATTGCAAGACATTAATATTCGTTAAGCGTGACATTAAAAAAAACCGAGGAAAAGTCGACTTAATTCCTTTTAAAAAAATGAAGGTTTTGAAAATGATCTTGAAATAAACATGGAGTCGCCACCAATCTTTTTTAGCTACGTGTGGTCGACCACCTATTAAAACCGGTTTTATAAAACATTTTAAAATTAATTAAAACATTTCTAAAAACCAATTTCAAGTCTGCGTTATAAACTAGAGAAAATTGAAGAATCGGGTTTGGGACTCGGTTACGTGCGGGGAAGGATTAGCACCCCCACAACGCCCGTATAAAACGGTACCTTATTAATCATGTATTATCTCAAGTCTCGGAAAAAAGTCGGTTTTTAATTTAGTATTTCAAGTTTATTCCCAATTTAAAGAAAATAATTCCATTTTATTTGAAAATGATCCGGAATTTACTAATTCAAAATTTTCCTATATTCCCCGACAAAATATAGAAAATTTTATTTATTTGGAAAACTTTCCGAATCATTCTCGTTTTTTGAAAGAAAGACATTCCTTTATTGATGATAATTGATGACATTCTCTCCAGCAAACCCGGTAGAGAACTCATGAATTATTTTAACTCGGGAATATCTTTATTTTAATGAAAATCATTATCTTTTTCAAAATATTTAAAAAAATTAATATGAACATGGGTGACATAAATAAAATGACATAACAAAGTCTAGAAAATATAATGCAACCTAAATGACATGATATAATTTAAAATGGCATAGTATATTCTAAATGAAATAACATAACCTAAGTGACATGCCATATTCTAATGAAATGAAATATCCTAAATGAAATGTAATATTTTAAGTATCATGATATATTCTAAGTGAAATGAAACAACCTAAGTAACATAATGTATTATAAATGAAATGAAATGTCCTAGGTAACATGATATATTATAAATGAAATGAAATTATTTAAATGACATGATATTCTAAATGAAATAATATGATTTTAATAACATGGCATATTCTAAATAATATAATCTAAATGACATGGAATATAATCTAAGTGACATGAAATATAATCTAAGTGACATGAAACATAAAATAATACTATCATGTAATATGCATGAAAATAAAAATAATAATGCATGAGCATAGTATATGCTAGATAATGTGACAAAAATAAATAACAAAATAAAAAGCATAGGATAGTATGTAATATTCAAAACCATATAACAATCGACATAACACCATAAAATATAAATCAAAATAATAACAAAACCATAGAAATTATCATAGAAAAAAATCATATATTATACAATATGCATGAATATGAAAAATGCAATGCATGAAAGTGTATTTTTTTCTTTAAATAAGAAAATCCGTATATTTAAAAAAATATCCGGCTACCTTAGGAAAATACATCAAATTAAATTTTCTAAAACCAAAATAATTTGTGATTGTTTGAAAACAATTTTGAAAATCTTGGATGAAAAATAACTCATGGCCGAATTCCCTTTGAAAAAGGCTTTAATTCATAGGTTTGAAAACCAGGACTTGACCATCCTTAACCCGAGCTTTGTAAAATCATTTTTAAAGTTTAAAATGGCTTAGAAACCAACCTAAGACAGTAGCTAAAGTTCCTAATCAGCCCCCTCTAAGTAACTTAGCCAATACAGAAAATTAATTTCCCTCAAATTCAAATCCGACACCACTGTCCAGTTTTAAATCACGATTTTTTAACCTATTTTCAATTTTCAAAAAAAAAATCTAAAAAAATACTGGAGACTCAGAACATGTAAAAATACATGGGAAAAAATTGACTTAATTTTCTGATTAAAGATACCTTCTCTGAAAAATCGAGAAAGTTAGAACACTTGGTCAAAACTATTTTGCCAAAACACATTTTTTTTCCTTTGATAAAATCATTGAAAAATCAGAGTAAAAAATGTTGGAGACTCTTCTAAGGACCCTAAAACAGTAGCTAAGTTTTATAAAAAATTGGACAAGATTTGCCTAAGTAAAAATCAACTTGACAAATAGAAAAATCATGATACTTAGAATAGAAAAATCATGCTTGTGGAATATTTGCCTAAGTAAAAATCAACTTGACAAATAGAAAAACCATTTCCTATTTTTCTATTCAAAATTCTTTTTTTTTTTTTGTTTGGTTTCCCAAGGCTACCAAAATTGCTCCTACCAGTCTTAGCTAAAATTTCCAATTTTTTTTATCTAACAGCTTTACCCTTGGCTCCTTCCCTTAAGCAACTATTCCATGAATATTAGCAATGTACCCCAAACAAAGGCATCAGACTCAATCGGCACACTTGTTATAAATTCTTCTGCTTTGATTTGATTTTTATCAATATATGCATGAACCCACTTTCCCAAGATAAATGAAAAACTACAGTAACATTGTTAGGCCTAAGACGTATCCTTTGCATGTCATGAAAAACTTAAAATGCTTCCTTAACTTGGCCTTGTTGATCTAAATCAAATATCATGGAATTCCAAGAAACCACATTTTTAGTAGGCATTTTATCAAACAACTGACGAACTGAGTCCACATCGCCACACTTCATATACATATCAACCAATGCATTGCCATCAAAAACATCTGAATAAGTATCATGAACATCACATATATTTTCATGAGTTTGGGTGCCTAACTCGAGTCTCTTAGGCTAGACAAAGCAGAAAGGATGACAACCAACATCATTTTATCAAAGTAAACCTGAATGGCTTCCTTGGAAAAAACCATTTTAACAAAAGCTTGAATAAGGGTGGTCCAAGACACCAAGTCTCTTTCAAGGATTTTCATCAAACATTTTTTTAACAATATGAATAATCCCACAAACAATATAAAGGCGCATCAGAGTACTGTGAACATAAACATTGGATTTAATACCAAACTTAATGGAATGTGCATGGATTTGTTGGTCTTTTTCCAGGGCATGGAATTGGGCACATGCTTCTAGGACATAAGGATAGTATAAGAGTGAGGATAAATACCTTTGGTTATCATTTCCTTGTACAAAGCTATAGCTTCTGAGGAATTTGGAAGGGCTTGGAGGAAGAAGACGAGTGGCGCATGAAAGCTTCCTATGTGTATATATCCACGGCCATGCCATATACCATCTTGGACTTTGTTCACATCCTCATGTTTTCCCAAATCTATAACAGGGGCTGTAGGCAGATTTGAGAGTGACATAGTGGTGATCCAAGTTTCCTCATCCTCAAAATGCCACCAAAGTCGCCCTTGTTTTGAAAACCTCAAGAAAACGAGTCATTGTTAGCAGCTTATTGGTTTAGAGGTTAAAGAAAGAAAAAACTAAAAATAAAAGGAAATCAAAGGAAACCAAGGTCTGAACTCAGCTTTTGAGGTTTGCAACAACTCCATGGTAGCTGAAACTAAACCCAAACTCAAAAAACCCAGCTTTGTAAACCATCGTGGCAGGCCAAGCTGACTTTAGCGAGGACAAAGATCGCCAACCTTCCATTGGCGACGGACGGCTTCATTAGAGTCTGCCTTACTAGCGTATTTCCTTCGACTGGACGCCATTGGAGCCACCCCATGCAAAGGCTCCTCAAGCAACAGATCTTTGGTCCTTGAACCCCTGCATTGATGGTGGCTTCAGTTGAACTTTCAAGTCACGAATTGCTGACTTCAACTCGGCTATCTCCTGCTCACGCTTTGGAAATGTTACAAATAAATGTAGCTTCTTTTTTTCCTTTGCTTTTTCTATCTGTTCTTTCAGCGCTTTTTCATGAAAACTCCATCAATTCTCTTTTTTTTTTTCTTTTTTTTTTTTTTTAATGCCAACCCCCATGCAACAAAAAAAAAAAAACCACAGCTTTTCTTTTAGCTCCTAGCCCCCATGAAGAAAACAACCAAAGCCTTTTCTTTTCTTTTTTTTTTTTTCAGCGGTCAGTCTCTTTTTTTTGGTGAATAATCGGCCTCCTTTTTCATTCCTCAAATGACCCATTTTATAACTCATATCCTAACCTAAATAAAAGATAGGTAATGTCTAAGTTACCCTTCCTTTATCTTTTCAAGTTTTCTTTATCTTTTTTTTTTTTTTCCAAATATTTTCAATTAAAAATTTCATTTTAAAAATCTATTAAAGCTCAAGATTAAACTTTTTCATCTCGGGTTTAAATTGAATTTTAAAATTGGTAATTTTACGGTCCGGTTTTATTTGAACAATTAAAGATAAAAATGATATATATAATTTAGAACATTTTAAAAATCTAAAATCGCGACCGTGACTTTTACAAAAATATTAAACCCGAGAGGGGGACAAATCGAAATTGGTTTTAAAAGGCCCGGACAAAATTAGGTGTTTACAGCTGCCCCTCTTTGGCTATTGTTGAGAATCAGGAAAAGATAAACAAACACCAATTTTTTCCGGTTAGTGAAATCACATGTGAAGAAAAGGGAAAGAGAATTTAATTTTTTTCTTATTTTCTCTCTTTTTATTTTTTTTTTTATTTTTTTGTTGAAAAAGCTGTAAATTGAAGATTTTATCCTTAAATTGAGTTTCTTGACTAATCAAGGCTCGACCCATCATAAGGAAACGAGTTCGATTTGCAAAGTGATGATTTGGGCAGAACCAAAAATCGAAAAGTTATCTAGTCAAAACCATAGATAATTTTCAAGGTGATGACTTGAGCGAAACCCAAAGTCAAAAAGTTATCTAGGCGAAACCGTAGATAATTTTCAAGGTGATGACTTGGACGAAACCAGAAGTCGAAAAAGACCTGGGTGAAACCAGAGGTACTTTCTGAATATGGCGCCGAAAGGTCTTATCCATGATTTTGAGTAATTGTGCTCGGAGGTCTTAAAAATAGTGCCCGAAAGTCTGATCTATGATCTGAAAAATTGCGCTGTATGCTACTTTAAAAGTGATGCTGAGAGGTCTCAAAAAAATGGTGCACGGAGGTTTATCTATGATTTAAAAAGAAAAACTACGCCCGAAGGTCTTAAAAATGGTGCCCGGAGGTCTTATCCATGATTTAAAAAGAAAAACTATGCTCGGAGGTCTTAAGAATGGTGCCCGAAGGTCTTATCCATGATTTAAACAAAAAATACCTTGACGACGGTCCCAAGGCTCGACTCATTTGAGAAGCAGAACAAGTTCAATTTTAAAACAAAAGGAAATACCTCGACGATGGTCTCGGGGCTCAACTCATTTGAGAAGCAGAACGAGTTCGATTTAAAACAAAAAAATACCTCGACGATGGTCTCGGGGCTCGACTCATTTGAAAAGTAGAATGAATTCGATTTAAAGCAAAAGGAAATACCTCGACGATGGTCTCGAGGCTCAACTCATTTGAGAAGCAGAATGAATTTGATTTAAAGTAAAAGGAAATACCTCGACAATGGTCTCGGGGCTTGACTGATTTGAGAAGCAAAATGAATTTAATTTAAAATAAAAGGAAATACCTCGACGATGGTCTTGGGGCTCGACTCATTTGAGAAACAAAATGAATTCGATTTAAAACAAAAAGAAATACATCGATGATGGTCTCGGAGCTCGACTCATTTGATAAACAGAATTAGTTCGATTTAAAACAAAAGGAAATACCTCGAAGATGGTCTCGGGGCTCGACTCATTTGATAAACAGAATGAGTTCGATTTAAAATAAAAGGAAATACCTCGACGATGGTCTCAGGTCTTGACTCATTTGATAAACAGAATGAATTCGATTTTAAAACAAACTTTTCCATAATTCCTGCAATGTTAGCTAAATTCAATGATGAGAATGACATGCTTTGCAAATGCTTGCATGTTTCCTAAGGATGAATGCAATCAAATAATTGTGTTATGATTATTAACCCTTGGTTTCTTTGAAGTTAATGGACTATTTGACTTCATGACGGAGTCTTCAACTTTTCTCTGATGCCCCACTTATGGAACCTTCAATCTAGATAAATTGTCAAACAGTCCTTCTTGATGCAGATACTTCTTGGAGTGATGCAGAATGAAATGCGAAAGCTTCATAGTGCAAATGCAAATGTTTTCAATTGATGCAACTATTTCTTAATACAGATGCAGATATTAAGTAAGATGCAAATGCTTCATGGTGCAAATACAAATGTCTTGAATTGATACAAATGCTTCTTGATGTAGGTGTAGATGTCTTGGATTGATGCAAATGCTTCTTGATGTAGGTGTAGATGTCTTGGATTGATGCAAATGCTTCATGGTGCAAATGAAAAGATTAGTAATGTGCAAGATGCTTCTAATTGATGCAAATGCGAAGGTCAATAATGATACAAATGCTTCATGAAAAGATGCAGATACCCCTACGAATCGTGTTCATGTAAGTAGTTCAAGAATGGTGTAATTGCAACTACAATGAAGATGCAATGATCCGAGAAATGATGCAATTGCTTGAGATGATGCGAATGCAAATATTTATGAAGGATGTACTTGTAAAGGTAAAATACAGATGCTCGTGAAATAGTGCCAATGCAAATACCCATGAATGATGCAAATGTTTGCCGACACTGTGCAGATGCAAAAGCTCAATAAAGAGATGAGTGCTCATGAGTGATGCAAATGCCCCCCGATCATTTTTCTAGACTTTGGCTTAGCCTTTCAAATTCATTTTTTTTCCTTTTTAAATCAGAGTATATCTTCAATTCATTTTGGCTATTCTATTTTCCCTAATAGTTTTAAAACTCTTATCAACAGAGGTCTGAAATGGGTTCTATTTCTTCTTCTCATATCTGGAACTCAAGGTTGACCTTAGTAGTTCCACACCTTTGGGTTAGAAAAAACCCTTGTCTCATGTCAACATCAAAAATGGGTATTTCAAAAAAATATCTTTATTTGTTTTCTCATTTTGAAAACTTCTGAACAAAAAATATTAACCCCACAGTGTGTGATGTACAAATCTTTTGAAGACTGATGATCACTGTTAGAAATTTCTCTTAAGTGTCAATCTAGGTTTTTCAACTGGGATTGGCAAGGCTTGGTATAAAAAAATTTTGGTTGATCGAAGAAAACTTCACAAGGAAAATGTATGTCCCTTCTAGGCTCACAAATGGAATAGGTTTTATAGATCATGAATTCATTGAGAACCAAACAAATCCAACATTCTTTTAATTTCTATATCAAGGCATTGTGACAAGCGTCAAGATTAGCCGAAATGTTTAAACGAGAAAGTTTAATCTTGGAGGGAAAAGGTCTCAGTTTTTGAAATCAATCCTCAGAATGAGAGCTAAGAATTTGGGAGGTTCAAGAATTTTTAGATGTTCCTCGATGACCACTTTCTCAAGATGACCTTCTCTTTTGTGGTATCGGCACTATCATAGATGGCATCAAAAATTTCCATTTTAGTCTAGACCGTCCACTTTTGGGTTTTCACCCTAGGGTCCCTTTCTTTCCATTTTTTTTCTCTCTCTCTCTCTCTCTTTTTTTTTGTTGTTCTACCATACACTTGAGAATTCTAAATTCTTTCATAGTGAAATGATAATTCGATGAAATGGGATAAAATTTGAGAAAAACCCTTCAAGTTAAATATTCATGCTTGATCAGAATGGACTTTTAAAGCACGTAACATAGGCCATGGCTCGGGGTTCAGAAAGAAAGGATAAAGAGGCCTAAAAATCTATGTTTGAGGGTAATCAGATCAAGGATCATTTCTTGAGTAGAATTCTCTTTGAAGCATTTGTCCCTTCTTGGACTTTTGTTTCCTTTTTACTTTTGCTCTTTTTCTTCTTTGCTTTTGGCTTTCATTTGCCATACTTTTTCACACACTCTTTTTTTGTGTTTTTTTTTTGTTTTGTTCTTGGCTTCCATTTCAACATCTTTTCCTTTTCCTTTTTCTTCGACAGAGTGAGCCCGTATTTATTTAGATGCTCAATTTGCTTTGTATCTTTCCTCGAGCTAGGACTCATTTCTCAATGATCTTTGAAAAAATCTTTCCTCGCAGTTGCTCCCCAGTGTAGAGGGTGATCCTTGATCAGGGTTTAAAGAAAAAGAATTCCTTAAGCTCAAAAGGAGTAACTATGGGTAATTTTATCTTTGTGAGAGGAATATGAAAGATGGCCATTTCTCATATCAAGCACAAATATTCTCATTGAAAAGCAATCCCCAGGGGAAATAGATAATCAAAATTTCATTTTGCACTTTGAAATCATCCGAATTCTCATATGCATGATATCACAATTTTTCTTTTTCTTTTTTCTCTTTTTTTTTTTTTTCCATTTTTGCATGCCCCCAATATTTTAAGCATTAGTTCCATCCTTTTTCATCATGTCTCCATCATTTCCACATATGATGCCCCAATTTGATCAACTTTGGGAATTTGTATCATTACGAGGAATATCGAAAGTCTAGGTTTACACTGAAAAAAGCTGAGTTTCAATCTTGGGTTTTTCTTTTGAAGAGACAAGAAAGAATGTGACCCAAAATAAGATAATCTGATTTAGTCATGGTGCCCCGAGGTGTCAATCATGAAGTGATGTTTGAGCAATTGGTGTTTTGTGGTCATTGAAAAAGGATATGAATGGTTTTAGCACAACTTTGACACACATCGAATTACCAAGATCTAGATTCTTGAAAGAATGTCTCATTTGTTTGAATTTCAAGGAGTTTAAAAAAAAGTTTGTTCCTTTGTTCATAGCCTAGACTAGGATTTACATCTTTACTTATCTTGCAATGACAATGGTTTATGAAGTTTAATCAATCATATTCTTTGAAGCATTAGGTCTTTCAAGTAATCTTGGTTCAAAGGATTTAGGCATAGGAAAGCCTAAAGATAGAGGGAAAGTGTTGGGTCATTTTTCACAATGATCATCAATATTCTCGAGACTGTCCATTATTTCATGTGAAAACCACTTATTATTGTTTACCACAAATTTTCATGAAGTTTTATTTTTTTTTTGCAAATTCAAATTATTATTAAAACATAAAGAACACAAAACATTTAAATTCAAAATTTATTTATTTCATGTAGATGTCAACATGAGACAAGTGCTTTCATCATGAGGTCTGAAACTACATGTATAAAAAACTCCCCTTTGACATGTTTTCCCTAATTCAAACTGGCTATTCCTCGGTAATCTTTTCAACCTTTCTATTCGGGAAGCTTGTTCATTCTCCATAGCATTAGCCTGTATTAAAAGGGTACTCAGTACTTCTTATACTTCCGATTTGAAATGGAAATTCTTTCAAAGACTCTTAAAGCTTAGCCAATTTCCGTTTTATTCCTCCAAATGTGTGACATGATGAATGGGCCATGAATGTCATTTGATGCCTGTGAAATATAAACAATGTGATGTACGGACATATACAGTGGAGACATGCTGACCATGTATGTAATAAATGCAATCATGCCAACATGATGCAAGCAAAGAATAATCAAATTAACGCATGGATATATGCCATGAATGACTATGTATGTCTCAGATTCATTTTCCAATGAATGACCTTATGAATGCAACACGATATGAACATGATGCATGTAAACAATGAATGATTGACACAGAGTATATACAAAGAAAATCATGCTGACCATGTGTGTCATGAATGCATCCTGATATTAATATAACAGATTAATGCAAGAGCATATCATGATGACTATGTATGCCACGAATGCAACCTGATGCTGACATGGTGCATATAAAGAATAAGCAAATTAATGCATGAACATATATAGAGAAATCACGCTGACTATGTTTGTCATGAATGCGACCTGATACTGACATGGTGCATGTAAAGAATAAGCAAATTAATGCATGGATATATACAGAAAAATCATGCTGACTATGAATGCATGAATGCAACCTGATGCCAACATGATGCATGTAAAGAATAAGCAAATTAATGCATGGATATATACAGAAAAATCATGCTGACTATGAATGCATGAAAGCAACTTGATGCCAACATGATGCATGTAAAGAATGAATAAATTGATACATGGTATATACAGAAAAATCATGCTAACTATGAATGCATGAATGCAACCTGATGCCAACATGATACATTTAAAGAATGAATAAATTGATGCACAGGTATAAATAATGACCATGCATGTCATAAACGTATTCTACAATGAATAGCCATGCAAGCTATGATTGTAACATGATGTCAAAATGATACATGTAAAGAATAAATGAATTAACACAAAGGCATATACAAAGAAATTAACCAATGATTACACGAAATTGGTGGGACCTAAATATTGATTATTCAAAAATCTCATTATGCAAGATTTGCCTCTAAATTTAATCTATGATTTTTTGAAACATGTTGTGTCTCTGACAAACCAAACATATTATTTTCAAAAGAATTTCGGGTTAGTGGATTCTACTATGGTACAATATCCAAAGGTTCATGTAACACTACCAGTTTTATGAAATCATCAAATAAGATTATTATCACCATCCGTTTATTGCAAAAAATGAGATCAACAATACAACCATAAATGTACACTCTATTCACACATGCATGAAATGTGCAAAATGCAAAAATGTTTGAAAAAGAATGTTTATATTTTCAATTTCAAAAAGTTAGTGAACACTTGCCCCAAACAGTATCTACCCATTTAGGCATAACAAAGCCTTTGGGGCGGATTATCACATTTATTACGGGCGGTGTACGTTCATTGTTGCCCGATCTACAACCCTTATTCAGAGTGTAAAATCGATAACAAAAGGTTTAGAAATGTCCCTCCATGTGTTCTTATCTTCGGTATATCTATCAAAAATTTGGCAGGGCTTCGCCTATGTTTGCTCTATGGTTCACTATATGTGGGTGAACGAAGTTCTAAAAGGCCCCGAATTATTCTTCACTGTCGCCTGTGAAGGCTAGTAAGGTACCCCGATAAAAGCGGGTTCAATTCGTTAGAGTAAATTTTCCTAAGCCCATAAAGAGGATCATTACGAAGGTGTAGTTACTTTACTCCCACTTAAAAGGACGAAACCCGGGTAGAGAGTTCATGTTATGCAAATGCAAGTGCAATGTGTGTGGAAGAACAAAACAAACCTTTCACCACCTATTTTATAACCCTTATCCTAAATACCCCAACAATTTATTAAAACAAAGATCAAGAATAGTGTAATGCATTAACCAACCAGAGAGCAATAATAATATGCATGCAAAAAAAAAAAACATTTTTTTATTTTCAAAACTTATTATGGGCGGTGTGATGTGCGTTCATTCGTTGCTCGATTTGCAAAGGTAAACTTATTTGAAATGTAGAATAGAAAGTAAAAGGATTGGAAATATTCCTCCATGTGTTCTTAGCTTCGGGATATCTAATCAGAAATCCGGCATGGCTTCGCTTAGGTTCACTATATGAAGGTGAATTAGTTCTAAAAGCCCCGAATTGTTCCTCACTGTCGTCGATGAAGGCTAGTAAGGTATCTCGATAAAAGCGGGTTCAATTCGTTAGAGTATATATCCTTAGCCCATGCAGATTGTTAATCACGAAGGCTTAGGTATTTTAATACTCCGGAAGTGTTTCACTAGCCCATGCGGATTGTTAATCACGAAGGCATGCACATGAATATGGACATATTTAAAATATTTTATTATTTTCAAAAATTTTCTTATTTAAAAAAATGTGGGAATTAAAATTAAATACCGAATAAACCAACAAAAATGAGACTATGATAACACACGATTAATTCTAGGTCTGACTCTCTAAATTCCCCAGTGGAGTCGCCAAGCTGTCGCAACCTAAAAAATAACAAGTCTCATCGCAAGACTTTATTAATCGTTAAGCGTGACATTAAAAAAAAACTGAGAAAAAGTCGACTTAATTCCTTTTAAAAAAATAAAGGTTTTGAAAATGATCTTGAAAAAGACATGGAGTCGCCACCAATCTTTTTTAGCTAGGTGTGATCGGCCACCTATTAAAACCGATTTTATAAAACATTTTAAAATTAATCAAAACATTTTTAAAAATCAATTTCAAGTCTACGTTATAAACCAGATAAAATCGAAGAATCGGGTTTGGGACTCGGTTAAGTGCGGGGAAGGATTAGCACCCCCACAACGCCTGTATAAAATAGTACCTTATTAATCATGTGTTATCTCAAGTATCGGTAAAAAGTTGGTTTTTAATTTAGTATTTCAAGTTAATTCCCAATTTAAAGAAAAATAATTTCATTTTTATTTGAAAATGATCCAAAATTTATTAATTCAAAATTTTCCTATATTCCCCGACAAAATCGGCAAAATATAGAAACTTTTATTTATTTGGAAAACTTTTCGAATCATTCTCGTTTTTTGAAAGAAAGACATTCTTTTATTAATGATAATTGATGACATTCTCTCCAGCAAACCCGGTAGAGAACTCATGAATTATTTTAAGTTGAGAATATATTTATTTTATTGAAAATCATTATCTTTTTCAAAATATTTAAAAAAATGAATATGAATATGGGTGACATAAATAAATGACATAGCAAAGTCTAGATAATATAATGCAACCTAAATGACATGATATAATTTAAAATGGCATAGTATATTCTAAATGAAATAACATAACCTAAGTGACATGCCATATTCTAATGAAATGAAATATCCTAAATGAAATGTAATATTTTAAGTATCATGATATATTCTAAGTGAAATGAAACAATAATGTATTATAAATGAAATGAAATGTCCTAGGTAACATGATATATTATAAATGAAATGAAATGATTTAAATGACATGATATTCTAAATGAAATAATATGATTTTAATAACATGGCATTCTAAATAATATAATCTAAATGACATGAATTATAATCTAAGTGACATGAAATATAATCTAAGTGACATGAAACATAAAATAATACTATCATGTAATATGCATGAAAATAAAAATAATAATGCATGAGCATAGTATATGCTAAATAATGTGACAAAAATAAATAACTAAATAAAAAGCATAGGATAGTATTTACTATTCAAAACCATATAACAATTAACATAACACCATAAAATATAAATCAAAATAATAACAACACCATAGAAATTATCTTAGCAAAAAATCATATATTTATACAATATGCATGAATATGAAAAATGCAATGCATGAAAGTGTATTTTTTCCGTTAAATAAGAAAATTCGTATATCTAAAAAAATATCCGGCTACCTTGGGAAAATACGTCAAATTAAAATTTCTAAAATCAAAATACTTTGTGATTGTTTGAAAACAATTTTGAAAATCTTGGATGAAAATTATTTCATGGCCGAATTCCCTTTGAAAAAGGCTCTAATTTCTAAGTTTGAAAACCCGAACTTGACCATCCTTAACCCAAGCTTTGTAAAATCATTTTTAAAGTTTAAAAAGGCTTAGAAACCACCCTAAGACAGTAGCTAAAGTTCCGAATTTGCCCCCTCTAAGTAACTTAGCCAAAACAGAAAATTAAGTTTCCCTCAAATTCAAATCCGACTCTACTGTCCAGTTTTAAATATTGATTTTTTAACCTATTTTTAAAATTTCAAAAAAAATCTAAAAAAAGTTATTGGAGACTCAAAACATGTAAAAATACACGGGAAAAATTTGACTTAATTTTTTGATTAAAGATAACTTCCCAGAAAAATCGGGAAAGTCAGAACACTTGGTGAAAACTGTTTTGCCATAACACATTTTTTTGCCTTTGATAAAATCATTTAAAAATCAAAGTAAAAAATGTTGGAGACTCTTCTAAGGACCCAAAAACAGTAGCTAAATTTTATAAAAATTTGGACAAGATTTGCCTAAGTAAAAAAATCACAGAGATGGAAAAATCAACTTGACAACTCTTTAATTTCCACAAGCATGCTCATGTGAGCTTGGCTTTGAACATTGATTGGCCTAAGTCAAAAATCATGTGGCATGATATGAGATGCATGAACAAACAGTAAATTTGATGTATGAAATGCATGACCTAAAGACCTAAATGACATAGAAAATATGCATGTCATAAAAGATGACCTAATGCGTAAATGACATGGCATAAGATGACATGGCATGTGAATGAAATCGACATGGCAAACAAGATGACATGGAATATGGATGACATAAAATGACATGGCATGTGAATGAAATCGACATGACAAGCAAGATGACATGGCATATGGATGACATAAGATGGCATGGCATGTGAAATGGCTTAAGATGACATGGCATGTGACAAGGCATAAGATGAATTTTCTTGAGAATGACTCGGAGTTTATTAATACCAAAATCTTTTCCTGTTCCTCGGCAGACCCGGCAAAACATAGAAAATTTTATTTATTTCGAAATTTTCCAACTCATTTTATTTTAGAAAAGGGTAATCCTTCGTTAATAATTAATGATAACCTCTCCGGCATACCCAGCAGAGAAAACCATGAATTATTGAACTTGGGAATATTGCCTTATTTATTAAAATGTTATGAATATGCAAAATGACATTAAGGCATGCACCACAATAGACCATGTCGAAGGCAAGCAACATTAGCCGTATAAGAGTAAATTATCAAACACCAAATATACACCATAATATACCATGTCCAAAGCAAGCACAATAAACATAAAAATAAAATAAAAGAATATTACCTTGTGCTTGTCTTCTTCGCAAAAACCATTTCCTATTTTTCTATTCAAAATTCTCTTTTTTTTTTGTTTGGTTTCCCAAGGCTACCAAAATTGCTCCTACCAGTCTTAACTAAAATTTCCAATTTTTTTTTATCTAACAGCTTTACCCTTGGCTCCTTCCCTTAAGCAACTATTCCATGAATATTAGCAATGTACCCCAAACAAAGGCATCAGACTCAATCGGCACACTTGTTATAAATTCTTCTGCTTTGATTTGATTTTTATCAATATATGCATGAACCCACTTTCCCAAGATAAATGAAAAACTACAGTAACATTGTTAGGCCTAAGACGTATCCTTTGCATGTCATGAAAAACGTAAAATGCTTCCTTAACTTGGCCTTGTTGATCTAAATCAAATATCATGGAATTCCAAGAAACCACATTTTTAGTAGGCATTTTATCAAACAACTGACGAACTGAGTCCACATCGCCACACTTCATATACATATCAACCAATGCATTGCCATCAAAAACATCTGAATAAGTATCATGAACATCACATATATTTTCATGAGTTTGGGTGCCTAACTCGAGTCTCTTAGGCTAGACAAAGCAGAAAGGATGACAACCAACATCATTTTATCAAAGTAAACCTGAATGGCTTCCTTGGAAAAAACCATTTTAACAAAAGCTTGAATAAGGGTGGTCCAAGACACCAAGTCTCTTTCAAGGATTTTCATCAAACATTTTCTTAACAATATGAATAATCCCACAAACATCATAAAGGTGCATCAGAGTACTGAGAACATAAACATTGGAATTAAGACCAAACTTAATGGAATGTGCATGGGTTTGTTGGTCTTCTTCCAGGGCATGGAATTGGGCACATGCTTTTAGGACATAAGGATAGTATAAGAGTCAGGATAAATACCTTTGGTTATCATTTATTTGTACAAAGCTGTAGCTTCTGAGGAATTTGGGAGTGCTTGGAGGAAGAAGACGAGTGGCACTTGAAAGCTTCCTATGCGTATATATCCACGACCATGCCATATACCATCTTGGACATTGTTCACCTCCTCATGTTTTTCCCAAATCTGTAACAGGGGTAGTAGGCAGATTCGAGAGTGACATAGCGATGATCCAAGTTTCCTCATCTTCAAAATGCCACCAAAGTCGCCCTTGTTTTGAAGACCTCAAGAAAATGAGCCATTGTTAGCAGCTTATTGGTTTAAAGGTTAAAGAAAGAAAAAATAAAAGGAAATCAAAGGAAACCAAGGTCTGAACTCAGCTTTTGAGGTTTGCAACAACTCCATGGTAGCTGAAACTGAACCCAAACTCAAAAAACCTAGCTTTGTAAACCACCGTGGTAGGCCAAGCTAACTTTAGCGAGGATAAAGATTGCCAACCTTCCATTGGCGACGGACGGCTTTATTAGAGACTGCCTTACTAGCGTCTTTCCTTCGGCTGGATGCCATTGGAGCCACCCCATGCAAATTCTCCTCAAGCAACAGATCTTTGGTCCTTGAACCTTTCCATTGATGGTGGCTACAGTTGAACTTTCAAGTCACGAACTGCTTAATTCAACTCGGCTATCTCCTGCTCATGCTTTGCAAATGTTATAAATAAATGTAGCTTCTTTTTTCCTTTGCTTTTTCTAGCTGTTCTTTTAGCGTTTTTTCATGAAAACTCCATCTATTCTCTTTTTTTTTTCTTTTTTTCTTTTTTTAATGCCAGCCCCTATGAAAAAAAACCACAGCTTTTCATTTAGCTCCTAGCCCCCATGAAGAAAAAAACCAAAGCTTTTTCCTTTTTTTTTCCAACCGCCAGTCTTTTTTTTTTTTTTTTTGAATAATCGACCTCCTTTTTCATTCCTCAAATGACCCATTTTATAACTCATATCATAACCTAAATAAAAGATAGGTAATGTCTAAGTTACCCTTCCTTTATCTTTTCAAGTCTTTTTTTTTTTTTTTCTTTCAAATATTTTCATTTAAAAGTTTTATTTTAAAAATCTATTAAAGCTCAAGATTAAACTTTTCCATCTCGGGTTTAAATTGAATTTTAAAATTGGTAATTTTACGGTCTAGTTTTATTTGAACAATTAAAGCTAAAATGATATATATAATTTAGAACATTTTAAAAATCTAAAATCGCGACCGTGACTTTTACAAAAATATTAAACCCGAGAGGCAGACAAATCGAAATTGGTTTAAGAGGCCCGGACAAACTTAGGTGTCTACAATGTTAATGTTAGCTTAACTCAACCCATTTATTATCAAGCATGATTCTTTGTGAAACTCTTTAAGTTATTATTTAGTTATAAGACTTGTTTAATGATTGTCTCTCATTTTTATTGAAAGTAGACTAGATTAGGATTTTTTTTTTATTTGATTTTGCTCGAGGACTAGCAAAAGACTAAGTGTGGGGGAATTTGGTAAGTGCTTAATTTCATACATTTTTCATATATTATTTCCTTATACTTTATGCTTTAATTCTTAAGTTCCTTGATATTTTACTATGATTTTATGAATTATAGGTATTTTGGAAGAGATGGAGTCAAAATATGTCAAATATGATGTTAAAGAGCTTACAAAATCATAATCGCAAGATGGAAGAAGACTTGAGAGTCAAATTAATCAATTTCGGGTTGCAAAACAAGAAGGCAGATTTGACCTCCGGAGCTTGTTTCAAGGAAAACATTATGTTAAAGTCCTTATTTGAAGAAACTTCCTCTTGACTTTTGAAGTTTCCTTGAATACCTTTCCAATGATAGGTCACACGTCAAAATCGGACTAGAAATGGGCATCCACATCAGCCGACAAAGTACAAGAACGTGCGTCAGAAAAATCAGCGACCAGCGCCGCAGCACAGGAGTCTGGTGCTGCAGCGCCCAAAAAGTTCGAAAATCATGGCTGCAGCGCCAGCTGCTGGCGATGCAGCACTGGCCGGGTGCCCAAATCCATGAAAAATCGCAAAAATTCAGAAAATTGCTAAATTTGCACCCTTTTGCCTCTTAGCTTCCTTAATCAACAAGAAAGGGTTTCCAAGGTCAAAAAGCTCTATAAATACCATCTTTCGAGCCACCAACTAGGACATGCTTTTGATTATTTATCAATCTTCTTCTTCTTCTTCTCTTAGTTTTATTTTATTTTTCTTATTAGTTTCTTTTGAATATTCATGTTTATGTTGACAATGCCTATGCAAGGCTAAACTTTTATTTGGTTAAGGGTGATTTCAAAGCCCTAGACAAGTTTTGTAATTGATTTCAGATTTATCTATCATTAGTTTTCTATCAAAGTTGATTATGTTCTTCCATAAAAATTGTTCATAATATTGTCTTGATTTGTTTAGGTCGCGAACTAGATAGATCTTGATAATCATCTATTGCTAGTTTAGGAGTCTTGATCCGTGTAATTGTCTTGATTTCCTATTCATAAGTGGCAATTTGTAATTCATGATTATGTTGGGTTTTCGGGAATTACAATGTGGAACATAACATAAGTTGAACAATCTGAGCTTACGTGTTTGTTGCTTAGATCAACCTATCTTTCTTATCATAAAGCTGTTATCAAATTGAATTTAGAGAGCTTATTTTAGGTTGTTTGACAATTAGAGATTAAATAGAGAGCTTATTCTATTTAATGACAAACTAGGGAAAGAATTGGGTAGCAAAGCTTGTTGTTATCTAGGGTTGATAATTTTGATAGTTAATTGATGTTGATAGATCTGATTATTAATACAACATGATGTCTAGTGGTGGAGAATGAAACCTTAACCATACTTTTCTCATATTTGATTACTTTTTATTTACTTGCTTTCTACTTTTCTAGATTTATTTAGTTTAAACTGATTTTTAAAACATCCCCTTTTATTTTGTTTTCTTTGAATTTAAGTACAAATTAATAATTATTAAACTAAACACAAATCCATGTGGACTCGACCCTTACTTATTGCTATACTTTACAATTGATATTTTTAGTGAAAGAATTAAATAAGATATACTCTTTTGAGTGCATCAAGTTTCATCCATGCATTACTGTCCTTTTGTGTGTGACCCTTTAGGTTTCCAATATGTTGGCAATGAACATAAGTTAATCTCATTAACCTATCCTTATAGATCAAGAGCAGGATCTAGCAACCCATCATGAGCACCAAATATTTTGAAGTCAAAGTGACCTTATTGAAACCTTTCAGTAACTAGCCTATCAGTGTAATACGGTCCTTTCACCAGATATCCCGAAAAGCGCATGAGCATGGTGCAGTGTTTACTCATGTTCAATCCAAAGTAGTTCTTGCAGCTTATAGTTAATCTTATGAATTTAGAGAAACGAGTTCTCCTAAATCCATCATGCTTTGGCCAAAAACTTTATCAAGTTAACCGAAGCCAAAAATAGATGAGATATGTCTCCGATGTCACTTGGAGTGGTAAATCCTCTCTGGATCACTCGTCCATCTTCGCATGGTTCATGTCATACCCAAAATCACCCTACCATAAGCTGTTGGTTAATCCGGGCTCATGCATATACATAAATATAGCAATATAACGCAGCAGAATTAAACAAAGAAACAAACGGATTATCTCAGGATCACTAGATTGCGATTTACATGGGTTAATAGGCAATTAAAAAAAACATCAATATGATTAAGATCATACCTACTTGAGAACTTGTAATCCCGGGTGTGCCGTTCCTTGCACGAACGCAGCAACTGTATGATTACTGGATGGTTCCTTCGAGGCCATGAGCAACACATGTGTCTTGCCTCCAACAGTAATCCACACGAACGGCTATTGACACCTTCACAAGGCTTAGGGATTCGCCTGTGCTAGCAGGCTGATCTTTCGAAATCGTAAGTGCCTTTTTCAATCCTCTCAAAAACATGTCTTTCAAGAATAAAAAACACTTAAAAAACACATGAGTCATATGCATAGCGTTCTATTTCTTTTTTTTAGCATCAAACTATATAATTTACATGAACTCAATTGCTTTTTAGCCGGCCACCTTTTTAGGAATATGATAGGATTTTAATTTTTATTTAAACTCCTTTTATGATAAGTACTTTTCCTATCAAGGTGTTTAAAATTAAGCCAACTTCTTATTCATTAAGCTTGGCCGTATCCATCTCTTATAGTGTCCAGATTCGTCTGCTTAGGATAGATAAGGATAGGAATTTGATTCTCAATCAAAGTTCTAGTTGAGATGAAACTCTTTCACCCTCAAGTATCCTAGTTCAACCGAAACTCTAACTTTTAAAGCCGAGGTCGAACCTTCCCGGATTATGTCTACAATAATTGCTCGATTTCACAAGGATAAGAGTTTGATTCTCAATAAAACTCTTAGAGTCCTAATTGAACTCAACCAGCTCAGATTAACAGAGTCCTTATTCAAGTGAAACTCTTTCACCTAACAAGTGTTAGAGTCTTAGTCAAACACTAACTCTTAGTGCCAGACTCGGACTTAGACATAATCGAAGTAATGTTCGATTTAGTGAAATACGATAAATCATAATTTGATTCGCAATCAAACTCTTCTAAAATGAGAAACTTTTTCTCGTTTCGGACAACTTCTTATTTTCAGCCAGGACAACTTATCGTAAGACATGTCTAAATTTTGACATGGTCTGCTTAAGACAAGCTTATCCACACTGTCTTATTAAGACATCTTTGTTTGGATTTCACAAATCCAAATTATGTCTTAACCTACCTAAATTGAATCTTATTCAATTAGGTCCTCCAAATTAACCTTTTATTCAATTAAGTCATTACTTAATGAAATCCCAAGTTTAAGCCAACAATTCTGTCCTTTGTGTGTGAACATTAGGTTCCCAACATGTTGGCAATGTGTATAAATTAATCTCATTAACTTATACCCATAGATCAAGAGCGAGATCTAGCAACCCATCATGACCACTCAAATGTTGAGAAGTTAACGTGACCTCATTGAAACCTTTCAGTAACCGGCCTATCAGTGTAATACGGTCTTTTCACCAAATATCTCGGAAAGCCCATGAGCATGGTTCAATGTCTACTAATGTTCAATCCATATTAGTTATTGCAGCTTATGGTTAACCTTATGAATTTATAGAAACGATTTCTCCTAAATCCATCATGCTCTAGCCAAAGACTTCATTAAGTTAACCGAAGCCAAGACAGATGAGATACATCTTCGATGTCACTTGGAGTGGTGAATCCTCTTTGGATCACTCATCCATCTTTGTATGGTTCATGTCATACCTAAAACTATTTTGAGGTTATGGACTCAAAAACGGGACTATTTTGGTGCAAAACTACTTAAAATAAAAACTATTTTAGTGCAAGAAAATGAAAAATAAAAACTATTTTTGTGTTTCGGACTTAAAACCGAGACAATTTTTGTACAGATGATACAAAATTGAAACTGTTTTGAGGTTATGAACTCAAAAATGAAAACTATTTTGAGGTTACAGACTAAAAAATGGGACTATTTTGGTGCAAAAGAACTTAAAATAAAAATTGTTTTAGTGCAAGAAAATGAAAAATAAAAACTATTTTTGCGTTTCGGACTTAAAATCGAGACTATTTTTGTACAAATGACACAAAACTAAAACTGTTTTGACGTTATAAACTCAAAAAATGAAAACTGTTTTGAGGTTATGGACTCGAAAACGAGATTGTTTTGTTGCAAAACAACTAAAAATAAAATTGTTTTAGTGCAGGAAAATGAAAAATAAAAATTGTTTTTGTGGACAATAGGGCGGGGAGGAAAATTTAGCTCGTAATTGCATTATCCATCTAAAAATAAGTTTAATATATCTTGGACATTATGAGAATAAAAAAGGATCTTGGTTACGGAACATTGCTTATTTTGAACCAAGAATTACTAGGACCGATTTTCAAAAACTGTTTTTTGGTAACAAAGTGGTTGGCTTAAAGTTGGTCTCATGGAACTTAATCCGGCTCAACTATCACCTAAAACTGAAATGGCCAAGGATCATCAAGCTCATAACCATCTTTTTTTTCAAGAAAAGATAACATAGACATCAAGAAACATGCACCACAATGGACTAATATCAAGGCAAGCAGCATAGGCAAAACAAGGAGTAAAATCACACCAAACATGCACCACAATATACCATAGGCAAGGCATGCAAAATCAAAGATAGAAACAATGGAAACAAGAGATTTTAGAAAAGGATTTTTAAGAAGCAAGGAAGTTGGCTCAAAATTGGCCACATGGATTGTTAATCCGGCTCAACTATCACTTAGAACAAAAGTGTTCTAAGATTATCAAGCTCATAACTAAACTTGCTCTCAAAAGAGAAATAAGAGGAAATCATCAAACACCAAACATGCACCACAATATAACATAGCCAAGGCATGCAAAATCAACCCAAGATGACAACAATAGAAACAAACATGAAAGAAAAATATAAAAGAGTAGAAAAACATGGAAAACTAACTTGAAAATGAAAAAAGTCATACTATATTTTATTTGAAAAATGAAAAAAGAAAAAACCTTTCCCAACACTTTTAAAAATCTTTTTCTCTCTCTTTTTTTTTAAACATTTTGAAAATTTTCAAAAGAGAATAGAGAAGGAAAAATAAGCGACCTTAGTGTCTAGCTTTTCCCAAAAAATGAACACTTCACTTTTTTTTTGTTTTTTTTTTTCCTTTTCTCTTTTTTTTTTCTCTTCTTTTTACTATTCTTTTTTCCCTCTTTTCTCAAGGTGGTCGAATGACCTTTTTTTTTCTTTTCTCTTTGTGTTGGCCGAATCCTCTCTTTAAGAGAGCTCTCCATTTTTTTAGCCACTTGGCTTTTCCTCATTCACTAGCCAATCTCCTCTTAACTTTCCTCACTAAGTTCTTCTCCCATTGGCTAGCCAATCACCTCCATTCTTGCTCCTCAAGTTGAATTCTCATTGGCTAGTCAATGCCAACTCATGTCCTCCCTTGGATGACTCATGTCCTTCATTAGTTACTCATCAATTTTATTACAAACTTGCCATTTTCCTTTCCATTCTTACCCTCCCCTCTTCCATTTAATTACCATCTTACCTTTTCTCTTCCATCTTTGCCCCCCATTCTTCCATTCAATTACAATTTTCCACCATTGAAATTCCGAAAATACCCATCCAATTTTTACCAAATTTCATTGACTTTTCTTCCAAAAATGCCCTCCAATTCTCCACAACTCCAACTTATTTCTTTCTTTCAATTTTATCCTTCCATCATCTAATTCATATTTAATTCTTTCAATTTCATCCCTCCACCTTTCCATTTTGACTAATTCTTTTCAATTTCATTCCTCCATTAGTCAACTTTGACTTATTCATTTCATATTTCCTCATTTCGTAATTCAATTGTAACTTTTCAATATTCAATCTTGCCTTTACAAAATTTAATTAACCTTTTTTTAATCAATTTTTACTTTTTCATAATTTTGATTTTTTTTGAATAGCAGTGCAATATTTTATTGAAAGAGATAAAAAGACAAAATTGTATCTGCCCCAAATCCAAGTTACCTAAGAAATGGTCTACCCTTCAAGCCTGAACCCTATTTAACCCACACATTTCAAAATGGAAATATGTAAGTACCTGAAAACAACTACCCTTCAAACACAAAATAGCTTGAAACCCTGATATAACCTTGTATTACACGATAAAAAAAAAACTCAAAATCCTTTTTGTTACAAGATGGCATAATTCGAATAAACCAAATAAAAACCAATCACCGCCTAAATAGTCTACCACCCATGAAGAGTCTTTCCTTATCCAAGTATGTATTAATCCAAACAGCATAGAAAGTCCCAAAACGCAACAAACTTGAAGTCCGCATCTTTCCTCATTCGAAAACCTGTGAACAAATCATAGAAGTAAAACTGTGTTGATAGCTAAGTAATCAAACTAAAACATCTCGCTGGTTCCTTGGCATGAGGATGCCGAGAACGTCAATACTGCTATGTTCAAATAGTCTTTCCATTTATGAGTCAAAAACGCATCCTGTTACAAGAATAACATGTGAGCCTATGAAACATGATCCACAAATTCAAAGAATCAGACTGTCACCATTTGAAACATTTGGAAACATAAATGTGAATTGCCCATCAAACTGAGTTGAGACATTGTTCCCATTTACTGCAATGCTGGAGTCTTTATGGTCTGTAGACAACTAATTTTGTCTGGACCACTAAAACAGGTATGTTTTCTTCCTAAATTGATGTTTCCGAGTGTAAAAAGACTTTTTTCATCTTGCAGGTGATACTCCGAGACTTAGTTTAAGAGGGCGAGCATAAAAAGTCAAACTTGAAAAAAGTCAACCCTAAAAAAATTCAACCTCGAACAAGTCAACCTCAGAAAGTCAACTACTGAAAAGTCAACCCACTTTCAAAATCAAGATTTTAAGTTCAATTGAAAAATGGCGAAAGAATTTTGATAATCCGAGGTCTACATTGAAAGATATGGAGTTCAGAAGTTGGGATTTGGAGATTAAGTAGAAAGAAAACCCTAACCCGAGAAATTTGGGGAAAAGTGCTTAAACAATCAAATTGGTCGAAATTGAAGGTTCCAAATGAAAGATAAGCACTGACTACAGGTAATGGAGAAGCCACTTGCAAGAAAAACCAAAAGAAAAGTCAATCCTGGAGAAAACCGAGAATTAGGGTTTTTAGTGGATTTCGGTGAAATCGGGAAGAATCACAGAAATGACCTGAATTTGTAAGACCAAAGCCCCCAATGGATGAGGAATGATTAAAAAGGGATAGCCCAAGGCTCAGCTTGAAGAAAAATATGAAAATAGGACTTGTTTTGAGCAAAACCGGGTTTCAGAGGCAAAAGGGCAAAATTGGAAAATTTGGGAAAAATAGCAAATGAACTCCAAAAATTATGAAAAATCTTCAAATCTCATTCTTAAACCATTTGAAAGAAATTGGAAAAAGAAAATCTTGATTTGGAGTTCGTTTGCAAAATGGCCAAATCCCGGGCTTCTTATGCAATAATTCAAAAAGGAAAATCCCGAAAAAATAGCAAATGAACTCCAAATCTTCTGAAATTTTGCAAATCTCATTTTTAAATTATTTGGAAGAGATTGGAGATCTTTATTCGGAGTTCGTTTGCAAAATGGCCAAATCCCGGGCCTCTTATGCAATAATTCAAGAAGATAAATCCCAGAAAAATAGCAAATGGACTCCAAAAATTCTGAAATTTTTCAAATCTCATTTTTAAATTATTTGGAAGATATTATCGAAAGAAAATCTTGATTCAGAGTTCGTTTGCAAAATCGCCAAATCCCGAGCTCCTATGCAATAATTCAAGAAGATAAATACCGGAAAAATACCAAATGGGCTCCAAAAATTATGAAAACTTCCAGATAACACTTTTAAATTCTTTGGAAGAGATTGGTGAAGAAAAATCTTGATTTGGAGCTCGTTTAAAAAATGGTAAAATGTAGGGGCATAAAAGGGCATTTTTGGAAGAAAAAATCCAAATAAATAGCAAACGGACTCGGATAATTTTGAAAACTTCCAGAACACAATGTTTTATTATTTTGGAAGTATTAAAAAAATAAAAATTGAATTTGGAGTCCGTTTGATATTTATTTGCATTCGAGGGGCAAAACGGTCATTTCACCCAAGCAACCGAAAAGGGCTTCTTTGGGCCTTTCAAAAAATCTGACTTGGGCTGAAAAAGAGAAGTGCTGTCCTACCAAGGCCCAAAGGAAGGAGGAAGATTATGATTTTTCAATCAAATGGCCAAGAATTAAGAGTTAGTTAGAGATTCTCTTTGATCAAGCCATGGTGATTAAGCCACATAGGCCAAGGGAGAGTGTCAACATTATTCTTGAACAGCTATAATTTGGGACAGCTGATATGCTAATCTAAGGGTGATAATTTCATGATTTTTCACCTTGAATCACTAGCCCTTGGATGGAAGTTGGTTGGAATCAAAATGACAACATCTTAGGGGAGGAGAGAGGTAAAATTCGGCCAGCATTAAGGGGAGGTGCATAATTTTCATTTTCACACTTTCATTTTGCTGATTTCTCTTGGTTTTTTCTTGGTTTTTCTCTCTTTGGTTGGAAGCAAGAAGAAAAAGTTTAGAAAAGAAAGGAAAGTTTGAAGAGATAAAGCTTGAAATATAGCTTCTTGAGGTTGCTCTTGAGCACCAACTCTTGCACTTTCTTGATTTTCCATTCTTGTTTTTTCTGTTTTGATTACTATTTGGTGAGTTTTCTTTTTAAATAAATGTTTTTTTTTATTATTCTTCTTAAATTCTTTCTTCATCTCTTTCTTAAATATATTTTTTTTACAATTTTTTTTTTTTTATAATTTCTCACCATGGCCGAATGGCCTACATTCTTTATTTAAGTTGCTGTTTTGTTTATTTTATCATGTTGTTTATGTTATTTTCTTCGATCTTGATGTTTTAAGTGTTGTTCTACTTCATATACTCGAGTTATATTTTAATTTGGTTTCTTTGTTTGTTGCCATTTATATTTTAAATATTATGTTTTTGCATTTTTAATTTTCTGTTTTCATAATGTTTAAATTTATTGGTGTTTTAGATTTAGTATATCAAGTGTTTGTGAAAATGCTTGTGTGGAGTTTGCATGATTTGAGTTTTATATTTTAGTTGAGCATGTTAGTATATTAAGTGTTTGTGAAAATGCTTGTTTGGTTTTAGTATTTCTACTTTGTGTTTGCATGTTTTGAATGTTATATTTTAGTTGAGCATGTTAGTATATCAAGTGTTTGTAAAAATGCCATGCTTGTTGGAGCTTGAGGCCATTTGGCTACTCCATGTGTTTTGCATTGTGTGTTGCATTTTTGCCATGTTAGTTGGTAGGTTTTTGCATTTGCATGACATTTGATTTAGTTTTGCATGTTAGTATACCAAGTGTTTGTGAAAATGCCATGTTTGCTAGTTACATAGGCTATTCGGCCACTCCTTGAATTTTTGCATTGTATGTGCATTCCTGCCATGTTAGTTGATAGGTTAGCATTTGCATAATATTTGTTTGTATTTTTGGTTTAAGCATGCTTTCTGTTTGTGAAAATGCCATGCATATTTTAGTTATTAAGTTTGGTTTATTTGCCATGCATGTTCATGCATTTTAGGTCTAGGTTGCATTAAATGCCTTTTAAATTCATTTAGGTCTAAGTCACTATATGAATGCCATGCATTTTTTCATGACATTTAGGTTTAAACTCATGCATTTCATGCACTATACTTGCTGTATTTTTTTCATGCATTTCATGTTCATGCCACTTGAAGATTGACTTAGGCCAATTAATGATTCAAAGTCATGCTCTCTTGAGCACACTGGTGGAAAATTAAAGTTTGTCAAATTGATTATTCTACCTTTGTGATTTTTTTACTTAGCCAATTTTTATCTAACTTTCAAAGAGTCCTATTTATAGTTTGAGAGAAATTTTATGAGTTTCAAATATTTTTACTTTGATTTTTAAATGATTTTTTCAAAGGCAAAAAAATGTGTTTTGACAAAACAGTTTTTCACCCAGTACTCGTACATTTCTGATTTTTATGGGAATTCATATTTAATCAGAAAATTAAGCCGATTTTTTCTCGTGTAGTTTTACATGTCCTAAGTCTCCAGTATTTTTTTCAGAATTGTTTGAATTTTTAGAAATAGGGTAAAAAATCGTGGCTTAAAACTGGACAGTGGAGTCAGAATCGAATTTAAAGAAAAATCATTTTTCTGTTTTGGTTAAGTTACTTAGAGTGGGCTGATTAGGAGAGTTAGCTACTGACTTAGGGCAGTTTCTAATCCTTTTTAAACTCTAAAAATGGTTTTTCAAGTCTCGGGTTAAGGATAGTGAAGTTCGGATTTTTAAACTTAGGAAATTAGAGCCATTTAAAAAAGATTTAGCCCAGTTTTTACTTTTAATTCAAGCTTTTCAAAATTGTTTTTAAACAATCACAAAGTATTTCGATTTTAGAATATTTAATTTGACATATTTTCCTAAGGTAGCCGGATATCTTTTCAGATATACGGATTTCCTTAATTAAAGGAAAACATACATTTCATGCATTGCATTTTCCATATTCATGCATTTTATATAATATGTGATTCTTGCTATAATAATTCCTATGATATTGTTATTATTTTGATTTATATTTTTTTTGATGTTATATGGTTTTGAATATTTCATGATATCCTATGCTTTTATTTAGTTATTTTTATATTTAGCATATACTATGTTCATGCATTATTATTTTTATTTTTATGCAAATTATATGATAGCATTATTCTATATTTCATGTCATTTAAATTATATGCCATATCATTCATATTTGCCATGTCATTTAAATTATTTCATTTCATATAGAGTATATTATGTTACTTAGGTCATTTTATTTCATGTAGAATATATTATGTTACTTAGGTCATTTCATTTCATGTAGAATATATTATGTTACCTAAGTTATTTCATTTCATATAGAATATATTATGTTACTTAGGTCATTTCATTTAGAACATATCATATGACTTAGCATATTTCATTTCATTTAGGATATATTATGTCATTCAGGATATTTCATTTCATTTAGAATATATCATGTGACTTAGGATATTTCATTTCATTTAGAATATATCATATAACTTAGAATATTTCATTTCATTTAGAATATACTAAGACATTTAAATTATATCATATCATTTAGGTTACATTATATTATTTAGATTTTGCTATGTCATTTTATATATGTCATGCATATACATATTCATATCTTTTAAAATGTTTTCAAAAGGATAATGATTTTTTCAATAAAAAAATAAAGATATTCCCGAGTTAAAATAATTCATGAGTTCTCTACCGGGTTTGCTGGAGGGAATATCATCAATTATCATTAATAAAGGAATATCTTTCTTTCAAAAAAGAGAATGATTCGGAAAGTTTTTCAAAAATAATAAAAATTTCTATATTTTGCCACTTTTGTTGGGGAATATAGGAAAATTTTGAATTTATAAATTTCGGATCATTTTCAATTAAAAATGGAATTATTTTTCTTTAAATTGGGAATTAACTTGAAATACTAAATTTAAAACCAACTTTTTTACCGAGATTTGAGATAACACATGATTAATAAGGTACCGATTTATACGGGCGTTGTGGGGGTGCTAATCCTTCCCCGCACGTAACCGACTCCTGAACCCGCTTCTTTGATTTCTCTGGTTTATAACGCAGACTTGAAATTGGTTTTAAAAATGTTTTAATTAATTTTAAAATGTTTTATAAAACCGGTTTTAATAGGTGGCCGATCACACCTAGCTAAAAAAGATTGGTGGCGACTCCATGTCTTTTTTTAAGGTCATTTTCAAAACCTTCATTTTTCTAGAGGAATTAAGTTGACTTTTCCTCGGTTTTTTTAAATGTCACGCTTAACGAATAATAAAATCTTGCGATGAGACTCGTTATTTTTTAGGTCGCGACAGCTTGGCGACTCCACTGGGGACAATTAGAGAGTCAGGCCTAGAAATTAGTCGTGTGTTATCAAAGTCTCGATTTTGTTGGTTTAATTGGTATTTAATTTTAATTCCCATATTCTTTTTAAAAAATAAAAGAGAATTTTGAAAATAAAAAAATATTTTAAATATGTCCATCGTCATGTGCATTCATATTATTATTTGTTCTCTAGTTATTTTGTCGCATATATTATATGTTTGCTTGACAGATGCTTTATATTGTTTGATTTTAGTGGGGTATTTAGAATAAGGGGTGTAGAATAGGTGGTGACAGGTTTGTTTTGTTCCTCCACACACACTGTATTTGCATTTGCATAACATGAATCCTCTACCAGGGTTCCGTCCTTTTAAGTGGGAGTAAAGTAACTAAGCCTTCGTGATTGATCCTCCGTATGGGCTAGTGAAACACTTTCGGAGTATAAAGTACCTAATGCCTTCGTGATAATCCTCCGTATGGGCATAGGAAAATATACTCTAACGAATTGAACCCGCTTTTATCGGGGTGCCTTACTAGCCTTCACTGGCGACAGTGAGGAAAAATTCGGGGCCTTAGAACCGATTCACCTTCATATAATAAACCTAAGCGAAGCCATGCCGGATTTCTGTTAGATATACCTAAAATAGGAACACATGGAGGGACATTTCTAAACCTTTTGTTACCTATTTTACATTCTGAATAAGTTTTGTAGATCGGGCAACGATGTACGTACATCGCCCGTAATAAATGTGTTAATCCGTCCCAAAGGCACTGTGATACCTATATAAGTAGATATTTGTCGGGGCAAAATATTCATTAATCGTTTGAAAAAAAAAAAAAAATCCTTTTTCAAGCATTTTTGCATTTTGCACATTTCATACATGTGTGAATAGAGCATATACATTTTTGGTTGTGTTATTGATCTCATTCTTTGCAATAAACAGTTGGTAATCTCATTTGGAAATTTCATAAAACCGGTAGTGTTGCATGAACATTTGCATATTGTACCATAGTAGGATCCACTACCCCGAAATTCTTTTGAAAATAATGTGTGGTTTTTCATAGAAAAAACATGTTTCAAAAAATTGTAGATTAAATTTGGAGGCAAATCTTGCATAATGAGATTTGTGAATAATCAAGATTTAGGTCCCACCAATTTCGTGTAATCATTGGTTAATTTATTTGTATCATTTTGACATCGTGTCACAGTCCTAACATGCATGGTTATTCATTGTAGAATATATTTGTGATATACATGGTCATTCTTTGTACCTACCTTTATATTAATTCATTTATTCTCCACATGTATTCATTTTGACATCATAATATGCATGGTCATTCGTTGTAGAATACATACATGGTCATTATTTGTATATACTTGTGCATCAATTTATTCATTTTTTAAATGCATCATGTTGACATTAGATTGCATCCATAGCATACATAGTCATCATAATTTCTCTGTATATGGTCATGCATTAATCATCAGTATATTCATGCACATAGGAATAGAGCATGTACATTCACAATTGTATTCTTAATCTCATGACATTTTCATTTGCATGAAAGGGGTTCAAGATATGAGGAAGGAATCGGAGGAACGATTGGGTGCTTTGGAACCCAATCAAGAGGAATGTGGACATGAAATCCAGGAAATCAAAGAACAACTCGCCAAATTGCTGAAAATGTTTGAGAATATGGGAAAGAGTAAAAGGGAACTTTCTCAGGGATTTGCATCATCTTCGGAACAACCAAAACCATTAGGTCCAAATCATACAATCCTTGCTGGATCTTGCACTTGTCAATGCCGCGAAGGTTGTAATCCTGATGAAATTATGGACAAAATCGTGAAAATGATTAAACCTGAGAGCCTGATACCAAAGATAGAAACCTCAGATCTTGTACCATACCTGCAAACTGTTCTAGGTCCAAACCAGTATCCCCACCCTACTATGGTCCAATCGTCCATTGGGATGACCACTACGGGATTCCTGAATCCCACTCCATCACGAACAACTGCCAGTTCATACTATTTCCCTCATCAATCACCTTATCCAGCATCTGGGATAGGAACCTTGAGCTATGTACAACCTCCAAAGGCCCTGTGTCCAAATCCATACCCTTACCATGCTGTTTCGCCACATCTCCATGTAAACACTCCAGTTCGGACCTTAGTGCCACCACCAAGTGCCCCAACTCCTAGGCCATGTGTGACTAAGAAACAATCCCAGGATAAGACCCAAATGCATTTTGATCCCTTTCCAATCAGCTACCGAGAGCTTCTCCCTATACTGATCCAAAATCACATGGTTGCCTGTGTCCCATTGAAACCCCTGTTACCACCATATCCAAGGTGGTATAATCCAAATGCAAGATGTGATTATCACTGTGGAATTGTTGGCTATAGCATCGAAGACTGTATAGCATTCAAAAAGAAAGTGCAAAATCTTATAGATGCCAAGTGGTTGGATCCAACGAAACTGATTGATAGAGGACTGGGAAAGCGTCATTAGGATTGGGAGATTTATAGCATTAAGATGGAAAGACTTCGGTCTTATATGATGTAATAGGATTTCACTTATTCATTAGCCGGCTCTTATAGCCTTAGGATGCTAGGAAGAATAAAGTGCTTGTAAAGATAGTTTTAACTATTGCTCAGATTTTGTAAACATGGTTTATACTATTGTGAACGTTGATATGGGAACGAATTGATTATGTTTCAAATTTATGAGATGTTGATGATTAAGTTCCTCCGATTCTTATTGCCTCCGTGATATCTTCTCCTTTTGCATTTTGCATCCGATCAATTATTGGTCATACCATACATTCATATATGTATCATGTTAGTATCAGGTTGCATTTATTCAGCATGATTTTTCAGTATATATCCATGCATTAATTTGCTTATTACATACATCATGTTAGCAGTAGGTCGAATTCATGACACACATGGTTAGCATGATTTTCTTTGTATATACTCTGTATCAATCGTTCATTGTTTTCATGTATCATAATTGACGTCGTGTTGCATTCATAGTGTATATGATCATATGCTAAAATGTACATGATTATTCATTGCATATATCCATGTGTTGATTTGTTTTTCTTTTCTTGCAACATGTTGGCATCGTGATTGCATTTATTACATATATGGTCAGCATGTTTCCATTGTATATGTCCATACATCATATTGTTTAGGCTTCACATGCATCAAATTGCATTCATGGCTCATTCATCATGACATACATTTGGGGGAAATAAAACAGAAGTTGGCTTGGCTTTAGGAGTCTTTGAAAGAATTTCCATTTCAAATCAGAGGTATAAGAAGTACTGAGTACCCTTTTAATAAGGCTAGTGCTATGGAGGATGAACAAGTTGCCCGAATGGAAAAAATGGAAAGGGAACAGAAAGAATTGCGAGAACAGCTAGAAAAGTCTTAAGGCAGAATCTAAGGATCAGATAACTAAATTGATGGAGCTAATGTTTGCCGTAATCAAGGGAAAAGGATACACCGAAAACTTTGTCTCCAGGAAAGGGTTAGAGGCACAAAATGGTCAGAATGAGATCATAATGATTGAAGCCAGAACACTGTTAACCCCGTCAATGTCCTAAACTCAGATGATCAAGCTGAACGGCAAAGTTGAAAATGGTTGCAGTAAATGAGGTGGAGTTGGTAGATTCCCAAGGGAAATATCAGTTGTTAGATGAAAGGCTCCAGGCAGTAGAAAGAACAGATGTATTTGGGAGTTTAGATGCGAAAGAACGATATTTGGTCCTCGATTTAGTCATTCCTCTTAAGTTCAAGATCCCTGACTTTGTGAAATATGACGGGACGATCGATCCGTCAGCCCACATCACTATGTTTTGCTGGAAGATGACAAGTCATATAGATAATGATAAGCTTTTGATTCACTGCTTTCAGGATAGCTTCAGCGGGTTCGCAATTAGGTGGTATAGTCAGTTGAGCAAGGATCAGATTCGCTCTTGGAATGACCTAGCTAGGGTTTTTCTAAACCAGTACAAGCATATGATCGACATGGCGTCTGACCTTCTCACCTTTCAAAATATGAAGAAAAGAGCGACTGAGAGCTTCAAAGAATATGCGCAACGGTGGATGAGCCTGGCCGTCCAAGTACAACCGCCCTTAACTCAGAAGGAAACCACTGTCATTTTTGTGGATACACTGCAGGCCCCGTACTATGATATACTTGTCGGCAACACCACGAAGAATTTTTTGGACATGGTAATTTTAAGGGAGATGATTGAGAATGCTATCAAAGATGGGAAAATTAAAGGAGAAAGAACATCCAATACCAAGAAAAAAAGGGCATTTGAAAAGAAAAAGGAAGATACCCAAGTCATGGAAGGCTTTGCCTTACCTCCCCAATTCTCCTCGTATCAGCCATTTTACTCTACCCTGAATAATGTCTTTCAAGGTTTTTATCCCTACCAACCAATGACTGCAACTACACCAGAATTTACATCTGTCTATCAAGCGGACACCCTTGGGAATAATCGAAGGGGGCATAAAAAGCGAAAAAAAAATCAGGATGACCTGATTCCTGTGACATACAATGAGCTATTACCTCAACTCATCCAGAATCACCTTGTGACACCCATGCAAATAGAGCCTCTGAAGCCCCCTTATCCAAGCTGGTATGATGCTAATGAGTGTTGTGGTTATCATTCTGGCAATCAAGGTCACTCAACAGAGAACTGCCCCGCTTTGAAGTACAAGGTCAGAGATCTCATCAAGGCTGGTTCGATAAGTTTTGAAGATGGGGAAGCCAAGTGTCATAAGAAACATTGTGCATGATCATATTAGGTTTTTGACGCATGTAGTTCTATACACTGTGATGATGAAAGCACTTGTCTCATGTTAATATCTACATGAATTAAATGAATTTTGAATTTTAAATGCTTTGTGTTTGTTGTGTTTTAACAATAATTTGAATTTGTAAAAACAAGCATTAAGGAATTTTTAATAATGGATAGTCTCAAGAAGATTGATGATCAGGGTTACAAATGACCCAATACCTTCTCCCCTCTCTTTAGGTTTTCCTAAGCCTAAATCTCTTAAACCAAGAACACTTGAAAGACCTAATGCTTCAAGGATATGAATGATTTGACTTCATAAAACAATTCTCATCACAGAATAAGCAAAGAAGTAGATCTTAGTCTAGGCTATGAACAAAGGAACGAACTTTTTGAAAATTTTCAAATTCCTTGAAATTCAAACAAATGAGACATTCTTTCAAGAATCTAGATTTTGATAATTTGGTGTGTGTCAATATTATGCTAAAACCATTCATGACCTTTCCCAATGATCACAAAACACTAATTGCCTAAACATCACTTCATGATTGACACCCTGGGGCATAATAATTAAACTAGATTATCCCTTGTCCCAGAGAAAACCCGTTTTTGGGTCATATTTTCCTTGTCTCTTCAAAGAACTCAGATTGGAAACTCAGCCTTTTCAAAATAGACCTAGACTTGCTATGTTCCATGTTGATACAAATTCTCATGGTTAATCAAATTGGGGCATCATATGTGGAAATGATGGATACATGGTGAAGAAGGATGGGCTAACGCATGAATCATTGGGGCATGCGATGGAAAAAAAGAGAAGAAATTTTTTTGTGATATCATGCATATGGGAATTCGGATGATTCCAAAGTGAAAAATGAAATTCTGAATATCTATTTCCCCTGGGATTGCTTTTCAATATGAATATTTGTGCTTGACATAAGAAATGGCCATCTTTCATATCCCTTTCGCATAAAAAAGAAATTATCCATAGTCACCCCTTTTGAGCCAAAAGAATTCTTTCTTCTTTGAACCCTGATCAAGGATCACCCTCTACACTAGGGGGCAAATGCAAGGAAAGATCTTTTTAAAGATCATTGAGAAATGAGTCCTACCTCAAAGACAGATGCAAAGCAAATGGAGCCCCGAATAAAGACGGGCTCACTCCGTTGAAAAAGAAGGGGGCAAAATGAAAGCAAAAAAAAAAAAAAAAGTGTGAAAGACATGACAAATTGAAAGCCAAAAGCAAGGAAGAAAAAGAGAAAAGTCAAAAGGAAAGAAATTTCCAAGAAGGGACAAATGCTTCAAAGAGAATCCTCCTCAAAGAAAGGATCCTTGATATGATTACCCTCTAACACATATTTTGGGCCTATTTATCCTTTCTTTCTGAACCTTGAGCCATGGCCTACATTGCGTGCTTTAAAAGTCCATTTTGATCAAGCATGAATATTTAATTTGAAGGGTTTTCCTCAGATTTTTTCCCATCTCATCAAATTCTCATGTCACTAAGGAAGAATTTAGAATTCTCAAGTGCATGGTAAAACAATGAAAAAAAATTGGAGAGAAAAGGGACTCTAGGGCGAAAACCTAAAAACGGGCGATCTAGAGTAGAATGGGAATTTTTGATGCCATCGATAATAGTGTCGATACCACAAAAGAAAAGATCTTCTTAAAAAGTGGTCATCGAGGAATATTTAAGAATTCCTGAACCTCCCAAATTGTCAATTCTCATTCAGAGGATTGTCTTCAAAAACTGAAACTTTTTTTCTCCAAGATTAAACTTTCCGGTTTAAACATCCCAGCTAATCTTGATGCTTGTCAAAATGCCTTGATATGGAAACTAAAAGAATGTTGAATTTGCTTGGTTCTCAATGAATTCATGATTTACAAAACCTGTTCCATTTGTGAGCCTAGAAGGGATATACATTTTTGTCATGAAGTTTTCCTGGAAAAGCCAGAATCTTGTTATACCAAGCCTTGCCAATCCCAGTTGAAAAAACCCAGATTGATACTTAGAGAAATTTCTAACAATGATCATCAGTCTTCAAAAGATTTATACATCACACATTGTGGGGTTAATATTTTTTTAGAAGTTTTCAAGATGTGAAAACAAATAAAGAGATTTTTTGAAATACCCATTTTGATGTTGACATGAGACAAGGATTTTTCTAACCCAAAGGTATAGAACTGCCAGGATAGGTCTTGACTTTCAGATATGAGAAGAAGAAATAGAACCCGGTTCAGATCTCTATTGATGAAAGTTTGAAAACTATTGGGCAAAGAGAATAGCCAAAATGAATTGAAGATATACTCTTATTTGAAGAGGAAAAATGAATTTGAAAGGCTAAGCCAAAGTCTAGAAAAACAATCGGGGGCATTTGCATCACCCATGAGCACTCATCTCTTTATCAAGCTTTTACATTTGCACAGTGTCAGCAAGCATTTGGCATTTGCATTGGCATTATTCCATAAGCATCTGCATTTTACCTTTACATTTACATTCTTCATGGAATTCGCATTTGTGTCATCTCAAGCAATTGCATCATTTCTAGAATCATTGCATTTTCATTATTGTGTGGTAATTGTAGTTACACCATTTATAAACCAGTTACATGAGTACAATTAGTAGGGGCATCTGCATCATGAAACATAGGCATCAATCCAGGCCATTTGCATTTGCACTAAGAAACATTTACATCAATCCAAGCATTTACATTTGCACCATGAAGCATGAGCACCTTGTTAAAAGACATGTGCATCTGCATCATTTCTCAAAGCTTCTGGAGGAGTTACCCAGAATTTTACAATGAGCAAACCTTTGGTGGTGATAGCCAAAGCTTCTGGTGGGGATATCCAAAATTTTACAGTTTTAAAAGTGAACAAGTCTTCGGTGGTGATAGTTGAAGCCTCTGGTTAGGGTTTTATAATTTTGAAAAATGAGAAATCTTCTTCTAGAGGAGTTACCTAGATTTTTACAATGAGCAAGTCTTTGGTGGTGATAGCCAAAGCTTCTAGAGGAGTTACCCAGAATTTTACAATGAGCAAACCTTTGGTGGTGATAGCCAAAGCTTCTGGTGGGGATATCTAGAATTTTACAATTTTAAAAGTGAACAAGTCTTCGGTGGTGATAGCTAAAGCCTCTGATGGAGATATCCAGGGTTTTATAATTTTGAAAAATGAGAAATCTTCTTCTGGAGGAGTTACCCAGAATTTTATTCAACATGTGCATCTACATCAAGAAGCATTTGCATCAATCTAAGTTATTTGAATCTGCATCAAGAAAATTTGCATCAAATCAAGTCATTTACATTTGCATCAAAGATATTTGCACTAGTCTAAGTCATTTGCATCTACATCAAGAAGCATTTGCATCAATTAAAGACATTTGCATTTGCATCATGAAGCATCTGCATCATTTCTCAAAGCTTCTGTGGAGATATCCAGAGTTTTAAAATCCTTTGAAAAGGTAGCAAGTCTTCGGTGATGATAGCTGAAGCTTCTGGAGGAGATACCCAGAATTTTACAAATTTTAGACAGTGAGAAAGTCTTTGGTAGTGACAGCCGAAGCCTTTGTGGAGATATCTAGAGTTAATTTTTTTTTTTTTGAAAAGGGAGAAAGTCTTTGGTGGTGATAGCCAAAGCCTCTGGTGGAGATATTCAGAGTTTTACAGTCTTAAAAATGAGCAAGACTTTGGTGGTGATAGCCGAAGCTTCTGGAGGAGATACCCAGAATTTTAAACACAGATGAGAACAAGACAGGTTATGACCCCGAGACCATCGTCGAGGTCATTTCTTTTCTTGCAAATCGAATTCATTTCCTTAAGACGGGTCAAGCCTTGATTAGTCAGGGAATTTAATTTAAGGACAAAATCTTCAGTTTACAGTTTTTTACAAAAATAAAAAAATAAAAAAAAAATGAAATGAAGAAAAAAGAAAAAAGAAAAAAGAAAAAAGAAAGAAAAAGAAAGAAGGAAAAAAGAAAAAATGAAAAAAATGAAAAAAAGTGTGAAAAAATGAAAAAGAAAACCCCTTTCCTTTACATGTGATTTCATTGACCGTACAAAATTAGTGTTTGTTTATCTTTGTCTGATTCCTGATTCTCAGCAATAGCCAAAGAGGGGCAGCTGTAGACACCTAATTTTGTTCGGACCACTAAAATAGGTATGTTTTCTTTCTAAATTGATGTTTTCGAGTGTAAAAAGACTTTTTTCATCTTGCAGGTGATACTCCGAGACTTAGTTTAAGAGGGCGAGCAAAAAAAGTTATAAAAAAAAGTCAACCCCGAAAAAAGTCAACCCCAAAAAAGTCAACCTCAGAAAGTCAACTACTGAAAAAGTCAACCCACTTTCAAAATCAAGATTTTAAGTTCAATTGAAAAATGGAGAAATAATTTTGATAATCCGAGGTCTACATTGAAAGATATGGAGTTCAGAAGTTGGGATTTGGAGATTCAGTAGAAAGGAAACCCTAATCCGAGAAATTTAGGGAAAACTGCTTAAACGATCAAATTGGTCGAAATTGAAGGTTCCAAATGAAAGATAAGCACTGACTACGGGTAATGGAGAAGCCACTTCCAAGAAAAACCAAAAGAAAAGTCAATCCGGGAGAAAAACGAGAATTAGGGTTTTTAGTGGATTTCGGTGAAATCGGGAAGAATCACAGAATTGGCCCGACTTGGTAAGGAAAAAGCCCCCAATGGATGTGGAATGATTAAAAAGGGATATCCCAAGGCTCATCTTGAAGAAAATCTGAAAATCGAACTTGTTTTGAGCAAAACCGGGTTTCAGAGGCAAAAAGGTAAAATTGGAAAATTTGGGAAAAATAGCAAATGAACTCCAAAAATTCTGAAAATTTTCAAATCTCATTCTTAAAACATTTGAAAGAGATTGGCAAAAGAAAATCTTGATTCGAAGTTCGTTTGCAAAATGGCCAAATCTTGGGCTTCTTATGTAGTAATTGAAAAAGGAAATTCCCAAAAAAAAAAATAGCAAATGAACTCCAAATCTTCTAAAATTTTGCAAATATCAATTTTAAATTAATTTGAAGAGATTGGCGAAAGAATATCTTGATTCGGAGTTCGTTTGCAAAATGGCCAAATCTCGGGCCTCTTATGCAATAATTCAAGAAGATAAATCCCGAAAAAGTAGCAAATGGACTCCAAAAATTCTAAAATTTTTCAAATCTCATTTTTAAATTATTTGGAAGATATTGGCAAAATAAAATCTTGATTCGGAGTTCGTTTGTAAAATGGCCAAATCCCGAGCTCCTATGCAATAATTCAAGAAGATAAATCCCGAAAAAATACCAAATGAGCTCCAAAAATTATGAAAACTTCCAGATCACACTTTTAAATTAGTTGGAAGAGATTGGTGAAGAAAAATCTTGATTTGGAGCTCGTTTAAAAAATGGTAAAATGTAGGGGCATAAAAGGGCATTTTTGGAAGTAAAAATCCAAATAAATAGAAAACGGACTCGGATAATTTTGAAAACTTTCAGAACTTGATGTTTTATTATTTTGGATGTATTAAAAAAATAAAAATTGAATTTGGAGTCCATTTGATATTTATTTGCATCCGGGGGGCAAAACGGTCATTTCACCCAAGCAACCGAAAAGGGCTTCTTTGGGCCATTCAAAAAATCTGACTTGGGCTGGAAAAGGGAATTGCTGGCTTGCCAAGGCCCAAAGGAAGGAGGAAGCTTCTGATTTTTCAATCAAATGTCCAAGAATTAAGAGTTAGTTAGAGATTCTCTTTGATCAAGCCATGGTGATTAAGCCACATAGGCCAAGGGAGAGTGTCAACATTATTCTTGAAAAGCTGTAATTTGGGACAGCTGATATGCTAATCTAAGGGTGATAATTTCATGATTTTTCACCTTGAATCACTAGCCCTTGGATGGAAGTTGGTTGGAATCAAAATGACAACATCCTAGGGTAGGAGAGAGGTAAAATTCTGCCAGCATTAAGGGGAGGTGCACAATTTTCATTTTCACACTTTCATTTTGCTGCTTTCTCTTGGTTTTTTCTTGGTTTTTCTCTCTTTGGTTGGAAGAAAAAAGAAAAATTTTAGAAAAGAAAGGAAAGTTTGAAGAGATAAAGCTTGAAATATAGCTTCTTGAGGTTGCTCTTGAGCACCAACTCTTGCACTTTCTTGATTTTCCATTCTTGTTTTTGCTATTTTGATTACTATTTGGTGAGTTTCTTTTTTAAATAAATATTTTTTTTATTATTCTTCTTAAGTTCTTTCTTCATCTCTTTCTTAAAAATATTTTTTTACAATTTTTTTTTCTTTACAATTTCTCACCATGGCCGAATGGTCTACATTCTTTATTTAAGTTGCTGTTTTATTTATTTTATCATGTTGTTTATGTTATTTTCTTTGATCTTGATGTTTTAAGTGTTGTTCTACTTCATATACTTGAGTTATATTTTAATTTGGTTGCTTTGTTTGTTGCCATTTATGTTTTAAATATCATGTTTTTGCATTTTTAATTTTCTGTTTTCATAATGTTTAAATTTGTTGGTGTTTTAGATTTAGTATATCAAGTGTTTGTGAAAATGCTTGTGTGGAGTTTGCATGATTTGAGTTTTATATTTTAGTTGAGCATGTTAGTATATCAAGTGTTTTGTGAAAATGCTTGTTTGGTTTTTGTATTTCTACTTTGTGTTTGCATGTTTTGAATGTTATATTTTAGTTGAGCATGTTAGTATATCAAGTGTTTGTAAAAATGCCATGCTTGTTGGAGCTTGAGGCCATTTGGCTACTCCATGTGTTTTGCATTGTGTGTTGCATTTTTTCCATGTTAGTTGGTAGGTTTTTGCATTTGCATGACATTTGATTTAGTTTTGCATGTTAGTATACCAAGTGTTTGTGAAAATGCCATGTTTGCTAGTTACATAGGCTATTCGGCTACTCCTTGAATTTTTGCATTGTATGTGCATTCTTGCCATGTTAGTTGATAGGTTAGCATTTGCATGATATTTGTTTGAGTTTTTGGTTTAAGCGTGCTTTGTGTTTGTGAAAATGCCATGCATATTTTAGTTATTAAGTTTGGTTTATTTGCCATGCATGTTCCTGCATTTTAGGTCTAGGTTGCATTAAATGCCATGCAAATTCATTTAGGTCTGAGTCACTATATGAATGCCATGCATTTTTTCATGACATTTAGGTTTAAACTCATGCATTTCATGCACTATACTTGCTGTATTTTTTTCATGCATTTCATGTTCATGCCACTTGAATAATGACTTAGGCCAATTAATGGTTCAAAGTCATGCTCTCTTGAGCACACTTGTGGAAAATTAAAGTTTGTCAAATTGATTATTCTACCTTTATGATTTTTTTACTTAGCCAATTTTTATCTAACTTTCAAAAAGTCCTAGTACTCATACATTTGTGGAAAATTAAAGTTTGTGAGCCATTTTATGAGTTTCAAATATTTTTACTTTGATTTTTAAATGATTTTATCAAAGGCAAAAAAATGTGTTTTGACAAAACAGTTTTTCACCCAGTACTCATACATTTCCGAATTTTTTGGGAATTCATCTTTAATCAGAACATTAAGCCGATTTTTTTCAGAATTGTTTGAATTTTTAAAAATAGGGTAAAAAATCGTGGCTTAAAACTGGACAATGGAGTCATAATTGAATTTAAGGAAAAATCATTTTTCTATTTTGGTTAAGTTACTTAGAGTGGGCTGATTAGGAGGGTTAGCTACTGACTTAGGGTAGTTTCTAAGCCTTTTTAAACTCTAAAAATGGTTTTTCAAGTCTCGGGTTAAGGGTAGTCAAGTCCGGATTTTTAAACTTAGGAAATTAGAGCCATTTAAAAAAGATTTAGCCCAGTTTTTACTTTTAATTCAAGCTTTTCAAAATTGTTTTCAAACAATCACAAAGTATTTCGGTTTTAGAATATTTAATTTGACATATTTTCCTAAGGTAGCCGGATATCTTTTTAGATATAAGGGTTTCCTTAATTAAAGGAAAACATACATTTCATGCATTGCATTTTCCATATTCATGCATTTTATATAATATGTGATTCTTGCTATAATAATTCCTATGATATTGTTATTATTTTGATTCTTTTTAGATATACGGATTTCCTTAATTAAAGGAAAATATACATTTCATGCATTGCATTTTCCATATTCATGCATTTTATATAATATGTGATTCTTGCTATAATAATTCCTATGATATTGTTATTATTTTGATTTATATATATTTTTTGATGTTATATGGTTTATTATATGGTTTTGAATATTTCATGATATCCTATGCTTTTATTTAGTTATTTTTATATTTAGCATATACTATGTTCATGCATTATTATTTTTATTTTTATGCATATTATATGATAGCATTATTCTATATTTCATGTCATTTAAATTATATGCCATATCATTCATATTTGCCATGTCATTTAAATTATTTCATTTCATATAGAATATATTATGTTACTTAGGTCATTTCATTTCATGTAGAATATATTATGTTACTTAGGTCATTTCATTTCATGTAGAATATATTATGTTACCTAAGTTATTTCATTTCATATAGAATATATTATGTTACTTAGGTCACTTCATTTCATTTAGAACATATCATATGACTTAGCATATTTCATTTCATTTAGGATATATTATGTCATTTAGGATATTTCATTTCATTTAAAATATATCATGTGACTTAGGATATTTCATTTCATTTCATTTAGAATATATCATATAACTTAGAATATTTCATTTCATTTAGAATATACTAAGACATTTAAATTATATCATATCATTTAGGTTGCATTATATTATTTAGATTTTGCTATGTCATTTTATTTATGTCATGCATATACATATTCATATCTTTTAAAATGTTTTCAAAAGGATAATGATTTTTCAATAAAAAAATAAAGATATTCCCGAGTTAAAATAATTCATGAGTTCTCTACCGGGTTTGCTGGAGGGAATATCATCAATTATCATTAATAAAGGAATATCTTTATTTCAAAAAAAGAGAGAATGATTCAGAAAGTTTTCCAAAAATAATAAAAATTTCTATATTTTGCCACGTTTGTTGGGGAATATAGGAAAATTTTGAATTTATAAATTCCGGATCATTTTCAATTAAAAATGGAATTATTTTTCTTTAAATTGGGAATTAACTTGAAATACTAAATTTAAAACCAACTTTTTTACCGAGATTTGAGATAACACACGATTAATAAGGTACCAATTTATACGGGCGTTGTGGGGGTGCTAATCTTTCCCCGCACGTAACCGACTCCCGAACCCGCTTCTTTGATTTCTCTGGTTTATAACGCAGACTTGAAATTGGTTTTAAAAATGTTTTAATTAATTTTAAAATGTTTTATAAAACCGGTTTTAATAGGTGGTCGATCACACCTAGCTAAAAAAGATTGGTGGCGATTCCATGTTTTTTTTAAGGTCATTTTCAAAACGTTCATTTTTCTAGAGGAATTAAGTTGACTTTTCCTCGATTTTTTTAAATGTCACGCTTAACCAGTAATAAAGTCTTGCGATGAGACTCGTTATTTTTTAGGTTGCGACATGGTCAATTACAAACAGAAAAGATACTTAAAGAATTCTACCCGATTGGCATAGTTGTGCTAATAACCCAAGTAGTCTCCAAAAGAAACAATAATTATAACGAAAGCCTAAGATGTTCTAACCCTCTTGTATAAAGCATACAAGAGTTCCCTTAGTTCCCCAATTAAGACTGGCCATAGAAGTTAATAGTTAAAAATCGTCGAATTCAAAAAGATCACCTATACCTGCAAAACAAATAAATTGTCAGATAAAAATCCTAGTATATAGCCATCACCTATCTTCCTCCATACAATTCCCAAATACGTTACTCATTGATCCAAGCCATGAAATTTGTATCTCTATTAACACCTTGACGTACAAGCGAATATGCAAAATCATTTGCCAATCTTCCCTTATGAATCACACAGCAATCTTTCAATTTTCCCATTATAAGATCTATCATAGTGAATAATGATGTAAGGCGCCATGGCCTTATCTCTCTTGACTTGCACCAAGCAACTGCAGTCGTTGAATCACTTTCGACTACCAAATTAATTGTTGCTAGCTGTTTTGATTGGATAAACTCGAAAGCTTCCTTTATTGCTCTCATCTTTGCCTCATTGGATTCCATCACCCCTACCGACTTAGAAAACATATCCCGTACTATGCCTTTATCATTTCTTAAAAACCCTCCTATCCTAGCTGGCCTCGATTTTCCAAGCACAGATGCATCCACGTTGAACTTCCACCAATTTACTTTAGGGACTGTCCACTCTAGAGAAATTCTGACTTTTGTCTTTCTTTTTTGGACCTAGAAATGACTTGGGACTATGGATGAAATCTTCCATTGACTGAAAATTGCCTGGCTATTTTGCCAAACACAACCTAGCAAGTTTGCTTTTAATCATGAATAACAAAGAACTGACATCTATGTTCTTATCATTAAAAACCAAACCATTATGCCACAACCAAATAGTCCAAAGAATATCTACAAAATAACATGAACCATACCTTCTCATTAGTTAAGTTTGGAGTCAGCCCCATCCACTGTACGAACCAGTCATTGACTGAATTCGGCTACACTATATTCATCTCCCACCAAGCGCAGACTAACTTCCAAATTATCGAAACACATATGCATAACAGGAAGAGATGATCAACTGTTTCTTCTTCGGACTTGCACAATGGGCATTTTAGATTATCACCTGCCAAAATATTGCAATTGAACAAATGCATATAAACAGGAAGCTTGTGTCTAAAGAGAGTCCATAAAAAGCGGAGAAAGACCGCGCCATTTGTACATATCGAAAGAAACTTCTCCCAGTGCAACACCTTCAACTGCTTTTCTAAACCATTTTTATTTGTAGTGTACATCCAATGAAGGTTTCCATATTAACCTGTCCTTCATATTAACGGCCAGCTGGATGCCATGTAGTAAATCTAGCATTTGTTGCCATTGTTCGACTTCCCAATCGAATAAAGTCCTACGTAACGGAATCCTCCATTTCCACAAATCACTATCCCACCACCCAAATTTATTGACTACTACATTTTTTTTATAGAGGAAAGGGCATATAATCTCAAAAAAAATTTCGTGAAGCGCCCCCGCGTTTATCCACCTGTCCTCCCAAAACAAAATTGAGGCACCATCCCCCTGTAGCATCCCTATATTATCAGAGAAACAAGCCTGAAATTTTCCCCTATCTCTGAGTGGCTCAGTAATACCTTTCAATATTGTAGATACATTAATCCGTGGCTGATGTCTTGGGATTATTTCACTAGACTCCATTCCATACTTAGCACAGATAACCCTTTTCTAGCTGCAGTCATGTTCCTCTAAGAATCGAAAAATCCATTTATTAAGAAGGGCTTGGTTTTGAACCTCAACCATACCCAAACCTCCATTTCTAATACTCCGGCACACTGTAGACCAATTCACCAAATGCAGTTTATGTCGATCCTTATTTCCATCCCAGAAATGTCTCTTTGTAACTTCTCTATTTTCTATATTACCGATGTCGGTGCTTTGAAAAGCGATAGAAAATATAATGGCATACTAGCCATTACTGATTTAATCAACGTCAATCTTCCTCCTATTAATAAGTATTTCTTCTTCCAATGACCCAATCTTTTCTCAATCCTATTGGTCACCTGGTCTTACATAATGGTATTTCTCTTGTCAATCCCTAAAGGTAGACCAAGATAATTTAACGGTCAATCAACTATTTGGCAAGCAAGCAAATCCCCCCACTCCTTTAAAACCTATGAGTCAACATTTATGCCTGCCATATAGCTTTTTGTAAAGTTTATTTGTAGTCTCAACATTAATTCAAAACACCTGAGTGTGCGCTTTATATTATGCAACGATGTACTAACAGCCTCACAGAAGATCATCGTGTCATCAACAAACTGCAAGTGAGTTATTTATATTCCCTTGACTCTAACCATCAGCCTTCTGAATAAGTTCATCTCATTAGCTTTACAAAGTAGCACACTGAGACTTTCCCCCACAATGTTGAAAAGGAAAAGAGATAATGGAGAACCCTGTCTTAAACCTCTCTTCATATCAAACTGAGCAGTTGGTGAACCATTCACCAAAATAGACAGCGGCACTGAGTGAATGCACCCCTTCATCCAATTTCTCTATTTGTCGCCAAAAGCCCATTCTTCCCATAACATAGTCAAGAAAATCCCACTGTACACAGTCATATGCTTTGGCAAAATCTAGCTGCATAACACATGCTCTTTGTTTCTCTTTCTTTACCCAATCAACTATTTCATTAGCAATCAACACACTGTCGAAAATCTGTCACCGTCTTATAAAAGCAGATTGTGACTGTCCAATAACTTCTGGCATTACCTGTCTCAGCCTGTTAGCCAGAATCTTGGCTACTATCTTGTATAAACATCTTACTAGACATATTGGCCGAAAATCATACACCACAGTAGGGGACTGCGTTTTCGGAATCAATGCAATAAATGATGCCTTGACACATCTAGGCATTACACTTGTCTTCCAAAAATCAAAAACAAAGTTTAAAATATCATCTTTCAGAATTTCCCCTTTTCTTTTGATGAATCCCATGTTGAAACCATCTTGTCAAGGCGCCTTCGAACTTCCATGGTCTTGTACTGCCGACAACACCTCTTCCTCAGTTACTTCACTCTCCAAAAACAGACACTCGATGAAGATAACATGTTAAAATTACAACCTGGCATTGTAATTTGCATATCTTTTGGGCAATCACTAAAATGAGTAGAGAAGTGATCGAACACTACCTTCCGAAGCTCCTGCATGTCGAAAACCAACCAGCCATTATGTAACAATTTCTCCACATTATTTTGCCTATTTCTTATTTTTGCAGTTGCATGAAAGAACTTAGTATTTTTGTCCCTGCACTGAAACCACGTCAACCTCAACTTCTGTTTCCATTGAATCTCCTCCATTCTAAATAGCCGCCACAATTTAGTAGTGAAAAGGATCTTGCTGTCTTTATCAGCATCTGTCACCACCCCTTGAATCCATTTTGCATCAATCTCCCCCAATTCTTTCTCTACAGTTTGAATTTTGTCCTCCACAGTTACCCTCTTGTTACTTTGCCAGTCTTTGATGACTCTCTTCAAATTTCTGAATTTTGCCCATGCACTACCATTTTTCTCCTTATCCAGGCATCCGTAACAACTTTGTCAAAACCCTCTTGCAAGAACAAATTATCATAAAAGCGAAACGGTATAGGACCCCAATCAGCGCTTTATGACATTAAACAAATTGCATTATGATCCGATAAATAATTAGGCAGTCTTAATAAAGAAATGTCCGAAAAATGGTGCAACAAATCTGGAGTAAACAGAAATCTATCCAATTTGCTCCAAAACATTAACTCTCTAGCGAAACAACAAGTGAAATTTCCTCCTCTCATAAGGACCTCAATCAACCCTACTTGAGCCACAAAGCTTTGAAAGTCAGCCATCGCTCTCATATTACAATGCCTGCCAGTGTGTTCATCAATGTGAAGAATTGCGTTAAAATCACCCCCAATAACCATGGTCCTGAAAAAAAAGCCTATCATGCTACTCAGTTCCCCCCATAACTCCCTCTTGCCCTCATCATTATTAGACGCATAGATGTTGACTATAGCGACCTTTGTGTTTGTTTGGATAAAAGTCCCAATCAAAATCATGAATCTGAATCTTTTTATCTTCTCGGACACCACAAAGCTGTTTCCCACAATGTTATCAATCTACCCGAAGCAACTTCTGAACCCACTGATTCTATCGATCCATTTCCGTTATACCAAATCTGTCTCAAGATACTTTGTTCCACCTTCTCCAACTTGGTCTCCTGCAAAAGAAGAATCCATAACTTATTTTTATTGGACAATCGCCTCACCATTCTCACCTTCTCTTTTTTGCCCATCCCCCTAACATTAAAAGAAATGACCTTCATAAAAACAAATTATCACCAGTGTAAAAATCTATTTCCACTTAGACAACTCTCCGAACTTGGACTACCTTTGCATCCCTCTCTTCCAATGTTGCTAACCTTCTTTCTATCTCAATGTTATTTCCATTGCTTTCTGGACATATTTTCTTCCCTTGTATCCATGTTAACTGTCCTTCATCTGGTGAAACGCAACCATGTGGAGCAGCTAGTAAACCCGATTCCTAATCTCGAAATCCTCTAGTTGTCCGAACTCATTATCAAAAAGGCCCCTAGAACGTGTTCTCGGGTAGTTATTGGTCACTAAATTCAAGATCAAAGGCTACATTGTTTCCTAGGCCTACCACGTTTCTTAGGAGTGATTAACACCACATTTTGTTCATTCTCTCCACTAGCTGCATCAAAAACAACATCTACGATCTTCCAAATGAGACTGTTCTTCTCGATGAGTAATCTCCTCTGTTTGCTTTAAATTGAGTTCTTTGTTCCCTGCTTCACTACTACCATCCTGTACCATCCCTCTAACATCTGTTATCGCATTTCTATCTCCCTGAGATGGAGAAGAATCGGTAGAAACTATTGCATCGGGTACACTGTTCCTCACTACCGTATCTGAATAACCGCTGTTACTACTGTCATTGGTCTCCCAATATTGTTTGAAATTATTCGGATACTTTAACGAAGAAGTAAAATCTCCCAAAATCTGTAGAAGATTTGTTTGACCATTGATAACACAAGAACACACACTATTAAAAGAGAAAGGTTTTGAGCAAGAGATCAAGATCCTAGCTACATCGAATCTTTCTCTCGATAAAGTCTTTTCATCAACCGCAATAAACGTCCCCCAATGTTCTGCAAGTAATCTAAAAAAATCTAGATTCCAATAAATTAGCGATACCCTCTCTAACCTGATCCATAAAAAATCATCATGTGCTACATCATGTTGTAGCCATGGATGAATCTCTTTGAACCAGTCGCCTCTCCACCTGTCTTTTTCTTCTAAAAACCTTGTTTGGTCCTCCACATTATCAAAAGAGATAAGCACTCTCTTATGATCGATGATAGCCACCCTACATCCAAGATAACCTTGACTCCCAAAAAAATCCTCAAGGATTTTCGTATTAGTCAATTCATGCAACACACAAACAACTGATGTTTTTAACCATTCATCGAATTTTACTACTTCTCCACTTCAATAGAGAAAGTAGATGTTTTTAAATTACTTACCACTTCAGCCGTGAGAATTGGTTGTAGGCAGCTGCTTTCTGCACCTGTTCAACATTCCGAGCTTGCTTAAAAACAACCGATTCTAATCGTGAAGTAGGAATGGTATCCGCCGTGTCTCTCCTGCCAACATTGTGCCTTGTACTTAACTGATCAACAACAGCAGGCTGTGATGAAGAATGACCTGGTTCAGAACTATTATTAATACTCACAAACACCTTATCACCTCTATTGTTTACAATACGATCATGACCTGTAGATCCGAACTACACAAAATCTTCATTAATAAGACCTCTTAATCGGACATGTATCGCCTGATCCGAAGCAGCGTGTCTAGGAGTATTTTTTTCAATTAATTTTGATTTTTTCAATTTTGACCTTGTCAACTTTGACTTTGTCAATTTTGACTCCTTTTTTTTTAGTTTTTTTCAATTTTTTTAGTCTTTTTCTTTCACCATATACTACCCGATTGAAGTGTAAAAAATATTGGGTCATGGAATTAGGGGAGTTTTTAGAAATCCGGGGATTAAAGGAAAATCACACTTTTTGAGGATCCAGACAAAATTAAGTGTCTATAAACAGGGATTCACTTACACTAGTGTAAAATTAAATTAGTTTTAAATATTTTTGTCGCAACCTAAAAAATAACAAGTCTCATCGCGAGACATTTACCCGTTAAGTGTGACATTGGTGTAAACAGAGAAAAAGACGACTTAATTCCTCTTGAAATAAAATGAGGGTTTGCAAACAACCTAGAAAAAGAAATGGAGTCGCCACCAATCTTTTTTGGCTATGTGTGATCGACCACCTATTAAAACCGATTTTGTAGAATATTTTAAAATTAATTAAAACATTTTAAAACAATTTCAAAGTCTGTATTTTTAAACCAGAGAAATCAAAGAAGCAGGTTCGGGAGTCGATTACGTGCGAGGAAGGATTAGCACCCCCACAACGCCCGTATAAAACGGTATCTTATTAATCGTGTGTTATCTTAAGTCTAGGTAAAAGTTGGTTTTAGATTTGGCATTTCAAAATAATTCCCAATTTAAAGAAAAACAATTCCATTTTTAATTGAAAATGATCTGGAATTCATTAATTCAAAATTTTTCCTATATTCCCCGACAAACTCGGCAAAATATAGAAATTTTTATTTATTTGAAAAATCTCCGAACCATTTCTATTTTTGAAAGAAAGATATTCCTTTATTAATGATAATTGATGATATCCTCCCTAGCAAACCCGGCAGAGAACTCATGAATTATTTTAACTCGGGAATATCTTTATTTTTATTGAAAATCATTATCTTTTTTAAAAACATTTTGAAAAGATGAATATCAACATGTATGACATGGTAAAAGATGGCATAGCAAAATCTAGATGACATAGTATAATCTAAATAACATGGCAACATCTAAATGACATAGTATATTCTAAATGACATGATATAATCTAAATGTCATGGCAAAATCTAAGTGACATGGTATATTCTAAATGACATGACATAATTTAATAACATGACACGATAAAAAAAAAAAAACCTTATAATAAAATATACATGAAAAAAAAAGTAATGCATGAACATAATAAATCCTAAATGATATGACAAAATAAATAATGATTAAGCAAGGAACATAGAATAACATAAAATATCATAACCATATAACAATCAATATAACATCATGAAATCTAAATCAAAGCAATAATATCACCATAGAATATTCATAGCAAAAAAATCATAGAATATAGAATATGCATGAACATGGAAAATGCAATGCATGAGAGTGTATTTTTTCCTTTAAACAAGGACATCCGTATACCTAAAAAGATATCCGACTACCTTAGAAAAATAATCAAATCAGATTTTTTCTAAATATAAAAAAAATACTTTGTGATTGGATTGAAAACAAATTTGAAAATTTTGGATGAAAATGGCATTATGGCCGAAACCCCCCTTTAAAAAAGCTATATTTTCCTAATTTTGAAAACCCGGGTTGACCACCCTTGACCCGACCTTTGTAAAATCAAATTTTAGGATTAAAATGACTTAGAAATCAACCTAGGATAGTAGCTATTGTTCTAAATCAGCCCCTTCTTAATGCCTTAACCAAAACAGAAAATTATTTTCTTCTTGAAAACAAATCTGACTTTTCTGACCAGTTTTAAAACGTGATTTTTTTTTACCTATTTTAAAAATTTCGACAAAATCTGAAAACATTATGGAAGACTTAGAACATGTCAACCTCTATGGGAAAAAATCAGCTTTATTTTTAGACTAAGGATGACCTACCAGAAAATTCATGAAAGACAGAACACTGGGTGAAAAACTGTTTAGCCAAAAAACATTTTTAAACCTTTGATAAAAATCAGAATAAAAATATTAGAGACTCCTCTAACATCCTATAATCAGTGGTAAAAATTTCTAAAAATTTGGACAAGGATTGCCTAATGAAATAAAATCACAAAGGTAGAAAATCCAACTTGACAACATCTTAATTTTCCACGAGTATGCTCATGAGAACTTGGCTTTGAGCCATTGAATGGCTTAAGTCAAAAATCAAGTGGGATGATATGAAATGCATGAACAAACAGCAAGTTAAATGCATGAAATGCATGACCTAATGCCTAAATGACATAGAAATATGCATGGCATAAAAGATGACCTAATGCCTAACATGAAATGTGTATGGAAATAAATGTAACCCTAGACCTGATATGTATGAAATATGCATGGAAATAAATATGACCTAGACCTAGTGGACGTGAAACCATGCATGGAAATACAGAATGACCTAAACCTACTAAGCATGAAAATATGCATGACATACAAAGATGACCCTAATGCCTAAAATGTCATGAGAATATGCATGACAATATAACATGATCTAATGCCTAATATGACATATAAACATGCATGGCTAACATGAACATATAATGACCAAATGAACATAATAATAATGCAAGGACATGGAAAAACAAATACACAATCACATGGCATAATGATGCAAAGCATGAATGAAAGCATGATATCCAAACAACCATGATAAAAATGCAAATGTACAAGGCAAAAACAAGATGGAAACCGAATGGACATTAAAAATATGTGAGATCCTAGCAAGACAATAACACAAACATATGGCATGGCAAGTATGCAAGACATAAATGAAAGCATGATAGATGAATAATCATGATGAGAATGCAAAGATATAGCTAGGCAAATGCACAAACACATGGTATGGCAATAATACAAAGCATGAACAATTTGATGTAGTAAAAATCAGAAAATTAAAGTTAGTAAATAAAGCAAGTAGACATGAAAATAAATGATAAAAACAGAAAAATAAGAACAAGTAAGTAAATAGAGTGGAAATAAGCTCCATATCTTGATTATTATAGAAAGCTAAAACATCAAAACAAGCTAATCTACCACAACCAACATAGAAAATAAATCAAACACAAGGCAATCATACTAAAGGGACCATTCGGCTACTTTGAAAAAGTGTAGTAAAAAAATTTGTTTTTGATTTTTTATGAAAACACAAGATAGGAGCCTTGAAAAGCTATATTCCAAGCTTCATTCTCTTCTAAATTTTTCTTTGCTTTTCTACCACTTAACTATTGCTCCAACATGAAAATACTCAGCCCAAAAGAATGAAAACCTCCTCCTTATAAAGGCAACTGAATGGTCTCTTGGTGTTGACATAATGTTGTCATTGTTTTCCTAGCTAGCAAGATCCAAAGGCCACTAATCAAAGATGTTAACAATGTGAATTTACAATCATAAGATGAAGTGACCAGCTCCTAACAATAAAATCTGGCCTAAAATATGTAACCATAATGTTGACATCTTTTCTCTTCATTTATTTGGACACTTGGCAAGATCACAAAGGCTCAATCGAATAAAGATACCATCTTGCTATCCAATTTTGGCCTTTGGATGAAAGAAATCAGCCAACTTTCCTCTCCTACATGGGCTGGCCGAATGGCCCTTAATATTCCAGTAACTTCTCTTTTTTTTTTAAATTGCAAAAATGGCCCTCTTCGATTTCTTCGGTAAAATTGCTCTTTAGCCCCCCAAACTTGATTAAATTGCAAACGAACCCCAAATTTGGATTTTATTTTTCCAATACCTCCTAAATAATATAAAATTGAGTTCTGAAAGTTTTCATAATTTTTCGAGCCCGTTTCCTATTTTTCTCGGATTTATCTTCTGGAATTTCGGTTTGATGCCTCCCAAATTTAGCCTTTTTCAATTGACCTCCGATTCTGGATTTTTCTTTGCCAATCTCTTCCAAATAATATAAAATTGAGATCTGGAAGTTTTCATAATTTTCTGAGCTCATTTGCTATTTTTCTCAGATTTATCTTCTAGAATTTCAGCTTAGTGCACCCGAACTTTGCCATTTTTCAAATGAGCTCTGATTTCGGATTTTTCTTCGCCGATCTCTTCCAAATGACATAAAACTCAGATCTGGAGGTTTTCATAATTTTCCGAGCTCATTTCCTATTTTTCTCGAATTTTCCAAGATTGCCCTTTAACCCCCGAAACCTTGGTTTTACTCAAAACAGGTCTGATTTCTAGATTTTCTTTTTCCATTCCTTTGTTATATATTGAATTGGAGTTGGTCCGAGAACGCCCAACTTTTACGATCAAATTCCGCTCCGATTTGATTTTTCCTTTTTCCAATATCTGGAATTTTCTCATTTTTTCGTTTTTCCTCCGACCGGCTCTTTTCTCGGAATTACTTCAAACTGAGCCTTGGGCTATTTTTGTTTACTCACTCTTCATCAATTAGGGGCTTTAATTTTACCGAATCGGTCCATTTCTGCAATTTTCCCCAATTTCGCAAAATTCACCAAAAACCTTAATATTCGGTTTTCCTTCCAAATTGACTCTTCCTTTGGTTCTGCTTCCAATTGGCCTTCTCAATACCCATAGTCATTGATTATATTCCATTCGGAACCTCCAATTTCAACCAATTTGATCGTTTAAGCACTTTTTTCCAAGTTTAACGAATTAGGGTTTTTTCCACTGAATCTCCATAACCCATCTTCCGGACTCTATATCTCTCATTATAGACCTCGAATTATCAAAATTCTTTCACCATTGTTCAATTAAACTTTGAATCTTGATTTTGAATGAGGGTTGACTTTTTTAGTGGTTGACTTTTTAGGGTTGACTTTTTCTGAGGTTGACTTTTTCTGGATTGACTTTTCATGCTTGACCTCTTAAACAAAGTTTTGGAATACCACTTACAGGATGAGAAGGGACTTTCTGCATTCTAAAACATCATCAGGAAGAAATTACCTGATTTAAGGGTCCGGACAAAATTAGGTGTCTACAATTTTCATAATTTTTTATACGATTTATATATATATATATATATATTCAACTAATTGATTTGTAATCCTTTTGCAAAAAAGTTTAACCTATCTAACAAAAAATCTTCGAGTTTAAGGTTTCATTGGGTATATACTTTTGTTGTTTGCTTTTTTGTTTTTTTTATTCATTGGAACATATTTAATATATTTACTATGTTAAAATTGAAATTTTTTTTATATACATTTAAAGTGTGTTTTAAATAAAATTACTTTTAATCCCGTCAAAAAAAATATTTTTTTAATTGATTTGTGATGCTTTTACATAAAAGTTTAGCCTACTTAACTAAAAATGCTTATGTACCCAAAAAAAAAAAAAAAACAACTAAAAATGCTTAAATTTGATCTTTCATTAGGTAGATACTTTTGTTGTTTGTTTGCTATTTGTTATTTTGCAATGCGGGGTCGATCTTTTTGGATTTGTATTTTTATATTTATTAATATTTTGAAGTTAGTATATATATATATATATATGCTGAAAATTACAGAATCCAATAATCATCATTTATATCAGTTCCAATATAAAAATAATAACTAATCAATTTTGAAATAATTTAAAATTTTACCCAAATATACTTGTTCGAAACCATCAGAAATGATAATATATATATATATATATAGCCAACAGTCATGTGATCTGTTGGTAGAATGTTTGATTCTTAATTCTAGTAATAGGGATCAAACCCTAACAATCTCAAATATCTAAAAGAAAGATAATATATATATATATATATAATTATCCAAACAAAAAAGATAATGAATATATATTAGATAATGGCACACTCACTATGTGGGTGGATGAGAAAAAAATAGTAAAAATTATGTTAAAAATAAATTGATTAATGGGTAGTTTATATGTATATAGGTAGTTTTTTTTTTTTTTTTTTTTTTTTTTTTTTTTTGAAGAAGTTGGTAGTTTAAAAAAAAAAATTGGTAAATATTTTCAAAATAAAAATTATACAAAAAAAATATAAAATACATCAATATGCTTTATTTTATTATTTGATATAATAATTAATTTGGTCTTTTTATAATTTCACTAACTGAGTTGGTGTCACTTGACTCGTGACACCAACTCAGTTATTCATTTTATAATAGTATATATATATATATATATATTCTTGGACTACCCAAATATCAATTGATCATCCAAAGATAAAAAGAATATTTTCTTTCAAAAATCATTAAAAATTTAATGTCAAAATATGATTTCCAAAAGAAGATGCACTAAATAAAGAAAAACACTAAAACATACCCAAAAAAGAAATTAGCCAAAGGATTTTATATTCAAAAAAAAAAAATTAATGACAAAGAATAAAAGATAAAAAAAAAAAAAAAAAGAAAAATTGTAATCAAAGAAAAGAATAATAGAAATGAATTTAGTAAGACTTATAAGCATATACCCTTGAAATGGTCTAATAGCATCTATTGATTTAAAGTCTAAAACATCATATGATCCACAAATTTGAGTTTCCACTTTACCTTTGTGTCTTATACTTAGTTTGGACCTAAATTAATTAAAAAAAAAAAACTTAACTAACACCAAAAGAAAGGAAATAAAACCAACAAAGAATTAAATCGATAGACATGGATAAAATCGAAAATTTAAACTCGTTTCTCTTATTAAAGAAGAAATAAATAAATAAACATTATATGCCAAAGTAGGGTATATTTATTTGTAATTTGGTTATTATTTCAATTAATTTAGTTCATTTTTTGTTCATTATTTATGCTTATGTGTCTTTTGCTATTTTTCCTTAAACATGTGGGATCAATTAAGTTTGGACTAAAAAATGGAAAGTAATTCTCTCTTAATCCATATCTTATCCTTCCCATCTTAGAATTTGAACTCAAGACCTCTAAGATATATCTAAGGTCTAAATAGTGAATATCATCCTCTTGGAGGCTTTTTTAAAATTATTACTAGAACTAAGCCCCTGGGTTTCTTTAAATCTTTTTATAAATTTTTTGATTAATAATAAAATTTAAATTAAATTTTATTAAATAATAATTATTTATTTAATTTTTTAAAATTTAAAAATATTAATATTAATATAATTATATTTTGTTAATTATGAAAATTAAATTTATGATAATTGTTTATTTATAAATTACGTAATACAAATACATTTTCAATTATTATTTATATGTATTTTTTAAACATATTTACATCTTATTGTATAGTGTATATTTTTATTTATGGGAGGTAAAGAATAAAAAATAAAACTGTTATTTGTATTTTATTCTCTCGTTGGGTCGATCTCACATAGGTTAGAACAAGTTCTTTTTTTTTTTTCTTCTTCTTTTGTTAAATTAATAAACTACTAACTCATTTTTAAATTTTATTTTGCATATTTAATTATTCAATTAATAAATAAAAAATAACTAAAATAAAATTATGGTTTATATTTAATTTTCTCGTTTGATCAGTTTTCTCACTCTAGTTAACAGCAAATTTTTTTTTCTTTTTAAACTTTGTTTCTGAGCGAGTCGAATATGGATCCTAAATCAACCCGCGTATAAATGTTCGGACCAACCCTTTTAAATACATTATTTTTAACAATAAAATAAAAATAAATAATAAAATAAATTAATATAAACTAAAAAAACCTTAAAACTAAAATAAATAAAACTTAAAAAAAAAAACACTTGCCACGTTTCAAGCTCTTGTCACGTGTCAAGCAAAGGAGCTTGACACGTGTCAAGCATTTACCTTATTAGGGGATTTTTTTTTTTTTTTTAATTTTCTCACACTAGTTAGCAGCAATTTTTTGTTTCTTTTTTTTTTTATTTTTTTTCCTCGAGCGGATCGGGTACGGATCCTAAATCGATCCGTGAGTCAACGTACGAACCGGTCCCTTTAAATACATCATTTAAAAATAAAATAAAAATAATTAATAAAAACTAAAAAAAAACTAAAACTAAAAATAAATAAAAAACTTAAAAAAAAAAAAAAAAAGCTGCCATGTGTCAAGCAAAAGAGTTTGACATGTGTCAAGCATTGACCCGGATTTTTTTAATGGAGTAATATAGATAAAGATTTTGGTATGGGAGGCATTTTGGTTGATACTAATGAGATAAATGTTTTTAATTGTGATAAACAATTTTTTTTTATAATTTCAATAATAAAAACTTAAGACTCCAATATAGAGTTTAAAAATTCAAATCTTTTGGAATGCGAGCAGTGGACATATTGGATGGGGAAAAAGGTTATGTTGTGTAGCTTAATGTCTAATCTCCATGTGTATTGTAAACACCTAATTTTGTTTGGGCCTCCTAAATAAGGTAAGTTATCCTTTCAACTTCCCGGAATGCAAAGAATCTTCACTCATTCCACAGACGGATCTCCACAACTTTGACTCGAAGGTCAAAACAAAAATGTCAACCCGAGAAAAAGTCAACTTCAAAAAAGTCAACCCCAAAAAGTCAACTATAAAAAAAGTCAACTCTCAGTCAAAATCAAGATTCAAAGTTGAATTGAACAATGGTGAAAGAATTTTAATAATCGGAGATCTACAATTGAAGATAGAGAGGTTGAAAGACAACATGCAAAATTCACTGAAGGAGAAAAGCAGGTTATTTCCAAATTTGGGAAAAAGTACGTAAGATCAAATTGAATGAAATTGAAACATCAAATTGAAAGATGATCAATAAAAAAGGATATCTCAAGGTTCAATTTCACCAAGAGGAATCAATCAAAAGAAGAAATGGACAAAACTGGAAATTGGCATTTTTGAAAAAATGGGAAATTTTGCAAATTTGGGGAAAAGTGCGTAAACGATCAAATTGGACAAAATTGGAGGTTCCAAATGGAATAGAATCAATAAATATGGATATTGGAAGGTCCAATATTGAAGTGGAGTTGAAGGAAGAATTGATTTGAAGAGAAAAAGGAAAATAAAGATTTAATAAATAAATTGAAAATTGAAATTTTGGGAAAAACTACAGAGATGGTCCAATTCAGAAAAATTGAAGTCCCCAGTTGATGAATAATAAATAAATAAAAATATCCCAAGTCTCAATTTGAAGTGGATCCAAAGGAAAAGCCGATTGGAGGAGAAAAGGGAAAGTCGAGAAAATTCCCAATTTTGACGAAAAAGGGAAAAACTAAATCGGAGAGAAATTCGGATGTAAAAATTTGGCAAAATTGGTCCAACTCCAATTCAATATATGACAAATGCAATGGAAAAGGAAAATCTGGAAAATTGGCATGTTTCAAGTAAAACCGAGGTTTCAAGGGCTAAAGGGTAATTTTAGAAAATCTGAGAAAAATAGAATCTGAGCTCGAAAAATTGCGAAACTTTCCAATACTGAGTTTTAGAATGGAAATAAGGAAATGAGAATAAGAAAACCAGAAATTGGGGCTAAACGCAAATATGCTAAATTCGAGAGACTAATCCGCAATTTTAAAGAAAAATCTGAAAAAATAGAAAACGAGCTCGAAAAATTATGAAAAAATGAGTTTTATATTGGATAGGATGGATTGGAGAAGAAAAATCCAAAATCGGAGCTCAAATGAAAATAGACAAAGTTTGAGGACAATAAACCGAAATTTTAGAGAAAAATTCGGGAAAAATGCAAAACGATCTCGAAAAGTTATGAAAACCTTCAGAACTGAGTTTTATATTGGATGAGATGGATTAAAAAAGACAAAATCCAAATTGGGGTCCATTTGCAAGTAAATTAAGTTTGGAGGCCAAAATGCAATTTTACCAAAAAAATCGAAAAGAACCATCTTGCAAATAAAAAAAATGAGGAATGGCCTAGAATTTTCTAGGCCATTTTTGGCCATCTCATGGATGGAAAATGGAGGTTTGATCATCTTAAATCAAATGGCCAAGATTGAGTTGCAAGATGACATTTTTAAGAAAGGACAAGATTCTCTACTACTTGCCTACATGGCATTTTTGGCCAATGGGAGGGCTTTAAATTGCAAAGCCATGTGGAGGCCATGTGAAGAGAATGTGAAGGCTATGTGATGATGCCAAATGAATTAAAAATGCCACCTAGGAATATATTTTGATAGTAAGCCATATGATCATGACAAGTGGCTTAGATATTTTGTAGAAATAGGAGACAAGAATAATCCAGGTGGCATTATTGGTCAATGAGAGGTTATAAAACCTTAATTTAAGGAAAGCATCATGCAAAAAAGAGACAAGAACCCTTAATTTAAGGAAAGCATCATGCAAAGAGGGAACAAGAATTAGCCATGTGGAAAAGATGTCGGGAGAGAATGCAAAGCATGACTAAGGCAAAAAGATGAGCACTCTCATACTACATAGGGGGATTCGGCTAGCTCTAAGGGGGAGGGTTTTCTTCATTTTTTAAGAGGCTATTCACTACATTCTTGAAGGAAAAAAGGAAGAGCAAAAAAAGAAACCTCTCAACGAGAAAAAGAAAAATAGAGAAAGAAGGGAGAGCTTGAGAGCTTGATTGGAGAAAGCTTTGCTAGGTAACATTCTCTTCTCTTCTTTTCATTTATTTTCTTTGATTTCATGTTCTCTTTCTCTTATTTTCCATGTGATCGGTAACTTTCTTTGTTGAATAAAATGTTTTCGAAATGACTTTCTAAAGGTTTTTCCCTTTCTTTTTATTCTTTACAAAATATCCAAGTTTGCAAAATTTTCCTACAACATTCTCTTTTGGCCGAAACATTGGTGACTCATTGTGGTTGTCTTTTGCTTGATTTCCTTGCTTGCATGTTGATTGTGGATTTCACCATTGTGGTATGATATATTTTCTCATTTGGTTTTCTTTTAAAAAAAAAGAAATAAAAGGTTTGAGAAGCTTGAGGATCTTGATTTTTATCAAGTGGTTTTGGTTAGGTGGGATTATGTCCAAGAAACCAAACATTGAGCCAACCTTTATTTTCTTTGTTGTTTTAATTTTTTTTAGCTCATGATTGATTCATTTTCATATGTTTGTTTTGTTGAAAAATCATGCATTCATACCATTTTCAACTTGATTTTTGGTTAAGACCAATCAATGGTCTCTAGCCAAAATCTCTTGTGCAAACTAGTTGAAAGAATAATAGGTTGTAAGTTGGATATTCTGACTTTAGGCAATATTTTCATCAAGCTTCTTTTGTCAAAATAAAAAGAATTTTTAACCACATTTATTAAACCTTTAGAGGAGTCTCTGGTATTTTTCTAGGATTTTTAGAATTTTTTATCAAGGGTGGAAAAATGGTTTTTGGTAAAACGATTTTGATTTACTGTTCTGTCTTTAAGGCAATTTCGGTCTAGGCATGTTTAGTCCGAATTTAAAACTGATTTTTCCTCATAAAGACCATCATGTCTCAAGTCAAAACTGCTTTTTTCAGAATTTATTGAATTTTTTATAAAGGGTAGAAAAATTGTTTTCTAAAACTGGTTTTTGGAGTCAAAATGAGTTTTTTTCCTAGACTAACAATTTTTTTTTTTTTTTTTATTTGTAAAAAAGGAGGGGCTGATTGGAGTCATTAGCTACTGTTTTATGTTGTTTTCTATGTTATTTCAAGGATAAAAATTGATTTTACAAAGATCGAGTCATAGGTAGTTAATCCGGGTTTTAAAAAAATAGGAAACTAGAGCTTTTTAGAGGCCATTCGGCCACAGGTGTTTTTCCTACCCAAAAATCGCATTTTTCTTAATCCGAGCCCAAATTCATTCGGTTTAAAAATCCAATTTAAGTTTCTTTCAAAGGTAGTTGGACACTTTTTTAAGTATACGGATATCCTTACTTCAAGGGAGAAATACATCTTCATGCATTGCATATTTTAAAATGTTTTTATTTAATTTGGCATAAAAACATGCATTTTGGTTTCCTAAACATTTGGTGAGAATTAGTTCCTAATCTTTGCCGGGTTTGCCGGGGAGGTTAGGAAATTATTCAACGCACATGGTTATAAAATCGCAAGGCATGAATTTTGTTTTACCCGAAATTACGTGAATGTCATATGAAAGAATTATTTTCCAAGCTTTGCCGAGTTTGCCGTGGAGTACGATAATATTTTCCGACATATGCCATTTATGTGATTCTTCATATGAAAAATTCATTTCAAAAAAATGATGTGTGCATATTCTATGATCATGCATATTCCATGGTGAGATCATTTATTGATTAATGTCTTCATTTGTCATTTTGACCATGATAATTATATGTTTATGAATATTTCCATGATGATGTCATTTTATGATCTAATATCCATGTTGCCATCTTGATCATGATGTGTTGATGAATGTGAATATTCTATGATAATGTCATCTTGTGATTGTTGCCTATATGATCTCTTTGTATGCCATGTCATGATTTATTTTGCTATGCCATAATAAGATTTTGTCATGTCAAGCATGGCATGTCATTAATTCATATGCCATGTCATAATAGGATTCTACATGTCAAGCATTCCATGTCATTCATCCTTTTGGCCATGTCATTTAGATTTTGCCATGCCATGTCATTCATTCTTTTGGCCATGTCATTTAGATTTTGCCATGTCATGTATGCCATGTCCTTAATTCTTTTGCCATGTCATAATAAAATATTTGCCATGCCATGATAAATATGCATGTTGTTTAATTTTTACCTTAGTAATATTGGTTTGCATATTCATGACCATTTTTTTTATGATTTAAAATGCATGAAAAATAATTAATGGTTTTTTATACAACAAAATTATTCCCGAGTTAAAATAATTCATGAGTTCTCTGCTGGGTCTGCTGGGGAGGATATCATCAATTATCATTAACGACGAAATATCTTTTTTTCAAAAACGAGGGTGATTCGGAGAATTTTAAAATAAAGAAAAATTCCATGTTTTGAAGAGTTTGTCGGGAAATATGAAAAATTTTATGTCAACAAATTCCGGATCATTCTCAAATAATATAATTGTTCTTTTAAGGGAATCACTTTTAAATATCAAATATGAAACCAACTTTTACCGAGACTCAAGATAACACTATTGGTGCCCTGCAAGCCAATCTAGTTGGGCTTGTAAGACACTATTTATATGTTCATGTATTGCACAATATAGTTTACTAATTATAATTGAGGTATTTCTTTATCCATAAGTATTGTTATAATTGTTATAAATAACTTGTGAAGATAAAGCCCATGAGACACAATGGCATTGCAAAGGAATTGTAAGGAGTTAAAATTATGAGGATCCTTATGCATCAATACCATGTTTCTAAAATTGTTTATGGTCATTGTATTGTCAAGACAGGGCATTGGCAATGCTCAAAGACTGGCATATGTTAAGCCTTCATGCAGTTGATGCATGCAACCTGTCTCATAGGTTGAAAATATAGAGATACTTGGGGATAACATATGGGTGCTTTTTAGTTGAACAAGTTCACTGAACATAACCCGCTATGAGAGTTCCATTTGGTATTTCACTCAAGTGTCTATGAAAAATACTCTCATGTGTCAATAGTGTAAGTAATCCTTTGACTTGTGACACCAGGTCATCTTGTATGTGAACTGTCATACTTAGATTTCATCACATACGGGTCCCAATCATGAGGATGCTTATAGAAAAGTGTTATTGGGTATGACATGAAGCATACGAAGATGAATGAGTGGTCCAGAGAGGATTCATCAAGCCAAGTGATATGAAGAGACATATCTCACATGTATCTGGATTATATTAACTTATGGAAGTCCTTGACAAGGCAATACTTAAGAAGTTAATATTAAAGCTGTAGATCTAATATGGAATGGGATTAAGAGTAGACACTATACCATGTTCTTTCCTATCCTGGGATATTTGATGAAGGGATCGAATTAGACAGACATATTGTACACGAAAGGCTTGTTGAAGCTTGATGACTCTCTTGGCATTTAGGTGGTCATGATGCATTGCTAGATACGCTCATGATCTATAAATATAAATAGGAAATTCTTAATTGAATTTATTTTATTTATTGCCAACATGTTAAGGGCCTAATGGGTCACACACAAAAGGCGATTAATAAAATTAAAATGAGATTGGGCCAGACTAAATATTCATTAAGTGTTGTGGGCTTAGTGTGAATATTTAATAATATGTATAAGGGATTTAGTGCAGTTAGTCCAATAGTTGGCATAGACTAAACCTAGTTTTATATATATATGCCTCTTATGTTGTTGCCGCCTCCCTATGCAAGGAAACCCTGGAATCAGCGCCTCTCACACTCCCAAGTGAGGTTCGTCCGAATAGCAAAAGCAAGAGGAGAATTCGATTCTTCTTGTTACTTTTGGCTAACCAAGGTAGAGGAGGAAGGTTTCTCACAACCTAGACTACTAGCATCATCTTGGCAAAACATAATCTGAACCTTGTGAAGGTTTTCGAATCACTTGTGCGGATTACTGTTAGAAGTCGGACAATTGGACGGCTTTGGCTTGCGACAAGCGAGCTTTGTGTACAAGAACAAGAACATTAAGAATCTGTCTTGAGGTTTCGGCAATCTCCATTACAGAGGTATGAGATTTTGATTGTTATTTGTTCTTGACAGGATGATCGTTTTGAATTCATTGGCAGATCCATAGAGGGATTCGATTTTCTCTTTATTTTGTTTTATTCTACTGCGTTGTATGTTTAACTTGTTGATTAAATTATACATTATCTCTATTTGAGCATTAGCCGAATCCCAACAGTGGTATCAGAGCCTCGCTTTTGTTATTCCTATACGATCTATGTTTTGATTGTTACCTTTAACAAAATTGTTTTGTTCTTTGAGTTGTTTTGATCCAAATGTCACTAACCGAAATTGTGAGAATTTGCACTTGTAGTGTTTCGTGAAGGCAGTAGGTAATCATGGTGAATTCTTGTTGATCAATTGCTTTAAAATTGTTTTAAACTGATTAATGCAACTGGCGAAAGTTTGGCAGCAATTGCGAACTATTTTTGCCTGCTTTGCGCAAATTTGGTGATTTGAGTCAGAAAAACTTGTAGATTTTTCTTGGATGTTTTTAATGCATGGTTTGATGATTTTTAGGATTTAAAATTGCTTAGAATTGTTTTTGGCAAGCCTGAAAAATCATAAAACTGATTTGGCATTGAAAAGTTGAAAGTTGTGAAAAGCGGATAGACAGCCTGTAGGGAGAAAATGAGGCGGCGGCTACACCCGATAGCCACAGCCTGCGTCTTCCCTTGCTAGGGTTTTCACTTCTATCAGATTTTCATAGCTTATGGATTTTAGCAATATTGAGTTACTAATGTTGTAGTGTCTTAGTTGAACTACAACACAAAAATTAGTAACCATGGTAATATTGTTAAATTAATTAAATACCAAAATAAGAATTTACTTAAATATTTAAATAAATTGTTTAATTGGATGATAATTTAATTAAAGGAAAAAATCCTAATTGGATTAGGATTTATTCTAATGAGATTGGAATAAATGTTTATTATTTTCTTTGAATTAAATTATGGATCAAATATAATCATTGAATGGTAACTAGAGATTAAAGCATGATTTATATGTTCATAAATTGTTTGTTAATGTATGGGATGATTATGGACTTAGATCCAATATGATTTATGGTTTTTATTGATTAAATAGGGGCGTACCCTGTCTAATCTCTTATTTTCTAGAGTTGTAAAAATTCTTTCCTCACCTAAATCCCCTCAAATGTAACTTGAGTTTCTTTATTGCAAATGTAATTAGTTACATCAAAGTGTAAAATTAGGATTAGCTAGGAATAAATTTTGTAACTTGAAGATGGAGAAGATAGGTGCCATGAAGATAAGGAGATTACAAGCAAGCTTTGAAGACTATGTATGTAATCACCTAGGAATTTGACCAACTAATTTCCTTTGATGGCTCAAGGAAATTAGATTAGAAAAGTCCATAATCATCCAAGTAGAAAGAGTGTTATAGATTTATTTTATGCAATATTATGAATGCTATGAATGCCTGATATGATGAGACTTAAAAAGAAAAGGAAATCCCTCTTTACAATATTGAGTCACATGTTTAGCATGATAAAGTTGCCTTCCATCATCATAACAAGATAACCAGTTCTTCCAGTATGAGGCTTGTTGAGTCACTCAAGGTCAATTATGAAGTTGGGTCTTACTCAACTAATGCCATGTTGTTCGAATGCGCAAAACTTGACTGCATGGTGTTAAAGGCAAAGTTAGGCGAAGTACATATGATGTGCTTAGACAAAGAGTTGTCACCTAACTGATCTGGGAGTTGCATAGAGATGCAATTGATAAGCTATGTTATCTACCCAACTAGGCTTGTTGTAACTTGTTGAGTCACTCAAGGTTGCAACATGTTGAAAGGGATCCCAGCCCACTAGAAATATCTTGATGAGATTTTTGAATAATAGTGAGGGCTATTATCTCAAAAAATTAGTGGGAGAACCAATAAAAGATTTAATACCTCATCTTGAATTGGTATAAATGCATGAATATAACTGATATATACTTTTTCCATATTAGGTTGTTGAAAATGGTTATTACTTTAACTGCATTGCGCGGCATAATGAAAGCCATTAGTCCAAAATGTTTGGATTGGTACAAAAGATTGAGAAGCGTTCTCAATGAAAAGAAGGTTGCTCACTTGACAAGTCAAGAAGAACTTATAGAAGTTTCTGGGTTGACTGTGTTCGTGATTGAACTGAATGTTTCTACTATTAAATCTAATTCCTGGATAGTTGATTCAGGATACGGTTCACATCTATGTAATGACATAAGGATGTTGAAAGGAAGTAGAAAGTTAAGCAAAGATGAAGTAGTTCTAAGAGTAGGCAAAGGTGCAAAAGTTGCAGCATTGGCCATTGGAACATGTATTTTATCTTTGCCGTCTGGCATGAATGGAATTGAAAGATTGTTACTTTGTTCCAGTATTGTCTAGAAACATCATTTTGATTTCGTACCTCACTGTTAATGATGGTTTCGAGATAAGAATGAAGGGAAATAGTTGCTCTATCATTCTTAAAGACATTCACTATAGATCGACAGCATTACATAATGGTTTATATGTTTTGGATCCAGAGATGCCTGTGTTCAATATAAATGTTAAGAAAGCAAGAAAGGATGATCCAAGTAAGACTTACATCTGGCACTGTAGACTTGGTCATATCAATGAGACAAGGATTTCCAAATTTCATAAACATGGTTATTTGGAACCCTTTGATTATGAATCATATGGGACTTGTGAATGTTGTCTCCTTGGTAAGATGACCAAGACTCTTTTTACAGGAAAGGGTTAAAGAGCTGGTGTTTTACTGGGCTTAATACATTTAGATGTATGTGGGCCACTAAACACAACTGCTAGAGGTAATTACTCATACTTCATAACCTTTATCGATGACCATTCAAGATATGGTTATGTGTATCTGATGAGATACAAGTCTGAAGCTTTTGAAAAGTTCAAAGAGTTCAAAGCTAAAGTAGAGAAACAGACTAGGTAACATATTCTGGCTCTTAGATCGGATCAAGGAGGAGAATATTTAACCCATGAATTCTTGTATCATTTGATAGACAATGGAATTCTGTCGCAATGGACTCGACCTGGAACTCCTCAGCATAACGGAGTGTTCGAGAGGAGAAATAGAACTTTGTTGGACATGGTTCAGTCCATGATGTCTAAGACTGCCCTTTTAATATTTAGGGATATGCCTTGGAGACTGCAGTTTACCTTCTAAATAGGGTTCCAAGCAAGTCAGTAGAAAATGTACCATATGAGATATGGAATGGCAAGAAGCTATGTTTATCTTTTCTAAAGATTTGGGGATGTACTGCTTATGTGAAACAAGTACCTTCTGATAAGCTGGGAGCTAGATCAGAAAAAATGTAAGTTTGTGGGATTTCCTAAAGAGACTATTGGATATTACTTTTACAGTCTTACTAAACAAAAAATGTTTGTGCTAAAACACACTGCTTTTCTAGAGAAATAGTTTCTACTAGAAGGATTCAATGGGAGTAAAGTAGAACTTGAAGAAGTTCAAAAACCACAACCTAACATTCCCTCTGAACTTGAGCCATCGGTCGAGGCATTAGATGCTCGGACTGATGCTCAAGAAACACAAGTGCTCCGAATGTCTAGTGAGGGTAGACATGATTTAGTGAAATATGGTTTTCTACTGAAATATGATGCGTTGCATATTGATTAACGCAAGCATCTAGGAGCTGGAACATCAGAATTGATGAAATAATCCAAAGATATGGTTTTATCTAGAATCTTGATGATCCATGTGTTTATAAGAAGGTAAATAGACTGGCGGTTGTTTTCCTAATGCTACATGCCGATGACATATTGCTTATAGGAAATGTTGTACCTTTGTTGCAAACGACTGAGGTCTGGCTATCCAAACAATTCTCCATGATGGATTTGGGAGATGCAACATTTATTCTGGGAATTAAGATCTATGGAGATAGATCGAAAAGGCTGCTTGGATTCTCCCAATCCACTTACATAGACAAGGTGCTAAAAGGTTTAGCATGGATACCTCCAAAAGAGGAAACTTGCCTATGTTACATGGCATACCTCTCTTGAAAGAGATGTGTCCTAAAACATTAGATGAAAAGACACGGGTCAATAGGATTCCATATGCTTCGGCAATTGGATCTATTGTGTATGCTATGTTGCGCATTAGACCAGATGTATCATACGCTCTGACTGTCATGAGCAGATACAGAAGGGCAATCCTGGTGATAGTCACTGGAATGCTGTGAAGAATATCCTTAAGTACTTGAGAGCATTAAGGATACTTTCTTGGTCTATGGAGGGGCTGAACTCCAAGTTAGGGGTTATACGGATGCTGACTTCTAATCTGATTAGGATGACAGTAAATCGCAGTGAAATTATATATTTACCTTGAATCTTGGTACAGTTAGATGGAAAGGTTCAAAACTAGAGATGACTGTAGATTCAACAACCAAAGCCGAGTATATCTCCTCGTTTGAGGCAACAAAGGAGGTTATTTGGATCAAGAAGTTCATTAAAGAACTTGGTTGGTTCCGAGCACTGTTGATCCAGTACCACTTTACTGTGATAACAATGGAGGCATAACGCAAGCTAAGGAACCAAGGTCTCATCGTAGATCCATACATATATTACGGCAGTTTCACCTTATTAGTGTAATCATTGAAAGAGGTGACATTAAAATGAAAAAGGATACCTATTGAGGATTTCTGTTCCAGTAGAAACATAATCGTCACATGGAAGGACATGGGCTTAAGTACATGGGCGATCGACATTAGTGTTAGTGGGAGATTGTTGGTGTAAGCCCTGCAAGCCAATCTAGTTGGGCTTGTAAGACACTATTTATATGTTCATGTATTGCACATTATAGTTTATTAAATATAATTGAGGTATTTCTTTATCCATAAGTATTGGTATAATTGTTATAAATAACTTGTGAAGATAAACCCCATGAGACACAATGGAATTGCAAAGGAATTGTAAGGAGTTACAATCATGAGGATCCTTATGCATCAATGTCGCGTTTCTAAAACTGTTCCTGGTCATTGTATTGTCAAGACAGGGTATTGACAATGCTCAAAGACTGGCATATGTTAAGCCTTCATGCACTCGATGCATGCAACCGGTCTCATAGGTTGAAAGCATAGAGATACTTGGGGATAACATATGGGTGCTTGCTAGTTGAACAAGTTTACTGAACATGACCCGCTATGAGAGTTCCATTTGGTATTTCACTCAAGTGTCTATGAAAAATACTCTCATGTGTCAATAGTGTAAGTAATCCTTTGACTTGTGACACCATGTCATCATGTATGTGAACTGCCATACTTAGTTTTCATCACGAACGGGTCCCAATCATGAGGATGCTTATAGTAGGGTGTTATTGGGTATGACATGAAGCATACGAAGATGAATGAATGGTCCAGAGAGGATTCAATACCCCAAGTGATATGAGAGGACATATCTCACATGTATTTGGCTTATATTAGCTTATGGAAGTCCTTGGCCAAGGCAATACTTAAGGAGTTAATATTAAAGCTGCAAATCTAATAAGGAATGGGATTAAGAGTAGAAATTGTACCATGCTCTTTCCTATCTGGGATACTTGATGAAGGGATCGAATTACACAGACATATTATACACGAAAGGCTTGTTGAAGCTTGATGACTCTATTGGCATTTGGGTGGTCATGATGCATTGTTAGATGCCGCTCATGATCTATAAATATAAGTAGGAAATTCTTAATTGAATTTATTATATTTATTGCCAACATGTTAAGGGCCTAATGGGACACACAAAAGGTGATTAATGAAATTAAAATGAAATTGGGCCAGATTAAATATTCATTAAGTGTTGTGGGCTTAGTGTGAATATTTAATAATATGTATAAGGGCTTTAGTGCAGTTAGTCCAATAGTTGGCATACACTAAACCTAGTTATGTATATATATATGCCTCTTATATTGTTGCCACCTCCCTATGCAAGGAAACCCTGGAATCGGTGTCTCTCACACTCCCAAGTGAGGTTCGGCTGAATAGCAAAAGCAAGAGGAGAATTCGATTCTTCTTGTTACTTTTGGCTAACCAAGGTGAAGGAGGAAGGTTTCTCACAACCTAGACTACTAGCATTGTCTTGGCAAAACATAATCTCAACCTTATGAAGGTTTTCGAATCACCTGTGTGGATTACTGTTAGAGGTCGGACAATTGGACGGTTTTGGTTTGCGACAAGCGAGCTTTGTGTACAAGAACAAGAACATTAAGAATCTGTCTTGAGGTTTCGGCAATCTCCATTACAGAGGTATGAGATTTTGATTGTAATTTGTTCTTGACAGGATGATCATTTTGAATTCATAGGCAGATCCATGGAGGGATTCGGTTTCTCTTTGTTTTGTTTTATTCCGCTGCAATGTATGTTCAACTTGTTGATTAAATTATACATTATCTCTGTTTGAGCATCAGCCGAATCCCAACAAACACATGTTTAATAAGGTACCATTTATACGGGCATTGTGGGGCTGCTAATCATTCCCCATACGTAATCGACTCCGAACCCGCACTTGTTTTCTCTGGTTCAAAGCGTAGACTTTAAAATTGGTTTTTAAAAAATATTTTAATTAATTTTAAAATGTTTTGCAAAAACCGATTTTTATAGGTGGCCAATCACTCCTAGCCAAAAAAGATTGGTGGCGACTCTATTTCTTTTTCGAGGTTGTTTTCAAATCCTCAATTTTAATTTAAGAGGAATTAAGTCGACTTTTCCTCTATTTTCCCCCCAATGTCACACTTAACGAGCCGATGTCCCGCAACAGGGGGCATTTTCGGTTCTTTCTAAGGTTGTGACAGCTCGGCAACTCCGCTGCGGACTTTAGAGAGCCAGGCCTAAAGTTAGTCGTGTGTTATTGATTGTCTCAGTTTGTCGAATTCAATTGGTATTTAATTATAATTCCCATTTTATTTTTATAAAAAAAAGAGGTTTTCCAAAAATAATAAAATATTTTTAAATATGTTCATGTACATGCATATTATCACTATTCTCTGGTTATTTAATCGTGTATATTATTATTGTTCATTTGTTATTTAACCTTGTATATTATTACTGCTCTGTGGTTGGTTAATGCGTTACACTATTCTTGATTGTTGTTTTAATAAATTGTTGGGGTATTTAGAATAAAGGTTGTAGAATAGGTGGTGAAAGGTTCGTTTGTTCCTCCTCACACACTACACGTGCATTTGCATAACATGAGCCCTATACCCGGGTTCCATCTTTTTAAGTGGAAGCAAAGTAACTAAGCCTTCGTGATTAACAATCCGCATGGGCTAGTGAAACACTTTCGGAGTACTAAAGTACCTACGTCTTCGTGATTAACAATCTGCATAGGCTAGGGAAATATGATCTATCAAATTGAACCTGTTTTTATCGGGGTGCCTTACTAGCCTTCACTGGCGATAATGATGAGCAATTTGGGCCTTTTTAGAACCTAATGCAACTTCATATAGTGAACCTAGGAGAAGCCATGACCGGATTTTCGTTAGATATTCTGAAGCTAGGAACACTTCTGACCTCTTACTATTACAAATAATCATCGTGGATCGGGCAAATGTACGTACATAGCCCGTAATAAGTTTGATATTCCACTCTAAAGGCATCGTGATGCCTAAATAAGTTTATATTGTTGGGGCAAATGTTCATTAACTTTCTTACTTTGCATTGATAATTATATCCTTTTACTTGCTTTGCTTTTTTTTTTTCCACACATCATTTGTAATAATACTGGAAGTTGGTATTTTTTTTGGTTTCTTTTGAAAATTTTCTTTTATACTTGTAACTTTGTAGGAATAAGAAGAAAAAATATAAGATTTTTTTTTTAAATTTATTTCCATGAAAAGAATGAAAAATGTTTCTTCTTTGAAAAAAAAAAGGAAAAAAAGGAAAAAAAATTGAAAAAATTGAAAAAATGAGAGGTGAATAATGAAAATAGTTCTTTTTTAGTGGAGTAATGTTGTGAAAATAATAAAATCTCCTTTTATTTGTGGACTTTTGAGAAAATATAAAAAACAAATGTCAAAAAATAGTTGTAAAAAAATTCAAGAAAAACAGAAAGAAGAAAAATATCAAAAAATAAAAGTGATATTAGGATCTTCTTTTCCTTGATCTTTTCATTTGCATTTTTGAATAACATGCATATTATTTAAGCAATTATAAATATGAAAATTCATCTCCCCAAGCATCTTCACATCTTGCACAGTTCATGCATTAATCATCATTACATTCATGCATGCGTGAATAGAGCATGTACACTAATTTTTTTTTATCTCATCTTGATAAAATAATCTCATTTTGTTAATTGCATGAGAAGGGATTTAAGATATGAGGAATGAATTGGAGGAAAGAGTGTATGCTTTGGAGAGCAATCAAGAGGACTTCGAACATGAAATCAGGGAGGTGAAAGGTCAACTCGCCAAATTGATAAAGATGTTTGAGGATCTTAGTAAGAGTAAGGGGGAATTTTCTCAAGGCTTTTCATCGCACTCGGATCAACCAAAACCATCAGGTCCAGATCATACAATCCCTGCTGGATCTTGCACTTGTCAGTGCCATAAAGGATTGAACCTCGATGAAATGGTGGAAGTGGTCAAATTGGGAAGCCAGATGCCAAAGACAAAAACCTTGGATCCTGTACCTCCCCTGCAAACTGTCCCATTTCTGAATCAATATCCTCGCTTTACTGTTTCCCCTTCGTTTCATTCCATCACCACAAATTGACTATAATTCATACTTTTTCCCTCATCAACCATCTCATCAAGCATCCGGGATAAGAACCTGTGTGCAACCTATAAGGGTCCTATGTCCAAATCCATACCCTTGCCTTGCTATTCCTCCACCTCTCCATGCAAACACTCCGGTTCGAGCCTCTGTGCCACCATCAAATGCTCCACCTCTCTATCAAACACTCCGGTTCGAGCCTACTTACCACCATCAAATGCCCCGACTCCTAGGCCGTGTGTGACCAAGAAACAGCCCAAGAATAGGACCCAATGGCATTTTGATCCCATTCCAATTAGTTACCAAGAGCTTCTCCCTATATTGATCCAAGATCACCTGGTTGCTTATGTGCCGTTAAAACCCCTACTACCATCGTACCCCAAGTGGTATAACCCAAATGCAAGATGTGATTATCACTGCGAAATTGCTGGGCATAGCATTGAAGGCTGTGGGGCCTTCAAGAGGAATGTGAAGTCTCTCATAGATGCCGAATGGTTCGATCCAACGACACTGATTGATAGAGGACTGGGGAAGGCTAATTAGGGTTGGAAGATTGATCTTTAAGGATGTAGTAGGATTTTGTCATTTCAATAGCTGGCTTTTATAGCCTTAGGATGCTAGGAAAAATAAAATGCTTGTAAAAACAATTTTAACCACTCACCAAATGTGTAAATATAGTTTATGTCTTTTGAACATTGGCAGGGGAATGAATTAATTATGCTTTGAATCTATGAGATTTTGATGATTAAGTTCCTCCAATTCTTATTCCCTCTGTGGTATCTCACCCTTGCATTTGCATCCGATCAACTATTTGTCATACCATACATTTCATCCATCGGTACATTGGCATTGAGTTTATTTACGCATAGCAATGGCTCTATCAACGCCAATGATAGAGAAGTCAATATTATCATCGATAATTTCTGATCTCTAGAGGCAAATAAAAAGGGGTTTCCCTCAAACCTCTAAAATAAAGAGCCATGATAGAGTTCATGTCTAAAGATAGCCTTGGTTTCCTTTTTGCTAGAAAGTAGAATGAGAGAGGATCATACCACCCAATTGAAAAAAATGGAAAACGGCAGAATGAGACTGCTGACCAGGTCTCATAAGGGATTCAGATGACCCAGGGTATTGGAAGACTGAGAGAAACTATGGGAGAACACTTTACACAAAAAAGTAGTCAACTTCATGAGCATGGCAATCTGGGTAAGAAGGCTCAAGGCCAGGTTTCTGATTAGGTTCATTCACAGCAAGTTCTGAGCCAAAGAGCGGAGACACAACAAGAATATGACCTATTAGAGGAAAGGATTTGAACTGTTGAAGGTAGAGATAAAGTTAGTGTAAGGGAGTTTTTTTTATCCCTGATGTGGTCATCCCGCCAAAATTCAAGGTTCCGGAATTTGAAAAGTATGATGGACTTAAATGCCCTGAAGCACACTTGTCTGCATATTGTAATAAGATGGTGCGGCACACGCATGATGGGAAACTGCTTATCCGTGTTTTTCAAGATAGCCTGACAGAAGGAGCACCTAAATGCTATTATCAGTTGAAAAAAGGCCAAGTGCGCACAAGGAAACACTTAACTCGGGCATTCCTAAAACAATACAAGCACATGTTGGAAATAGCTCCAGATCGATTGACCCTCCAGAACATGAAAAAGGGGCCCAACGAGAGCTACAAAGAATATGCTTATAGATGGAAAGAGTAGCCTCACAAGTCTAACCACCTCTTATCGATAGAGAAATGAATACTTTGTTTGTGGATACCCTCCCACATCCCTACTATGACAAATTGATCGGCAATATTTTTTCAGAGTTTGTGGATATATTGTTTGCAGTGGGTAGGATTGAAGATGGGATAAAAAAGGGGAAATTGTGGATACTAATGCCGGAATGTTTTTCGAGAAAAAAGATAGTGTTGCCAAAAAGCATGATCAAGTCATAACCATCGAAGGCAGAAATAAGAGAAGGATTGGTGCAATACGAGAAGATCCTTTCGGTGGTAATCTTCATCCCCGACCCAATATTGACCATTGGCCTCGACACGGTCATCATCATGCTCCAATGCCTTTCACACCACCCCAAGGGTTTGTCATGCCAAATAATTTGGAGGTTGACTCAGTCTGTTCTCAGAGCGGTAAGAAAAAAAAGGCAAAGGTGTACCATTCAATTCCGATGACCTACACGGAACTTCTTCCATTACTTGTCCAAAGCCATATGATCTCCATCCTACCCTGCAAAGCCTAGGAAGTATCCTTGCCCAAAATGGTATGATCCTAATGCCACAGGCGAATATCATGGCGGGGTTAAAAGGCATTTCACAGAGAACTGCACTGCATTCAAGGACAAAGTTCAAGTCGTAATTGACGTAAACCCAACAAAGTTCAAAGAGCTCATTGGTGCTTATCAGGAACGACTAGGCTAAATGTCATTTGTTCTTAGGGTAGCATGCCAATCAGGGGCAATCCTTAACCTTGTTTTAAGTTTTGTACACATTTTCACTTTGTTTGAAACGAATAAACTTCAAATTGCAAGCATCAAACATCATATCTCACTTGAAGTTTTCAATATTCTTCTTAAGACTTTTTTTTTTATGATTTTTGAAAGAAACAAAAAGGCTGAAAATAAAAGTTCATGTGGATAATTTTTCGTTTTGAACAAAAAAAAAAGTTCTTTGAAAAGTGAAATAAGTTTCGAAAGAATCGGTGATCATCATGAGGGATGGATTAAATCCTAGGAAACACCTTATCTCTACATGTACCTAGATCATAGACCAATTGAATAAATACCACTCAAAAGCCCCAAATTATAACCTTTATCGAGACCGTAAGTAATGAAAATTTTGAAAAATTCTTTCCTGGGTTCCTTGAAAGTCAAGCAAACATGACAGTCATCCAAACGATCTAGATTTGGTAGTTTGATACGTGTTAAAGTTCTTCCATACTGCCAATCATAAGCAAAAACTCAAAGATTCAAAACCTCCTGAATCCCTTTGAAAGATTCCAAATGCTAAATCCCTAGGCCTTTTTCAAGACCCTTGATTTATGAGAACTTGAACCAAAGAATGAACCAAAACACCTTTTTTTTCTCTCCCTATGTGTTGGAAACACTTTGAAGAAATTGAAATCCGAATGAGCTTGCTTAGCGAGAAGCTCAAAGATGAAACATGAGTTGTTCCTTCACAGCAAAATTCCCACAAACCAAAAGGCCTTCACTTGAATGACAAATCAAAATGAGGCATCATTTGTGGCTGAAGATGAATCATGCATGAACTTTTTCGGGGCATGCAGCAAAAAAAAATGGAGAAAAAAATTATTATATCATGCGCATGAGAATTCGAACAATTCCAAATGCAAAATAAAATTCTGATTATCTATTCCCCCTGAGGATTGCTTTTCAATGAGAACATTCGTACTTGATATGAGAAATGGCCATCTTTCATATCCCTTTCACAAAAAAGAAATTATCCATAGTCACCCCTTTTGAGCCTAAGGAATTCTTTTTTCTTTTGAACCTTGATCAAGGATCACCCTTTACACTGGGGGCAAATATGAGGAAGGATTTTTTTCAAAGATCATGGTGAAATAAGTCCTAGCTCGAAGACAGAAACAAAATAAATTCAGCTCCTAAATAAGTACGGGCCCACCCTGTCAAAATGGAGATGCAAAAGAAAAAGAAAAGAAAAATGTAAAAAAAAAAAAGGATGACGAGTTGAAAGCCAAGAACAAAACAAAAAGAAAGAAAAGGAGAATGTAGAAAAGATAGCCAAGTTGAAAGCCAAGAACAAAACAAAAGGCAAGAAGAAACAAAATGTGAAAAGAAAAGCCAAGAACAAAGAAGAAGAGAAGAAAAAGTCAAAAGAAGGAAAGAGAAGTCCAGAAGGGACAAATGTTTCAAAGGGAATCCTCTTCAGGAAATGATCCTTGATTTGATTACCCTCAAACACATATTTTGAGCCTACTTATCCTTTTTTTTTCTGAACCCGAACCATGGCCTACAGTACGTACTTTAAAAGTCCATTTTGATCAAGCGTGGATATTTAACTTGAAGAATTTTTTCTCAGATTTTATCCCATCTCATCGAATTATCATTTCATTATGGAAGAATTTAGAATTCTCAGATGCATGGTGGAACAATAAAATAAAATAAATAAAGATCTAGGGTGAAAACCCAAAAATGGGTAGTCTAAAGCAGAACAAAAAAGAAATTTTGATGCCACACATGGTATTGCCGAAGCCATCAGTTTGAGGAATTCGAGGAGCATCAAGGAACTCCTAGACATAGCAAAAGGATAGCCTTTTCTTTGGAATTGATTTTGAAAGCTAAACCCTTTTTCCCTTCCAAATTGACCTTCCAACATTGAACCTATCATGGCTAAGGTTAACACTTGTCAAAATACCATATTAAGATTTTGGTATTGCTGAAGCCATCAGTTTGAGGAATACAATGAGCATCAAAGAACTCCTAGACATACCAAAAGGACAGCCTTTTCTTTGGAATTGATTTTGAAAGCTTAACCTTTTTCCTTCCAAAATGACCTTCCAACATTGAACCTATCATGGCTAAGGTTAACACTTATCAAAATGCCATATTTAGGGACTGGAGGATTGTTGAGATTTAATTGTACTTTAAAACTTTTTTCGAAAAAGACATTTGGTTTTAAGGAATTCATGTTTTGAGAAAACTTACTCACGAGCTGAGACAAATAGATATTCACGTCTCTTCTTTGTCGAGATGAAAAGGTTTCCTAGACAAATCCAGACCTTATTGCATCAGCCCATTGACCTTGTTGCATTTAACCATTCAAATCACTTGAAAAAGTGAGACTGATTTCTCATCTCTCTTAGAAGTGTCTCTAATGGTGATCACCAATTTCTGAAAGACTTCAATTTCACATGTTTTGGAATAAATGAAATTGACATGACTTAGAAAGAACAAACTAAAACTGAGATATAGATATGCTCTAGCAAAAAGTTCATATTGTTCAAGGGCATGAAATTTTGAGTTTATATTTGAATGAAGTCTGACTCTGTGCTTTGGTTTTGACTAGATAACCGAAAAGATAGAATCTGCTAGCACAAGGACAAATTGGGAATACGAAACCATGCGATTTCTTTCAACAAGATGATTTGGAAAATGCGGATGTGGGGAGGATATCATTCCTCCAGTAGGACAAAATAGCAAGAAAATGGAGATGATCAACTCTCTTAACATTTTCCTAATGTGAAATGATGTCATGCATCTCCACAAGCATTCATTTATCATATAATGAACATTTTGTATCTGCATCTTCATAGGTTGCATTGTCTTTGTATCAATACAATTGATCATTGCATTCGCCAAGCATTGAAAAGAAAAAAAGGAAAAGAAGATAAGTTACCTAGAGAGGGAAGGGTCTTCTTTAAATTTAGAAAAAAAAAGTTTGTTTGAAAAGAAAAATGTGAGTCTTGAGAATTTCTTGGGGACAATGAATTCGAGAAAGTGTTGAAGAATTTCAAAATGATGAAAATTTTTGAAAAATGAAAATATTTTTTGGATGAGAAATTTTTTAAAGTTGTGGAGCCTCTATTGAGAAGAACTGTTAATTTTTTTTTTTTTTAAAGTTGTGAAGCCTCGAAAAAAAAAATTTCTGAAAAGAAAGAATTTTAAGCCCAATGTAGCTGGCACAAAAAGAAGTAAGCCCAGTAAAGTTGGCATCTTAGATTTTAAGCCCAATGTAGCTGGCACAAAAGGAAGTAAGCCAGTAAAGTTGGCATCTTAGATTTGGATAAGCCCGACATAGCTGGAACAAAAGGAAGTAAGCCCAGTGAAGTTGGCATTTTGAGTTTGGTTAAGCCTAATGAAAGCAGGCAATTATGGTTTAAGCCCAGTGAAGTTGGCACGTTAGATGTGATTAAGCCCAATGTAGTTGACATAAAAGGAAGTTAGCCCAGTGAAGTTGGCATTTTAAATTTGGTTAAGCCCGATGTAAGCTAGCAGTTATGGTTTAAGCCCAGTGAAGTTGGCACGTTAGATGTGATTAAGCCTAATATAGCTGGCGAAAAAGGAAGTAAGCCTAGTGAAGTTGGCATTTTAAATTTGGTTAAGCCCAATGTAAGCTGGCAGTTATGGTTTAAAGCCCAGTTAAGTTGGCACGTTAGATGTGATTAAGCCCGATGAAGCTGACACAAAAAGTAGTAAGCCCAGTGAAGTTGGCACGTTAGATGAGATTAAGCCCAATGTAAGCTGGCATAAAATTGATTTAAGCCTAGTGAAATTGGCATATTAAGTGATTTACGCCCAGTGAAACTGGCATATTAGATGATATAAGCCCAGTAAAGTTGGTAGAAGATAAGATAGGACCTTGCATTTGATCATTCAGAAGCATTTGCACGTGTTTACCTTTGCATCTACATTATTCCATGAAGTGGTCGCATCAATGAAGATATTTGCATTTGCACATTCAGAAGCATTTGCGCACTGTTAATCTTTGCATTTGCATCATTCAGAAGCATTTGCACATTATTTATCTTTGCATCGACATCATCCCATGAAGTAGTTGCATCATTTGAGGATCTTTGCATCATTCAAAAGCACATGCACATGGTTGACCTTTGCATCTGCATCATTTCATTGAAGCATTTGCATCATTCGAGGATATTTGTATTTGCATCATTCAGAAGCATTTGCACACTGCTAATTTTGGCATTTGCATCATTCATGAGCACTTACCTCTTTACTAAGCTTTGCATTTGCACCGTGTCAGGAAGCATTTGCATCAGTCATGGGTATTTGCATTTGCACCATTCCATGAGCATCTGCATTTTACCATTATATCCTTCACAGATATTTGTATTCGCATCATCTCAAGCAATTGCATCATTCCTAGGATCATTGCATCTTCATTATTGTATGGTAACTACAGTTACACCATTCATGGACCACTTACATGAACGCGATTCATAGGGGGATCTACATCTTTTTATGAGGCATTTGCATCATTATGGATATTTGCATTTGCATCTTTTGATGAAGCATTTGCCTCTTTGTTAATCTCTGCATCTACAGCAAGAAGCGTTTGCACCAATCAAATACATCTGCACTATAAAGCAGATGCATCTTTAATCTCTGCATCTGCATCAAGAAGCATTTGCATCTTTGTTAGCCTTTGCATCTGCACCAAGAAGCATTTACATCAATCCAAGACATTTGCATTTGCACCAAGCATTTGCATCTTATTCAATATCTGCATCTGCATCAAGAAGCATTTGCATCAATCCAAGACATTTGCATTTGCACCATGAAGATTTGCATCTTGTTCAAATTTCTGCATCTGCATCAAGAAAGCATTTACATCAATCCAAGACATTTTCATCTGCATTATGAAGCACTTGCATCTTTGTTAATCACTGCATTTGCATCATGAAGCATTTGCATCTTTGATGATCACTGCATTTGCATCGTGAAGCATTTGCATCTTTAATCTCTGCATTCGTATCAAGAAGCATTTGCATCTTTAACCTTTGCATCTGCATCATGAAGCATTTGCATCAAAATGAAGACATTCGTATTTGCATCAAGAAGCATTTGCATCCTCTCAAAACTTCCAGGTTAATTTTTAACACATTTCCAAGAATCATGGATAAGACATCTTAACATTGTTTTCAAAATATTTCTGGCTTCACCAGATCTCTTCTCGACTTTTGGTTCCGCCCAAGACATCTTATTGAAACTCATTTGAAATTTATCTATGGTTTCTCCTAGATAACTTTTCGACTTTCGGTTCCGCCCAAGTCATCTCATTTGAAATTTATCTATGGTTTTGCCTAGATAACGTTTCGACTTTTGGTTCCGCCCAAGTCATTTTATTTGAAAATTATCTACAGTTTCGCCAAGATAACCTTTTGACTTTTGGTTCCACCCAGGTCATCTCTAAAAATTATCTATGGCTTCGCCTAGATCAATTTTCGACCTTTGGTTCTGCCCAGGTCATCTCATGTCAACTTCTGGCTTCACCCAGATCTTTCTCGACTTTTGATTTCACCCAAATCATTTCAATTTTTGGCTTCATCCAAATCTTTCTCGACTATTGACTTCACCCAGGTCAACACCCAATAACTAGTTTCACCCAAGTTGTTTCAATTTGTGGTTTCGTCAGTAAGGTTAGCTCAAGATAAGGTAAGGCCCCAAGATTGCCTTCGAGGTATTTTTATTTCTTACAAATCGAACTCGTTTCCTTAAGATAGGTTGAGCCTTGATTAGTCAAAGAATTCAATTTAAGGATAAATTCTTCTATTTACAATCTTTTTTCGAAAAATATGATTTTATCCCAAAATTATATACATGTCATGTGAAAAGATATTTTTCTAAAAAACTCTACTGGGTTTGCCGAGGAGTTTAGTGAAATATCCCGACACATGCCATTTATATAATTTCACACCAAGGTAAGATAAGGCCCCGGGATTGCCGTCAAGGTATTTTCTTTTTTTTTTTTTGCAAATCGAACTCGTTTTCCTTCAGACGGGTCGAGCCTTGATTAGTCAGGGAATTCAATTTAAGGACAAATTCTTCTATCTTTTTTCGAAAAATATGATTTTATCCCAAAATTATATACATGTCATGTGAAAAGATATTTTTCTAAAACTCTGCTGGGTTTGCCGGGGAGTTCAGTGAAATATCCTGACACATGCCATTTATATAATTTCACACCAAGGTAAGATAAGGCCCCGGGATTGTCGCCGAGGTATTTTCTTCTCTTGCAAACCGAACTCGTTTCCTTAATAGAGTCGAGCCTTGATTAGTCAGGGAACTCAATTTAAGGACAAATCTTATTGTTTTAAACTAAATTTCACCAAGATAAGATAAGGCCCCAGGATTGTCTTCAAGGTATTTTCTTCTATTGCAATGTTTCCTTAAGATGGGTTGAGCTTTGATTAGTTAGGGAACTCAATTTAAGGACAAATCTTATTGTTTTTGTCGTAGCCTAAAAAAAATAACCATAACAATAACAAGTCTCATCGCAAGACTTTATTATTCGTTTTCCTTAGGTGTGACAAAAAAAAAAAAGAGGAAAAGTCAACTTAATTCCTCTAGAAAAATGAAGCTGTCAATACGTGATCCCGATTCGCGGGGAACCCGTTCGAGTGAGGGGGAAATGGAATCAGAGGAAAAGACGACTTAATTCCTCTAGATTGAAATAAAAGGTCGAGGGTATGAAAACGGCCTCGTAAAAAGATATGGAGTCGCCACCAATTTTTTTAGCTAGGTGTGATCGGCCACCTATTAAAACAGATTTTATAAAACATTTTAAAATTAATTAAAATATTTTTAAAACCAATTTCAAGTCTGCGTTATAAACCAGAGAAATCAAAGAAGCGGGTTCGGGAGTCGGTTACGTGGGGGAAGGATTAGCACTCCCACAACGCCCGTATAAATCGGTACCTTATTAATCGTGTGTTATCTCAAGTCTCGGTAAAAAAGTTGGTTTTTAATTTAGTATTTAAAGTTAATTCCAAAATTTTAAGAAAAATAATTCCATTTTTAATTGAAAATGATCCGTAATTAATTAATTCAAAATTTTCCTATATTCCCCGACAAAATCGGCAAAATATAGAAATTTTTATTCATTTGAAAAACTTTTCGAATCATTCTCGTTTTTTTTAAAGAAAGATATTCCTTTATTAATGATAATTGATGATATTCCCTCCAGCAAACCCGGTAGAGAACTCATGAATTTTTTAACTCGGGAATATCTTTATTTTTATTGAAAATTATTATCTTTTTCAAAACATTTAAAAATATGAACATGAACATGTATGATATAAATAAAATGACATAGCAAAGTCTAGTTAATATAATGCAACCTAAATGATTTAAGTGACATAGTTCAAATGACATAGTATATTCTAGGTAAAATGAAAAAAAATCCTAAGTATCATGGTATATTCCAAATGAGATAAAATGATTTAAATGATATGACAATTCTAAATGATATGGCATATTTGAAATGACATGGTATGTTATAAGTAAACTAACCTAAATGACATGGAATATGATCTAAATGACAAGAAATGACATGGAATTAAAATAATGCTAACATATGATATGCATGAAAATGAAAACAATAATAATAATGCATGAACATAGTATATGCTAAACAATATAACAAAAATAACTAAATAAAAAGCATAGGATATCATGAAACATTCAAAATCATATGGCAAACAAATATAAGATCATAAAATGTGAATTAAAATAATCATGATACCATGGAAAATATCATAGCAAAAGATCACACATTTAAATAAAATGCATGAACATGGAAAATGCAATGCATGAAAATGTATTTTTTTCCTTTAATTAAAGAAATTCGTATATCTAAAAAGATATCTGGCTACCTTAGAAAAATATGAAAAATTAGATTTTCTAAAAAAAAAAAAACTTTGCGATTGTTTGAAAACGATTTTGAGGAAAACTTGAATAAAAATTAAAACCTTAACCAAACCCTTTTAAAATGGCTCTAATTTCCTAAGTTTAAAATCCCGGACTTAACTACCCTTAACCCGAGATTTATAAAATCATTTTTAAAGTTTAAAAAGGCTTAGAAATTACCCTATGACAGTAGCTAAATGTTCTAACCAACCCCCTCTAAATGCCTTAGCCAAATTCAACAATTATTCCTCTTTTGATTTCAAATCTGCCTTTATTGTCCGGTTTTTCCACACGATTTTTTTTGCCTATTTTTAAAAATTCAAACAAATCTAAAAATAATACTGGATACTCATAAAATGTAAATATACACGAGAAAAAATTGGCTTAATTTTATGATTAAATCTGACTTCCCGGAAAAATTGGAGATGTTCGAGTACTTGGTGAAAAAAACTGTTTTGTCAAAAACACATTTTTTGCCTTTGATAAATTCATTCAAAAACCAAAGTAGAAATTGTTGGAAATCATCCTAAAGACCTAAGGACAGTAGCTAAACATTTTTAAAAACTTTGGACAAAATTCACTAAGTAAAAAAAATCACAAAGGTAGAACAATCAATTTGACAATTCCTTAATTTTCCACAAGTATGCTCAAGAGAGCATGACTTTGAGCCATTAACTGGCCTAAGTCACAAATCAAGTGGCAATGACATGGAATGCATGAACATACTGCAAATGAAATGTATGAAATGGATGGTCTAAAGGTCTAAATTGTAAAGGAAATGCATGAAATTCATGGAAACCTAAATGCCTAGCATGAATTTGCATGGCAATAAATGCTATCCTAACTCAATATGCATGCAATGCTTGATAATGCAAATATGACTTGGACCTAATATGCTATGAATATGCATGAAAATTCAAATGTGACCTAAGACCTAAATAGCATAGTAATGCATGACAATACCAATGTGATTTAAGACTCAATATGCATGGCAATACCAATATGGCCTAAACCTAAAATGTAATGAACATGCATAGCAATACTATGAACATACAATGACTCATGAAACTAATGTTAATGCTGGAACAAACAGTAACTAATACACAATTTCAAGATATGACAATGCAAAGCATGTTACCTAAACAAAATGCAAATGCATGACAAGGCAAGGGATGCATGAAGAGGCCAAATGATCACATGAGACTCTAATGCAATCCTATTTAGTAAATGACATAAGTACATGACAAATCATATTAAAATGCATAATGTCATGACATTTTCAATAGCGTATAACATACCAAAATCAAAATAAATAAAAAAAACAGAAAATAAGGTGAGCTTCATGGTAGGTAAAAATGGGCATAGCCTCTCTCCTAACCATGGTCACTTGGTCTAGCCAAGATCATGTAGCCATTTCAACCTTTTTTGCTTCATATTTTGTAAAAATCAGAACCTTAGAATACTCTAAAAAAACTTGTAAAAATCATTTTTCACAACAACATGCAAGGAAGAAAAAACAAGGCAAATAAATGTGCTATTCGGCCATGGCATGAAACCATAAGAAAAAAATTGTTTTCCACCATGTTAAAGAAGAAGAAGAGATGAAAACATAAGTAAACATTAAAAAACTTTATTTTTATGAAAAATGTAGTAGGAAAACATGATAGAAAAATCAAGAAAACACCATGGAAATGAAGAAGAAAGCTAGGCTAGAGCTTGGTAGAGCTGAATACCTTCAAGCTCTCTATTGAAAACCTTTTTTTTCTACCTTTCAAAACCTTTTTTTCTTGCCAAATTAGCTACTATTTTCCAGCCACTAGCCCTTGGATGGGAATTGCACTTTTTCTCCTCCAATCTTGGCCTTTAGATTTAGATATTTTGATGACAACATAAAAATGTCATCTTGCCAATTGATAGCAGCCCTTAAGATGTGTACTCAGCCCTTGTAGTAACCTTAGCTATTAGATGCAAAAGAGGACCAATCCCATGCACTCCCTTGCTTGCCCCTCTTGAGTGCCTACCCTTGGATGAGTTGTACTCTTCCATTCTTGGTCATTGGATGAGGCCAACATAAAAATGACATCTTGTAGATTAAATCCAGCCCTCAAAATGTGTACTCAGCCCTTGTAGATGGCCTAAGCCATTGGATGAAAAGAGATAATCCCATGCACTCCCTTGCTCAACCGAATGGATGTTCACCCTTGGATGAATTGTGCTCATCTTTTTTCTTCCATTCTTGGCCATTAGATGAGGGTTCTTTTATGACAAATAAAAATTTCATTTTGGCATTTAAACTTGGCCATTGGATGGTGTATTCAACTTTCCTACAAGGCACCTAAGCCATTGGATGAAAGGGGGACCATTTGCAAGGTGTTAGTGATAGCATGTGGCTTGATATTGACTAGGGAATTAAATTGTTCAAGCCTCCTTCTTCCCCTCTATGTTGGCTGACCAAGGGAAGAAAAAATCCCAGCAATTCCTTCTTCTTTCATATTTTTTCTCAATTACCAATTTGCCCTTTTTGGTTTCTTTCGTGAAATGACCTTTTTGCCTCCCGAACTTAAATAAATAGCAAAAGCCTCCAAATTCGAATTTTCTTTTTTCAATACTTCCGAAATAATAAAAAATTGAATTCTGGAAGTTTTCAAAATTTTTCGAGTCCATTTGCTATTTGTTTCAAATTTATTTTTGAAATTACCCTTTTTATACACCCGAACTTTACCATTTCTTAAACGAGCTCTGAATCTAGATTTTTCTTCACAAATCTCTTCCAAATAATTTAAAAATGTAATCTGAAATTTTTCTTAATTTTTGGAGCTCATATGCTATTTTTTCAGGATTTATCTGCTTGAATTACTGCATAGGAGACCCGGTATTTGGCCATTTCGCAAACGAACTCCGAATCAAGATTTTTCTTTCACCAATCTCTTCCAAATAATTTAAAAATGAGATTTTCGAATTTTCAAAATTTTTGGAGTTCATTCGCTATTTTTCCAATATTTTCCAATTTTACCCTTTTGCCTTCGAAACCCGATTTTGCTCAAAACAAGTCCGATTTTTAGATTTTCTTCAAATTGAGCCTCAGGCTATCCTTGTTTAATCATTTCTCATCAATTAAAGGCTTTAGATCTTTCGAATTGGGCCATTTCTGCAATTTTTCCAAATTTCACCGAAATCCACCAAAAAACCCTAATTCTCGGTTTTCTTCCGAATTGACTTTTCTATCAGTTTTTCTTCCAAGTAGCTTTTCCATTACCCGTAGTCAGTGCTTATCTTTCATTTGAGACCTTGAATTCTGACCAATTTGATCGTTTAAGCACTTTTCCCCAAATTTCTCGAATTAGGGTTTCCTTTCTACTGAATCTCGTAACTCAACTTTCGAACTCCATATCTTTCAATGTAGACCTCGGATTATCAAAATTCTTTCACCATTTTTCAATTGAACCTCAAATCTTGATTTGGAAAGTGGGTTGACTTGTTCAGTAGTTGACTTTTCTAGGTTCACTTTTTTTTGGGTTGACTTTTCTAGGTTGACTTTTTTTGAGTTTGACTTTTTCTGTCCGCTTTCTTAGACCCTCAGAGTATCACTTGCAGGATGAGAAAAGCCTTTTAGCATTTTGGAACATCAATTTAGGAAGAAAATGTACCTGATTTAGAGGTCCGGACAAAATTAGGTGTCTACAGCTGCCCCTCTTTGGCTACTACTGAGAATCAGGAATCAGGCAAAGATAAACAAACACTAATTTTGTACGGTTAGTGAAATCACATGTGAAGGAAAAGGAAAGGGGTTTTCTTTCATCATCATTCATCTTTTTCATTTTTTCACCTCATTTTTTATTTTATTTTTAAAAAAAAGCTGTAAATTGAAGATTTTGTCCTTAAATTAAATTCCTTGACTAATCAAGGCTCGACCCATCTTAAGGAAACGAGTTCGATTTCAAAAGAAAAAATTATGCCCGAAGGTCTTAAGAATGGTGCCCGAAGGTCTTAAAAATGGTGCTCGGAGGTCTTGAAAATGGTGCCCGGAGGTCTTAAAAATGGTGCCCGAAGGTCTTACCTGTGATGAAAAATTATGCCCGAAGGTCTTAAAAAATGGTGCCCGATGGTCTTTAAAATGGTGCCGAAGGTCTTTAAAATGGTGTCTGAAGGTCTTTAAAAATGGTGCTCGAAGGTCTTCAAAATGGTGCCCGAAGGTCTTTAAAAAAGGTGCCTGAAGGTCTTTAAAATGGTGCCCGAAGGTCTTTAAATGGTGCTCGGAGGTCTTAAAAATGGTGCCCGAAGGTCTTAAAAATAATGTCCGATGGTCTTTAAAATGGTGCTCGAAGGTCTTTAAAATGGTGCCCGAAGGTCTTTAAAAATGGTGCCCAAAGGTCTTTAAAATGGTGCCCGAATGTCTTTAAAGAAGGTGAAGGTCTTTAAAATGGTGCCCAAAGGTCTTTAAAATGGTGCCCGAAGATTTTTAAAAAGGTGCCCGAAGGTCTTTAAAATGGTGCCCGAAGGTCTTTGAAAAAATGCCCGAAGGTCTATAAAATGGTGCCCGGAGGTCTTTAAAATGGTGCCCGGAAGTCTTTAAAAATGGTGCCCGAAGGTCTTTAAAATGGTGCCCGAAGGTCTTTAAAATGGTGCCTGAAGGTCTTTAAAATGGTGCTCGAAGGTCTTTAAAAATAGTGCCTGAAGGTCTTTAAAAAGGTGCCCGAAGGTCTTAAAAAAGTGCCCGAAGGTCTTTAAAATAGTGCCCGAATGTCTTTAAAAAATGTGCTCGAAGGTCTTTAAAATGGTGCCCGGAGGTCTTAAAAATGGTGCCCGAAGGTCTTTAAATGGTGCCCGGAGGTCTTTAAAAATGGTGCTTGGAGGTCTTTAGAATGGTGCCCGAAGGTCTTTAAAATGGTGCCTGGAGGTCTTTAAAAAAGGTGCCCAAAGGTCATAAAAAGGTGCCCGAAGGTCTTTAAAAAAGGTTCCCGAAAGTCTTTAAAATGGTGCCCGGAGGTCTTAAAAATGGTGCCCGAAGGTCTTTAAAATGGTGCCCGAAGGTCTTGAAAAATAGTGCCTGGAGGTCTTTAAAATGGTGCCCGGAGGTCTTTAAAAATGGTGTCCGAAAGTCTTACCCGTGATTAAAATACCTTGACGACGGTCTCAAGGCTCGACTCATTTGATAAAACAGAGTGAACTCGATTTAAAATAAAAGGAAATACCTCGACGGTGGTCTCAAGGCTCGACTCATTTGAGAAGCAGAACGAGTTCTATTTGGGAAGCCAAAGTTTTCTTGATTCCTGCAATGTTAGCTAAATGCAATGATGAGAATGACATGCTTTGCAAATGCTTATATGTTTCCTGAGGATGAATGCAACCAAATGATTGTATCATGATTTCTAATCCATGGTTTCTTTGAGGTTCACAGATTATCCGACTTCATGATGGAGTCTTCAATTGTTCACTGATGCCTCACTTAAAGAACCCTTCACTCAAGATAATTTGTCAAACAGTCCCAGTTTCTAACTTCACTGAAATTCACAAATTTTTGACATCATGACGACGTCTCCAACACATTCATTGTTTTCCTTTACTTGGTGAATTTTCCATCGGGATTAGTGGTTTCCAAACCTTTTCTAAGATTTAGATCTATTCCATAGTAATACTTTTAAACTCCCTTTTATTTTCAAAATTTATGTTTACTAATCATCATTCAATTTAATAACAAATAAAATGCAATCTCAAAAATGTATGAAAGAAAGTATGAAACAAGCAATTGTCATAAAAGGGGTAACAAAAATTTATTGCAACAAAATGTTTTAAATTGATAAAAGTGGGTATCAGGGATATAAGAAATAAATGTAACGTTATAGGTTATTGATGCCTCGGATGCGGAATATCTTGGACCCCTCCTTTTTCAAATCATCTGAAATTTCTCTTGAACGGTCAATTTACTTGGGTAATCCCTCGGCTTCCGTAGTTACGTCAGACTGAGTTGTTCCCCTTTTCTCTGATTTCAAACACTTTCTCCCCCTTTACACGAAGCATTGATTCAAACCTTAATCGGTACTTGAGCCGCCCTTTGCGGGTTTTCAACTCAAGTGTCCCCCATTCGGTATTAAGTCGCCCTTTGCGAGTTTTCGGCTTAAACCTCTCCATTTTTATTTTTTTATTTTTTGGTATTCTACCATGCATTTGAGAATTCTAATTGCTTCCAAGGTAAAAATGTAAATTCAAAAGATGGGATGAATTCTGAGAAAAACCTTTCAAATTAAATACCCATGCTTGATCAAAATGGACATTTAAAGTACGTAATGTGGGCCAAGGTTTGAATTTAGAAGGAAAGGATAAAATAGGCCCAAAATGTGTTTAAGGGTAATTGGATCAAGGATCATTTCCTGGGGAGAATTCATTCTTGATACATTTGTCTCCTTTTTTTTATTGCTGCCTTTCATTTGCCATTCTTTGATTTCATACTTTCCAATGGCTCTCTTTTTCGCCATGATTTTGATTATTTTTCCTCGTATTTGCCCTCCAGTGTAGAGGGTGATCCTTGATCAGGGTTCAACGAAAGAAATAATTCTCAAAAGGGTGACTAGGGATAATTTCTTTTTCTTTTTAGTGAAGGGAAATATTAAATATGGCCATTTATCATACCAAGCATGAATATTCTCTTTGAAAAACAATTCTCAGGGGAGATAGATATATAGAATTTCTATTTCTACACTTCGAATCATTCGAACTCCCATGTGCATAGCATCACATTTTTTTTCTAAGCATAATACTTCTTCAATTTATCAACATTCACGGGATGTCTAAAATCATCCCCGTCCATCCGAGTTAGAATCAATGCTCCTCCAGAAAAAGCTTTTTTTACCACATAGGGTCCTTCCCAATTTGGAGCCCATTTTCCTCAAGGATCCTTCACTATAGGGAGAATTTTTCTCAGTACCAACTCTCTTTCTCGGAACTGTCTGGGTCGAACCTCTCTGTTATGGGATCGAATCATCCTTTTCTGATACAACTGCCCGTGACAAATTGCTTTCAATCTTTTCTCCTCGATGAGATTCAGCTGTTCATAACGAGCTCTAACCCATTCTGCCTCTCCTACGACAACCTCCATCAAAACCCGAAGTGAAGGAATCTCAACTTCAATAGGTAACACTGCTTCCATACCGTATACCAAAGAAAATGGCGTTGCCCTTGTAGATGTGCGAACTGAAGTGTGATATGCGTGGAGAGCAAAGGGTAAGATCTCATGCCAATCCTTGTACACATCAGTCATCTTTTCGACAATCTTTTTGATATTTTTGTTGGCTGCTTCTACTGCACCATTCATCTTCGGACGATAAGGTGCCGAATTGTGATGCGTGATCTTGAACTGAGTACATACATCTCTCATCATCTTATTATTCAGATTGAGAGCATTATCTGAAATAATTCTTGTTGGAAATCCATATCGGCATATGATTTCCTTCTTAACAAATCTGCATAATACCGACTTCGTTACATTCGTATAAGAAGCAGCTTCCACCCGCTTTGTGAAATAGTCTATGGCCACCAGGATGAAACGATGTCCATTTGAAGCTTTCGGGGTAATAGGCCCAATCATATCCATTCCCCACATTGAAAACGGCCATGGTGCGGTCATGACATGCAATGGCGACACATGAATCTTATCTGCATATATCTGGCATTTATGGCACTTTCAAGAATAACTGATACAATCTCCTTGCATCGTCAGCCAATAATACCCAGCCCTTATAATCTACTTAACAAGCATGTAACCATTAGCATGGGTGCCACATATCCCTTCATGGATTTCCTCTAGGATTCTTCGAGCTTCGACAGACCCGACACATCTCAATAAGACTTGATTTTTCCCTTTCTTGTAGAGAATCTCCCCATAGAGAACAAAACCCATTGCTAGCCTTCTCAGAGTTCTCTTGTCATTTTCTGTTGCCTATTCTGGATACCTATTGAATCTTGATGTACTACAAGATGTCGTTATACCAAGGGAGACTATCTGCTTCTTCTTTGATACTCAAACAGTGGGCAGGAGACTCATATATGCTCATTTTGATCGGCACAACTTTCACCCCTTCATTCGCTTTGAACATTGATGACAACGTAGCCAAAGCATCCGCCATCTGATTTTCTTCTCGGGGGAAGTAATTGAAACTTACTTCTTCAAACTCCTCCGATAAACTCAGTATGAGTTCTCTGTATCTGATTAACTTTGTATCCCGGGTTTCCTATTCTTCGCGCAATTGATATATCAATAAAGCTGAGTCTCTGAAAACTTTCAATTTCTTGATCTTTCTATCTACGATAGCATGAAGGCCCATAGTATATGCCTCATACTCAGCCGTATTGTTTGTACAATCAAAATCTAATCTGGCGGTGAAGGGATAATAATCTTCTTCTGGGGATATGAGCACTGCACCGATTATGTGCCCCATGGCATTGGATGCCCCATCAAAGTACATCTTACATACTTTCTTCTTCAAGGAAACCTCATCCGCTTGCGAAACATACATCAAATCTTCATCTGGAAAATCAAAGTTCAACGACTCATAATCTTCCACTGCCCGGCTTGCTAAAAATTCAGCCACTGCACTGCCCTTGATAGCTTTCTGACTCACATATACAATGTCGTATTCTGACAACAAAACCTGCCATCTTGCCGTCCTCCCTGACAAAGAAGGTGCTTCCAACATGTACTTGATCGGATCTAGCTTGGCGATCAACCACGTCGTGTGGTACAGCATGTACTGTCTGAGCCTCCGAGCGGTCCAAGCTAAGGCACAGCACAGTTTTTCTACCGACGAATATTTTAACTCATAATCTGTGAACTTTTTGCTGAGGTAGTAAATCGCCTGTTCTTTCTTTCCAGTCTCATCAAGCTGCCCCAAAACACAACCCATGGATCTCTCAAATACTAATAGATACAATATCATCGGTTTATCTGGAGCCGGTGGCATTAATACTGGTGGGTTTGATAGATAATGCTTAACCTTTTCAAAAGCAATTTGACACTCTTCATCCCACTCTCCTGGATCACGTTTTTGAAGTAACTTGAATATTGGATCACATTTGTCGGTTAACTGAGAAATAAATCGAGCAATATAATTCAATCTCCCCAGAAAACCTCTTACTTCTTTTTTAGTACGTGGAGGTGGCAAATTCTGGATGGCCTTCACTTTATTCGGATCAATCTCAATTCCCCTTTTGCTAACAACAAAACTAAACAATTTCCCCGAAGTGACTCCAAAAGTACATTTTGTCGGGTTTAGCTTGAGTTGAAACTTTCTTAGTCTTTCAAAAAGTTTCATAAGATTCGCAATATGCTCTTCTTCTCCTTGTGACTTTGCAATCATATCATCAACATAAACCTCAATTCCCTTATGCATCATGTCATGAAACAAGGTCACCATGGCTCTCTGATACGTTGCCTCAGCATTCTTCAACCCAAACGGCATTACCTTGTAGCAGAATGTTCCCCACATTGTAACAAATGTGGTTTTCTCCATATCTTTCAGTGCCATCTTAATCTGATTATATCCCGAGAATCCGTCCATGAAAGAAAACAAAGAACTCTTCATCGTATTATCCACCAAAGTATCAATGTGAGGCAAAGGGAAATTATCTTCGGGACTGGCCATATTCAAATCTCGGTAATCGACGCACATACGCACCTTGCCATCCTTCTTTGGTACTGGAACAATGTTTGCCACCCATTCTGGATATTTCGCCACCTCTAAGAATCCAGCATCAAACTGCCTCTTTACCTCCTCTTTTACCTTTAACAGCATGTCCGGCCTCATTTTTCTCAACTTTTGCTGAATTGGCTTGCATTCTGGCCTTAAAGGAAGCTTATGTACCACAATGTCTGGATCCAAACCCGGCATGTCTTGGTATGACCATGCAAATACATCTACATATTCCCGGAGCAAGGCTATGAGTTCACCCTTTATCGATGATGATAATGTAGTCCCGATTTTAACCTCTTTTATCTTCTCACTACTTCCCAAATTCAACAATTCCAATAACTCCTCATGAGGAAGTACTTGTTTCTCTTCTTGTTCTATTTTTCTTAATAAGTCTGGAGGTAGACCATAATCCTCAATATCTTCGTCGGCCTCAAAATCACCCGTGCAAATGGGCCTCTCAAAATTAATTTCAGAATTACTGACAGGAAGGTCCTCATATTCCGCATCCGTACACTTGTAAATAGGTGGGGAAAAAACAATATAGGAAAACATATATACAATGGAAGCAAAATAAATATTATAAATGAAAGAATATGGACACATCAATATAAAGAAAATGCATAATGTTTGTTATTTATTGGATGAAAAGTTTTAGACAAAAGCCCATTACAAAAGTAATTCTTAATATCTTCGGGCAAAGATATTTAAGATTTGTTTAAAAGCGTTACGTTGGAATAGACTTAAAAACTATGGGTAGCTCGGTTGCGCTCCAATTGGCTAGTCTATATCCTGGTGGACAAGGTCGCACCATCCAATTAGCATTCTCTCTTTCAATTCTTTCTTCCCCAGTCGTGCAGATCTCCATATCATACATCTGCTCATCCCTATTCACCTGGAATCTCTCGAAGACTTGCTCTATCTTACGAGCACATCATCAGAATTCTTTTCTCCGAACAGAGAACCGGCTGAGCGAAAGCTGTGAGGGATAGGTAGGAATGTCATAGGCTCCCATTCAATATCCATACCTGCAAAACGGGCCATCCTCCTTTGTCGGTTCCTTTCAACTTGTTTCCTTTTCTCATAGGCCTTCGAAAGATAGCCTAGGCCAAACCGATCTTTCTTTCCCATTACTTCCATTGCTCGGGCCATCCCCTGAAGATATTTTCTGAGACCTTTTCTAGCCCTACAGCCTTTTCCCACGGTAGTTTTTACCTCCAGCCTTGTGTTCTTGGATAGCCTCTGTTTTGGAATTCTTCATCCTTCAGCGACGAAAACTGCATTTATAAATTCCAAAGACCAAAAGAAACATTCTACAGCATCTTCATTGGGTTCAACATAAGGAGATTCAATAGATGTAGATGCTATTACGTCCTCTTCTCCTGATACAGTGACTAAATGCCCCTTTATTACAAATTTCAGCTCTTGGTGGAGAGACGAAGGTACAGCCCCTGCTGAATGTATCAACGGCCTTCCCAACAGGCAATTATAGGATGGAATAGTATCCATTACCTGAAAGTTCACTATATAGGTACATGGGCCTATCTCCAGAGGAACCTCAATAGTTCCCATCACATCTCTCCTGGTACCATCAAAGGCTCTGACCACCGTGCAGCTTGGCAGCATATAAGAAATATCCACTGGCAATTTGGACAGGGTTGCCAAAGGCATCACATTTAATGAAGAACCATTGTCCAAAAGGACCCTTGGTAATATGTGCCCCTTACAAGTGGTAGTTATATGGAGAGCTTTTGTTGACCCAATACCATTGGGTGGTATATTCTCATAACTAAAATATATATAGTCGTCCGCCGCGATGTTTCCCACCAGCCTATCCAATTTTTCTACCGATATATTGTTAGCCACATATGCCTGATTCAACACTCTTAACAGGGTATTTCTGTGTGGCTCCGAGTTCAAAAGCAAGGATAAGATTGAAATTCTAGCTGGTTGACATTGCAGTTGCTCAACCACGCTATACTCACTGTGCTTTATGAACTTTAAGAATTTGCAGGCTTCCTTCTCACTCACCGGCTCTTTTATTCTATTAACCGGGGCTGATCTCCTCTCTACTTCTTTTGACAAATCCATCTCAATATGGATTGGTTCAGCTGCTTTCTTCCCTTTGTCCATTCTTTTCCCTGTTAACCCCTGTTCAACAGCCTCAGGAGCATAACACCTTCCACTTCGTGTTAAATGCCCCACACCTGTGATATCCTACTGACTCGAAGACCCAGGCATAACCATGCTGCAGTCGTATTTCCATGGTGCAGCTTTGTTTTCCTTGTATGAAAAGGAAACAGGCAAATCAATGATTAACTTAGGCACACTTTCCTCAATGACTGGCATGACTTTCTCCTCTGGTTCTTCATAATACATGATCAAGGGTCTTCTTATCCCGTAGCCAGCTGTATTCTCAATAACCTCTATTTCCTCCTCTGTCTCTTCGTAAAACTGGGCCTCCCCATTATCCATCCTCTTTTGGACCTTAGCTAGAAAGTCATCGCAGTCCTGTATGACATGGCCTCTACATTTATAAAACTGGCACCAATTCTGCACCCTTTTTGTGACCATTTTTAAACTATCTGCATCTCCCACCATTCCTGCCTTGACCATCTCGAACCATACTGTCAACATTGGAGTCTTGACTTCCATGACGTCCCTTTTTACCTTTCTGACTTCCCCTGTCCATACTGCATTTACCCGATTCCCCGCATGATCTGGCAATGGGTTCCCCGCTACATTCGGCCCATTCTTTGCCCCAAACTTCACAACTTCAGCATTGATTAGGCTTTGGACTTTCTTTTTAAAGGCCAGGCAATCTTCAGTAGAATGTCCTTGAATTTCTGCGTGGTATGCGCATTTAGTATTTGCATTGTGCCATCTTGGATATGGCGGTGTCAGAGGTTTGAGGTACACGAGTGCAACAAGTTGACCCTGCAATAGTTTAGGATATAGCTCACCATAGGTGGTAGGAATCGGATCAAATTGGGGTTTATGATCGTTCCTTGGTGAACGTTGGTCATTGCGCCAGGCTCTCCGAGTGTTTGGGACAGTGTTTTGGGGAAGGTTTATTTGTGGGGATATGCCAGCTGGAAACGGCTGTTGTGGTATATTGGTATAAGGGAAGAGATTTTGGGAAGGTGGTTCACATTGGGGTAATAAGGACTATACCTCGGGTAAGATGTGTAGGGTGTAGGAGGTGCATAAGATGTGGCATGAGTATAGGGCCTTGGTGGTGTATGTGGTGTGGGAGGTACATATGGGTATTGGTTGATACTAACTGCATGGGTCTCCTCTTTCTTGATGGCAGGGAATACCTTTTTCGGGATAGAAGGCTCGCCCCCTTCCATTTTCCCATTCTTAATGGCCGACTCTATCATTTCACCGGGTATTACCATGTCTGCAAAGTCCTTGGTGGCACTCCCCACCAATTTATCATAATATGGTGCTTTCAAAGTGTTGATGAAAAGCACTATAGTTTCTTTGCTAGTTAAAGGGGGTTGCACTTGTGTGGCCAGATCCCTCCACCTTTGCGAGTATTCTTTGAAACTCTCATTGGACCTCTTTTCCATATTCTGTAGCGACAGCCTATCAAGTACCATGTCATACACATGCTTATAATATCCCATGAAAGCCCTGGCTAAATCTGTCCATGAACGAATCTTGGTATGACTCAGTTGATTGTACCATCGGGTTGCTGACCCTGTCAAGCTATCTTGGAAACAATGGATAAGCAGTTTCTCATTATCATCGTGCCCCGTCATCCTTCTACAGTACATGGTCAGATGTGTTGATGGGTTGGTAGTCCCATTATACTTTTCAAAGTCTGGTACTTTGAACTTTGGGGGAATTACTAGATCGTGTACTAAGCTTATCTCTTTGGCATCCAAACTGCCAAATAACTCTGCCCCTTCAACGGCCCTCAGCCTCTCCTCCAGCAGTTGATATTTTTTCTGTGATTCTGCCATTTCGACCCTTTTCAGCTCTGTCATCTTTGCTTTTTCCTTTTCAGCTAGTTCCTCAAAGTCGGGAACGTTAACATAATTTAGGTCAGCTCCCACATTACCCTTTCCGGGGACATAGTTCTGTGTCTTGCAGCTGGCTGGATGTAAACATAGGAGGCTGCCCCAATCGGCACCTCTTGGCCCTTTTGCTGTATGTTTTCACGCTGATCCTCTTCAACTACCACTCTTTTCCCAGTGACCGAGTTCTCTCCTGGCCCTATTTTTTCATCATGGCCCTTATCATTTCCATGAGCTTAGTCATCTGTTCTCGAGACTCCTCTTGAGATTTAGCTAACTGTTCCTGCAGTTCTCTTTGAGTTCTTTCCATTCTTTCAATTCTAGCAAGCTGATCATTTTCCATAGCTCTGCCTTGAGATCGAGTATTGTAAGGGTGTCGAAAATCCGTTTCTTTCTGAGTGCGACCAATTTACCTTTAGTTTTGAAAACCATGAATTAGAAATTATTGACACATCTTTTTTTTTATATATAACAAATGAATGAATGAATGTATGACTAAATGTGAATGAATGAATCAAATAAAATGGATATGTACATGACTACGTATATGAATACGAAATAATAAATGAATGAACAAGTGAAATGAACAAATAAGTGTATGAATATGAATGAATGAACAAGTAAAAGGAATAAACAAGTGGTTAAGTGTATGAACATAAACAAATTTCAAAAATGAATGATTATAAATATGAGTAAATGTACAAATGAACAAACACAATATACAAAACATGAATGCATTTGAATGTATTGGCCCCAAGATAATTTCAACCAAATGGTCTTTCATTGATTTCCTAGAACTAAATACATCACAGATAGAATAAAAGGATCACTGCCTAAGATAAGTCCGTAATCCGCCTTTCAAAGTGCTATTAAAAATTAGTCCTATATTGACTTCCTCAGATCTTGGACTTTCTTTCACAGTCTTCTTTTGATTGCCCTGCTCTTCAATCTGACCCCTACTTGTTCACGGCCCCTTGACGCGTCAGCAGAAGTATCACCGGTAAGCTTTCCTTAGCATGCTTCTCCAGTTGATTGGCTCGGGCTTCCTCATGCTTTGCTCTCTCTTTCCAGTAGTTATTCTCCTTTTTGAGGTTTTTAACCTCATGTTCCCACTCCCCGAAAGTCTTGAGAGTCCCCTCAAATCTGAGCTCGAAGCGGTACCTCTTGTTCTCCAAATGTAATTCCCAAAAATCGCCCTTAGCGGCGTCTCTTTCTCTCTTGATGTTTTCCCTTTCTCTTTCCCGAGCTGATTCCCTATTTTTCATGTCCTCAAGCTCTTCTTGCAGTCGGGCAATCTCCTTGCTCATCTGGGCCTTTTCTTTTTCTATTTTCGCCCTTGCGATTTCTAACTCTGATGGCATTTCCCTCGGTGGCGGATTCATGAACTGGACCTCTTCCCCATTTGATGTCAACAGCCTATCATTAACCCTTAATTCCCTCCATACCAGGTAATCAAGTGTGACGATGTCGGCATATCTGGCCACTTTTATCCGATGAGTTTTCTTCCATGCTTCGATCATTGCCCGCACATTTCCAGAATATCCGTCTTTTCCATAAGTGAACTCTGATGATCCTAGATTATGAGTCATGGGTGTGAATTGCCGAGACTCAACCTGTCTTTGCACCAACAAAGGCGCATAACTCACAGACCCCCAAATTCCGAGTAGTGGAACTCTCGAGTTATCCCCATATTTATACATAATCGGCATAGGAACCCTCCATGGAGCTCTCCAAGTCACCATCTCCCTTTTTAGATTCCGGAACATGTTGACCCATTTCTCTTCAGGCCAATCATTTTGAAGGAATTCCCTAATCGGAACTAAAGACTTCATGTACGGTTTGAAGGAAACCTTTTCTATCTTCCAAAAGTGACTTTGAATCCAAATATAAAGGAGTTGTACACACCCCTTGATTCTCCCTTGTCCTTCCCTTTTACAAAAATTCAAAGATCGAATAGTTTCAGCTATGATGGCCGGAGATGGGTTGTTCTTCTGTTCCAACTTTTCAAAGAAATCAAACACGGCTATATCCACATGACCCAATATCTTCAGGAATATGATTAAACCGTAGATGGCTAGAGCGAAGATGTCCCTGGTTTTTTCTTTGTCGGAACAACCCAATATCAACTGTCGGAGAGTTTCCAACGGAATGTACCCATTTTTCTGCTTTGTGTCCACATGACTCTCAACCCATGTTGTATCCATTCCTGTGATCCTAGCCACTTTCTTCTTAAAACTGGAAGGTTTCACTTCCTTCAAATATTCCCGATCAGGATTAGGACATTCAATACGTAACAGTGCTGAATATTCTTCGATCAGTGGTGTCATATCATCCTTGTTAAAAATGAAAAATCTATAAGCAGGATTCCAAAACTGTACCATAGCCTGAATCAACCCACTATTGACCCGAATCGGAATTAAGAGTACTATATCTCTATATTTCTGAGTGAAGGCTTCTTTCTTTGATACATTCCACTGATTCCAAATGTCGGCTAATCCTCGGAGATTATTCTGTCTAGAATCCACTTTGACCTTTTCCGGCAATACTGACACATAATCTTTCTTCAGGCAATCACCATCCTCCCTCTGATCTTTTTTCGACCTTGCCCAGACTACTGCATGATCTGCTATCACTAAAATAACCTGACACTTCATGAAAGTCCTTTGGGTTGATGATTATCCTGTGGCCAATAAACTCCAAGTGTATGATGATGTCTGTAATGCATGTCAAAGAAAAGAAAACAAAAAGAAATAGATTAGTAAAGAAATGAATTCATAATTATAACATAAATAACAGCATGTTAAAAAAATGTCCCAAAAATTTTAAGAGATCCTCGGCATTACGATGCCTTTGGGACAAAATAATAAATTTATTACGAGCGATATGATGTCCGTTCATCATCACCCAATTTGTAAGATCTAACATATAGAAATATGGTAAATGGTTGGAAATGTTCCTCCATGTGTTCTTAAACTTCGGGTATCTAACAGAAATCCGGCATGGCTTCGCTTAGGTTCACTATATGAAGGTGAATCGATTCTAAAGCCCCGAATTGTTCCTCACTGTCGCCGGTGAAGGCTAGTAAGGCACCCCGATAAAAGCAGGTTCAATTCGTTAGAGTATATTTTTCTATGCCCGTACGGAGGATTATCACGAAGGCATTAGGTACTTTATACTCCGAAAATGTTTCGCTAGCCCATACGGAGGATCATCACGAAGGCGTAGTTACTTTACTCCCACTTAAAAGGACGGAACCCGGGTAGAGGATTCATGTTAAGCAAATGCAAATATAGTGAGTGCGAAGGAACAAAACAAACCTATCACCACCTATTGTACACCCCTTATTCTAAATACCCCACTAAAATCAAACAATGTCAAGCATCAGTCAAGCAAACATATAAATATACACAACAAAATAACCAGAGAACAAACAATAATATGCATGCATATGAGGATGGACATATTTAAAACATTTTATTACTTTCAAAATTCTCTTTATTATTTTAAAAATATGGGAATTAAAATTAAATACCAATTAAACCAACAAAATCGAGACTTAGATAACACATGATTAATTCTAGGCCTGACTCTCTAAAAAATTTCCCCAGCAGAGTCGCCAAGCTGTCGCAACCTAAAAAAAATAACCATAACAATAACAAGTCTCATTGCAAGACTATATTATTCGTTTTCCTTATGCGTGACATAAAAAAAACGAGGAAAAGTCGACTTAATTTCTCTAGAAAAATGAAGCTGTCAATACGTGATCCCGATTCTCGGGGAACCCGTTTGAGTGAGGGGAACCGAAATTAGAGGAAAAGACGACTTAATTCCTCTAGATTGAAATAAAAAGTAGAGGGTATGAAAATAGGCCTCGTAAAAAGACATGGAGTCGCCATCAATCTTTTTTAGCTAGGTGTGATCGGCCACCTATTAAAATCGATTTTATAAAACATTTTAAAATTAATTAAAACATTTTTAAAACCAATTTCAAGTCTGCGTTATAAACCAGAGAAATCAAAGAAATGAGTTCGGGAGTCGGTTACCTGCGGGGAAGGATTAGCACCCCCACAACGTCCGTATAAATCATTACCTTATTAATCATGTGTTATCTCAAGTCTCGGTAAAAAAGTTGGTTTTTAATTTAATATTTCAAGTTAATTCCCAATTTTAAGAAAAATAATTCCATTTTTAATTGAAAATGATCCGAAATTTATTAATTCAAAATTTTCCTATATTCCCCGACAAAATCGGCGAAATATAGAAATTTTTATTCATTTGGAAAACTTTTCGAATCATTCTCATTTTTTTTAAAGAAAGATATTCCTTTATTAATGATAATTGATGATATTCCCTCCAGGAAACCCGGTAGAGAACTCATGAATTATTTTAACTTGGGAATATCTTAATTTTTATTGAAAATAATTATCTTTTTAAAAACATTTAAAAATATGAACATGAACATGTATGATATAAATAAAATGACATGGCAAAGTCTAGATAATATAATACAACCTAAATGAATTAAATGACATAGTATATTCTAGGTAAAATAAAAAAAAATCCTAAGTATCATGGTATATTCTAAATGAGATAAAATGATTTAAATGACATGGTAATTCTAAATGATATGGCATATTTTAAATGACATGGTATGTTATAAATAAAATAACCTAAATGACATGGAATATGATCTAAATGACAAGAAATTACATGGAATTAAAATAATGCTAACATATGATATGCATGAAAATAAAAATAAAAATAATAATGCATGAACATAGTATATGCTAAACAATATGACAAAAATAACTAAATAAAAAGCATAGGATATCATGAAACATTCAAAATCATATGGAAAACAAATATAAGATCATAAAATGTGAATTAAAATAATCATGATACCATGAAAAATATCATAGCAAAAAATCACACATTTAAATAAAATGCATGAACATGGAAAATGCAATGCATGAAAATGTATTTTTTTCCTTTAATTAAAGAAATTCGTATATCTAAAAAGATATCCGGCTACCTTAGGAAAATATGTCAAATTAGATTTTCTAAAAAAACAAAACTTTGTGATTGTTTGAAAACAATTTTGAGGAAAATTCGAATAAAAATTAAAACCCTTACCAAACCCTTTTAAAATGGCTCTAATTTCCTAAGTTTAAAATTCCAGACTTAACTACCCTTAACCCGAGATTTATAAAATCATTTTTAAAGTTTAAAAAGGCGTAGAAACTACCCTAATACAGTAGCAAAATCTTCTAACCAGCCCCCTCTAAATGCCTTAGCCAAATTCAACCATTATTCCTCTTTTGATTTCAAATTTGCCATTACTGTCTAGTTTTTCCACATGATTTTTTTTGCCTATTTTTAAAAATTTTAAAAAATCTAAAAGAATTACTGGAGACTCAGAACATGTAAATATACACGAGAAAAAATTGGATTAATTTTATGATTAAAGATGACTACCCAGAAAATTTGGAGATGTTCAAGTACTAGGTGAAAAAAAAACTATTTTGTAAAACACATTTTTTGCCTTTGATAAATTCATTCAAAAACCAAAGTAGAAATTGTTGGAAATCATCCTAAAGACCTAAGGACAGTAGCTAAACATTTCAAAAAACCTTGGAAAAAATTGGCTAAGTAAAAAAAATCACAAAGGTAGAACAATCAATTTGACAATTCCTTAATTTTCCACAAGTATGCTCAAGAGAGCATGACTTTGAGCCATTAATTGGCCATGGTCACAAATCAAGTGGCAATGACATGGAATGCATGAACATAAAGCAAATGAAATGTATGAAATGCATGGTCTAAAGGTCTAAATGGTAAAGGAAATGCATGACAATTCATGGCAACCTAAATGCCTAGCATGAATTTGCATGGCAATAAATGCTATCCCAACTCAATATGCATGCAATGCTTGATAATGGAAATATGACTTGGACCTAATATGTTATGAAAATGCTAATGTGACCTAAGACTTAAATAGCATAGTAATGCATGACAGTACCAATGTGATTTAAGACTCAATATGCATGGCAATACCAATATGGCATAGACCTAAAATGTAATAAACATGCATAGCAATACTATGAACATACAATGACCCATGAAACTAATGTCAATGCTAGAACAAACAGCAACTAATACACAATTTCAAGATATGACAATGCAAAGCATGTTACCTAAACAAAATGCAAATGCATGACAAGGCAAGGGATGCATGAAGATGCCAAATGATCACATGAGACTCTAATGCAATCCTATTTAGTAAATGACATAAGTACATGACAAATCATATTAAAATGCATAATGTCATGACATTTTCAATAGAATATAACATACCAAAATCAAAATGCACAAGCTCATGGCATGGAAATGCAAACAGGTTAAGAAACAAAAGGAAAATGCACATGCAAGGCAAACAAACATGGGATTGCCGAATGGTCATGGAACAATATGGTGGCATTATTATCATAGCATTTTCATAAGCACATGGCATACTAAAATCAGAATATACAGGTTCATGGCATGGAGATTCAAACAAGTTAAGAAGCAAACAGAAAATACACATGCAAGGCAAACAAAAATGAGATTGCCGAATGGTCATGGAACAATACCAAGAAAATGCAAACATGTAAGACATTATACATGAAAAAAATGCACAACATGAGCATATGAACAACAATGGCCAAATATGCAAGGATGCAATATCAAGCATGGAAATGAAATATATAAGTAAATATAGCATAGAAAATAATGTAAAGAACATATATACACAAGATTTAACATAGTCATGCAAAAATTACAAGCAAAACTAGTAAGTAGAACAAGGAAAGTTAAGCTCCAAGGTTGGTATCAAATGAGCATAGCCTCTCACCAATCCATAACCACTTGGTCATGAAGCCTTTCCAGCTCAATAAAACAGAAAATAAGGTGAGCTTCAAGGTAGGTTAAAATGGGCATAGCCTCTCTCCTAACCATGGTCACTTGGTCTAGCCAAGATCATGTAGCCATTTCAACCTTTTTTGCTTCATATTTTTGTAAAAATCAGAACCTTAGAATACTCTAAAAAAACTTGTAAAAATCATTTTTCACAACAACATGCAAGGAAGAAAAAAAAAGCAAAAACAAGGCAAATAAATATGCCATTCGGCCATGGCATGAAACCATAAGAAAAAAATTGTTTTCCACCATTTTAAAGAAGAAGAAAAGATGAAAACATAAGTAAATATTAAAAAACTTTATTTCTATGAAAACTTTTGTAGGAAAACATGATAGAAAAATCAAGAAAACACCTTGGAAATGAAGAAGAAAGCTAGGCTAAAGCTTGGTAGAGATGACTACCTTCAAGCTCTCTATTGAAAACCTTTTTTTCTATCTTTCAAAACCTTTTTTCTTGCCAAATTAGCTACTATTTTCTAGCCAAAAACCTCTGAAAAAATGAAAACATACTCCTCCCTTTAGCCTTGGCCGAATGCCCCCTAGCCCTTGGATGGGAATTGCATTTTTTCTCCTCCAATCTTGGCCTTAAGATTTAGATATATTGATGACAACATAAAAATGTCATCTTGCCAATTGATAGCAGCCCTTAAGATGTGTACTCATCCCTTGTAGTAACTTTATCCATTAGATGCAAAAGAGGACCAATCCCATGCACTCCCTTGTTTGCCCCTCATGAGTGCCTACCCTTGGATGAGTTGTACTCTTCCATTCTTGGTCATTGGATGAGGCCAACATAAAAATGACATCTTGTAGATTAAATCCAGCCCTCAACATGTGTACTCGGCCCTTGTATATGGCCTAATCCATTGGATGAAAAGAGATAATCACATGCACTCCCTTGCTCAACCGAATGGATGCTCACCCTTGGATGAATTGTGCTCATCTTTTTTCTTCCATTCTTGGCCATTAGATGAGGGTTATTTTATGACAAATAAAAATTTCATTTGGGCATTTAAACTTGGCCATTGGATGGTGCATTCAACTTTCCTACAAGGCACCTAAGCCATTGGATGAAGGGGAGACCATTTGCAAGGTGTTGGTGATAGCATTTGGCTTGATAGTGACTAGGAAATTAAATTGTTCAAGCTTCCTTCTTCTCCTCTATGTTGGCTGACCAAGGGAAGAAAAAATCCCAGCAATTCCTTCTTCTTTCATATTTTCCTCAATTACCAATTTGCCCTTTTTGGTTTCTTTAGTGAAATGACCTTTTTGCCCTTGAACTTAAATAAATAGAAAATGGACTCCAAATTCGAATTTTATTTTTTCAATACTTCCAAAATAATAAAAAATTGAATTCTGAAAATTTTCAAAATTTTCTGAGTCAATTTGCTATTTATTTTGGATTTATTTCTGAAATTACCCCTTTTATGCACCCGAACTTTACCATTTTTTAAACGAGCTCCAAATCCAGATTTTTCTTCACCAATCTCTTCCAAATAATTTAAAAATGTGATCTAGAAGTTTTCATAATTTTTGGAGCTCATTTGCTATTTTTTCGGGATTTATCTGCTTGAATTACTACATAGAAGACCCGATATTTGGCCATTTTGCAAACGAACTCCGAATCAAGATTTTCTTTCACGAATCTCTTCCAAATAATTTCAAAATGATATTTGAAAATTTTCAAAATTTTTGGAGTTCATTCGCTATTTTTCCCATATTTTCCAATTTTACCGTTTTGCCTCCTAAACCCGATTTTGCTCAAAACAAGTCCGATTTTCAGATTTTCTTCAAATTGAGCCTCGGGCTTTTCTTTTTTAATCATTTCTCATCAATTAAGGGCTTTAGATCTTCCAAATTGGGCCATTTCAACAATTTTTCCAAAATTCACCGAAGTCCACCAAAAACCCTAATTCTCGATTTTCTTTCGAATTGACTTTTCTATCAGTTTTTCTTCCAAGTAGCTTCTCCATTACCGGTAGTCAGTGCTTATCTTTCATTTGAGACCTTCAATTCTGACCAATTTAATCGTTTAAGCACTTTTCCCTAAATTTCTCGAATTAGGGTTTCCTTTCTATTGAATCTCGTAACCCAACTTCCGAACTCCATATCTTTCAATGTAGACCTCGGATTATCAAAATTATTTCACCATTTTTCAATTGAACCTCAAATCTTGATTTTGAAAGTTGGTTGACTTTTTCAGTAGTTGACTTCTTTGGGATTGACTTTTCTGGGGTTGACTTTTTTGTCCACTTTCTTGGACTAAGCCTAGGAGTATCACCTGCAGGATAAGAAAAGCCTTTTAGCATTCTGAAACATCAATTTAGGAAGAAAATGTACCTGATTTAGGGGTCCGAACAAAATTAGGTGTCTACAGTTTTAAAATTTAACCAAGATTAGATAAGGCCCTAGGATTTTCGCCGAGGTATTTTCTTCTCTTGCAAATCGAACTCGTTTCCTTAAGAAGGGTCGAGCCTTGATTAGTCAGGGAATTCAATTTAAGGATGAAATTCTTTTATTTTACAATTTACAAAAAATCAAAAAATGAATGAAAAAATGAAGAAAATTCTCCTTTCTATCCTTCACATGTGATTTCGCTAACCGGACAAAATTATTGTCTATTTTATCTTTGCCTGATTCCTGATTCTCAGCAATAGTCAAAGAGGAGCAGCTGTATACACCTAATTTTGTTCGGGCCCCCTAAATAAGGTAAGTTCACCTTTCAACTCCCTGGAATGCAAAGAATCTTCCCTCATTCCACAGACGGGTCTCCAAGACTTTGGTTCGGAGGTCAAAACAAAAAAAGTTAACCCAAAAAAAGTTAACCCTGAAAAGTCAACCACTAAAAAAGTCAACTCACCATCAAAATCAAGATTCGAAGTTGAATTGAACAATGGTGAAGGAATTTTAATAATCGGAGATCTACAATTGAAGATAGAGAGGTTGAAAGACAACATGCAAAATTCAGTGTAGAAGAAAAGTAGGGAATTTCCAAATTTGGGGAAAAGTATGTAAATGATCAAATTGAATGAAATTGAAACCTAAATTGAAAGATGATCCATAAAAAAGGATATCTCAAGGTCTAATTTCACCAAGAGGAATCAATCGGAAGAAGAAGTGGACAAAACTCGAAATTGCCATTTTTGGAAAAATGGGAAAATTTTGCAAATTTAGGGAAAGTGCGTAAACGATCAAATTAGACAAAATTGGAGGTTCCAAATGGAATAGAATCAATAAATATGGATATTGAAAGGTCCAATTTTGAAGCGGAGTTGAAGGAAGAATTGGTTTGAAGAGAAAAAAGAAAATAAAGATTTAATGAATAAATTGAAAATTGCAATTTTGGGGAAATATCTTTTTTTCAAAAACGAGGGTGATTCGGAGAATTTCAAAATAAGGAAAAATTCCATGTTTTGCCGAGTTTGTCGAGAAATATGAAAACTTTTATGTCAATAAACTCCAGATCATTCTCAAATAATATAATTTTTCTTCCAAGGGAATCATTTTTAAATATCAAATATGAAACCAACTTTTACCGAGACTCGAGATAAGACACGATTAATAAAGTACCGTTATACGGCCATTGTGGGGGTGCTAATCCTTTGCCACACGTAACCGACTCCCGAACCCGCACTTTTTTTCTCTGGTTCAAAGCGCAGACTTCAAAATTGATTATTAAAAAATGTTTTAATTAATTTTAAAATGTTTTACAAAAATCGGTTTTAATAGGTGACCAATCACACCTAGCCAAAAAAGATTGGTGGCGACTCTATTTCTTTTTCGAGGTTGTTTTCAAACCCTCAATTTTAATTTAAGAGGAATTAAGTCATCTTTTTCTCTATTTTCCCCTCAATGTCACGCTTAACGAGCCGATGTCCTGTGATGGGGATGTTTTCGGTTCATTTTAAGGTTTCGACATGTATAAAAAAGAATTAAATACGATACATAAATAAAATTTTTGATTCTATATTAATGTATAGTTACTTTTGTCATAACGGTTTTTCGACCGCTTGATAAGTTCATAAATTACACGTTTTATGCCCTTTCTTTTCTTAGTTTTCATTATTTTTTCTATCCTTATTTTGGTTAATTATGTTATATTTTTGAATTCTAGGTATATTTAAGAGAATGAAGTGAAAATATATCAATTATGATGTTAAAGAGCTCACAAAATCATAATCACAAGATGAAAGAAGAATTGAGAGTCAAAAAGTTCAAATTCTTAGTGCAAAGCAATCAGGCAGATTTGAGCTCCGAAGTTTGTTGCTAAGAAAACATGATGTTAGATTCTTTATTCAAAGAAACTTCCTTCTTGACTTTTGAAACTGACTTGAACACCTTTCCAACGCTATATCATATGCCCAAATCGGACAAGAAATGATCATCAAAATCAGTCAAGGAAGTGTAAGAAGATGCATCAAAAAATTCAGCGACCAGTGCCGCGGCGCCCCTAAAGTTCAAGAGCCAGCGCTGGGCGTAAATCCAAACTTGCCAAAAATAGCCAAAAATGAAATTTTTTCCCTCCTAACTTACTTGTGCGGTAAGGACTTGTTCTCAGGGTGATAAAGCTATACAAATACCATCTGCCACAAACAAGACATCATTTGAGGAGACTCAAGGATCATCATTCTTCTTCTTCTTCTCCATTCTTTTATTTTCTTTTTATGTTTTTGTTAATTATGCCTATGCTAGGCTAAACTTCTTTTTGGTTAAGGGTGATTTCAAAGCCCTAGACATGTTGTGTAATTGATATTTAGATTTTATCATATATTGGTTTTCTATCAAAATTGTTTATGTTCTTCTATAAGAATTGTTTATGATATTTGTCTTGATTTGTTTAGGGTGCACACTAGATAGATCTTGATAATTATATTATGCTAGTTTAGGAATCTTGATCCGTAATTGTCTTGATTTCATATTCATAAGTGGCAATTTGTGATTAATGACTATGTTATAGTTTTTGCTAATTGCAAAGTGGAACATAACCTAAGTTGAACAATCCAAGCTTATGTGTTTGTTGCTTAAATCAACCTATCTTTTTCATTATAAAGTTGCTATCAAATTGAATTTAGAGAGCTTATTCTAGGTTGTTTGATAGTTAGAGATTAAATAGAGAGCTTGTTCTATTTAACGACAAACTAAGAAAAGATTGGGGTAACAGAGCTTGTTGTTATCTACGGTTGATAATTTTGATAGTTAATTGATGTTGATAAATCTGATGTTGATTCTCAATAATGTTTAGTGGTGGCGAATGATCTCTTAACCGTACTTCTCTCATATTTGATTTCTTCTTACTTACTTGCTTTTTACTTTTCTTGTTTTCTTTATTTTCTAAACAAATTTAAAACCCCCTTTCTTTTATTGTCTTTGAACTTAAATTATAAACTAGTAACTTGTAAATTAAAACTCAATCTCTGTGGACTCGTCCCTTGCAAACTACTATACTTAACAATTGATCATTCTAGTGCATGGTTAAATAAGATATACTCTTTTGAGAGCATCAAATTTTTGGCGCCATTGCCGGGATTGTTTTCTTTAATTTATTTGTTACTTGGTTTATTTTTAGTTCTAATTAGTTTTATTTTTATTTAATTTTTTCCTTTTGTATATACAGGTTTTCTTTTCAAATTTTGAGCAACAAGAGCTGGCATAGGGTACATCAAACGTTCAAAACCAACTATCCAATCTCACATCCATAGTTCAACAATTGGCCATGGGTAATGTTCAACAACCGAAGAAGTATGGAGTATGCTTTATGATGGATCATCCAACCAATTTGTGCCCATACTTTCGAGATGATAATTTTGAACAAGCCTATGATTTAGGAGGATGTCAAGGCCATCAAGGGTTCCAAGGACAACAGTATGATCCTCTCTCAAACAAATACAATGAGGAATGATGGGATCATAATCAAGAAGTATATTCTTATGCCTACTACAATCATCCATCTAGCTTCAATCAATCAAGGTCTCAAGAACCAGATCTTTTTCAGCCACCACATGTGACTCAAAACTCAGGTACTTCTTTAGAAGATCTTGTCAATTTCAACAGGAAAGAAGGGATTCATCTATCTTCAATCAACCATGGGCTCAACAACAAGATCTTTTTGAGCCACCCCTTGTGACTCATAACTCAGGTACTTCTTTAGAAGATATGATCAATTCCTTTGCTACTAATACTTTGCAATTTCAACAAGAATTTCAGGCAAGTATCTAGAGTTTGGAAACGCAAATAATCCAAGTGGATATTATAATGGATAGATTGGTAGAACAAGGATCTAAAGAACTACATGAACAATTCTTTTCCCAAACTATGATTGATCCAAAGGAGAATGCTAGTCCCAAACAACTTGATGATGAACCAAAAAGTCCAAGAAAACCCGAGGATGAAACAAAACTAAAGATAGATTCAACTCTTGAGGATAATGAAGCTACAATTCCAATTGACAGTACTTCGGCACCTGAGGTAACTTTTTAAGATTCCTATTTCTACTAATGTTTCTTCTCCACCTTTTCCTAGCAGATTTGCAAAGTCTAAGAGCGAGAACATGAACAACAAATTCTAGAAACCTTAAACAGCTTGCTTGTGGAAGCCATTAACCAAGTACCAAAAAATGCACCATTCCTCGATGAGCTATGCAACACTGAGAGCAAATAAAAATATGATGAGATAATAATTGTGATGGAGAATGCATCTGCTGTTGTGCAAAGAAAGCTTCCTACAAAACGTAAAGATCCTGAAAGTTTCATGTCTGAGCCCAAATATCCTAAAAAGCCAATAAGAGGTATAGGCTAGGTTGAAGACAATCAATCAAGTGCTAATTGGGAGGCAGCCCAATTGGTGAAAGCGTTGCCAACCTGCCATCTTCAGATTTTCTTTCTTTTCCTTTTACTTTTATTATTTTTATTATTTATGTAGTGTTTTATATTTGTTTAGGTTTTATTAGTTTGTTTTGTTTTGAATTGTTAATATTTTTTTTCTGTTTTTTTTTTTTTGTTCTTTTCTTCTACAAATAATTCTTTCATGTGGGGTGATAGTATTACATTGAGGACAATGTAAGAATTAAGTGTGGGGGGAAGAATTTAGGATTTCTTTTTGTTATTATTTTGATTCTTTTAGTGTGTTTTAGTTCCTTTCAATACAATGATGAGACATGAATTTTGCAGGTCTAAAACTAGTTTATTAGTAAGAAGATTTTTCATGAGAATTGAGCTTGAAATATCATTTTTTTTATGAGCCAATATTAATATGATATATTGATTGATAAAGAAGCATGTTTAGACTTGATATTGACTTGTATAAACATCCTTCTGAGTTTTTGAGCCTATGTGATTGATGCATTATACATATCAATCCAACATGGATATGATAGAGGCTATATTGATACATATGACAACATGGATATGATAGAGGCATTAGGATTTTTACCAAGGCCAAATCAGCCATCCCCCATTGATGTTCCAAGAGAACATCCCCCTAGTGAGCCAATTTGAGCCTATATTGAATAAGTTATTTCTTTGGTAACCTTATCTTACACCTAGCCTAAACAGATTTATATCTTTACCTTTGTTCTAAAGATGGATTGAATGTTTTGAGACATATTGCACAAGCAAGGGATATTTATTGAATATTAGTGTTAGAAATAAGAAATAAGTGTAGGGGAGGAGAGGAGAGGAGAGGAGAAAGGCAAAAATCAAGAGAAAAAGAAAGGGAACATTGTTAAAATGCATTCCCTTGTATAAAAAAAATGAATCATCTCTTGAGCTTTTGGTTAAAGAAATTATGTTACAAGGTTGGTTAGAATGAAGTAAAGGCTCAACATGAAAATTTTAGCCTATTGTTATTATGTGCTTCTAAGGAATATTGACAATGTTTTATTTGCATAAATCTGATTATGTCTCTAAATTCTATGAAGTCTTTGGAACCTTTGTAATATCTTTTCCTTTTTATTCTTTAACCACATTACAACCCCTTGGCCCTATTACAACCTTGATTAAAGAACTCTTGATTCATGAAGTTATATGATCTAATAGTTAAGAATGGGTGGACAAGCAAGCATATGGTAAAACTATTTTCATGAGATTGATTGAGTGTAAACACTTTACCACTACTTTAAAGGGTGAAAATCATGAGAGTATCCCATGTGAGAAGTTGAGATTAAGTTTGAATTTGCATTATTTAGATTGAGATATGTTATATTAATGTTGGCTTAACTCAAACAATTTACATTCAAGCATGATTATTTATGAAATTCTTTGAACTATTGATTAGTTTATAAGACTTGTCCAATGATTATCTCTAATTTATATTGAAAGGATTAGGAGTTTTTTTTTTATTATTTGTTACTTTAATTTTTAATGTTGTGGGTATCATCCTAGTAAACCCTCAAGAGACTAAAGTCATCCACTAGGGACACTTAAGGGTTTAAAGGCTTGTGTCATATGCTAAGTGCCATCGTGATTTCCTATGAAAGTGGATTAGATTAGATTAGTTTTTCTTATTTCTATTTTGTTTTGCTCGAGGACTAGCAAAAGATAAGTGTGGGGTATTTGATAAGTTCATAAATTACACATTTTATGCCCTTTCTATTCTTAGTTTTCTATCCTTATTTTGGTTAATTATGTTATGTTTTTGAATTCTAGGTATATTTAAGATAATGAAGTGAAAAGATTTCAATTATGATATTAAAGAGCTTACAAAATCATAATCACAAGATGGAAGAAGACGTGGGGGTTAAAAAGATCAAATTCTTAGTGCAAAGCAATAAGGCAGATTTGACCTCCGGAGCTTGTTGCTAAGAAAACATGATATTAAAGTCTTTATTCAAAGAAACTTCCTCTTGACTTTTTAATCTGACTTGAACACCTTTCCAACGGTATATCTTACGCCCAAATCGGACAAGAAATGGTCATCCAAATCAGCCAAGGAAGTGCAAGAAGATGCATCAAAAAATTCAGCAACCTGCGCCACGACGCGAGAAGCTGGCATCGCGGCGCCCCAAAAGTGTTGGTGTAAGCCCTGCAAGCCAATCTAGTTGGACTTTTAAAACACTATATATTCATGTATTGCACATTATAGTTTATTAATTATAATTGAGGTATTTCTTTATCCATAAGTATTGTTATAATTGTTATAAATAACTTATGAAGATAAAGCCCAAGAAACACAATGGCATTGCAAAGGAATTGTAAGGAGTTACAATTATGAGGATCCTTATGCATCAATGTCGTGTTTCTAAAATTGTTCCTGGCCATTGTATTGTCATGACAGGGCATTGACAATGCACAATGACTGGCATATGTTAAGCCTTCATGCAACCGGTCTCATAGGTTGAAAGTACAGAGATACTTGGGGATAACATATGGGTGCTTGTTAGTTGAACAAGTTCACTGAACATGACCCGCTATGAGAGTTCCATTTGGTATTTCACTCAAGTATCTATGGAAAATACTCTCATGTGTCAATAGTGTTAGTAATCCTTTGACTTGTGACACCAGGTCATCTTGTATGTGAACTGTCATACTTAGATTTCACAACGAACGGGTCTCAATCACGAGGATGCTTATAATAAGGTGTTATTGGTTATGACATGAAGCATACGAAGATGAATGAGTGGTCCAGAGAGGATTCATCACCCCAAGTGATATGAGGGGACATATCTCACATGTATCTGGCTTATATTAACTTACGGAAATCCTTGGCCAAGGCGATACTTAAGGAGTTAATATTAAAGTTGTAGAACTAATTTGGAATACGATTAAGAGTAGACACTGAACCATGCTCTTTCCTATCTCGAGATATTTGATGAAGGGATCGAATTACATAGACATATTGTACACGAAAGGCTTGTTGAAGCTTGATGACTCTCTTGGCATTTGGGTGGTCATGATGCATTGCTAGATGCCGCTCATGATCCATAAATATATATATATATAGGAAATTCTTAAATGAATTAATTATATTTATTGCCAACATATAAAGGGCCTAATGGGTCACACACAAAAGGTGATTAATGAAAATAAAATGAGATTGGGCCAGATTAAATATTCATTAAATGTTGTGGGCTTAGTGTGAATATTTAATAATATGTATAAGGGCTTTAGTGCAATTAGTCCAATAGTTGGTATGCACTAAACCTAGTTTTATATATATATATATATATATATATATATATATGCCTCTTATGTTGTTGCCACCTCCAATGCAAGGAAAATCCTAAAAATTGGCGCCTCTCACTCTCCCTAAGTGAGGTTCGGCCGAATAGCAAAAGTGAGAGGAGAATTCGATTCTTCTTGTTACTTTTGGCTAACCAAGGTAGAGAAGGAAGGTTTCTCACAACCTAGAGTACTAGCATCGTCTTGGCAAAACATCATCTAAACCTTGTGAAGGTTTTCGAATCACCTGTGTGGATTACTATTAGAGGCCGGACAATTGGACGACTTTGGTTTGCGACAAGCGAGCTTTGTGTACAAGAACATCAAGAATCTGTCTTGTGATTTCAGCAATCTCCATTACAGAGGTATGAGATTTTGATTGTTATCTGTTCTTAACAGGATGATCGTTTTGAATTCATAGGTAGATCCATGGAGGGATTCGATTTTCTCTTTGTTTTATTTTATTCCGCTGCATTGTATGTTTAACTTGTTGATTAAATTATACATTATCTCTGTTTGAGCATGAGCCGAATTCCAATAGTGGTATCAGAGCCTCGCTTATGTTATTCCTATACAATCTATGCTTTGATTGTTACCTTTAACAAAATTGTTTTGTTCTTTGAGTTGTTTTGATCCGAATGTCACTAACCGAAATTGTGAAAATTTGCACTTGTAGTATTTCGGTGAAGGTAGCAGGTTGTCATGGTGAATTCTTTTTGATTAATTGGTTTAAAATTGTTTTAAACTGATTAATGCAACTGGCGAAAGTTTGGCAGCAATTGTGAATTATTTTTGCCTGCTTTGCACAAATTTGGCGATTTGCGTCAGAAAATCTTGTAGATTTTTCTTGGCTATTTTTAATGCATGGTTTGATGATTTTTAGGATTTAAAATTGCTTAGAATTGTTCTTGGCAAGCCTAAAAAATCATAAAACTGATTTGGCATTGAAAAGTTGAAAGCTGTGAAAAGCGGATAGATAGGCTGTAGGGAGAAAAGGAGGGGGCAACTATACCTAGTAGCCGTAGCCTGCTCCTTCCCTTGCTAGGGTTTTCACTTCTATCAGATTTTCATGGCTTGTGGATTTTAACAATATTGAGTTGCTAATGTTGTAGTGTCCTAGTTGAACTACAATACTTGAATTGGTAACCATGGTAATATTGTTAAATTAATTAATCACCAAAATAAGAATTTACATAAATATTCAATTAAATTGTTTAATTGGATGATAATTTAATTAAATGGAAATAATCCTAATTGGATTAGGATTTATTCTAATGAGATTAGAATAAATGTTTATTATTTTCTTTAAATTAAATTATGGATCAAATATAATCATTGAATGGTAACTAGAGATTAAAGCATGATTTATATGTTCAAAAATTGTTTGTGAATGTATGGGATGATTATGGACTTAGACCCAATATGATTGTGGATGGTTGAATTTATTTTTATGGCTTTTATTTATAAAATAGGGAATGCATGCCCTGCCTTATCTCTCATTTTCTGGAGTTGTAAAAATTCTTTCCTAACCTAATTCCCCTCAAATGTAACTTGAGGTTTCTTTATAGCAAATGTAATTAGTTACATCAAAGTGTAAAATTAGGATTAGCTAAGAATAATTTTTGTAACTTGAAGATAGAGATCAAAGGCACCATGAAGATAAGGAGATTACAAGCAAGCTTTTGAAGACTATGTATGTAATCACCTAGGAATTTGACCAACTAATTTCCTTTGATGGCTCAAGGATATTAGATTAGAAAAGTCCATAATCATCCAAGTAGAAAGCATTTTATAGATTTATTTTATGCGATATTATGATGAGACTTATGTCGCAACCTAAAAAATAATAAGTCTCATCGCAAGACTTTATATTCGTTAAGCGTGACATTAAAAAAACGAGAAAAAGTCGACTTAATTCTTCTTGAAAAATGAAGGTTTTGAAAATGACCTTAAAAATGACATGGAGTCGCCACCAATTTTTTTTAGCTAGGTGTGATTGGCCACCTATTAAAACTGGTTTTGTAAAATTTTTTTAAATTAATTAAAAAAAATTTAAAACCAATTTCAAGTCTGCATTATAAACCAGAGAAAATCGAAGAATCGGGTTCGGGACTCGGTTACGTGCAGGGAAAGATTAACACCCCCACAATGCTCGTATAAAACGGTACCTTATTAATCATGTGTTATCTCAAGTCTCGGTAAAAGTCGGTCTTAAATTTGGTATTTTAAATTAATTCCCAATTTAAAGAAAAATAATTCCATTTTTAAATTGAAAATAATCCGAAATGTATTAATTCAAAATTTTCCTATATTCCCCAACAAACGTGGCAAAATATAGAAATTTTTATTAGTTTGGAAAACTTTCCGAATCATTCTCGTTTTAAAGAAGATATTCTGTTATTAATGATAATTGATGATATTCTCCCGAGCAAACCCGGTAGAGAACTCATGAATTATTTTAACTCGAGAATATCTTTATTTTTATTGAAAATCATTACCTTTTTCAAAACATTTTTAAAAATATGAATATGTGTGACATAAATAAAATGACATAGCAAAGTCTAGATAATGCAACCTAAATGGTATGATATAATTAAATGTCATAGCATATTCTAAATGAAATGAAATATCCTAAGTCATATGATATATTCTAAATGAAATGAAATAACCTAGGTAACATGATATATTCTATATGAAATGAAATATCCTAAGTGACATAATATATTCTATATGAAATGAAATGACCTAGGTAACATGATATATTCTATATGAAATGAAATAACCTAAGTAACATGATATATTCTATATGAAATGGAATATCCTAAATGACATAATATATTCTATATGAAATGAAATGAAATGACCTAGGTAACATGATATATTCTAAATGGAATAAAATGATTTAAATGACATGGCAAATATAAATGATATGGCATATAATCTAAATGACATGAAATGACATGAAACATAAAATAATGCTATCATATAATATGCATGAAAATAAAAATAAAAATAATAATGCATGAACATAGTATATGCTAAATAATGTGACAAAAATAAATAACTAAATAAAAAGCATAGGATATCATGAAATATTCAAAATCATATAATAAACAACATAACATCAAAAATATAAATAAAAATAATAACAACACCACGGAAATTATCATAGCAAAAATCACATATTATATAGTATGCATGAATATGGAAAATGCAATGCATGAGAATGTATTTTTTCCTTTAATTAAGGAAATCCGTATATCTAAAAAGATATCCGGCTACCTTAGGAAAATATATCAAATTAAATTTTCTAAAAATCAAAATACTTTGTGATTGTTTGAAAACAATTTTGGAAAACTTAGATTAAAAAATAAAACCTAGCTAAACCCTTTTTAAATGGCTCTAATTTCCTAAGTTTAAAATCCCGAACTTGACTACCCTTAACCCGAGGTTTATAAAATCATTTTTAGAGTTTAAAAAGGCTTGGAAACTACCCTAATATAGTAGCTAAACTTCCTAATTAGCCCCCTCTAAATAACTTAGCCAAAACAGAAAAATGATTTTCCTTCAAATTCAAATCTGCTTCCACTGTCCAGTTTTAGAACAAGATTTTTTAACCAATTTTTAAAAATTCAAACAAATCTAAAAAAAAAAAAGTATTGGAGACTCAGAACATGTAAAACTACACGGGAAAAAATTAGCTTAATTTTTTGGTTAAAGATGACTGCCCAGAAAAATCAGGAAAGTACGAGTACTAGGTTAAAAAACTGTTTTGCCAAAACACATTTTTTTTCCTTTGATAAAATCATTTAAAAATCAAAGTAAAAATGTTAGAGACTCTCCTAAAGACTTACAAACAGTAGTTAACACTTTTGAAAAGTTAGACAAAAATTGGCTAAGTAAAAACAAAAATCACAAAGGTAGAATAATCAATTTGACAACTCTTTAATTTTCCACAAGTATGCTCAAAATGAGCATGACTTTAAACCATTGATTGGTCTAAGTCATAAATCATGTGGCATTGACATGAAATGTATGAAAATAGAGCAAGCATGATGTATGAAATGCATGATTTAAAACCTAAATGACATGGAAAACGTTTGGCATCAATAAAATGGCCTAGACCTAACATGAATTTGCATGGCATTTAATGCAACCTAGGTCTAAAATGCATGATAATGCAAGCACAACCTAAAGCTAAAAAATGCATGGCAAATACACAAACATATAACATTCAAACTAAATACACAACAACATATCAAGGGAATGAAAACCTATCAACTAGCATAACAAAATGCACACACAAAGCTTAAAAGAGGGGGGTAGCCGAATGGTCAAGGGAACATGACATTTTCACAAACACTTAACACAATAACATTTATAGCTAAAGAATAATAATCAAATCATGCAAATATAAAGTAAAGGCATGAAAACCAACATGCATTTTCACAAACACATGGATTAACAAAATGTAAAACATAAACAAACTTAAACATTTTGAAAACAGAAAATAAAAAATGCAAGACAAGTAAAGTAATCATGATAACAAGATAATAGACTCAAAAATGGAAACAAGCAAGCAACTAAATCAAAACAAGCTTCATGTTTATGTATTTGAAGAAGATTTAAAGCATCAAAACTTGTTAAATATCATGAATAACATGAAATAAAAATGCAAACAGCAACTATATAAAAAACAAGAGCCATTCGGCCACCCCTCTAAATCATGAAAAAAAAATTCTCAAAGTTTTTTCCAAGAAAGTATAAAGAAGAACTTAAAGGAGAAACTTAAAAAACACTTATTTTAAAAAGGAAAATCAAAAGAAACTCAAAAAATAGCAATCAAAATAGCAAACCAAGAATAGAAAATCAAAGAAAGTGCAAGAGTGTGGTGCTTAAAGCAACCTCTAGAAGCTATATTGCAAACTTTTTCTCTTCTAACTTTCTTTTTCTTTTCTAAACTTTTCTTTTTGCCTTTCAAAAATGGAAAGCATTCAGCAAATCAGAATGTGAATAGAGTACCCCCCCCCCAAAATGAAAGAAAGAACCCCTCCCCCCTTGTAGTGGTCGGCTAGCCCTTCGAAGAACCTAGGAGGTTCTAGAATTTTTTTCAACAAATTTGATCCTATGGCCTTCAATCCAAGATGCCTTCTATGAAGAATTCTCACCCTTAGATTAGAATCATTAGCCCTTGAATTATGATGTCATAAAGATGTCATAAATATATTCTCTCTCCAACCATTGGTCCATGTGTTGCAAATTCAAAGGCTTGATCACAAAAATAACTACCTTCCTCTTCATTGTTGGCCTTTTGATTCAAAATCAGAAAATATATGCCCACCATTGGGCCTTGTCCAACAGACCCTTCCTCTTCCAGCCCATGCTTCAATTTTTTAAAAACAAGAAAAGGCACTTTTCGATTTTTTTGGTAAAATAACCTTTTTGCCCCTCCGAACATAAATAAATAGAAAATGGACTCCAAATTCAAATTTTCTTTTTTTAATACTTCTGAAATAATAAAAAATTGAATTTTGGAGGTTTTCAAAAAATTTCGAGCCCATTTTCTATTTATTTGGATTTTATCTTCCAAAATTGCCCTTTTGTGCTCCCAAACTTTACCATTTTTTAAACGAGCTCCAAATCCAGATTTTTCTTCACCAATCTCTTCAAAATAATTAAAAAGTAGGATCTGGAAGTTTTCATAATTTTTGGAACTCATTTGGTATTTTTTTCGGGATTTATCTGCTTGAATTACTACATAATGGGCCCGGGATTTGGCCATTTTGCCAACGAACTCTGAATCCTAATTTTCTTTCACCAATCTCTTCCAAATAATTTAAGAATGAGATCTGCAAATTTTTAGAATTTTTGGAGCTCATTTACTATTTTTTCGGGATTTATCTTTTTGAATTTCTACATAGGGGACTTGGGATTTGGCCATTTTGCAAACGAACTCCGAATCCGGATTTTATTTTGCCAATATCTTTGAAATGATTTAAGAATGAGATAAAAAAATCAGAATTTTTGGAGTTCATTTGCTATTTTTCCCAAATTTTCCAATTTTGCCCTTTTGCCTCCGAAACTCGGTTTCGCTCAAAACAAGTCCAATTTTCAGATTTTCTTCAAACTGAGCCTTGGGCTATCCTTGTTTAATCACTCCTCATCAATTAGGGGCTTTAGTCTTACTGAATCGGGCCATTTCTGTAATTCTTCCAAATTTCACTGAAATCCACCAAAAACCCTAATTCTCGGTTTTCTTTCGAATTGACTTTTCTTTCAATTTTTCTTTCAAGTAGCTTATCCATTACCCGTAGTCAGTGCTTATCTTTCCTTTGGAACCTTCAATTTCGACCAATTTGATCGTTTAAGCATTTTTCCCCAAATTTCCCGAACTAGGGTTTCCTTTCTACTGAATCTCAGTAACCCAACTTCCGAACTCCATATCTTTCAATGTAAACCTCGAATTATCAAAATTCTTTCACCATTTTTCAATTTAACTTCAAATCTTGATTTTGAAAGTGGGTTGACTTTTTTAGTAGTTGACTTTTTGAGGTTGACTTTTCGAGGTTGACTTTTTCAAGTTTTACTTTTTATGCTCGCCTTCTTAGACTAAGTCTCGGAGTACCACCTGTAGGATGAAAAAGGTCTTTTTACATTCTGAAACATCAATTTAGGAAGAAAACATACTTGTTTAAGTGGTCCGGACAAAATTAGCTGTCTACAACTTATATTTAAAGAAAAAGGAAATCCCTCTGTACAATATTGAGTCACATGTTTCGCATGATAAAGTTGTCTTCCATCATCATAACAAGATAACCAGAGTTCTTCTACTATGAGGCTTGTTGAGTCACTCAAGGTCAAACTACTGTACAAATATGTTTGAGTTATGAAGTTGGGTCTTACTCAACTAATGCTATGTTGTCCGGATGCTTTAAAACTTGACCGCATAGTGTTAGAGGCAAAGTTAGGCGAAGTACATATGATGTGTTTAGACAAAGAGTTGTCACCTAACTGATTTGGGAGTTGCATAGAGATGCAATTGATAAGCTATGTTATCTACCCAACTAGGCTCGTTGTAATTTGTTGAGTCACTCACGGTTACAACATGTTGAAAGGGATCCCAGCCCGCTAGAAATACCTTGATGAGATTTTTGAATAATTGTGAGGGCTATTATCTCAAAAAATTAGTAGGAGAACCAATAAGAGATCTAATACCTCATCTTGAATTGGTATAAATGCATGAATATAACTGATATATACTTTTTCCATATTAGGTTGTTGAATATTGTTAATACTTTAACTGTACTGCGCCGCATTATGAATGCCATTAGTCCAAAATGTTTGGATTGGTACAAAAGATTGAGAAGCGTTCTCAATGAAAGGAAGGTTGCTCACTTGACAAGTCAAGAAGAACTTATAGAAGTTTCTAGGTTGACTGTGTTTGTGATTGAACTGAATCTTTCTACTATTAAATCCAATTCCTGGATAGTTGATTCAAGACGCAGTTCACATCTATGTAATGGCATAAGGATGTTGAAAGGAAGTAGAAAGTTGAGCAAAGATGAAGTAGTTCTAAGAGTAGGCAATGGTGCAAAAGTTGCAGCATTGGCCGTTGGAACATGTACTTTGTCTTTGTCGTCTGGCATGAAGTTGGAACTGAAAGATTGTTACTTTGTTCCAGTATTGTCTAGAAACATCATTTCACTTTCATACCTCACTGTTAATGATGGTTTCAACATAAGAATGAAGGGCAATAGTTACTCCATCGTTCTTAAAGACATTCACTATGGATCGACAACATTACATAATGGATTATATGTTTTGGATCCAGAGATGCCTGTGTTCAATATAAATGTCAAGAAAGCAAGAAATGATGATCCAAGTAAGACTTACATCTGGCACTGTAGACTTGGTCATAACAATGAGACAAGGAAATCCAAATTGCATAAACATGGTTATTAGAATCCTTTTATTATGAATCATATGGGACTTATGAATGTTGTCTCCTTGGTAAGATGACCAAGACTCCCTTTACATGAAAAGGTTAAAGAGCTGGTGTTTTGTTGGGCTTAATACATTCAGATGTATGTGGGCCACTAAACACAGCTGCTAGAGGTAATTACTCATACTTCATAACATTTATTGATGATCATTCAAGATATGGTTATGTGTATCTGATGAGATACAAGTCTGAAGCTTTTGAAAAGTTCAAAGAATTCAGAGCTAAAGTAGAGAAACAGACTAGAAAAAATATTCTGGCTCTTAGATCAGATCGAGGAGGAGAATATTTAACCCATGATTTCTTGGATCATTTGACGGGAAAAAGAATTCTGTCGCAATGGACTCCACCTGGAACTCCTCAGCATAACAGAGTGTCCAAGAGAAGAAATCGAACCTTGTCGGACATGGTTCGATCCATGATGTCTAAGGCTGACCTTCATATATCTTTTTGGAGATATGCCTTAGAGACTACAGCTTACCTTATAAATAGGGTTCCAAGCAAGTCGATAGATAAGGTACCGTATGAGATATGGAATGGCAAGAAGCCATGTTTATCTTTTCTAAAGATTTGGGGATGTACTGCTTATGTGAAGCAAGTACCTTCTGATAAGCTGGGAGCTAGATCAAAAAAAATGTAAGTTTGTGGGATATCCTAAAGAGATTATTGGATATTACTTTTACAGTCCTACTGATAAAAAGGTGTTTGTGTCAAAACACGCTGCTTTTCTAGAGAAAGAGTTTCTACTGGAAGGATTCAGTGGGAGTAAAGTAGAACTTGAAGAAGTTCAAGAACCACAACCTAACATTCCCTCGAAACCTGAGCCATTGGTCGAAGCATTGGATGCTCGGACTAATGCTCAAGAAACATAAGTACTCCGAATGTCTAGTAGGGAGAGGCAAACACCAATAAGATATGGATTTCTTTTTTAAAGAAATGGTTTGCCCATTGATAATGAACCTACTACCTATAAGGAAGCAATGTCAAACATCAATTCCAAGAAATGGCTTGCAGCCATGAAATCCAAAATGGGTGCCATGGAAGTTAACCAAGTCTGGTCTTTAGTTGATCCATCTCAAGGGATAAAACCCATAGGATGTAAATGGGTCTACAAGATAAAGACAGACATGGATGGCAACATACAAACGTTTAAGGCCAGATTGGTTGCAAAAGATTATAATCAAGTTGAAGGCATTGATTTTGAAGAAACCTTTTCACCAGTTGCCATGGTAAAATCCATTAGGATTACGCTTGCTATTGCTGCATACCATGATTATGAGATATGGCAGATGGATGTAAAAACTGCATTCCTTAACGGGAATTTGCAAGAGAAAGTGTATATGACACAACCTGAAGGTTTTTCATCCAAGGCCACTTCTAATAAGGTATGCAAGCTGCAAAAGTCTATTTATGGACTAAGGCAAGCATCTCAGAGTTGGAACATTAGGTTTGATGAAAAAATTAAAGAATTTGGTTTCATTAAGAATCCTGATGAACCATGTGTACAAGAAGGTAAACAGACATGCAGTTGTATTCCTAGTGTTATATGTCGACGACATATTACTGATAGGAAACGATGTACCTATGCTTTAGACGACCAAGGATTGGCTCTCCAAACAATTCTCCATGAAGGATTTGGGAGAAGCAGCATATATTCTGGGAATTAAGATCTATAGAGATAGATCGAAAAGGCTGCTTGGATTGTCCCAATCCGTTTACATAGACAAGGTGCTAAAAAGATTTAGCATGGATATCTCCAAAAGAGGTAACTTGTCTATGGTACATGGTGTACAACTCTCGAAAGAGATGTGTCCTAAAATTTATGAAGAAAGGACACGGATGGATAGGATCTTGTATGCTTCGGCAATAGGATCTATCATGTACGCATGTTATGCAAGAGACCAGATGTATCGTACTCTCTGAGTGTCATGAGCCGATACCACAGCAATCCTGGTGAAATTCACTAGACTACTGTGAAGAATATCCTCAAGTAGTTGAGAAGAACTAAGGATATTTTCTTGGTCTATGGAGGGGCTGAACTCCAAGTTAGGGGTTATACAGATGCTGGATTCCAAACTGATAAGGATGACAGTAAATCGTAGGGCAGTTACGTATTTACCTTAAATGGAGCTGCAATCAGTTGGAAATGTTCCAAACAGACTACAACTACATATTCAACAATAGAAACTGAATACATCTCCGCTTCTGAGGCAGCGAAGGAGGCTGTTTGGATTAAGATGTTCATAACTGAACTTGATGTAGTTCCAAGCATTATTGATCCAGTACCACTTTACTGTGATAAAAATGGAGCCATAACGCAAGCTAAGGAACCACGGTCTCATCACAAATCCAAACGTGTATTGCGGCAATATCATTTGATTAGAGATATAATTCAAAGAGGTGATATAAGTACGGAAAGGGTACCCACAGAGGATAATATAGCTGATCCGTTCACTAAGGTTCTGTCCTAGCAGAAACACAATCGTAACATGGAAGGACATGGGCTTAAGTACATGGGCGATTGGCTTTAGTGCTAGTCGGAGATTGTTGGTGTAAGCCCTGCAAGCCAATCTAGTTGGACTTGAAAAACACTATTTATATATTCATGTATTGCACATTATAGTTTATTAATTATAATTGAGGTATTTCTTTATCCATAAGTATTGTTATAATTGTTATAAATAACTTGTGAAGATAAAACCCATGAAACACAATGGCATTGCAAAGGGAATTGTAAGGAGTTACAATTATGAGGATCCTTATGCATCAATGTCGTGTTTCTAAAACTGTTCCTGGTCATTGTATTGTCAAGACAGGGCATTGACAATGCTCAAAAACTGGCATATGTTAAGCCTTCATGCACTTGATGCATGCAACCGGTCTCATAGGTTGAAAATATAGAGATACTTGGGGATAACATATGGATGCTTGTTAGTTGAACAAGTTCACTGAACATGACCCGCTATGAGAGTTCCATTTGGTATTTCACTCAAGTTTCTATGGAAAATACTCTTATGTGTCAATATTGTAAGTAAACCTTTGACTTGTGACACCAGGTCATCTTGTATGTGAACTGTCATACTTAGATTCATCACGAATGGGTCCCAATCACGATGATGCTTATAGTAGGGTGTTATTGGGTATGACATGAAGCATACGAAGATGAATGAGTGGTCCAGAGAGGATTCATCATCCCAAGTGATATGAGGGACATGTCTCACATGTATCTAGCTTATATTAACTTATGGAAGTCCTTGACCAAGGTGATACTTAAGGAGTTAATACTAAAGCTGCAAAACTAATATGGAATGGGATTAAGAGTGGACACTGAACCATGCTCTTTCCTAACCCGGGATATTTGATGAAGGGATCGAATTACACAGATATATTGTACACGAAAAGCTTGTTGAAGCTTGATGACTCTCTTGGCATTTGGGTAGTTATGATGCATTGCTAGATGCCACTCATGATCTATAAATATAAATAGGAAATTCTTAATTGAATTAATTATATTTATTGCCAACATGTTAAGGGCCTAATGGGTCACACACAAAAGGTGATTAATGAAATTAAAATGAGATTGGGCCAGATTAAATATTCATTAAGTGTTGTGGGCTTAGTATGAATATTTAATAATATGTATAAGGGTTTCAGTGCAATTAGTCCAATAGTTGGCATGCACTAAACCTAGTTATATATATGTTGCAACCTAAAAAATAACAAGTCTCATCGCAAGACTTTTATTGTTCGTTAGGCGTGACATTTTTTAAAAAAACGAAGAAAAGCCGACTTAATTCCTCTTAAAAATGAAGGTTTTGAAAATGACCTTGAAAAAGACATGGAGTCGCCACCAGTCTTTTTTAGCTAGGTGTGATCGGCCACCTATTAAAACCTGTTTTGTTAAAATATTTTAAAATTAATTAAAACATTTTTAAAACCAATTTCAGGTCTGCGCTTTAACCAGAGAAAGTCGAAGAATCGGATTCATGATTCGGTTACGTGCGGGGAAGGATTAGCACCCCCACAACGCCCGTGTAAAACGGTACCTTATTAATTGTGTGTTATCTCAAGTCTCGGTAAAAAATCGGTTTTAAATTTAGTATTTCAAGTTAATTCCCAATTTAAAGAAAAATAATTCCATTTTTAACTGAAAATGATTCAGAATTTATTAATTCAAAATTTTTCTATATTCCCCAACAAAATCGACAAAATACAGAAATTTTTATTTTTTTGGAAAAAAATTCGAATCATTCTCGTTTTAAAGAAGATATTCCGTTATTAATGATAATTGATGATATCCTTCCCAGCAAACCCAACAGAGAACTCATGAATTATTTTAACTCGAGAATATCTTTATTTTATTGAAAATCATTACCTTTTTCAAAACATTTTAAAAAATACGAATATGTGTGACATAAATAAAATGACATAGCAAAGTCTAGATAATATAATGCAACCTAAATGGTATGTTATAATTTAAATATCATAGCATATTCTAAATGAAATGAAATATCCTAAGCTGTCACAACCTAAAAAATAACGAGTCTCATCGCAAGCCTTTATTATTCGTTAAGCGTGACCTTAAAAAAAATCGAGGAAAAGTCGACATAATTCCTCGATAAAAATGAAGGTTTTGAAAAAGACCTTAAAAAAGACATGGAGTCGCCACCAATCGTTTTTAGCTAGGTGTGATCGGCCACCTATTAAAACCGGTTTTATAAAATATTTTAAAACTTAATTAAAACATTTTAAAACCAATTTCAAGTCTGCATTTAAAACCAGAGAAATCAAAGAAACGGGTTCGGGACTCGATTACGTATGGGGAAGGATTAGCACCCCCAAAACGCCCGTATAAGACGGTACCTTATTAATCGTGTGTTATCTCAAATCTCGGTGTAAAGTTGGTTTTAAATTTAGTATTTCAAGTTAATTCCCAATTTAAAGAAAAATAATTCCATTTTTAATCGAAAATGATCCGAAATTTATAAATTCAAAATTTGCCTATATTCCCCAACAAACGTGGCAAAATATAGAAATTTTTATTAATTTTGGAAAACTTTCCGAATCATTCTCTTTTTAAAGAAGATATTCCGTTATTAATAATAATTGATGATATCCTCCCCAGCAAACCCGGCAGAGAACTCATGAATTATTTTAACTCGAGAATATCTTTATTTTATTGAAAATCATTATCTTGTTTTTTTGAAAACATTTAAAAGAAATGAATATGTATATGCATGGCATAAATAAATAAAATGACATAGCAAAATCTAAAAAATATAATGCTTCCTAAATGATATGATATAATTTAAATGCCTTAGTATATTCTAAATGAAAGGAAATGTCCTAAGTTATATGACATATTCTAAATGAAATGAAATGACCTAGGTAACATAATATATTCTATATGAAATGTAATATCCTAAATCATGTGATATATTTTAAATGAAATAAAATATCCTAAATGTCATAATATAACCTAAATGAAATGACCTAGGTAATATAATATATTCTACATAAAATGAAATAATATAAATGACATGGAAAATATGAATGATATGTCATATAATTTAAATGACATAGAATAAAAAATAATGCTATCATATAATATGCATGGAAATAAAAAATGAAAATAATAATGCATGAACATAGTATATGTTGAATAATATAACAAAAAAAAAATAAATGAAAAGCATAGGATATCATGAAATATTCCAAATCATATAATAAACAATATACCATAACTCAAAATCATAACAATATCATAAAAATTATCATAGCAAAAAAAATCACATATCATATAAAATGCATGAATATGGAAAATGCAATGCATGAAAATGTATTTTCTCCTTTAATTAAGGAAATCCGTATATCTAAAAAAATATCCGGCTACCTTAGGAAAATATGTCAAATTAATTATTCTAAAACCAAAATACTTTGTGATTGTTTGAAAACAATTTGGAAAAGCATAGGTTAACAAATAAAAATAAAAAACTGGGTTAAATTTTTTAAAATGGCTCTAATTTCCTAAGTTTAAAATCCTGGACTTGACCACCATTAACCCGAGAGTTAAAAAATCATTTTTTAGAGTTTGAAAAGGCTTAGAAACTACCCTAAGTCAGTAGCTAACCTTCCTAATCAGCCCCCTCTAAGTAACTTAACCAAAACAGAAAAATGATTTTTCTTTTAATTCAATTCTGACTCCACTTTCCAGTTTTAAGCCACGATTTTTTACCCTATTTTTAAAAATTAAAAAAATTCTGAAAAAACTACTGGAGACTCAGGACATGTAAAACTACACGGGAAAACATCGGCTTAATTTTCTGATAAAAGATGAATGCCCATAAAAATCGGGAAAGTACGAGTACTGGGTGAAAAAAACTATTTTTCCAAAATACATTTTTGCCTTTGATAAAATCATTTAAAAATCAAAGTAAAAATATTTAAGACTCACAAAATGACTCACAAACAGTAGCTAGGACTTTTTGAAAGTTTGATAAAAATTGGCTAAGTAAAAAAAAATCACAAAGATAGAATAATCAATTTGACAAACTTTAATTTTCCACAAGTGTGCTCAAGAGATTTCTGACTTTGAACCATTAATTGGCCTAAGTCATTATTCAAGTGGCATGAACATGAAATGCATGAAAAAATACAGCAAGTATAGTGCTTGAAATGCATGAGTTTAAACCTAAATGCCATGAAAAAATGCATGGCATTCATATAGTGACCTAAACCTAAATGAACTTGCATGGTATTTAATGCAACCTAGACCTAAAATGCATGAACATGCATAGCAAATAAACCAAACCTAATAACTAAAATATGCATGGCATTTTCACAAACACAAAGCATGCTTAAACCAAAAACTCAACCAAATATCATCCAAATGCTAACCTATCAACTAACATGGCAAGAATGCACATACAATGCAAAAATTCAAGGAGTGGCCGAATGCCCTATGTAACTAGCAAGCATGGCATTTTCACAAACACTTGGTATACTAACATGCAAAACTAAATCAAATGTCATGCAAATGCAAAACCTACCAACTAACATGGCAAAAATGCAACACACAATGCAAAACACATGGAGTAGCCAAATGGCCTCAAGCTCCAACAAGCATGGCATTTTCACAAACACTTGATATACTAACATGCTCAACTAAAATATAAGACTCAAAACATGCAAACACAAAGTAAAAATACTAAAACCAAACAAGCATTTTCACAAACACTTGATATGCTAACATTCTCAACTAAAATATAAAACTCAAATCATGCAAAAACCACACAAGCATTTTCACAAACACTTGATATACTAAATCTAAAACACCAACAAATTTAAACATTATGAAAACAGAAAATTAAAAATGCAAAAACATGATGTTTAAATCATAAATGGAAACAAACAAAGCAACCAAATTAAAATATAACTCAAGTATATGGAGTAGAATAACATTTAAAACATCAAGATCAAACAAAATACCATAAACAACATGATAAAATAAACAAAACAGCAACTTAAATAAAGAATGTAGGCCATTCGGCCATGCTGAGAATATTGTAAAAAAAATTGTAAAAATATATATTTAAGAAAGAGATGAAGAAAGAACTTAAGAAGAACAATAAAATACATTTATTTGAAAATGAAACTCACCAAATAATAATTAAAATAGCAAAAATAAGAATAGAAAATCAAGAAAGTGCAAGAGTTGGTGCTCAAGAGCAACCTCAAGAAGCTATATTTCAAGCTTTATCTCTTCAAACTTTCTTTTCTTTTCTAAACTTTTTTTTTTTTTTGCTTTCAACCAAAGAGAGAAAAACCAAGTAAAAACCAAGAGCAATCAGCCAAAATGAAGTGTGAAAAAAATGAATTCTTCCCCCTATTAGAGCTGGCCGAAACCCCCCTCTCTCCTCAAGTATGTTGTCATTTTTTTGTAACCAATTTTCCATCAAATGGCTAATAATTCAAGATGAAAAAACCATGAAATTATCACCCTTAGATTAGCATATCAGCTGTCCCAAATTATATCTGTTCAAGAATAATGTTGACACTCTCTCTTGGCCTATGTGGCTTAATCACCATGGCTTGATCAAAGAGAATCTCTAACTAATTCTTAATTCTTGGCCATTTGATTGAAAAATCAGAAGCTTCCTCCATCCTTTGGGCCTTGGAAGGCCAGCACTTCTCTTTTCCAGCCCAAGTTTGATTTTTTTGAAAGGCCCAAAGAAGCCCTTTTCGGTTGCTTGGGTGAAATAACTGTTTTGCCCCCGGGATGCAAATAAATATCAAAAGGACTCCAAATCCAATTTTTATTTTTTTAATAATTCTAAAATAATAAAACATTGAGTTCTAGAATTTTTCAAAATTATCCGAGTCCGTTTGCTATTTATTTGGATTTTTTCTTCCAAAAATGCCCTTTTATGCCCCCCACATTTTACCATTTTTTAAACGAGCTCCAAATCAAGCTTTTTCTTCACCAATCTCTTCCAAATAATTTAAAAGTGTGATCTACATGTTTTCATAATTTTTGGAGCTCATTTGGTATTTTTTCGGGATTTATCTACTTGAATTACTGCATAGGGGCTCGGGATTTAGCCATTTTGCAAAAAAACTAGATTTTATTTCGCCAATCTCTTCCAAATAATTTAAAATTGATATTTGCAAAATTTCAGAATTTTTGGAGTCCATTTGCTATTTTTTCGGGATTTATCTTCTTCAATTATTGCATAGGAGGCCCGAGATTTGGTCATTTTGCAAACGAACTCCAAATCAAGATTTTCTTTCTCCAATCTCTTACAAATAATTTAAAAATGAGATTTGCAAAATTTCAGAAGATTTGGAGCTCATTTGCTATTTTTTCGGGATTTTCTTTTTTGAATTACTATATAAGAGACCCGGGATTTGGCCATTTTGCAAACGAACTCCGAATCAAGATTTTCTTTCTCCAATCTCTTCCAAATGATTTAAAAATGAGATTTGCAAAATTTCAGAAGATTTGGAGTTCATTTGCTATTTTTTCAGGATTTTCCTTCTAGAATTACTACATAAGAAGCCCGGGATTTGGCCATTTTGCAAACGAAATCCGAATCAAGATTTTATTTTGCCAATCTCTTTCAAATGATTTAAGAATGAGATTTGCGAATTTTCAGAATTTTCAGAGTTCATTTGCTATTTTTCCCAAATTTTCCAATTTTGCCCTTTTTGCCTCCGAAACCTGGTTTTGCTCAAAACAAGTCCGATTTTTAGATTTTCTTCAAGATGAGCCTTGGGCTATCCCTTTTTCATCATTCCTAATCCATTGGGGGCTTTGGTCTTACCAAGTCGGGTCATTTCTGTGATTCTTCCCGATTTCACCGAAATCCACTAAAAACCCTAATTCTCGGTTTTCTCCTGGATTGACTTTTCTTTCGGTTTTTCTTGCAAATGGCTTCTCCATTACTCGTATTCAGTGCTTATCTTTCATTTAGAACCTTCAATTTTGACCAATTTGATCCTTTAAGCACTTTTCCCCAAATTTCTCGGATTAGGGTTTCCTTTCTACTGAATCTCCAAATCCCAACTTCCGAACTCCATATCTTTCAATATAGACCTCGGATTATCAAAATTCTTCTGCCATTTTTCAATTGAACTTAAAATCTTGATTTTGAATGTGGGTTGACTTTTTCAGTAGTTGACTTTTTGAGTTTGACTTTTTTGGGGTTGACTTTTTTTGAGTTTGACTTTTTATGCTCGCCCTCTTAAACTAAGTCTCAGAGTACCATCTGCAGGATGAAAAAGGTCTTTTTACATTCGAAAACATCAATTTAGGAAGAAAACATACCTGTTTTAGTGGTCCGAACAAAATTAGGTGTCTACAGCTGCCCCTCTTTGGCTATTGCTGAGAATCAGGAATCAGGCAAAGATAAACAAACACTAATTTTGTACGGTCAGTGAAATCACATGTGAAGGAAAGGGAAAGGGGTTTCTTTTTCATTCTTCTTTCATTTTTATTTTTTTTTTGAAAAAGCTGTAAATTGAAGATTTGTCCTTAAATTGAATTCCCTGACTAATCAAGGCTCGACCAGTCTTAAGGAAACAGATTTGATTTTCAAAAGAAAAAAAATTATGTCCGAAGATCTTAAAAATGGTGCCCGAAGGTCTTAAAAAAATGGTGCCCGAAGGTCTTTAAAATGGTGCCCGAAGGTCTTTAAAACTGGTGTCCAAAGGTCTTTAAAACTGGTGCCCGAAGGTCTTAAAAAACTGGTGCCCGAAGGTATTTAAAATGGTGCCCGAAGGTCTTAAAAAACTGGTGCCCAGAGGTCTTTAAAATGGTGCCCGGAGGTCTTTAAAACTGGTGCCCGAAGGTCTTTAAAACTAGTGCACGAAGGTCTTAAAAAAACTGGTGCCCTAAGGTCTTTAAAATTGGTGCCCGAAGGTCTTTAATATTGGTATCCGAAAATACCTTGACGACGGTCTCAAGGCTCAACTCGTCTGATAAACAAAATGAATTCGATTTAAAACAGAAAGAAATACCTTGATGGCGGTCTCGGAGTCCAAATCTTTTGAGAAGCAAAACGAGTTCTCTTTGAGGAAGTCCAAGTTTCCCTGATTTCTACACTATTACCTAAATGCAATGATGAGAATGTCATGCTTTGCAAATGCTTGTATGCTTCCTAAAATAAATGCAATCAAATGATTGTGCCATAATTTCTAACCCACGGTTTCTTTGAGGTTCACAGATTATATAACTTCAGGACAGAGTCTTTAACTGTTTATTGATGCCCCACTTAAGGAATTCTTCACTCAAGATATCTTGTCAAACAGTCCCAGTTTTTGTCTTTCGCTGAAGTTTACAGATTTTCTAACTTCGTGATGGAGTTTCCACCACGTTCAATGTTTTCTTTTCTTGGTGAACTTTCCACACCTTTCCCAAGATTTAAATCTATTCCTTAGTAATACTTTGAAATCCCTTTATTTAAAGATTTTTATTACTAATCATCATTCAATTTAATAACAACCATAATGCATCTCAAAAGAATATGAAAGAGAATATGAATCAAGCAAAAATTGTCATGAAAAGGATAACAAGAATTTATTGCAAGAAATATTTTTGAAATAATAAATATCAAAGATATAAGAAACAAATGTAAGGTTACAGGTTGTAGATGCCCCGGATGCGGAATATCTTGGACCCCACCTTTTTCAAACCATCTAAAATTTCTCTTGAACGAGCAATTCACTTAGGTAATCTCTTAGTTTCTGTAGTTACATCAGACTGAGTTGTTCCCCTTTCCTCTGATTATCAAATACTTTCTCCCCCTTTACACGGAGCATTAAACTTTGATTAGTACTTGAGCTGCCTTTTTTAGGTTCTCAACTCAAGTGTCCTCCGTTCGGTATTAAGTCACCCTTTGCGGGTTTTCGGCTTAAACCTCTCCTTTTACATTTTTTTTCATTTCCATTCTTTTTTTTTTTGTATTCTACCATGCATCTGAGAATTCTAAATGCTTCCAGGGTAAAAATATCAATTCAAAAGATGGGATGAATTCTGAGAATAACCTTTCAAATTAAATATTCATGCTTGATCAAAATGGGCCTTTAAAGCATGTAATGTAGGCCAAGGTTTTGGTTTAGAAAGAAAGGATAAAATAGGCCCAAAGTGTGTTTAAGGGTGATTGGATCAAGGATCAATTTTTGAGGAGAACTCATTCTTGAAACATTTGTCCCTTTTTTGGACTTTCTTTTCTTCTTCTTCTTTTTTTTTTCTTTATTGGCTTTCATTTGCCACATTTTCCAACGGCTTTCTTTTTGCCATGATTTTTGATTATCTTTCCTCGCTTTTGCCCTCTAGTATAGAGGGTGATCCTTGATCAAGGTTTAAAGAAAGAAAATAATTCCTAAGGCTCAAAAAGGGTGACTAAGGATAATTTCTTCTTAGTGGAAGGAATATGAAAGATGGTCATTCATCATATCAAGCATGACTACTCTCTTTGAAAAGCAATTCTCAGGGGAAATAGATATATAGAATTTCTATTTTTACACTTGGAATCATTCGAATTTTCTTGTGCACAGCATCACACATTTTTTTTTCTTTTTCAAGCATAATACTTCTTCAGTTCATCAGCATTCACGGGATGTCTAAAATCATCTCCATCCATCCGAGTTAGAATCAATGCTCCTCCAGAAAAAGCTCGCTTTACTACGTAGGGTCCTTCCCAATTCGGAGCCCATTTTCCTCTCAGGTCTTTCACTATAGGGAGAATTTTTCTCAGTACCAACTCCCTTTTATCGGAACTGTCTGGGGCGAACCTTCTTGTTGTGGGCTCGAATCATCCTTTTCTGATACAACTGCCCGTGACAAATTGCTTTCAATCTTTTCTCTTCGATGAGATTCAACTGTTCATAACGAGCTCTAACCCATTCTGCTTCCTCTAGGTCAACTTCCATCAAAACCCGAAGTGAAGGGATCTCAACTTCAATAGGTAGCACTGCTTTCATCCCATATACCAAAGAAAACGGTGTTGCCCCTGTAGATGTGTGGACTGAAGTACGATATGCATGAAGAGCGAAAGGCAGGATTTCATGCCAATCCTTGTACACATTGGTCATCTTCTCGACAATCTTCTTGATGTTCTTGTTAGCTGCTTCTATTGCGCCATTCATCTTCGGACGATACGGTGCCGAATTATGATGTGTGATCTTGAATTGAGTACACACTTCTCTCATCATCTTATTATTCAAATTGAGAGCATTATCCGAAATAATTCTTGCTAGCAACCCGTAACGGCATATGATTTCTTTCTTGACGAATCTGCATACCACCGACTTTGTTACATTCGCATAGGAAGCAGCTTCTACCCACTTTGTGAAATAATCTATGGCCACCAAGATGAAACGATCTCCATTTGAAGCTTTCGGGGTAATAGGCCGAATCATATCCATTCCCCACATTGAAAAAGGCCAAGGTGCAGTCATGACATGTAAAGGCGAGGGCGACACATGAATCTTATCTGCATAGATCTGACATTTATGGCACTTCCGGGAATAACTGATACAATCTCCTTCCATCGTCAGCCAATAGTACCCTGCCCTTATAATCTGTTTAGCAAGCATGTGACCATTAGCATGGGTGCCACATATCCCTTCATGGACCTCTTCTATGATTCTTCGAGCTTCGACAGACCCGACACATCTCAACAGGACTTGATCTTTCCCTTTCTTGTAGAGAATCTCACTGTCTAGAACGAAACCCATTGCTAGCCTTCTCAAAGTCCTCTTGTCATTCTCTGTTGCTTGTTCTGGGTATTGTTGATTCTTAATGTACTGCAAGATGTCATTATACCAACGAAGGCCATCTGCTTCTTCTTCAACACTCAAACAGTGGGCAGGAGACTCATATATGCTCATCTTAATCGACACAACTTCCGCCCCTTCATTCACTTTAAACATTGATGACAAAGTAGCCAGAGCATCTGCCATCCGATTTTCTTCTCGAGGAAAGTAATTGAAATTCACTTCTTTGAACTCCTCCAATAAACTCAGTATGAGTTCTCGGTACCGGATTAGCTTTGTATCTCGGGTTTTCCATTCTCCTCGTAGCTGGTAAATCACTAAGGATGAGTCTCCGAAAACTTCCAATACTTTGATCTTTATTTCTACTGCAGCACGAAGGCCCATAGTACATGCTTCATACTCGACAGTATTGTTTGTACAATCAAAATCCAATCTAGCAGTGAAAGGATAACAATCTTCTTCTGGGGATATAAGCACTGCACCGATTCCATGCCCCATGGCGTTATATGCGCCATCAAAGTACATTTTCCATACTTTCTTCTTCAGGGGAATATCATCTGCTTGCGACACATACACCAAATCCTCATCTGGGAAATCAAAGTTCAACGGCTCATAATCTTCCACTGCCCGACTTGCTAAGAACTCAGCCACTGCACTGCCCTTGATAGCTTTTTGACTTACATATACAATGTCGTACTCTGACAATAAAACCTACCATCTTGCCGTCCTCCCTGACAAAGAAGGTGCTTCCAACATGTATTTGACTGGATCCAGTTTAGCAATCAACCACGTTGTGTGATACAACATATACTGTCTGAGTCTTCGAGCAGTCCAAGCTAAGGTGCAACACAACTTCTCTACCGACGAATATTTCAACTCATAATCTGTGAACTTCTTGCTGAGGTAGTAAACTGCCTGTTCTTTCTTTCCAGTCTCATCAAGCTGCCCCAAAACACAACCCATGGATCTTTCAAATACTAATAAATACAGTATCATTGGTTTATCCGAAATAGGTGGCATTAATACTGGTGGGTTTGATAGATAATGCTTAACCTTTTCAAAAGCAATCTGACACCCTTCATCCCATTCTCTTGGATCACGTTTTTGAAGTAACTTAAATATTGGATCACATTTTTCGGTTAACTATGAAATAAACCGAGCAATGTAATTCAATCTCCCTAGAAAGCCTCTTACTTCCTTTTGAGTGCAAGGTGGTGGCAGATTTTGAATAGCCTTCACTTTATCCGGGTCAATCTCAATTCCTCTTTTGCTGAAGAAAAAGCCCAACAATTTCCCCAAGGTAACTCCAAAAGTGCATTTTGCCGGATTTAGCTTGAGTCTAAACTTTCTTAGTCGTTCAAAGAGCTTCTTAAGATTTGCAATATGCTCCTCTTCTCCTTGTGATTTTGCAATCATATCATCAACATAGACCCCAATTCCCTTATGCATCATATCATGAAACAAGGTTACCATGGCTCTTTGGTATGTTGCCCCAACTTTCTTCAATCCAAATGGCATTACTTTGTAGCAGAAGGTTCCCCACATTGTAACAAATGTGGTTTTCTCCATGTCTTCTGGTGCCATCTTGATCTCATTGTATCCTGAGAATCCGTCCATGAAAGAAAATAAATAATTCTTTGCTGTATTATCCACCAGAGTATCAATATGGGGCAAAGGGAAATTATCTTTAGGGCTCGCCTTGTTCAAATCTCGGTAATCAACGCACATCCTCACCTTGCCATCTTTCTTTGGTACTGGAACAATATTTGCCACCCATTCTGGATATTTTGCCACCTCTTGGAATCCAGCATCAAATTGCTTCTTCACCTCCTCTTTTATCTTTAACAGCATGTCTGGCCTCATTCTCTCAACTTTTGCTGAATTGGCTTGCATTCTGGCCCTAAAGGGAGCTTATGAACCACAATATCCGGATCCAACCCTAGCATATCTTGGTAAGACCATGCAAAAACATCCACATACTCCTGGAGCAAAGCTATAAATTCACCTTTTATTGATGATGACAATGAAGTTCCAATTTTGACTTTTTTTATCTCTTCACTATTTCCCAGATTTATCGTCTCCAATAACTCCTTATGAGGAAGTACTTGTTTCTCCTCTTGTTCTATTTTCCTCAATAGATCTAGAGGTAGACTATAATCCTCAATATCTTCATTAGCCTCAAAATCACTCGTGCAAATGGGTCTTTCAAAATCAATTTCAGAATTACTGACAGGAAGGTCCTCATATTCCGCATCCGTACACCTGTAAATAGGTAGAGAAGAAACAATATAGAAAAATATATAATGAAAACAAAATAAATAACAAAAATGAAAGAATATGGACACATCAATATGGATAATGCATTGTGCTTGTTATTTATTGAATGAAAATGTTTAAAAAGCCCATTACAGAAAAAAAAAATCTTAATATCTCTGGGGAAATATAATTAAGATTGCTTTTTAAAAGTATTACTTTGGAATAGACTTAAAAACTATGGGCAACTCAGTCGCACTCTAGTTGGTTAGTCTATATCCTGGTGGACAAGGTCGCACCATCTAGCTAGCATTCTCTCTTTCAATTCTGTCTTTCTCAGTCATGCAGATCTCCACATCATACATCTGCTCATCCCTATTCACCTGGAATCTCTCGAAGACTTTCTCTATCATTATGAGCACATCATCAGAATTCTTTTCTCTGAACAGAGAACCGGCTGAGCGGAAGCTGTGAAGGATAGGTGGGAATGTCATAGGCTCCCATTCAATATCCATACCCGTAAGACGGGCCATCCTCCTTTGTCGGTTCTTTTCAACTTGTTTCCTTTTCTCATGGGCCTTCGAAAGATATCCTAGGCCAAACCGGTCTTTCTTTCCTTTTACTTCTATGGCTCGAGCCATACCCTGAAGATATTTCCCGAGACCTTTTCCAGCCCTGCAGCCTTTTCTTACGGTGGTTCTTACCCCCAACCTTGTGTTCTTTGATAGCCTCAGTTTTGAAATTTTCCGTCCTTCAGCGACGAAAACTGCATTTACAAATTCCAAAGACCGAAAAGAACACTTTACGGCCTCTTCATTGGGCTCCACATAAGGAGATTCAGTAGATGCGGAGGCTATTATGTCTTTCTCCCCTGATACTGTGATCAACCGACCCTCCATCACAAATTTTAGTTTTTGGTGAAGAGACGAGGGTATAGCCCTAGCTGAATGTATCCACGGCCTTCCCAACAAGCAGTTATAAGATGGATTAACATCCATGACCTGGAAATTCACTATATAAATGCACGGGCCTACCTCTAGAGGAACTTCAATGGTTCCCATAACCTCTCTCCTTGTTCCATCAAAAGCTCTGACCACCGTGCAACTTGGTATCATATAGGATAGATCCACTAGCAATTTGGATAAGGTTGCTAAAGGCATCACATTTACTGAAGAACCATTATCCAAAAAGACCCTTGGTAATATGTGCCCCTTACAAGTGGTAGTTATATGGAGAGCTTTCGTTGATCCAATACCATTGGGTGGTATCTCCTCATAGCTAAAAAAATATGTAGTCATCTGCTGCGATGTTTCCCACCAACCTATCCAGCTTTTCCACTGATATATTGTTAGCCACATATGCTTGATTCAATACTTTTAACAGGGTATTTCTGTGTGGTTCTGAATTCAAAAGCAAGGATAAGATTGAGATCCTAGCTGGTTGACGTTGCAGTTGTTCAACCACGTTATACTCACTATGCTTTATAAATTTTAAGAACTCACAGGCTTTCTTCTCACATACTGGTTCTTTCATTCTGTTAACCGGGGCTGATCCCCTCTCTGTTTCCTCTGGCAAATCCATCTCAATATGGAATGGCTCGACTATCTTCTTCCTTTTATCAATTCCTCTATCTTTCCCTGCTACCCCCTGTTCAACGGCCTCCGGAGCATAACACCTCCCACTTTGGGTTAAATGCCCCACACCTGTAATATCCTGCTGGCCTGAAGACCCAGGCATAACCATGCTGCAGTCATATTTCCATGGTCTAGCCTTGTTTTCCTTGTATGAAAAGGAAATAGGTAGATCAATGATTAATTTGGGTTCATTTTCTTCAATGGCTGGCATAACTTTTTCCTCCGGTTCATCATAATAGATGATGTCTTCCTATCCCATAGCCACCTGCATTTTCAATGACTTCTATTTCCCCCTCTATCTCCTCGTAGAATTGGGCTTCCCCACTATCCATCATTCTTTAGACTTTAACCCGAAAGTCCCCGCAGTTCTGTATGTCATGGCCTCCACCCTTATGGAACGGGCACCAATTATGCACCCTTCTTGCAACCATTTTCATACTTTTCGTACCTTCCACCAATCCTGTCTTGACCATTTCAACCCATACTGTCAGCATTGGAGTCTTAACCTCCCCAATATCCCTTTTTAGTCTTCTGCCCTCTCCGGTCAATATTGCATTTACCTGACTTCCAGCATGATTGGGCAATGGGTTTCCAGCTACGTTCGGCCCATTTTTGGATCCAAACTTCACAACCCCAGCATTGATCAAGCTTTGGACTTTCTTTTTGAAGGCCAGGCAATCTTCAATTGAATGTCCTTGGATTTGCACATGGTATGCATAGTTGGTGTTTGCATTGTACCATCTTGGATATGGAGGTGTCAAAGGTTTTATGTACACAGGTGCAACAAGTTGACCCTGCAATAGTTTCGGATATAGCTCACTGTAGGTAGTAGGAATCGGATCAAATTGGGCTTTTTGATCATTCCTTGGTGAACGTTGGTCATTACGCGCAGGACCCTGAGTGTTTGGGACAGTATTTCTAGGAAGGGTGATTTGAGGGGATATGCCAGTTGGGAATGGTTGTTGTGGTATATTGGTGTAGGGAAATGGGTTTTGGGTAAGGTGGTTGACATTGGAGTAGTAATGATTATACCCCGGGTATGGTGTGTAAGGTGTCGAAGGTGCATAAGGTGTGGTAGGAGTATAGGGCCTTGGTGGTGTGTATGGTGTAGGAGGTGTATAAGGGTATTGGTTGAAGCTTACTGCATGGGTTTCCTCCTTCTTCTTTGTAGGAAAAGCTCTCTTTGGGGTAGCAGACTCACCCCCTTCCATCTTTCCATTCTTAATAGCTGACTCAATCATTTCCCCAGATATTACCATATCCGTAAAATCCTTGGTAGCGCTTCCCACCAATTTGTCATAATAGGGTGCTTTCAATGTGTTGATGAAGAGCACTGTGGTTTCTTTGTTGGTTAAAGGAGGTTGCACTTGTATGGCCAGATCCCTCCACCTCTGCGAATACTCCTTGAAGGTCTCATTGGACATCTTCTCCATATTCTGTAATGACAGCCTATCCGGTACCATGTCGAAAACATGCTTATAATATTCCATAAAAGCCCTGGCCAAATCTGTCCATGAACGAATTTTGGTACGACTCAGTTGATTGTACCATCGAGTAGCTGACCCTGTTAAGTTGTCTTGGAAGCAATGAATAAGCAATTTCTCATTATCTTCATGCCCTGTCATCCTTCTATAGTACATGGTCAGATGAGCTGATGGGTTGGTAGTCCTATTATACTTTTCAAAGTCTGGTACTTTGAACTTCGGTGGAATCACTAAATCATGTACCAAGCTCATCTAGACTGCCAAATAACTCTATTCCTTCCACTACTCTTAGCCTTTCTTCCAACAGCTGATATTTCTTCTAGGATTCAGTGGTTTCGACGCTCTTCAACTCAACCATTTTGGCCCTTTTATTTTCTGTCATTTCCTCGAAGTCTGGAACCTCAACCTCAATTGGATCAACTCCGATGTTACCCCTTTTTGGACCAAAATTATGTGCTTCGGCCACTGGCTGTATGTAAATGTAGGAAGCTTCCCCAGTTGGGATTTCATTTCCCACAGGTTGGGATGTTTGGCCATTTCTCTGTACTACTTCTGGTCGATCCTCCTGATTCACTGCCCCCATTCCAGTAACTGAATTCTCTCTGGGCCACTTCTGCTTCATCATAGTGCTCATCATCTCCATGAGCTTTGTCATCTGTTCTCGTGTCTCCTCTTGAGACTTAGTTAACTGTTCCTGCAGTTCTTTCTGGATTCTTTCCATTCTTTCAATTCTGGCAAGCTGATCGTTTTCCATGGCTCTTGTTCGAGATCGAGTATTGTAAGGATGTTGGAAATATGGTTCTTTCTGAGTGCGACCATTTGTACCTTTAGTTTTAAAAACCATGGATTAGAAATTATTGACACACTTCTTATTTTTATTTTATAAAAAATGAATAAATGAATGAATGAATGTTAGTGAATGCTCAACTAAATAAATGACTAAGTGTATGAACTTAGATGACTAATTATAAAGAATAAATGAATGAACAAATAAATAAATGACTAAGTGTATGAACAATTTATAAAGAATAAATGAATTAATGATTATGAATATGAATATAAATGAATGAATGAACAAATAAAATATATAAAAGAAAAAAAAAATTAGTGAATGATGAATGTATTTAAAGATGTATTTAAAGTATTGGCCCCTGGATAATTCCAACCAAACGGTCTTTCATTGATTTCCTGGAACTAAATACATCAAAGAAAAGATCCCTGCTTTAGACAACATGATAATCTATCTCTCCTAAAAAACTATTACAAGATACTGGTCCTATAATAACTCCCTCGGATCCTGGACCTTCTTCACTGTCCTTTTTTAACTGCCTTGCTCTTCCATCTGATCCCTACTTGTTCGCGACCCTTTGACGTGTCAGCAGAAGCATCGCCGTGTAAGTTTTCCCTAGCTTGTTTCTCAAGTTGATTTGCTTGGGCTTCCTCGTGTTTTGCTTTTTTTGCCCAATAATTCTTCTCCTTCTTGAGGTTTCTGACTTCTTGTTCCCATTCCCCGGAAGTCTTGAGAGTCCCCTCGAATTTGAGCTAGAAATGTATCTCTTGTTCTCCAAGTGTAGTTCCTAAAGATCACTTTGAACAGTATCCCGTTCTCTCTTAATCTTTTCCTTTTCTTTTTCTCGGGCTACCTCCCTATCTTTCATGTCCTCAAGCTCTTCTTGCAGTCGGGCAATCTCCTTGTTCATCCGGGCCTTTTCTTTTTTAAATTTCGCCCTTGCGATTTCTAATTCTGATGGCGCTTCCTTGGGCGACGAACTTAAGTGCTGAACTTCTTCCCCATCCGATGTCAACAACCTATCATTAACCCCCGATTCCCTCCATGTCAGGTAATCAGGTGTGACGATATCGGCATATCTAGCTACCTCCACCCGATGAGTTTCCTTCCATGCCACCACAATCTCACGGACCTTTCCCGAATATCCAACCTCTCCGTAAGCAAATTCCAAATCACTAAGGTCATGGGTCATTGGAGTAAACTGACGAGATTCTGATTGCCTCAGTACTAGTAGTGGTGCATAGCTCACTCCTCCCCATACTCCTAATAATGGAACAGAAGCTTTATCTCCGCATTTATACAATATCGGCATAGGAGCTATCCACGGAGCTCTCCAAACTATCATCTCAGCCCTGATATTCCGGAATATGTTGATCCATTGCTCCTCAGTCCTACCCTCAATCCAATCCCTCTTAATAAATTCACCAATTGGTGCAAAAGATTTCCAGTATGAGCGAAGAGGGAAGTTCTCTTGTTTACAAAAATGGCTCTGAACCCATATGTAGAGGAGCTGTATACAACTTAGAAAACGACCTTTGCCTTCCCGTCTACAGAAATTCAGGGATCGGATTGTTTCTGCTATGATTGCCGGGGCTGGATTTATCCGTTGCTCAAGCCTCTCGAAAACATCAAATATCGCCACATCCACATACCCTAATGTTTTCGGGAAGATAACTAAACCATAGATAGCCAAAGCAAAAATATTCCTAACTGTCTCCTTGCTTGAATGGCTATGGATTAAAACCCGTAAAATATCCCATGATATACAGTAGTTTACTCTTTTTCGGACAACATGACTTTCTACCCAATTTCTTTCTACTCCCAAAATCTTCGACACTTTTTTCTTGAAACCCGGCGTCTTTGTATCCTTCAAATAAATACGACCGGGAATAACATTCTCAATATGCAGCAAGGTCAAATACTCCTCTATGGTTGGAGTCATATCCTCTCGGTTGAAAGTAAAACATCGATAAGCGGGATTCTAGAATTGTACCACAGCCCAGATTACCTCGCCACTGACCTTAACCTGAGCTAACAATGCTATGTCCCCATATGTCTGAGTCAGGCTTCTTTTTTCGATATGTTCCACTGATTCCATATATCAATCAATTCCCAGAGATCATTTTGCTTGATAATAAGATCAACCTCGGTTGGCAAGGCTGATACATATCCCATCTTCAAACAATCCCCATTATCCTGCTGACCTTTCTCGGACTGCTTCCTAACCTCTAAATATTTCTCGACCACTGAGACACTCTGACCCTCCATAAAAGCCCTTTTGGTTGAATAATATCCCGAGACCAATAACCTTTAAATGTGCAAAAATGATGGCAAGAATGCAAAAAAAAAAAACAACAACAACAAAAAAAGAAAATGAATTAGTAACGGGAATAAATATATATAATACAAAAACATATAATTCAAAACAATAATTATCCCTGAGGATGCTAACAAAATTTCGGCATTGTAACATCTCTGGGATGAAATATCAACATTTATTACAGACATTGTGATGTACGTTCATCATTGTCCGAAAAGAATAAACTTATTTGGAAAGTAGAATAGAAGGTAAAAGGATTGGAAATATTCCTCCATGTGTTCTTAACTTCGGGATATCTAATTGGAAATCCGGCATGGCTTCGCCTAGGTTTACTATATGAAGGTGAATGAGTTCTAAAAGCCCCGAATTGTTCCTCACTGTCGCTGGTGAAGGCTAGTAAGGCACCCCGATAAAAGCGGGTGCAATTCGTTAGAGTCTATTTTCCTAGCCCATGTGGATTGTTAATCACGAAGGCTTAGGTAATTTAGTACTCCGGAAGTGTTTCACTAGCCCATGCGGATTGTTAATCATGAAGGCTTAGTTACTTTGCTCCAACCTAAAAGGACGGAACCCGGGTATAGGATTCATGATATGCAAATGCGCGTGTAGTGTGTGAGGAGAAATAACAAACCTTTACCACCTATTCTATATCCCTTATTCTAAATGCCCTGATAAGATTAAACAACATAAATCATCAATTAATCAATAAATGAATATATGCACCAAAATAACCAGAGAACAAATATAATATGTACGCACATGAAATAAGGACATATTTTAAAAAAACATTTTTTTTTTTTGAAATTATCTTTATTTTTTTAAAAAAATATGGGAATTAAAATTAAATTCCAATTAAACCAACAAAATCGAGACTTTGATAACACACGACTAATTCTAGGCCTGACTCTCTAATTGTCCCCAGTGGAGTCGCCAAGCTGTCGCAACCTAAAAAATAACGAGTCTAATCGCAAGACTTTATTATTCGTTAAGCGTGACGTTAAAAAAAATGGAGCAAAAGTCGACTTAATTCCTCTATAAAAATGAAGGTTTTGAAAATGAACTTAAAAAAGACATTGAGTCGCCACCAATCTTTTTTAGCTAGGTGTGATCGGCCACCTATTAAAACCGGTTTTATAAAATATTTAAAAATTAATTAAAACATTTTGAAAACCAATTTCAAGTCTGCGTTTAAAACCAGAGAAATCAAAGAAACGGGTTCGGGACTCGATTACGTATGGGGAAGGATTAGCACCCCCAGAACGCCCGTATAAAACGGTACCTTATTAATCGTGTGTTATCTCAAATCTCAGTGTAAAGTTGGTTTTAAATTTAGTATTTCAAGTTAATTCCCAATTTAAAGAAAAATAATTCCATTTTTAATTGAAAATGATCCGGAACTTATAAATTCAAAATTTTCCTATATTCCCCAACAAACGTGGCAAAATATAGAAATTTTTATTAATTTTGGAAAACTTTCCGAATCATTCTCTTTTTAAAGAAGATATTCCGTTATTAATAATAATTGATGATATCCTCCCCAGCAAACCCGACAGAGAACTCATGAATTATTTTAACTCGGGAATATCTTTATTTTATTGAAAATCATTATCTTTTTTTTTTTGAAAACATTTAAAAGAAATGAATATGTATATCCATGGCATAAATAAAATGACATAGCAAAATCTAAATAATATAATGCTTCCTAAATGGTATGATATAATTTAAATGCCTTAGTATATTCTAAATGAAATGAAATATCCTAAGTTATATGACATATTCTAAATGAAATGAAATGTCCTAAGTTATATGACATATTCTAAATGAAATGAAATGACCTAGGTAACATAATATATTCTATATGAAATGTAATATCCTAAATCATGTGATATATTTTAAATGAAATAAAATATACTAAATGTCATAATATAACCTAAATGAAATGACCTAGGTAACATAATATATTCTACATGAAATGAGATAATTTAAATGACATGGCAAATATGAATGATATGGCATATAATTTAAATGACATAGAATAAAAAATAATGCTATCATATAATATGCATGGAAATAAAAAATGAAAATAATAATGCTGAACATAGTATATTATAAATAATATAACAAAAAAAAATAAATGAAAAGCATAGGATATCATGAAATATTCCAAATCATATGATAAACAATATACCATAACTCAAAATCATAACAATATCATAAAAATTATCATAGCAAAAAAAATCACATATCATATAAAATGCATGAATATGGAAAATGCAATGCATGAAAATGTATTTTCTCCTTTAATTAAGAAAATTCGTATATCTAAAAAGATTCCCGGCTACCTTAGGAAAATATGTCAAATTAATTATTCTAAAACAAAATATTTTGTGATTGTTTGAAAACAATTTGGAAAAGCTTAGGTTAACAAATAAAATAAAAAAACTGGGTTAAATTTTTTAAAATGGCTCTAATTTCCTAAGTTTAAAATCCCGGACTTGACCACCCTTAACCCGAGAGTTAAAAAATCATTTTTTAGAGTTTTAAAAGGCTTAGAAACTACCCTAAGTTAGTAGCTAACCTTCCTAATCAGCCCCATCTAAGTAACTTAACCAAAACAGAAAAATGATTTTTCTTTTAATTCAATTTTGACTTCACTATCCAGTTTTAAGCCACGATTTTTTACCCTATTTTTAAAAATTCAAAAAATTCTGAAAAAACTACTAGAGACTCAGGACATGTAGAAAGACACAGGAAAAAAATGGCTTAATTTTTTGATTAAAGATAAATGCCCAGAAAAATCGGGAAAGTATGAGTACTGGGTGAAAAAAACTGTTTTGCCAAAATATATTTTTGCCTTTGATAAAATCAACTAAAAATCAAAGTAAAAATATTTAAGACTCACAAAATGACTCACAAACAATATCTAGGACTTTTTGAAAGTTTGATAAAAATTGGCTAAGTAAAAAAAAATCACAAAGGTAGAATAATCAATTTGACAAACTTTAATTTTCCACAAGTGTGCTCAAGAGAGCATGACTTTGAACCACTAATTGGCCTAAGTCATTATTCAAGTGTCATGAACATGAAATGCATGAAAAAATACAGCAAGTATAGTGCATGAAATGCATGAGTTTAAACCTAAATGTCATAAAAAAATGCATGGCATTCATATAGTGACCTAAACCTAAATGAACTTGCATGGCATTTAATGCAACCTAGACCTAAAATGCATGAACATGCATAGCAAATAAACCAAACCTAATAACTAAAATATGCATGGCATTTTCACAAACAGAAAGCATGCTTAAACCAAAAACTCAACCAAATATCATGCAAATGCTAACCTATCAACTAACATGGCAAGAATGCACATACAATGCAAAAATTCAAGGAGTGGCCGAATGGCCTATGTAACTAGCAAGCATGGCATTTTCACAAACACTTGGTACTAACATGCAAAACTAAATCAAATGTCATGCAAATGCAAAACCTACCAACTAACATGGCAAAAATGCAACACACAATGCAAAACACATGGAGTAGCCAAATGGCCTCAAGCTCCAACAAGCATGGCATTTTCATAAACACTTGATATACTAACATGCTCAACTAAAATATAAGACTCAAAACATGCAAACACAAAGTAAAAATACTAAAACCAAACAAGCATTTTCACAAACACTTGATATGCTAACATGCTCAACTAAAATATAAAACTCAAATCATGCAAAAACCACACAAGCATTTTCACAAACACTTGATATACTAAATCTAAAACACCAACAAATATAAACATTAAAAAATTAAAAATTAAAAATGCAAAAATATGATGTTTAAATCATAAATGGCAACAAACAAAGCAACCAAATTAAAATATAACTCAAGTATATGGAGTAGAATAACATTTAAAACATCAAGATCAAAGAAAATAACATAAACAACATGATAAAATAAACAAAATATCAACTTAAATAAAGAATGTAGGCCATTCGGCCATGGTGAGAATATTGTAAAAAAAAATTGTAAAAAATATATTTAAGAAAGAGATGAAGAAAGAACTTAAGAAGAACAATAAAAAAACATTTATTTAAAAAGGAAACTCACCAAATAATAATTAAAATAGCAAAAATAAGAATGGAAAATCAAGAAAGTGCAAGAGTTGGTGCTAAAGAGCAAACTCAAGAAGCTATATTTCAAGCTTTATCTCTTCAAACTTTCCTTTCTTTTCTAAACTTTTTTTTTTTTTTGCTTTCAACCAAAGAGAGAAAAACCAAGTAAAAACCAAGAGCAATCAGCCAAAATGAAGTGTGAAAAAATGAATTCTTTCCCCCTATTCGAGCTGGCCGAAACCCCCCTCTCTCCTCAAGGATGTTGTCATTTTTTTGTAACCAATTTTCCACCAAATGGCTAATAATTCAAGGTGAAAAAATCATGAAATTATCACCCTTAGATTAGCATATCAGCTGTCCCAAATTACAGCTGTTCAAGAATAATGTTGACACTCTCTCTTGGCCTATGTGGCTTAATCACCATGGCTTGATCAAAGAGAATCTCTAAGTAACTCTTAATTCTTGGCCATTTGATTGAAAAATCAGAAGCTTCCTCCTTCCTTTGGGCCTTGGAAGGCCAGCACTTCTTTTTTCCAGCCCAAGTCTGATTTTTTTGAAAGGCCCAAAGAAGCCCTTTTCGGTTGCTTGGGTGAAATGACTGTTTTGCCCTCCGGATGCAAATAAATATCAAACGGACTCCAAATTCAATTTTTATTTTTTTAATACTTTCAAAATAATTTAAACATTGAGTTCTGGAAGTTTTCAAAATTATCCGAGTCCGTTTGCTATTTATTTGGATTTTTTCTTCCAAAAATGCCCTTTTATGCCCCCACATTTTATCATTTTTTAAATGAGCTCCAAATCAAGATTTTTCTTCTCCAATCTCTTCCAAATAATTTAAAAGTGTGATCTAGAAGTTTTCATAATTTTTGGAGCTCATTTGGTATTTTTTCGGGATTTATCTACTTGAATTACTGCTTAGGGGCTCGGGATTTAGCCATTTTGCAAACGAACAAGATTTTCTTTCGCCAATCTCTTCCAAATAATTTAAAAATGAGATTTGCAAAATTTCAAAATTTTTGGAGTCCATTTGCTATTTTTCCGGGATTTATCTTCTTGAATTATTGCATAGGAGGCCCGGGATTTGACCATTTTACAAACGAACTCGAAATCAAGATTTTCTTTCGCCAATCTCTTCCAAATAATTTAAAAATGAGATTTGCAAAATTTCATAAGATTTGGAGCTCATTTGCTATTTTTCCGGGATTTTCCTTTTTGAATTACTACATAAAAGACCCGAGATTTGGCCATTTTGCAAACGAACTACGAATTAAGATTTTATTTCACCAATATCTTCCAAATAATTTAAAAATGAGATTTGCAAAATTTCAGAATATTTGGAGTTCATTTGCTATTTTTTCGAGATTTTCCTTCTTGAATTATTGCATAAGAAGCCCGGGATTTGGCCATTTTGCAAACAAACTCCGAATCAAGATTTTCTTTTGCCAATATCTTTCAAATGATTTAAGAATGAGATTCGAAAATTTTCATAATTTTCGGTGTTCGTTTGCTATTTTTTCCAAATTTTCCAATTTTGCCCTTTTTGCCTCTAAAACCCGATTTTGCTCAAAACAAGTCCAATTTTTAGATTTTCTTCAAGATAAGCCTTGGGCTATCCCTTTTTAATCATTCCTCATCCATTGGGGGCTTTGGTCTTACCAAGTCGGGCCATTTCTGTGATTCTTCCTGATTTCAACGAAATCCACTAAAAATCCTAATTCTCGGTTTTCTCCCGGATTGACTTTTCTTTCGGTTTTTCTTGCAAATGGCTTCTCCATTACCCGTAGTCAGTGCTTATCTTTCATTTGGAACCTTCAATTTCAACCAATTTGATCGTTTAAGCACTTTTTCCCGAATTTCTAGGATTAGGGTTTCCTTTCTATTGAATCTTCAAATCCCAACCTCCGAACTCCATATCTTTCAATGTAGACCTCGGATTATCAAAATTCTTTCGAAATTTTTCAATTGAACTTAAAATCTTCATTTTGAATGTCGGTTGACTTTTTCAGTAGTTGACTTTCCGAGGTTGACTTTTTTCAAGGTTGACTTTTTTCGAGTTTGACTTTTTATGCTCGCCCTCTTAAACTATGTCTCGGAGTACCATCTGCAGGATGAAAAAAGTCTTTTTACATTCGGAAACATCAATTTAGGAAGAAAACATACTTGTTTTAGTGGTTCGGACAAAATTAGGTGTCTACACTAAGTCACATGATATATTCTAAATGAAATGAAATAACCTAGGTAACATGATATATTTTAAATGGAATAAAATGATTTTAAATGACATGGAAAATATAAATGATATGGCATATAATCTAAATGACATGAAACATAAAATAATGCTATCATATAATATGCATGAAAATAAAAATAAAAATAATAATGCATGAACATAGTATATGCTAAATAATGTGACAAAAATAAATAACTTAATAAAAAGCATAAGATATCATGAAATATTCAAAACCATATAATAAACAACATAACATCAAAAATATAAATCAAAAATAATAACAACACCATGGAAATTATCATAGCAAAAATCACATATTATATAGTAGGCATGAATATGGAAAATGCAATGCATGAGAATGTATTTTTTTTCCTTTAATAAAGGAAATCTGTATATCTAAAAAGATATCCGGCTACCTTAGGAAAATATATCAAATTAAATATTCTAAAACCAAAATACTTTGTGATTGTTTGAAAACAATTTTGAAAAGCTTGAATGAAAATTAAAACCCTAGCCAAACGCTTTTAAAAATGGCTCTATTTCCTAAGTTTAAAATCCCGGACTTGACCACCCTGAACCCGAGGTTTATAAAATCATTTTTAAAGTTTAAAGAGGCCTAGAAACCAACCTAAGATAGTAGCTAAATTTCCTAATTAGCCCCCTCTAAGTAACTTAACCAAAACAGAAAAATGATTTTCCTTCAATTTCAAATCTGACTCCACTATCCAGTTCTAAAACACGATTTTTTAACCTATTTTTGAAAATTCAAAAAAATATAAAAAAAAATACTGGAGACTCTGAACATGTAAAACTATATGGGAAAAATTGGCTTAATTTTCTGATTAAAGATGACTTCCCAAAAAAATTGGAAGAGTTTGGGTATTTGGTGAAAAACTGTTTTGCCAAAACACATTCTTTTTTGCCTTTGGTGAAATCATTTAAAAATCAAAGTAAAAATGTTGGAGACTCTCCTAAAGACCCACAAACAGTAGCTAACACTTTTAAAAAGTTAGACAAAAATTGGCTAAGTAAAAAAAATCACAAAGGTAGAATAATCAATTTGACAACTCATTAATTTTCCACAAGTTTGCTCAAGTGAGCATGACTTTGAGCCATTGATTGGCCTAAGTCATAAATCATGTGGCATGACATGAAATGCATTAACATACAGCAAATATGATGTATGAAATGCATGATTTAAGACCTAAATAACATGAAAAATGCATGGCATAGAGAATATGACCTAGACCTAACATGAACTTGCATGACATTTAATGCAACCTAGGTATAAAATGCATGAAATGCATGGCAATGTGAGCAAAACCTAAACCTAAAGAATGCATGACAATAACACAAAGACATAACTTTCTAAAACAAAATACACAAAAACATATCATGGAAATGAAAACCTATCAACTAGCATGATAAAAATGCATATACAAAGCATACAACATGAAGAAACCGAATAGTCCTAAATGCTAAATGGTCATGGCATTTTCACAAACACATTACATACTAAATCAAAACAAATAAAATCATAGTAAGGAAATGCAAACCTATCAACTAGCATGATGAAAATGCACATACAAAGCATACAAAATGAAGAAACTGAATGGTCCTAAGCTCAAAATGGTCATGGCATTTTCACAAACACATGGCATGGTTTAGAACTAAGCTACCACAATCAAGCTAACCTACCACAATCAAACTAATCTAACACAAGTAAGCTAATCTAACACAACCTACCACAACAAATCACATGAATAAAATCAAACACAAAATCATTTAACAAAAACAAACCATTCGGCTAACATAAAAAGAAATGGAGAAAAACTTGCTTACTTGATTTCTTTTAAAAAACAAAGTAGAAGCTCCTTAGAACTTATTTTAAAAAACAAATTTAGTTCATAAAAGAGAATAAAATAGCAATCAAAATAGAAAAATCATGTCAACAAAGTATGAAAAAAAAAAAAACATGAAAGAACATAGCTACCTTGCTCTAGCTTTCCATATCAAGAAGAAACTATCAAAAACCCTTCTTTTCCTTTTCCTTTTCCTTTTTATTCTCCTTTTCTCCTCTCTTTTTCCTTTCTTTTTTCTCTCTTTTTTTCCTTAGCTACTGCCTCTTTTTAGCCTTCAAAGCCCCCAGCAAAAATCTGAATTCCCCCTCCTAAATGGTAGTGGCCGAATGTCGTATATTCTAGAAGCAAGGTGGTTATTTTTCATCCAATGGCTATCATTTAAGATGCCTTCTATGTAAAAAAAAAAAAAAAAACCCACCATTAGATTAGAATCATCAGCCCTTGAATTATGATGTCATGAAGATGTCATAAATGGGACCCTTCTCCAACCATTGGTCCATGTGTTGCAAATTCAAAGGCTTGATCACAAAAATAACTATCTTCCTCTTCTCTCTTGGCCCTTAGATGAAATGGCTCAGCAAAATTAATCTCTATCATGGGCTTGGCTGCTTGCCCTCTTAAAATCCAGCCCAATTCCATTTTTTTAAAAGCAATAAAAGGCCATTTTCGGTTTCTACGGTGAAATGACCTTTTTGACCCTCGAACCTAAATAAATAGCAAACGGACTCCAAATTTAAAATTTATTTTTTTAATACTTCCAAAATAATAAAAAATTGAATTCTGAAAGTTTTCAAAATTTTCCAAGTCCATTTGCTATTTTTTTGAATTTTTCTTCCAAAATTGCCCTTTTGTGCACCCGAACTTTCACCATTTTTAAATGAGCTCTGAATCTAGATTTTCCTTCACCAATCTCTTCCAAATAAATTAAAAGTATGATCTATAAGTTTTCATAATTTTTGGAACTTATTTGCTATTTTTTCAGGATTTATCTGCTCGAATTTCTGCATAGTGGGCCCGGGATTTGGCCATTTTGCAAACGAACTCCGAATCCAGATTTTCTTTCGCCAATCTCTTCCAAATAATTTAAGAAAGAGATCTGCAAATTTTCAAAATTTTTGGAACTCATTTGCTATTTTTTCGGGATTTATCCTTTTGAATTTCTGCATAGTGGGCCCGGGATTTGGCTATTTTGCAAACGAACTCCGAATCAAGATTTTTCTTCGCCAATATCTTCAAAATGATTTAAGAATGAGATCTGCAAATTTTTAGAATTTTTAGAGTTCATTTGCTATTTTTCCCAAATTTTTCAATTTTGCCATTTGCCTTCGAAACCCGATTTTTCTCAAAACAAGTCCGATTTTCAGATTTTCTTTTCCTGGGCCTTTTTCATGTATTGAATTGGAGTTGGTCCGAAAATTCCCAATTTTTACGATCAAATTCCCTTCCAATTTGATTTTTCCCTTTTACTGTCAAGAATTTCCTCGTTTTTTCCATTTTTCCTCCAATCGGCTCTTTTCTCGGATTTTCTTCAAACTGAGCCTTGGGCTACCCTTGTTTACTCACTCCTCATCAATTAGGGGCTTTAGTTTTATCGAATCAAGCCATTTCTGCAATTTTCCCCAATTTCACCAAAATCCACCAAAAATCCTAATTCTCGGTTTTCTTCCAAATTGACTTTTCTTTCAGTTTTTCTTTCGAGTAGCTTCTCCATTACCCGTATTCAGTGCTTATCTTTCATTTGGAACCTTCAATTTCGACCAATTTGATCGTTTAAGCACTTTTCCCCAAATTTTTTGAACTAGGTTTTCCTTTCTACTCAATCTCCGTAACCCAACTTCCGAACTCCATATCTTTCAATGTAGACCTCGGATTATCAAAATTCTTTCACCATTTTTCAATTGAACTTCAATCTTGATTTTGAAAGTGATTTGACTTTTTCAGTAGTTGACTTTTTAGGGTTGACTTTTCTGGGGTTGACTTTTCAAGTTTTACTTTTTATGCCCGACTTCTTAGACTAAGTCCCGGAGTACCACCTGCAAGATGAGAAAAGTCTTTTTGCATTCTGAAACATCAATTTAGGAAGAAAACATACCTGTTTTAGTGGTCCGGACAAAATTAGGTGTCTACAATATATATATGCCTCTTGTGTTGTTACCGCCTCCAATGCAAGGAAAATCCTAGAAACCGGCGCCTCTCACTCTCCCTAAGTGAGGTTCGGCCAAATAGCAAAAGTGAGAGGAGAATTCGATTCTTCTTGTTACTTTTGGCTAACCAAGGTAGAGGAGGAAGGTTTCTCACAACCTAGACTACTAGCATCGTCTTGGCAAAACATAATCTCAACCTTGTGAAGGTTTTCGAGTCACTTGTGTGGATTACTGTTAGAGGTCGGACAATTGGACGGCTTTGGTGCGACAAGCGAGCTTTGTGTACAAGAACATCAAGAATCTGTCTTGTGATTTCGACAATCTCCATTACAGAAGTATGAGATTTTGATTGTTATCTGTTCCTGATAGGATGATCGTTTTGAATTCATAGGTAGATCCATGGAGGGATTCTATTTTCTCTTTGTTTTATTTTATTCCACTGCGTTGTATGTTTAACTTGTTGATTAAATTATACATTATCTCTGTTTGAGCATAAGCTGAATTCCAACAAAAAGTTCGAGAGCTAGCGCTGTAGTGCTGGGAAGCTGGCACTGTAGCGCTGGACGTAAATCTAGACTTGCCAAAAACGCAATTTTCTGCCTCCTAACTTACTTGTGCGGCAAGGACTTGTTCTCAAGATTTAAAACTCTATAAATACCATCTTTTGAGCCACAAACTAGACATCTTTTGAGGAGATTCAAGGATCATCATTATTCTTCTTCTTCTTCTTCTCCATTCTTTTATTTTATTTTTATGTTTATGTTAATTATGCCTATACTAGGCTAAACTTCTTTTTTGTTAAGGGTGAATTCAAAGCCCTAGACATGTTGTGTAATTGATATTTAGATTTTATCATATATTGGTTTTCTATCAAAATTGTTTATGTTCTTCTATAAGAATTGTTTATGATATTTGTCTTGATTTGTTTAGGGTGCACACTAGATAGATTTTGATAATTATCTTATGCTAGTTTAGGAGTCTTGATTTCCTATTCATAAGTGGCAATTTGTGATTAATGATTATGTTAGAGTTTTCGCTAATTGCAAAGTGGAACATAACCTAAGTTGAGCAATCTGAGCTTATGTGTTTGTAGCTTAGATCAACCTATCTTTCTCATCATAAAGTTGCTATCAAATTGAATTTAGAGAGCTTATCCTAGGTTGTTTGATAGTTAGAGATTAAATAGAGAGGTTGTTCTATTTAACGAAAAACTAAGTAAAGATTGGGGTAGCAGACCTTATTGTTATCTACTGTTAATAATTTTGATGTTGATAAATCTGATGTTGATTCTCAATAGTTTTTAGTGGTGGCGAATGATCTCTTAACCATACTTCTCTCAAATTTGATTTCTTTTTACTTTCTTTTTACTTTTCTTGTTTTCTTTACTTTCTAAACAAATTTAAAACCCCCTTTCTTTTATTATCTTTGAACTTAAGTTATAAACTAGTAACTTATAAATTAAAATCCAATCCCTGTGGACTCGACCCTTGCTAACTACTATACTTAACAATTGATCAATCTAGTGCAAGGTTAAATAAGATATACTCTTTTGAGAGCATCATCGCTAGACGATTTTCAAAAACACATGGAGTCGCCACCAATCTTTTTTGGTTAGGTGTGATTGGCCACCTGAAAAAATTTATATTTTTAATAAAATCCTAAAATTAATTAAGATCTATTAAAAGGATAATTTTTGGTCTGCGAAAATAGAGTTGAGTTCGGGAGTACGGTTACGCGTGGGAAAGTATTAGTACCCCTACGACGCCCATTTAAAAAACGGTACCCATTAATCACGTGTTATCCTTAAACTTGAAAAAGTGATTTTAATTTCGGTATCTAAAAATAATTCCTTTAATGTATTTTATTTAAAAAATATTTTATTATTTTTGGGGTAAAAGCTTTTATTTGGTATTAACACGAAAATTTTCGACGTCAGAGACTTTGTCTAAATTTTTCAGCATCTAGGCGAAATTTAGAAGTAATCTTTCCTCGACTAGGAATTTTCGTGATAATCCACCAAATCCGAGATAGAAAATCCTTTGTAAATGATGATTAGCGAAAACTCCCCAACATCTAGACGGAATACCGAGAATCATTTTTACTCAAGATACTATCTCGTTTTCTTACACAAATTTTTGTTAAATTTAATTTTTATTCCATGTCATGCTATGCATAGAGCGAGCGATATGACCACCCATATATGTATGAACATTAAATAAAGTACAAAATAACTGCATGGTAAATTTATTTTATTTTTAAAAAATATATAATTTTACTTCATTTTATTTTAATGGAAATTTTCGGTGTGAGAATTCTCCTAATTTCCCCAACGTCTAGGCAGAATTTAGAAATATTCTCGACACTTAGGATTTCTTCTAATTTTTGAAAATTAAATAATTTCTTTTTTTGAAAAAATTCATTCGAAAATCCTCTAACGTCTAGGCAATATCCTCGAAAAATTGTTTTATTTATTTACAAGCATCATTTTTATTTATTTATATTTTAAAAAGATGAAAATTTTAATACGAGAATTTTTCTTAATTTCCCCAACGTCTAGGCGAAAATCGAAATAATTCTCGTACTTAAAGATTTTCATAATATTTATTAAATTTAATGAAAAATTCGTTCAAAGATCTTTCGATGTCTAGGCAAGATCCCGAAAGAGTTTATTTATTTATTTTTATTTTCCTTAAGAAAACATTTATGTTGAAATAATCCTAAAAAAAATAGAAAATAAATAACTAAAATAAATCATATCGGGGAATGCCGTAACTCCCGAGATTGTGTCACGAGACAGATGATTATAGGTGGATTTTCCCTTTTTTCTTCCCTTTCCTTTTTCTTACTTTTCTTTTTCCTTCATTTTTTTTTCTTTTCTTTTTTTCTTTTCTTTCCTTTTTTCCTTCCTTTTTTCCCCTTTTTTTCCTTCTTTTCTTCCCCTCCAGTCGGGTCCGACCGCACTTGGGTCGGATCCTCCACGAGTCCAGGCGCAGATCCTTGATTTTTTTTACACTATAAAACCCTAGTTTTCTCTCTCTTCCCCATTTCTCTCATTATTTTCTCTTTCTAATCTCTCTCTACCTCAAACACTCTCCCTTCTCTCTAACCAAAACCTAGAAACCGACAGCCTTAACCTTGATATTGGCTTGCCGACGAAGGAAAATTTCAACAAAAAAATGAAATTCTCCTCTTCCCTTCCTCTTTTCTCTTTTCATGTTAGATTTCCCTAAAAAAAACCTCTAGAATCCTGTAGATAATTAATTTGGGGTGCAAGATAAGATATATATATATATATATATATATATATAGTTATAGTTATATTGTTATGTTAGTTTGATGGTGACTTGATATAACACTCCTCAATCGATTTTTTCTCATCTAGTTGCACATTTCATTTCTCATAGAAAAAGTAGTCGCGATTAATAGTTTATTAAAGATGTTGGAATATGGGTTGGATCAAGTGGACCAAACCCATTAGTACATCCACATGAGCATATCTAGCTCCTAATATGATTTGAGTTGGAATTATTTTCCTAATACAATTCAACATATATGCTATTAAAGGCAAATTACGAATAGGACTGTGATATGTGTTATATAAATAGGCACATATACTTGTGAAAGTTAACAAGAAGTGTTAATCTCATGACTTGAGGATCCGTGTATGTGTCGTGTCTTGTGTTTTTTTTTTTCTCCTGTCAATCGTGTAAACATAAACACAATACAAATTATTAATTGTGTCAAAATCCTAAAAACGAATAGGATACGTATATTAAATGTTTCGTGTTACTCATGTTCAAATGTGTCTTGTCGTGTTTATTACATTGTTTTTGTATTTATTAAATATGTCGTAATTCGCGTCGTGCTTTTGTATCGTGTACAAAACTATTAGGTTTAAGTATCTATCTTACCTAAACTTTGGGTATCCACCAAAAATCTTAGAATTTGGAGTGTGGAATTTTGTGGACAACTCTAGTAGCTGGAGCATGAAAAAAAAATCAAAAAGTTGTCAAATAATAAATTAAGAAGTAGATCCTTAAAAGTTCGTGAAGTAAATATTGACAAATTGATTTTAAAAGTTCAGATTAACATTGAAATAACTAATCATAAACCTATTAATTTGACTTCATATTAAAGGAAAAAACTTGACTTGAGAAACATCAAAGACAAAGAGAAGCAAGACCTAACACAAACAAAGTCATCAATCACCTTAGCTGGCAAATGGGGGTCTCTTTCATGTCCATCAAGAAACCATATTCTCAAGGAACCAATTAAAAACTAAATAATTCACTATTCAAATTTCATTCCCCCTTACTCTCCTCCAATCTTCCAATTTTGTCCTTAAAAAATCAATTAAATACTTCAACTAATCTCGGACCATGTACTAATATATCAATCATCCCATTCAATTGCAATTAAGAGACAGATCGCACAAAATCGTGCTTCAATTAAACAAATGTCTTGCTAAAAATGTTTTAGGAATAATTTTTATAGATAATTATTTTAAAAATAATTTTTATGTATAGGTATTGATATGTATGGTATGTTCACATGCCATAAATTCAATAAAGTATACTCTTAAATCACTTAATTACTTGGTTTGAATAATTTGTATAAATCCAATGTAATTAACTTCAAAAGTTAATAAATTGAATTTGAATCGACTCTGAATCCAAATAATACAGAGTTCCAAACGTGAATAACTCAAATTTAAAATAACTTGAATTATCTGAATCATGTATATAGTATTACAAGGTACATGTTTACTTGATAAGTTCTGTTGATATATGGACCGCTACGTGGATATCTTATATTTTGACACGTACGATAAAATATAAAAATATGCAATTTAAAAAATTCAAAGTAAATACCAATTTGAAATTTGAAACTTAAAAAACTGCAATCCAAATCAAATATATATTTTTTAAATTTAAAAATTTTAAATATGAATTTTATCTTTATAAACTAATTTCCTTATAATCTTTTAGTGTTTTATCTTTTTAAATTAAAAATACACGTATCATCTATTATATCCTTTTTTAAATTCAGTTTCCTACAAGATGAATTAGCTCTTAAATATCATTTTCAGCATTCGTGCAACCTTAACAGCCGGTAGCATAACAATTTTGGATGGGATATATTTTGTTTGGAGCATTATTCCCTATCAAATTAGACATCATCAAATTTATGGACTTGTTATATTTTGGCTGGGGACTTTTTTGTTTTTATAGGAACCATTACTAGATTTTCCAATAAATTTTCAGCTCCCTAGCTACCCTGTAATGCTTGACCCTTATTATAACATTAAGTATCCAAAAAATTTCTCCTTATTTTACTTTACTTCAAGGCTTAATTGAATGAAGTTTATCAAATTTCGGTTCTCTCTAGCACATTCATGCCATTTAATTAGTTATTTTAATCGGGTAATTTATATTCTGGGTAACTAAATTTAGTATCAATTTTTATGTAGATCACAAACATTTAATTTCATCAAATTACATTAGTAAACTTTTATTATTAATAAATTAGGTCACTTATGCTAATTTCATTGAGTAATCTAACGGAAAAGTTTACTCAGCATGCATATATTTTTTTATATCTCATCAAAATCATTCTTAACTAGCATTTTAGGTAAAAACAAAATTTCATACTGAATCTGTTTTTTCGTTAGAATTACTTAACGAAATTAGCATAAATGACCTAATTTATTAATAATAAAATTCAGTGATGTAATTTGATGAAATTAAAGGTTTGTGACCTATATGAAAGCTGATGCTAAATTTAGTGACCCAGAATGTAAATTATTCGGTTTTAGTCATATATATATATATATATATATATTATTGTAAAATCTCTTACTGCGGTTGGTGTCATGAGTTAAATGACACCAGCTCAGTCACAAAAATTACAAAAAAAAACCAAAATATAAAATATATTTATAAAGATATTTACGAATTTTGTTATTTTTAAAATTAAAAATTAAAAAATATATATTTTAAAAATCTATCCACATTTTTTAATCAATAACCACCGAAATAACTTCCTCTCTTTCATATATTTTTAATAATTTTTTTTCTCTTCCACCTACATAATGGGTGTGTCAAATTATCAATTGTAATATATATTATATTACAAAGTATATGGTTACTTGATAAGATATGCTCACGTGTATACTTATGTAGACAAATTATCTTTCGAACAAGTAGGATAATTTTTAATTTTTAGTTATTTACTAAATCACCTTATTCAATAAGAACATATCTTTCAAAATTTTCAAAAATTAAGCTTATCAATGTCTTTCATTATCATAATTTAAATTAGACAAGAAATATCTTTTAACTAAAATTATTCAAAAGATTACTACTTTATTAACAACCTTTCATTTTTTATGAAATTATTAGTACAAAAAAATTACAATCATAATTAAGCATTATATACCAAGGAATAAAAAATTGGATTGAAAGTCGAACCGATCAAACCTTCGATTTTTGATTCAACCGATTCAACCGGTTGGTACAACAATGACCAATTTTATAAAATAACAAAAATTAGAAAAAATTAAGACTAATCTGAAAAGAAAAAAAAAAATCAGAAAAAATAAATAAAAAAATAAAAAAATTCTAAAAAAACAAAAATAAAAATAAAAACAAACAAATAATACAAGTAACACACCAACACAAAAACTCCATCTTCCTACTTACACTACTTAATGACGCTCATTGCTTCCTAAATATTGTTGTTCTGGTTCATGACTTGCCCATAACCATATAATGAGTTGATTTAGAATAGGTAAATGCGTGCTTGATTTGGGGGAAATCCCATATTTCCTAAACAAGTTACATTTGGACTACTTAACAAATACAGTTATTATCAACTTTTGAAAGTTTAGAAATAAAAGTTTATTAAAATATAGCAAATACAACAAAGTTTATCTATCTATCTATACTATTATTAAAGGGAGTTACTGAATTGGTGTCACGAGTTAACCAGACATCAACTCATTTGAAAAAATGACAAAAAAAATAAATTACAAATATGATATAAAATGCATTTAAGGATGTTTCTGTAATTTACTTTTAAAAAAACTACTTCACATGTGACATCATCTTTTATATCTTAAAAAAAACTACCCACATCATATAACTTGGTTTTTTATCATAATATTTTTTTTTTAATTCTCAAAATATCGTCTTTTTAAATTAAGTATCAAAATCCGTTTTTTTTTTAACTAGTTGGGAAATCGCCATGGGCCATGGCGATTTTTCAACTGAATTTTTCAATTTTTTTTTAAAAATACAGTTGGGAAATCGCCATAGGCCATGGCGATTTTCCAACTGGTAAAATATAATTTTTTTAAAAATACCAGTTAAGAAATCGTCATAGCCCATGGTGATTTCCAATTGTATTTTTATAAAAAAAATATTGAAAAATTCAATTAAGAAATCGCCATGGGTCATAGCGATTTTCCAACTGTTTTTTTTTTCTATTTTAATTTTTAAAATTGCAATGGTTGAAAAATAAATAAATAAATAAATAAAATTCAAATTTGAAGGCAACGGTCACTTGACCGTTGCCTTCAAATTCCCCCCATACACCCCAAATACCTATAAATACCCCCCTCTTCCTCGTATTTTCTATAAAAAATCTTAAAATTTTCTTCCTTCCTTCTTCCTTCTTCCATACAAAATCTCTTCTTGTTAATTTAAAAATGGCTTCATTATCATTATTGATGTTGCAAAAAAAATCACATATCCTCGGTTATATTTAAAGAGGTAAGTAAATTTTTGTAATATTATTTGTATTACATTATCAAATTTTTATAATCTTTTAATTTTTATAGTTTTATAGTTTTATAATTTTTTTAATTATTATTGTTTTGTCATTTTATAGCTTTATAATTTTATAATTTTTATATTGTTTAATTTTTTAATTATTATAGTTTTTATAATTTTATAATTATTATTGTTTTGTCATTTTATAGTTTTTTAATTTTTATATTATTTATTTTTTTAATTATTATAGTTGTAAAATTTTATAATTATAAAAATTTTATTTTATTTTTTATAAAATTAAAAATTTTAATAAATTATAAAGTTTAAGTATATAAATTAAAAAACAAAACACCAAGGGAAATGGCCACCCCCCGCATGGCGATTTCCCTTTGGTGTTTTTTCAAACTTTTTGAAAATATACGCTGGGAAATCGCCATGGGGATGGCGATTTCTCAGCAGATTTTAAAAGTAGCGAATTTTGGACAATAATTTGAAAATAACGGTATTTCGGTAGATAAAACAATTGATTATATTATGATAAAAAACCTCATAGAACTTCCTTTTAAAAAAACTACCCACACTTATATCATTAAATTATTTATTTTAAGTTTTTTAACTTATAATTTTTTTCTTTTTCACCCACAATGCAATGTGGGTGTGCAATATCTAGTACTAATATAATGGGAATGGCTGAGTTGGTGTCACGAGTCTAGTGACACCAACTCAGTTGGTGAAATTACAAAATAAATCGAATATAATTAAAATATAAAAAATAAGGATATTTTTATCTTTTCAAATTTCATATATATATATATATATATATATATTTTTTAAAAATTATCCACTAAACCAAAAAGTTACCCACTTTTTCAAACAACTACTCAGTTATAAAAGTATTTATATTTTTTACTTATAAATTTTTATATTTTTTTTTCACCTACATGATGGATGTGTCATATTTTAGTTTTAAAAAAACAAACTTTCAATTTGTAAAAAAAAAAAGCAGGTGGAAGATTTACCAAGTCTACAATAATGTCTCATCAACACATACAAAATGACTGAACCAACACATGAAAGATAAACGGGGAAGTAAGCTGACCCTTGAGGGAAGAAAATGACTGAACCAGTGGCAATGGAACGGAGAGCAATAACCGATTGATTCGGTACGGTCTGATTTTTTATCATTGTTATATATACATAAGAAATTATTTAATTAAATCCAACAAATAAACATCCAGCAAATCAGCACACATAATTGGACAAATCTAATAAAAAAAAATTGGACCAAATCTATAATAATGAGACTTGAACTTGGGATCTCAAGAATCTAGGACCTCATCCTTACCACCAAGTTAAAGCCTCATTGACAATCCTTCGGCTATACTATATAAACTTCTTGATTTATAGTTTTTAAAATAAATTATTTGCAATTTAATTTTTTGAGGAATTCGCATGCTTTAATTTTTATCCATTTTTGTCAAATAACTCTATTCAACATGTTTAAAATTTTTATAGATTAAGTGTTAGTAGTTTGCAATATTGATGGAAACTAATCCCACATTATTTAGAAAAGTTAAGAATAAAGAATATATAATAAAATATTTTTTTAGCTTAGATAATTGAACTAAGAGTTATGGGCTCAATGTGTTAGTTGGCTCACCTAATGGGTTACTAATTATTTAGTGTCAAAGATGAGTACTTGAGCTTAAAATTATTAATGTACTTGATTTTTTATTTTTTGATTTTAATTTTCAAAAATAATTAATATTAATTAAACCGAAAGTTATATTAAACAGTAATCAGTAGTATTAAATAGTTGTATTTTTTTAATAACATAGTTGTTACTATTATGTAAAGACACAACATTTACCTAAATAGTTATTGTGTAAGAACACAACTTATGCCAAAAGACAAGTTACTAACAAATGTAACTTTACATTATCTATAAATAGAGACTTTTCTATTATGCCAATTTCACAATTCTACTTGGAACGTTTATAACTTTGTTATATCCTAGAGGCATTATAAAATTTTAAGAAAAGTGTTTTTCATGCCTCAAAGTCAGCATTTAAATCTATTATCTCCATTATTTTTCTAACATTAAGTTTACCGAAGTCTTATTTTCAATCAATTGATCGAGTATTTATGTTCGAGATTAACTTATAGTCAAAATCTATTACTAACTATAAAAGTTATCCCCCAATTGTATGAGAATGCTTAATTAAGAATTTTGGATCATGGTTTAAGTGACAAATAAGCTTAGGTATTAAGGGTGTTGAGGAGGTTAGTTAGGGTATATATATATATATATATATATATATATATATATATATATATGTTATGAAGAAGTAAAGAAAGGAAAAAGAAAGAAAGAAAAAATTGTGTGTTAGTGTCATTTTTGTGTTCGTATTATTTTTTTTGTTCAAAGTATTATAAATTTATAAAATTTTTACACGAATTTGTTTTATGTAGATTTTGATACGTTTGCGTATTCGTGTTGTGTTCGTGTTATTTTTTCATGTGTTCAAAATATTATAAATTTATATAATTTTTACATGTTAATAATTCAATTTATGTAGATTTTGATACGTTAGGATATTCGTTCGTATTCATATTATGTTTTGTGTCGTGTTCATGTTATTTTTTCTTGTGTTCAAAGTATTATAAATTTATATAAATTTTTACATATTAATAATTCGTTTTATGTGAATTTTGACACGTTCGTGTATTTGTGTTGTGTTCATGTTATTTTCATGTGGTGTCATATTTTAATTATTTTTTTCATGTGTTCGTATTGTGTTTTAATTCATAGTTTGTCATGGTGATTCCATTTAGAGAAAATTGCGTGTGTTCATGTCGTGTCTCAATTCATCCTATATTTTGCATAATTTGTCATAATGATTTAATTTAGAGAAAAAATTATATGTTCGTAACATGTTCGTGTTATTTTATAGTATGTTTAAAGTATTATAAATTTATATAAATTTTTACAAGTTAATAATTCGTTTTATGTAAATTTTGATACGTTCGTGTATTTGTGTCATGTTCATGTTACTTTTCGTGTCGTATTTTAATTATTTTTTTCATATTGTGTTCGTATTGTATAATCATGTTGTGTCTAAAATTGTCAAGTCTAATTGACACTATTCAAATAACTCCCAAATTTATGTCGCGTGTCGTCATGTTCGTGTTGTTTTTTCTGTCATAATCGTATTCGATGTATTATATTATTTATATAAATTTTGACACGTTAATAATTCGTTTTATATAGATTTTGACACGTTTGTGTATTTGTATCGTGTTCATTTAAATTTTTTTGTGTCATGTCGTGTTTTAATTATTTCTCTCATGTTATGTTCGTATCGTATAATTATGTTGCATCTGAAATTGCCTGATTTAATTGATCATATTCAAATAACTCTCAATTTTATATTAAGTATCGTATAAGGATAGAAGTTATTATTTTTTTAAATTATCTTTACTCCTCTTGCTTTTTTGTCTTTTAAATTTATTATAAAACATCAATTCAAATTCGATAACATACCTGCAGTGAAATGCGAGCATTTATCTAGTATAATAAAAGAATCAAATCTATCACTGTTAATTCAAAAATTAAAATTATCTTTTTAATTTCAATTTTTTTTCTTGCCAAACTACTTCCTAAAATTTAAGTATCATAATATTATTTCTTATATGAAATATTGACAACTTTTCTAAATAGTGAAAAAAATTGAATATAAGTAATTGATTTGTGTATTTACATTTTAAATAAAAGTCATCTGAAAATATTGAACACGACACGATTATATAACACGAAAAAAAATGAACACGATACGAATATACGAATATGTCAAAATCTATATAATACAAATTATTAACATGTCAAAATGTATATAAAACACCTTAAACAAGATTATAACACGAAAAAATACACGAACACAATACTAATACACAAATTGCCAGATCTAAAAGATATACCAATTTATATTTTGATATTTATAATTGTATGATTATGTATAGATCAATAAAAATAAATCTATTCATTTATTAAGATAATATAAAATTAAAATAAATTAAAAAGTACAAAAAATATAATAAAAAATTTTCGTGCATTAAAAAACATAGTTTCTTATATTTCAAATTAATTCAGTCCAAACTCGAAATTGGATCCAACCACGCTGTAGGGGAGTTCTACCGTAAGTTTCTTACGGTAAGGTTGTGGTAAGCTCCAAATTGGGAAACCTGTGTAGCAGGTTACCAGGTCACAAATTTTTACATATGCACTTGATAAATTACATATCAACTTGGACGAATTACATATCAAACATGAAAAATTACATATCAACTTGAGAAGTTGAAAAATTACATATGGACTTGATAAATTACATATGAACTTGAAAAATTACATATGAAGAATTACATATGGACATGGACAATTACATATGAACTTGGAGAATTACATATGGACTTGATAAATTACATATGAACTTGGAAAATTCCCGAATTACATATGGACATGGAAAATTACATATGAACTTGGAGAATTACATATGGACTTGATAAATTACATATGAACTTGGAAAATTCCCGAATTACATATGGACATGGAAAATTACATATGAACTTGGAGAATTACATATGGACTTGATAAATTACATATGAACTTGGACAATTCCCGAATTACATATGGACATGGAAAATTACATATGAACTTGGAGAATTACATATGGACTTGATAAATTACATATGAACTTGGACAATTCCCGAATTACATATGGACATGGAAAATTACATATGAACTTGGAGAATTACATATGGACTTGATAAATTACATATGAACTTGGACAATTCCCGAATTACATATCGACATGGAAAATTACATATGAACTTGGAGAATTACATATGGACTTGATAAATTACATATGAACTTGGACAATTCCCGAATTACATATGAACATGGAAAATTACATATGAACTTGGAGAATTACATATGGACTTGATAAATTACGTATGAACTTGGAAAATTCCCGAATTACATATGGACATGGAAAATTACATATGCACTTGGATAATTACATATGGACTTGATAAATTACATATGAACTTGGAAAATTCCCGAATTACATATGGACATGGAAAATTACATATGAACTTGGAGAATTACATATGGACTTGATAAATTACATATGAACTTGGAAAATTCCCGAATTACATATGAACATGGAAAATTACATATGAACTTGGAGAATTACATATGGACTTGATAAATTACGTATGAACTTGGAAAATTCCCGAATTACATATGGACATGGAAAATTACATATGAACTTGGAGAATTACATATGGCCTTGATAAATTACGTATAAACTTGGAAAATTCCCGAATTACATATGGACATGGAAAATTACATATGAACTTGGAGAATTACATATGGACTTGATAAATTACATATGAACTTGGAAAATTCCCGAATTACATATGGACATGAAAAATTACATATGAACTTGGAGAATTACATATGGACTTGATAAATTACATATGAACTTGGAAAATTCCCGAATTACGTATGAACATGGAAAATTACATATGAACTTGGAGAATTACATATGGACTTGATAAATTACGTATGAACTTGGAAAATTCCCGAATTACATATGGACATGGAAAATTACATATGCACTTGGAGAATTACATATGGACTTGATAAATTACATATGAACTTGGAAAATTCCCGAATTACATATGGACATGGAAAATTACATATGAACTTGGAGAATTACATATGGACTTGATAAATTACATATGAACTTGGAAAATTCCCGAATTACATATGAACATGGAAAATTACATATGAACTTGGAGAATTACATATGGACTTGATAAATTACGTATGAACTTGGAAAATTCCCGAATTACATATGGACATGGAAAATTACATATGAACTTGGAGAATTACATATGGACTTGATAAATTACATATGAACTTGGAAAATTCCCGAATTACATATGAACATGGAAAATTACATATGAACTTGGAGAATTACATATGGACTTGATAAATTACGTATGAACTTGGAAAATTCCCGAATTACATATGGACATGGAAAATTACATATGAACTTGGAGAATTACATATGGCCTTGATAAATTACGTATGAACTTGGAAAATTCCCGAATTACATATGGACATGGAAAATTACATATGAACTTGGAGAATTACATATGGACTTGATAAATTACATATGAACTTGGAAAATTCCCGAATTACATATGGACATGAAAAATTACATATGAACTTGGAGAATTACATATGGACTTGATAAATTACATATGAACTTGGAAAATTCCCGAATTACATATGAACATGGAAAATTACATATGAACTTGGAGAATTACATATGGACTTGATAAATTACGTATGAACTTGGAAAATTCCCGAATTACATATGGACATGGAAAATTACATATGGACTTGATAAATTACATATGAACTTGGAAAATTCCCGAATTACATATGGACATGGAAAATTACATATGAACTTGGAGAATTACATATGGACTTGATAAATTACATATGAACTTTGAAAATTCCCGAATTACATATGAACATGGAAAATTACATATGAACTTGGAGAATTACATATGGACTTGATAAATTACGTATGAACTTGGAAAATTCCCGAATTACATATGGACATGGAAAATTACATATGAACTTGGAGAATTACATATGGGACTTGATAAATTACATATGAACTTGGAAAATTCCCGAATTACATATGGACATGGAAAATTACATATGAACTTGGAGAATTACATATGGACTTGATAAATTACATATGAACTTGGAAAATTCCCGAATTACATATGAACATGGAAAATTACATATGAACTTGGAGAATTACATATGGACTTGATAAATTACGTAACTTGGAAAATTCCCGAATTACATATGGACATGGACAATTACATATAAACTTGGAGAATTACATATGGACTTGATAAATTACGTATGAACTTGGAAAATTCCCGAATTACATATGGACATGGAAAATTACACATGAACTTGGAGAATTACATATGGACTTGATAAATTACATATGAACTTGGAAAATTCCCGAATTACATATGGACATGGAAAATTACATATGAACTTGGAGAATTACATATGGACTTGATAAATTACATATGAACTTGGAAAATTCCCGAATTACATATGAACATGGAAAATTACATATGAACTTGGAGAATTACATATGGACTTGATAAATTACGTATGAACTTGAAAAATTCCCGAATTACATATGGACATGGAAAATTACATATGAACTTGGAGAATTACATATGGACTTGATAAATTACATATGAACTTGGAAAATTCCCGAATTACATATGGACATGGAAAATTACATATGAACTTGGAGAATTACATATGGGACTTGATAAATTACATATGAACTTGGAAAATTCCCGAATTACATATGGACATGGAAAATTACATATGAACTTGGAGAATTACATATGGACTTGATAAATTACATATGAACTTGGAAAATTCCCGAATTACATATGAACATGGAAAATTACATATGAACTTGGAGAATTACATATGGACTTGATAAATTACGTATGAACTTGGAAAATTCCCGAATTACATATGGACATGGAAAATTACATATGAACTTGGAGAATTACATATGGACTTGATAAATTACATATGAACTTGGAAAATTCACGAATTACATATGGACATGGAAAATTACATATGAACTTGGAGAATTACATATGGGACTTGATAAATTACATATGAACTTGGAAAATTCCCGAATTACATATGGACATGGAAAATTACATATGAACTTGGAGAATTACATATGGACTTGATAAATTACATATGAACTTGAAAAATTCCCGAATTACATATGGAAATGGAAAATTACATATGAACTTGGAGAATTACATATGGACTTGATAAATTACATATGAACTTGGAAAATTCCCGAATTACATATGAACATGGAAAATTACATATGAACTTGGAGAATTACATATAGACTTGATAAATTACGTATGAACTTGGAAAATTCCCGAATTACATATGGACATGGAAAATTACATATGAACTTGGAGAATTACATATGGGACTTGATAAATTACATATGAACTTGGAAAATTCCCGAATTACATATGGACATGGAAAATTACATATGAACTTGGAGAATTACATATGAACTTGATAAATTACATATGAACTTGGAGAAACTTGGAATGCAAAGTGATGGTCTCGACAACCTTACTTCTAATAGTGACAATGAGTTCCAATATTCAGTACAACATGTGAGATTTACATTACTTATAATTTCTGTTTTTAAAGTTTTAACAGTATGATGTTCGGTGAGTAATTACTTTAAATCCTCATAGGGAGAATGTGAAGTGGAGACGAAAGCCTTTTTCCCAACTATGCATGCTGAAGAGAACGAGAAGATGCAGGTAATGTTTATTTTTATTTGTTCTACGCTTATATTGGTTTCGGGTACTGCGCTCAATGAAATAATTAATTGTTCAGCATATGACTAACGTTATATTTAATACTTTTAGGACGACTCTTTTTCATTCAGCAATTACCCAGAAAGATATAATGAAGCTAAACAATCAGACTTCTCTACCTGGTTTAGATCACCAAGTTAGTAGGTGAAGTCTAAGATACAATTGTGAGAGTTCAATATGCACTTGTTTCCATAATGAGAGTGTAAAATTAATATATCATCATTCACTCTTTTTCTTTCTTTTTTTTCTATTTGGGTTAACTTTGCAGTCAAATTTTCCTTCAACATCAGCACCACATCTTCATCTTTCTGGAGCAACAAGAAAATGAGCAAAATACAGACAATACAGGAATGGAATAGCTTGAATCAGTTTTTAGAACTTGAACATGTGTAGTTTAGTTCTTTTTTGTTGTGGTTGTTGTTGTGTTTATTATAACTGTTTAGATAAGTAAGTAATTTGGTGGTAATAGCAGGGTTGATGAAGGATGTTGAGGCCAGAACTTGAACAGTTTATTATGACTGAGGAATGTCTTCTTTTAGTAATACCACTGCCTAAAAGGTGTTGGTTTCTGCATCTTCATCTTTGGCTATGTAAAAAGGAAAGGGACCGATGCATAATGCTGTTGGCTAGTTGCTAATTTTCTTTTTGTATTTTTTAGTGTCTGGCCAGTGACCATTAACTGGTTCTAGCTTATTTTCACCACAGCATATCTCATGAGGAACCAATAGCATTTACATTGTATATTTTTCTGCTGAGAAACAGAGCAAAGGCGATGCCACATCACAATCTATAACACTGTCCAACTCAGCCATATAAAATACATATTGTTATGAGAGCAAAAAATACATATTTCTGAACTGATTCTTCTGCTGAAACAAAATTAAAATACAAGAGATTATAACCACCTCCACCACAACCCAAGTAGCCATATTTTCAATACTCCAGAACAACAGAAACAACAGATTTTCGACGGACCAAAACTCTAGAACACTAATTTAATAACCAAAAACAACAGAAATTTCAGTTCTCAACAACCTTTTAAATCAGTTGTCATCATCTCATTGTCCTCTTCAAAAATTTCAGGTGTTGGTCTCTGCATTTTGACATTGTTACTGAGTCGATGGCCAACTTCCCCCCTTCTTGTCTAGCACTCACGTGCCTCTTTGCTCTAACACTTTCTCGACTAGAGCTGCTTCCAGATCTTAACTCTTCAATCTGTCTCATTTCAGCATTGCAAGCTTCCATATCTTAACACTTTCCAGCAGTGCAAGCTTTTCCATTTCCAGCACCGCTTTTTCACTAGCATGAATTCTCATATGGATACCCTGAAAGTCAGAAAAACCATCTGGAAATGAGGCAATTAGATCTTCACTTGTTTGTATGAACTTTTCAGCACGCAAACATAAGTAGCTTACACTTTCACAAAGTTCTGACATGCATATAGTATTGCAATAACTAGGCCTTGCAGAAGTAAAAAAAAACCAGAAACCACATATTTACATTAACACAGAGATCAAGAAAACAAGATGTTGAAAAAACACATTAAATTTACTATATGGTAACAGCTAATATGGCCCCTAAAAGGTCACCTAAACAAGAGTGCCGAACATTAATTTAAGCATATTTTGTCAATAAAACATGAAAACCATTAGACTGTTCGCCATACTATTTCAATGAGGCATGTCCATTCTTAAATTGTTGGCATGCCTTATTGATCTTCTCAAATAAGTCAGAAAATCTCTTTTGGGGTGTTTAAAACAGTTTTAAGAATCAAACTGTGATAATCTAACTAATTGGTTCTAAGATTAAGCAAGGAATTCAAATCTGTTTTAAACACCGCAAAACTCAAAAGAGATTTTCATATCTACCCAAACTCATTTCATAATCATCCCCTACCCAAAAAAAGAAATTAAAAGTAAAATCCTGACAGCTAACATATTTGAACAATTTTCAACTTGGACTAGGGCACATGTAACAGTGTCTATATACTGAGAACGAAACATGACAAATTATATGATTTATTGAAATAAATTACCTACTTCACAGCTTAAACTTGCCAACTGACTTCTGCAACAGCTTTGTACGAGGAGATATCCTAGCTTTATGGAGGGTTAGAGCAGCATCACATACCCTTTTCCGTAAAGTGTTCTCCTCATGGTTTATCAGCTCAGAGACTAATAAAAATCTGTCCCACACGTTTAAACGCTACATACGAATACATACAACGGGAATCAAATTTTCCAATGACCCAACATATGACAAAATATTGAAATAACTAACAGCAATGAGAATAGCATACCACAAATTTATAGTCAGTATTATGTAGATTTTGCATGAAAGCAGCAACCCACATTCCGCAATCATAACTGTATGCAATTTCAAGAATAGTAGCTTTTATAATTCAGTTACATAATGGAAAACAAGGTATTCAAATAGTGAGAGAGTTATGTTACCCGTTGCTTTGCAGAGGAACCCTCTCTGGATTCACAATTTTCAACTCATGAAATGGCACCATTGGACTACCAACCAATGATGTCATCAGAGGGTCAGTAAACAATTTTGCACACGCGGATATCTGTTCGAAGTGAAATTAGAATAAATTATAAATGTCTCGTCGTAAACCAAAATCATGAATTACAATATGTTCGCAAGTGCGAAGAAATATAATTTAATACAACATGTATTTATCTTACCACACGAGTCACATCCGCAACTCTTTGTTTATTTGCAACATTGCGCGGCAAGGTATCCAACACTTTCGCTTCCTTCTCTAGCATATCTATCACACACAAATACCAATGCGTGTTCATCTCATTCATTGGTATAAAGATCTGCAACGAAATTACATAATCATTATTAGCAGGTTATTACGTTATATAACATAATTCCGATCGTACGCATATAAAGAGATTTCCATGTCCTCACCTTGTAACAGTCAGTCAAGGATCCCATACGAATGAATTGTCCTTTAAAATACTTAATCAGCTCTTTCGCATTGCATTCGGTTGACAAGATATGAGTCTGCAAAGAATAAACATAAGGTTCATGTTTCTTGAAACAAGTTAAACTATATGCAAAAAACAAACAATGAGAAATATACTCACAGAAAATGCGGCCGGAAAATACCATCTCCTTGTTGACAAAGTCGAAGCTTTACAATAGTAGGCCATTGACTCACCGACAAGGTCAATAATCTAGGGCAGGAACAACTCATTAAACACATTTCACTACTACAAAGACAATCATGAAGTTCGATGAAAAAATATATTACACTTACCACTGAAGTTACCCATTGTTTTGGGCGCAAGGAGCCAAATTCCTCGATTGATGCAAATGTTGCACCGAATTGAACTACAACTTCACTACAATATAAACTCATATAAAGAATAAATAAAATATCGAAATCCATTTCAACTTAAAATCAAAACATTAGTTTTAAATAAAATAATATCATCAACATACCTTGGATCAACATTATTGTTCCACACATAATTGCAAATTGCAGTATCAAGTTCATCTAATTCTTTCGGAATTTTGACAGCGGCCCTCTTCGCGGTAACCTTTAAATATTTATTTGTACAAACATACGGCATATGGTACTGCTAATTAGTAATTATACATATCACATTTATGTAATAAATGTATATACTTAAACATATATAAATTGAATTACATATCAATATATATTCAGTGTATGCATTCACAAAGATTGCAATGAAAGGCGGAAAAAATAAATGTTGTATAAGCATATCATGCCTACATGCATGATTGGTCTATTCAAACAAACATAAACAGTCCTGCGGACGGGAGTGCAAATATCACAAGAAAGTTGATCTCGCTCGCGTAACTATCCCACTAACACCAGAAGCAAATGTTGACCTTGACCTAACAATTTGGTTTTTCTTGCCAGATTGACCCTATAATATGTAATCATATAAAATGCCATAAACAAATTAGTTATTTTATAGCATATCTAAGTATTATTGAATTATAAATAAGTTAATATATATACCTTCTTTTTCCGTGGGGCAGGACAACTTGAGCTTGGATTGTTGATATCAGTTCTCACTGGTGTAGTTAAATCTCCATCTCCCTCTTCCGCTTTGCGCTCAATGATCTCGATGGAGGACTCCAACTCACCACCTGGTGTTTTCAACTCCGTGCTCTGCCCACCGACCTCAACGATGCCTCCTTCCTCATCCTTTTTTGCAAACTGGTTTCACCGCCAGTTTTCACCTCAACAGATCTCGATAAAAGAGCATTAATTTTTTCCTGCATGGACTTCATGTCTTCCGACATTCTATTCAGTTGTTCTGTCACACTGGCTTCCAGACTTTTCATGGACTCTCTTAAAGCCTGGAAAATAATTAAAAATAAACATACTACATACACTTAATGCAATCCGTGAAGTATATACATAATTTATAGATTTCTTGCAATCTCTATGAATTAGACATGAAGATCTAATTAACCGACTTACCTGTAAGTCAGTATGATACCGCTTCTGCTCCTCTTCTATCGGCCGCTCACTGTGATGTTCTTCGGTGATATGAATACCCTTATTTTCATGAAATCATAAGTTAATCAAACTACATAATTCATATATAAGTTTTAGTCACTAACAATAAATTAATACAACTTAGATAACTAATGTCACCTTGGATTTCAAGCCAACACGGAAGTCTCTTGAATGGGAAATTGAAGAGACGACCTCATCCGTTCCCCATGCACTAATGCGAGGAACAAAAGTGGACGTTGCCTCTTTCGTACTCCGAACTCCGGAAATATGGTCATAGAACCTTATCTACTCAAATTATTACAATTTAGTCAATATAACTTATACTTCTAATTTAATTCCATTCCAAATTAATTCAAATCAAGATTGCATTAGGAAAAACGAAGATTTAAAATATTATACTTACCACCAATAAGAGCAGGCAACCGGTTAAGTACACTTTTGATGATTTCATCTTCCTAGCATGAAAACTTCTAATACCAAGAAGAAGCTTCTCATGAACATGTTTTGCCCAGTTCAATTTTCCATTCAGGCCATCCTCCGTCAAACAATAATAATACTCTTTCGATGGCCCCCCTTCAGTCGTTGGACACAAAAACCGTCCAACGATATATAAGAGGAGCCTGGCCTTTAGCTCTTCACAGTCGGCCTCGAACTCCAAAATTTCTTGCTCTAGCCTAACAAAACTCATCTTTCGATGAGTTGGAATATTAAACTTATTACACAAGACTTCAGCGTCTTCTCTTTCCATTACAGTTGAAACCTCTACTCCCTCGTTTGCTAAACCTAGAATACCTTCCACATCCTCCACTGTGAAAGGGATACTTTCGCCATCCACTTCCATGGAGCTGGTTGCAACATTAAAGTTCTGAACCAAATTTTCACACAGCTCTCTTGGAAGCTTTCCATCTTTCAACAGTAGCAAGGGACCGAACCCTATGCTTTCCACTGCACCTTCAATATGTTTTTCCTTCAATTGCTTAAAGAGCTTGCACAAATTAAATGGGCTACAGCGTGTCGCAACAAAGCCCTACACATAAAGTACATTCATTAAAAATACATAGCAATATAACATCATACTTCAGTTGTAACTATTATTTCTTCAATATAACATTTTTTTATTTAATTATTACCTTCTTTTTTTCATCATCTAATTTCTGTCTTTTTAATTGTTGCACTTCATTTTTGTACTGCTCTTGTTGTGCAACAGTCTGCTCTATAAACGGCAGCTTCTCCTGTGTAGGCAGCACTTTCCATTTTGCTGCCAGCTTACGAACCTATGAAAAAAACAATTCCAATTAATTCACATACACATCAAAAAACCATGATTTTAGTAACACTTTATAACTTAGTGTCCACACAAACGATACATAAAATATTACTCACCTTCAATGACATTTTCCCTTTGTCTTCTACATCTCCTTTGCATTCATTTATGCTGTATAAAGCGATTAACATAAAATATGTAACTCGCACTCTTTAAATCCAAATATAACAACATACAATGTCTAATGAATTCAACTTAAAACCACCAAGTATAGTTACTTACTAGTAATTCAAAAATGCACCCATCGGTTTTACAACCTTCATGCTGGATTCAGTCTGCTGAAGCTGCACATTTTCATCAACTTTGTCCATCTCTTTGAATCTTTAATAAAATCAAACAAACGTTTGCAAATTTCTCAACTTTAGACATACAATAAATTATAATTTATAATACAAAACAAGTACATCAGGATAACTAATTCTGCATAAAAAGTTAATAAAATTTTCTCTGCCTAGAGGCATAATCTTATCCGTATTAAAAGTTCATATTCATTAAAAGTTCATATTCAATTATCTTAAAAAGACAAAATTTAAAAATGACATGACTATTTAAAACCAAAATAAGAAAGGAGTTAAAACTATTACTACATCAAGATTGCATTAGGAAAAAAAAAATTAAAATTTTCTAAAGAATGTGTATGACAATATTATTGATTAAAAGTTCATATTCAATTATCTTAAAAAGTATATATATACATAAAATATATTTGTTTAAACCTAAGGTACGTAAAAACTATATACTACAAATTTTGCATTGATTTTTCAAGGAAAGTACCATTTATTTGGCCTAAAAGGTAACTACCAATTAATAATAACATTTTCTATTGTAATTGTTTAATTTCTACTCTACTTATGCACATAAGGTTAATTACAGTATATTCATTTTCTCTATTTTTTTTATACTATCGGTGGGATGATTTAAATTTTAAACCTTTGGATATATATAAAATTCCAAACCCCATAGTCAAGATACTATTTTATATATAAAATTTGATAAAATTGTCAACAAAATATTATAGTAAATGTTATCTCACTGTTATTACAAGAATGCAGCAGCAACACCATAAGTTACATATATACCAGACAAAACCACAAGTGAAATCATAACTTTTAAAACGGTTCAAGACAAAATCACAACGACTCAAACACTGTTCCATTCAGAAAATCATGTACTAACACTATTTTATAAGAACAATCTTACTAAACCAGAGCCAAAGTGAAGAATTTCCAAAAACTAAGCATGCTAAAATCACAAAATATAAATCCAGATGACAATCAATATTGAATTTTGACAATATTACGAACCAACAGGGAGAGCACAACACCCTAAAAAGTGACAAGTTTACCACAAGTTTATGCATTCAAGGAACAAAAACCCAATTCCAAAATATCTCAATCTCTCAACAAAACAAAAACCAAATTACCAAATACCCAAATTACCAAAATTAAATCCAGATTGTAAAAGAAGTACATTTCAAATCGACAAATTACAAAAATCAGATGAAAGATTATGCAGTAATAGATGCCATGCCAATCAAACTAATTGTCAGGGTTGTGGTTTGGAGCCATGAGAGCGAAAAAAGCTTAAACAATATAGGCATATCAAATGCTCGATAGCAGAATCATAATAGGCATAATTTTTAAGCATCATGACATGTTTTCCACTTCCATGCATCTAATTAGGACGAAACAGATACACATTATAGCGAAACCGACACTGGCTCAATTAACATGCAGAGAAACCAAAACACATCCACTTATCCTTCCTTTTTTTCCTGTCCAACAACCAAACAAAGCAAACATGTTTCCAAGCTGATTCAAGAACTTACCAATTATCTTCTTGCAGCCACCCAAAATTTATGCTGATATTTCTGCCAAAAAAAAAACAAAAAAAACAACCCCAAACCAAAATTAATTAGAATCATCCACAAAAAATATAAAAAAATTGCTGAAATACCAACAAAGAAACAAAATACCAGATGACCAAACAAAAATATGTCTGGGTTCGATGATTTTCAGAGGAAGAGAGTTGGGTTTGATATTTGGGGTTTCGGTTGTGCAAAAACACAAGGGTTAGGGTTTTTTTATCTGGGTTTCGGTTGTGCAAAAACACAAGGGTTAGGGTTTTCGAAACTGATTTAGGGTTTTAAACACAAGGGAATTTTCGAAACACAAGGGAAATTTCGAAACTGATTACAATAGGAGAAGCCAAATTTCGAAAAATAAAATGGGATAAGCAAATCTCGAAACAGAAAAGGGAGAAGAAAATTTAGGGTTCTAACAATATTTTCGAAACACCATAGAAAGGGAAAACGAACTGATTAGAAAGGGGGAACCAAATTTTCGAAACACAAAAGGGGAAGAAATTTTAGGGTTCTACAGAATTTTTTGTATCAGAGGGGGAAGGGGTTTCCGAAACACCATACAAAGGGAAAACAAACTGATTACAAAGGGGGAACCAATTTTTCGAATCAGATTACAAAGGGAGAAGCAAATTTTCGAAACACAAAAGGAGAACAAATTTTAGGGTTCTAGGTATTTTTTTGTATCAAAGGGGGGAAGGGATTTTCGAAACAGAGCTGGGGGAGGATGTTTTAGGGGGAAGGGTTTTTTCGAAGTAAAGGGGTAAACCGGTTTCCCTTTTTTTTTTTTTTTTTTATTTCAACGGTTCAGATCTTACATTTTTAATCTGACGGATACAATTCATCTAAGCTGATGGGAAGCTTACGGTAAGAAACGTATGTTAGAATTTTCCCACGCTGTAGTTAGTATCCCGAAAAGAAAAAAAGAGAAAAAGAAAGTTGTAGAATTAAAAAAAGAGAATGCAACGGCCATTTTTTTATTTCCTCTTTTGTTTAAGTTTGATGGTCGTTCTTCTTCTTTCTACCAGACATTCAATCAATCCAACTACTATTCAATCCTCCAACTTTTAACATTTTAAAATATTAGATTATATCACATCTAATGAAAAAAAAAACTTTATTTAAAAAATATATATGAGTCATTTCAAAAGAAATAAAATATATGAGTATTTTAGTTTTTTTCAAGACTATTGTAATAATTTTTTAAATGAATGATAGTTTTATTTTAAGAAAATAATAATTTTTTAAGAAAGCGTATTTTTTTTTTAAATGGATAAATTTTTTAAATATATTATATAAAAAAATTTAAAATTTTTTATAATATTAATATTTGATTTATAAAATATTTAATTTTTAAAATTAAGTTGATCTAATATAATATAGATAAGTAATAAAAAAACATACTATAAAAAAATATTTTACGAAAGAATTCGGTTAGTTTTGTTTTTCCCTTTGCTATTTTCAATAGAAAAAGTTTTCATTAACAAACCAAAAGAAGGCAAAGTTGTGAAAACTGAAAATTTACGGGTTTTTTATCATAATATATAGCTAATTTTTTTTTTAATTACCAAAATAATGCTTTTTTCTTATTATTTTTTAAAATTCGCTTTTTTTTAGTCAGTTGAAAAATCGCCATGGCCGATGGCGATTTTTCAATTGTAAATTTTAATTTTTTAAAAAAACTAAATTGAAAAATCGCCATATTCTCAACTAAAATTTAAAAAACTTTTTAATTTTTATACTGGAAAATCGTCACCCACGAACATTCTTCATAAGTGATAACTCGTATAATTATATAGTTTTTAGTTATGTTTTATTATTGTTTTGTGTCAAATACGAGTTATTATTGTTTAGTCTAATTGTGTTTATGATCTTTTATATTTTTATGTATTTTGGTGTTTTTCACAAGTTTCTTTGAGTGATTTCAGATTACTAGAATTAAGGGCAAATCCAGTTCAGTTCCAGTTCCGACACCTTTTTCCATATCAGCTATATCTCGAGTTTCACTGAAGCAATAAGGCTGAAATTTGTAGCCATGCAAAGCTAAGAGGCATATCTATCTTTTTCATGTTTTACACTTCTTGAAACGGAGTCGTTTTCCCTAGCGAAATCGACCATCAAGTTGGCTGATGTGCAATGACGTCTGTGCTGACCTGTTTTCGTATTATGCCCATATCTTCTTATCCACATCAGCAAATGAGCTGATTCCAACGGCTATGGATCAGTAACTGATAGGGTAACATTTTTCTAGAAGACCATGTGATCAGATAAGGCCTCCAAAATTGACAAAATCGACCATAAAGTTGGCTGATCAAAATCGTCATATATGACGAAAATTGTTAGAAAATGCACCCACCTATTATACCTACCTTTGAAATTTGTAAAGCTTGTCTCTTGTCATTTAGCCCTCCAAAATGTGTATAAATAGAGGGCCTTGGATGATTGTAAGGGATCATATTGTAGATAGGTAGGATATTAGCCATTGTAATAAAATTCTCTAAGTTTTCTTCTTCTTTCTTTTCTCTAGTTTTCTTTTTCTTTAGAAAGAGTAAGAGGTTGGATAATTCATATTCTTCTTCTTCTTCTTTCTTTCTTTTATTTTCTTCTTAGATTCTATTTAATTTTATGTTTATAATGCCTATGCTAGGCTAAACTTCTATTTGGTTAAGGGTGATTTCAAAGCCCTAGACATGTTTTATGATTGATTTTCAGATTCTATCTATCTTTAATTTTCTATCAAAGTTGCTTATGTTCTTCTACAAGAATTGTTCATGATGTTGTCTTGATTTGTTTAGGTGTACAACTAGATAGATCTTGATAATTATCTATTGCTAGTTTAGGAGTCTTGATCCGTGTAATTGTCTTGATTTCCTATTCATAAGTGGCAATTTGTGATTAATGATTATGGTCAAGTTTTCAATAATTGCAAAGTGGAACATAACCTAAGTTATACAATCTGAGCTTATGTGTTTGTTGCTTAGATCAACCTATCTTTCTCATCATAAAGCTGCCATTAAATTGAATTTAGAGAGCTTATTCTAGGTTGTTTGATGGTTAGAGATTAAATAGAGAGCTTGTTCTATTTAACGACAAACTAAGGAAAGATTGGGATAACAGAGCTTGTTGTTATCTACGGTTGTTAACTTTGATAGTTGGTTGATATTGGTAGATCTGAAATTGATTCTTAATGATGTCTAGTGGTGGAGAATGAAACCTTAACCATATTTTTCATATTTGATTCTTCTTACTTACTTGTTTTCTTATTTTTCTAGTTTGCTTATTTTTAAAAGTATATTTATTTTTATTGGCTGGTTATACCGCCTAATTTGTATATTAACTTTGTTTTATTTTTATTGGCTGGTTATACCGCCTAATTTAGTATATATATTTTTATTGGCTGGTTATACCGCCTTGCATCTTATTCTTATTATTTACTTTAGTTTAAATCTGGCTTCAAAAACCCCTTTTCTTTTATTGTTCTTGAATTTAAGTTTTAAACTATTAACTTATAAACTAAAACCCAATCCCTAAGGACTCGACCCTTGCTAATCATTATACTTACAATTGATCTTTTTAATGCAAGGTTAAATAAGATACACTCTTTTGGGTGCATCAAGTTTTTGGCGCCGTTGCCGGGGATTGCTTTCTTTAGTTTATTTGTTACTTGGTTTATTCTTATTTTCAGTTCTAATTAGTTTTATTTTCTTGTACATACAAGTTTTTCTTTTCAAATTAAAAAAAAAAAAAAAAACAATGGAATTGAGCAATCTAACACTTGAAGAGTTGGTGGCATACATGAACATGGAGAATCAACAAGCCAATCTCACCTCCCCAGTTCAACAATTGGCCATGGGAGGATGTCAAGGCCATCAAGTGTTCCAAGACCAACAGTATGATCATTACTCAAACACTTACCATGAGGGATGGTGGGATCATACTAATTATGGCTACTCGAAAAATTACCAAGAAGTAGATCCTTATGCCAATTACACTCATCCATCTAGCTTCAATCAATCATGGTCTCAAGAACCAGATCTTTTTCAACCACCACATATGACTCAAAACTCAGGTACTTCTTTAGAAGATCTTGTACATTCTCTTGTTACTGATACTTTGCAATTTCAACAGGAAACAAGGGCAAGCATCCAGAGTTTGGAAAGGCAAATGAGCCTATTGGCTAGTAGTATGGTGGGATGGGTAGCACAAAGATATGAAGAACTCCCAGCCCAAACGATGATTAACCCAAAGGAGAATGCTACTATTGTGACCTTGAAGAATGAGGAACAAGATGAGGATGAGACAAAATTAGAGATGGATTCTATTCTTGAGGATAATGAAGCCACAAATCCAAATAAGAGTATTTCGGCACCTGAGGTAACGTTTAAGATTCCAATTTTTACTAATGTTTTTTCTCCACCTTTCCCTAGTAGATTCGCAAAGTTCAAAGAGGAGGAACATGAACAAAACATGCTGGAAACCTTAAACAGTTTGTTTGTGGATGCCATTCAACAAGTACCAACATATGCTCCATTCCTCGATGAGATATACACCACAAAGGATGATGGAATAATACTTGTAATGGAGAATGCATCCAGTTTTGTGCAAAGAAAGCTTCCTACCAAACGCTCAAATTTGGGAAGTTTCATGTATGAGCCAAAAGATCCTAAAAAGCCAAGAAGGGGAATTGGCTAGGTCAAGTGCTAATTGGGGGAGGCAGCCTAATTAGTGAAAGCATTGCCAAACTGCCATCCTCAGATTTGCTCTCTTTTTCTTTATCTTTTTCTTATGTTTCTTTGTTAATTGTGTTTAGTGTTTTTAAGTTCATTTAGGCTGCATAAGTTTATTTTGTTTATTAGTTCTTTTCTCTTACATATAATTCTTGCATTGGGGGATAATAGCATTACATTAATGACAATGTAAGAATTATGTGTGGGGGGAGAATTTAGGATTTTATTTAGAGTGTTTTGTTTTTGAGTCTTTTTATGTTGTTTTTCTTTCTGATCCTTGTTTTGAAAAACACTAGATGTAAATATAATTTTTTTTTAACCCCGGTTAAATGGCGGATAACGGTACTCCGTGATTATTTAAATCGGTTCTATCAGCTACCCACAAAACTGATATTGTATATAAATTTCTCTTTCAATTTCTCTTTCATTTTTTTTTTCAGGATGGATGATATTCTCACAAGATTGCAGAAACGATTTCCTCCTTTTCCTCGAAATATTAAACTGAAGCTTTACCAAGTTCGATTTGAAAGATTAAGAATGCTTATGCACAAAGGGATTCCTGACGACATACGTTGGATAATTGAAGCCAAGGTACGTGAAGATGAATATCTTCCTGTTTTGCATTTACCAGGTACAGGTAGAAGCACTTTTGCAAAGAAGCGACGAGCAAAGCGCATGAGTTCAAATTGCCACAAATGTGCACGATGGACGTGTAACGGTAAATGTCGTTCTATTGGGATTCTGTCCTCTAATCGAGATGATAAAATTGAATTCATTAAGGATGGACTGAGTAAGGAGAATTTGGGTAATATCCAACTTTCTCTTGAGACGCATCCTAGTGGAGACGTACAAAGAGAAATTCTTGATTTATGGCCGCAATTCCAAAGGGAATGGCAACATCTTGGGAATCTGATGTTAAAAGACCCTGTTTGCCAGCTTGTAAGAAAACTGGATGGGAAGCATATCCTCGACTCATAGAAGGCGTTTAAGCCGTTTCTGGACGTAAAACCAGAGGAAGATGTGAGCCACAATCACAACTACAATAAATGACTTCTCAGCTTTTGGTTTGATTTGCAATAACTTTATTTTGGTTTAATTTACGTGTTGTTTGATTTGTGTAATTATTCTCGTTTTTTTTTTATTTGTCTTTTACGGTTGATTTTTTCTTCTCTTTTTGATTTTCTTCCTGAAATCACGCAAAAATCTTTTGTTAGGTTAACATTTTCTTCTGACAGGTCAGATACACTTTCGGCGACATTATTACTCTTGTCTGATTCACTACTGAGTCCTCTATATATTACACCATGTACTCATTCTCTTTCAGGCACTCGAAGAAAAAAAAATGGAAAGTATTTCATCCCAGCGCATTAAAAAAATTTGTGTCTTTGGAGGTGCTTATCCAGGAAAAAATAACATATTCGCTGATGAAGCCATAAGAGTTGGAGTAATACTTGCCCAACAAAAGATCCACTTGATTTATGGAGGCGGTAGTACGGGTTTAATGGGAGCAGTCGCTACAGCAGCACACGCCGGAGGAAGTTCAGTTCTAGGAATCGTGCCAAAACTATTCACAAGTTTTTGTGGACCTACCGTGGGTAAGGAAATACAAGTCTGGAGTGTCCCTGAACGGATAACAATCATGTATCATTCTGCCGATGCATTCATTGCTTTACCAGGAGGTCTGGGTACATTGGAAGAAATAGCTTGCGTGGCTTCTTGGTCATCTTTGGTCACAAATAAGAAACCCATTGGTTTGCTTAATATTAATGGTTATTTTAGTAATTTGCTTTCATATTTAGATAATGCTGTGGATAATGGATTCATGTTTTCAGAGGCAAGGAGAACCATAATTTCTGCTACAACCATTGAAGATTTACTTAAAAAGCTCCAAGCTTATGAGTGTTTATCTGCTACGGTTGTTTCGCAAACGCTCGGAAAAAGAAAAAGAGATATGGACGAGCAAGGAGTGGATTGCACTTTGTCTTTGTGACATTATCTAACATTTTGCTTGTTGTGTCTCAGTTATAATAAGTGGTTAGCAACCTCTGCAGGTAATATCTCCTAAATTCTACCTTTAAAATTTGACATTGGGGACAATGTCATATTTTAGTAGGGGGTAAGGGACATATTTTGCTAATTTAAAAAAAAAAAAAAAAAATTAAGAAGTATTCATTCTGAACAAGGTCTGAGTAAGGGAGACTTGAGACATACCTTGTCAGTTTGATTTCTTCTTTTCAAAAAAAAAATAAAAAATAAAAAGAGTTTGTTGTGTTTTAAGCAATTTAGAAGTATTCATTCTGAACAAGGTCTGAGTAAGGGAGACTTGAGACATACCTTGTCAGTTTGATTTTAATCTTTTTATGTTTACTTGTTAATTTTTGTTTAGTATTTTAGGATTATTTAGGTTGCATGGTTTTGTTTTGTTTTGAGTCTTAGTTGTTCCTATTCTTATGTTATTAGTTCTTTTCTCTTACACATGATTCTTTCATTTGAGTTAATAGACTTACATTGAGGACAATGTAAGAATTAAGTGTGGGGGGGAATGATTTAGGATTTCTTTTATTTTTGTCTACTATTTTTTTTTCTTTATTATTATTATTATTTTTTTTTGGTGAGTTTTAGATGAGTTATGAATTGCATAAGTCTAAAACAGATTTATTAGTGAGAAGATTTTCATGAGAATTGAGCTTGATGTCAACCTTTTTATGAGCCAATGTTAATATGATATGTTGATTGAGAAAGAAGCATGTTTAGACTTAATCTGACTTGTATAATCATCCTTGTGAGTTTTTGAGCCTATAATGATTGATGCATTATACAAATCAATCTAATTTCTTTCTTGAGTGCTCTTATGATTACATGATTCTCTAGAACTTGCTTTAAACCGTTTGAGACTATATTGATACATGTGACAACATGAATATGATAGAGGCATTAGGATTTTTAGCCAGGGCCAAACAGCCATCCCTTATTGATGTTCCAAGAGAACACACCCTTAGTGAACCAATTTGAGCCTACATTGAATAAGCTATCTCTTTGGTAACCATAACTTGTCCCTAACCTAAATATACTTATATCTTTACCTTTGTTCCAAAGATGAATTAGCATGTTTTGAGACAAGTTGCAAAGACAAGGAAGATCTATTGAAAATTTGGGTTAGAAACAAGAAATAAGTGTGGGGGGAAAAGAAAAGAAAAGTCAAGAGAAAAAGAAATGGAATACTGGAAAATACATTCCTATGTAAATATATATATATATATATATATATGAATCATCTCTTGAATTTGTGGAAAAAGAAAAAGATGTTACAAAGTTGTTTAGAATGAAGAAAAGGCCCAACATGAATATCCGGCCTAGGTGACTATGTACTTGTAAAGAGTTTTGAGAAGTTTCTTTGTATAATCTTTTTATGTCTCTAAACTTTATGAACTCTTTGGAACCTTTGTGATATCTTTATCCTTTTGTTCTTCAACCACATTACAAACCCCTTGGCCCCATTACAACCTTGATTAAAGACCTCTTGAGTCATGATGTTGTATGATCTAAATAGGGGAGAATAGGTGGACAAGCAAGAATATGGTAGAACTGTTTTCATGAGATTGATTGAGTGTAAACACTTCACCACTACTTTAAAGAGTGAAAATCATGAGGGTATCCCATGTGAGAAGTTGAGATTAAATTTGAACATGCAATATTTTGATTGAGATATGTTATGCTAATATTGGCTTAACTCAAACAATTTACATTCAAGCATGATTTTTTGTGAAATTCTTTAAGCTATTGATTAGTTTATAAGACTTGTTCAAATATTGTCTCTAATTTGTATTGAAAGGATTAGGAGTAAATATTTTTAGTATATGCAGTTTATTTATATTTTAGTTTTTCAATGTTTGTGGGTATCGTTCTAGTAAACCCTCACGAGACTAAACTCGTCCACTAGGGACACCTAGGGGTTTAAAGGCTTGTGTCACATGCTAAGTGCCACCGTGATTTCCTACGAAAATGGATTAGATTAGATTTTCTTATTTTATTTTTATTGAGTCGTTGCTAGGGACTAGCAACAATCTAAGTGTGGGGGTGTGATAACTCGTATAATTATATAGTTTTTAGTTATGTTTTATTATTGTTTTGTGTCAAATACGAGTTATTATTGTTTAGTCTAATTGTGTTTATGATCTTTTATATTTTTATGTATTTTGGTGTTTTTCACAAGTTTCTTTGAGTTATTTCAGATTACTAGAATTAAGGGCAAATCCAGTTCAGTTCCAGTTCCGACACCTTTTGCCATATTAGCTATATCTCGAGTTTCACTGAAGCAATAAGGCTGAAATTTGTAGCCATGCAAAGCTAAGAGGCATATCTATCTTTTTCATGTTTTACACTTCTTGAAACGGAGTCGTTTTCCCTAGCGAAATCGACCATCAAGTTGGCTGATGTGCAATGACGTCTGTGCTGACCTGTTTTCGTATTATGCCCATATCTTCTTATCCACATCAGCAAATGAGCTGATTCCAACGGCTATGGATCAGTAACTGATAGGGTAACATTTTTCTAGAAGACCATGTGATCAGATAAGGCCTCCAAAATTGACAAAATCGACCATAAAGTTGGCTGATCAAAATCGTCATATATGACGAAAATTGTTAGAAAATGCACCCACCTATTATACCTACCTTTGAAATTTGTAAAGCTTGTCTCTTGTCATTTAGCCCTCCAAAATGTGTATAAATAGAGGGCCTTGGATGATTGTAAGGGATCATATTGTAGATAGGTAGGATATTAGCCATTGTAATAAAATTCTCTAAGTTTTCTTCTTCTTTCTTTTCTCTAGTTTTCTTTTTCTTTAGAAAGAGTAAGAGGTTGGATAATTCATATTCTTCTTCTTCTTCTTTCTTTCTTTTATTTTCTTCTTAGATTCTATTTAATTTTATGTTTATAATGCCTATGCTAGGCTAAACTTCTATTTGGTTAAGGGTGATTTCAAAGCCCTAGACATGTTTTATGATTGATTTTCAGATTCTATCTATCTTTAATTTTCTATCAAAGTTGCTTATGTTCTTCTACAAGAATTGTTCATGATGTTGTCTTGATTTGTTTAGGTGTACAACTAGATAGATCTTGATAATTATCTATTGCTAGTTTAGGAGTCTTGATCCGTGTAATTGTCTTGATTTCCTATTCATAAGTGGCAATTTGTGATTAATGATTATGGTCAAGTTTTCAATAATTGCAAAGTGGAACATAACCTAAGTTATACAATCTGAGCTTATGTGTTTGTTGCTTAGATCAACCTATCTTTCTCATCATAAAGCTGCCATTAAATTGAATTTAGAGAGCTTATTCTAGGTTGTTTGATGGTTAGAGATTAAATAGAGAGCTTGTTCTATTTAACGACAAACTAAGGAAAGATTGGGATAACAGAGCTTGTTGTTATCTACGGTTGTTAACTTTGATAGTTGGTTGATATTGGTAGATCTGAAATTGATTCTTAATGATGTCTAGTGGTGGAGAATGAAACCTTAACCATATTTTTCATATTTGATTCTTCTTACTTACTTGTTTTCTTATTTTTCTAGTTTGCTTATTTTTAAAAGTATATTTATTTTTATTGGCTGGTTATACCGCCTAATTTGTATATTAACTTTGTTTTATTTTTATTGGCTGGTTATACCGCCTAATTTAGTATATATATTTTTATTGGCTGGTTATACCGCCTTGCATCTTATTCTTATTATTTACTTTAGTTTAAATCTGGCTTCAAAAACCCCTTTTCTTTTATTGTTCTTGAATTTAAGTTTTAAACTATTAACTTATAAACTAAAACCCAATCCCTGAGGACTCGACCCTTGCTAATCATTATACTTACAATTGATCTTTTTAATGCAAGGTTAAATAAGATACACTCTTTTGGGTGCATCAATAAGATGAAAAATTTTCCAAGGTGAAATTCTTCACCTTTTGTTTACTTTTTTTTTAATTATTAAATAATAACATTTAAATAAAATTTAAATAATTTATAATTTTAAAAAAATAAAATTTTATAATTTATATATATAAATTTTATCCCATGGTGGTAAATCCGGATCGTATTTATATAATTTTTAAAATTGTTTTTATTTAATAAATAGTAATTCAGGCTAGGCCGGACCGACCCAAATTACAAAAATAATTGTCCCGAATTACATATAATTTTTATATATATATATTAATTAAATTTAAATAAAAAATAATTTTTATTTAATAAATAATAATTTGGGCTAGGCCGGTCGATTCGAATTGCAAAAACACTTATCCAAGCCCGGCCCAATACGATCTGGGCTTACCAAGCCGGGCGGGTTACCTGACCAGTGGATAGGTCTAGCTATGGATTTTTTATCTTAGTTAGACCTATCCACGGATCGGGTAGCCCGCCCAATCCTGTAAGCCCGAATGTGTTCTGATGTACCAAATTGATAAAGACATTTTCGACGGCTATGACTAGAGTTATCTGGGTCGGACCGAGACCCGAAAAAAATTTATTTCCCTTGCCCAAGACCTAAAATAAAAGTTATATAATTTATAATTTAAAAAAATTAAAAATTAATAAAATGTAAAATTTAAATAAAAGATTAAAACAATAACAATTTACAAAAATTTTAAAAATTATATACATTTTTATATAAATATATATAAATATTAAAAATACATTTTTATTTATATATATATATATTCTATAATTAAAGTTAAACAAAAAATATTTTTTATTTAATAAATAGTAAGTCGGGCTAGGCCGGACTGACCCGAATTACAAAAACACTTGTCTCGAATTACAGAAACACTTGTCCCGAATTACAAATAATATTTATATATATATATATATATATATTATAATTAAATTTAAATAAAAAATAATTTTTATTTAATAAATAATAATTCAGGCTAGGCCGGTCAACCTGAATTACAAAAACACTTGTCCAAGCCCGACCGAATAAGATCTGGGCTTACCAAGCCGACTCGTTGATAGGTCTAGTTATGACATTCATTCCTGAATAATCCACAATGCTTTGGTTCGCCTTTCTCCCAGAGATCCATTTATTACGAATACAAGTTGAAAGAATTCAATTGACATTACGAATATAATTTTTAATTTTTTTGTAAATTAATATTTTTTAAATTTTATTAAAATTTTAAATTATATAATTTTTATTTAAATATTATTATTTAATAATTAAAAAAAGAGTTGAAAAATCGTCATCAGGGGTTTTCCAACGGTAAATTTAAATAATAACAATTTTGAAATTATATAAATACGATTCAGGTTTACCGGGCCGGACTTACTATCATGGGATAAAAATTATATATATAAATTATTAAATATTTATTTTTTTTAAAATTATAAATTAAAAAAAATAAATTTTAATTTTAGTTGGGAAATCGCCATGGCCCATAATGATTTCCCAGCTTAGTTTTTTTTTTTAAAAAAAATAAAATTTATAGTTGAAAAATCGTCATGGCCTATAGCGATTTTTCAACTGGTTAAAAAAATAAATTTTGAAAAATAATTTCAAAACAATGATATTTTGATAAAAAAAAAAAATCAGCTATATTAAGATAAAAAAACCGAAAATTTACACTGCTGCGAAATTAAAAAAAAAAGTATTGGAAATCAAACGCCATCTACATTTGGTAAACTATAAAACCCTGATAGAACCCCGCTGTTATTCTACGTTTTTGGTCTCAAAATTTGTTTAATTTAACGCATTTTGCTCGTCCATGAAGGATGGAAGGTCTGATATCAGCAGAATATTGACAAATTCTGAAGACAATATCAATATTGAAAAGGTACTGTTTTATTTTTATTTTTATACGTGGAGTTAATAGCACCAATGATTCTAAAATTATAAGATATATTTTATATTGATCTCTGAACTTTAAAATATATCAAATTGATCCTTGATTACAAGTATCATAACAAATTGGTCCATTCCATTAGCTTTTCCGTTATCTTTACTGTAGCAATCAGCTAGTGACACGTGTCACTAGCTGATTGCACCACATTTCTCTTCATTTTTCCTCTTTTTCTTTATTTCTTTATTATTTTTTCTTTGATTTTTTTTATAAATAAATACAAAGAAAAAATAATTCTTATTATAAATTAAAATATATTTTTTAAATATAATTAATTTAAAAAGTATAAAATATTTATTTACTTTAATTTTATAAAAAATATTTTTAATTTTTTCGTTTCTTCCTTCTTCTTTATTTTTTGGCTTTTCTCTTCTTTATAAATAAATATTAAAAACTAAATAATAATTTACATAATAATTTAAATCAATATTGTAATAATCAAATAATTGAAAAAAATATAAAACTGTTTATTTACATTAATTTTATAAAACTATTTTTTTTTATTTTTTTGTTTCTTCCCATTCTTCTTTTTTCTCTTCTTTATAAACTAATACAAAATACATATATATATATATAAGTATATTATATTATATTTTAAATTAAATTAACTTTCTAAAAATTAAATAATTTATAAATATAAAATATTTATTTTATATTTATAAGTTTTATATTTTATTTTTTCCTTTCTTATCTTTTCTCTTTTTCTCTTGTTTGTAAATAAATATAAAAAAATAAATAATAATTCATATTATAATTTAAATTAATTTTTTAAATATAAAATATTTTATTTACATTAATTTTATAAGAAAAAAGGAAAGAATGGAAAGAAAAAAGAAAGAAAGAAAAGGAAAATAAAAAAGTAAAAACTATATTTTTAATAAATGAATGTAAATAAATATTTTATATTTTATAAATTATTTAATTTTTACAAAATTAATTTATTTATAAAAAGAAAAAAAGAAAGAAAGAAGAAAATGTAAAAGAAAAAAATATTTTTTATAAAATTAATGTAAATAAATATTTATATTTTATAAATTATTTAATTATTAAAAAATTATTTTAAATTATTATTTATCTTTTGTATTGATTAATGTTTTTATTTTCCCTTTTTCTTTATTATTTTTTATAAATAAATACAAAAGATAAATAATAATTTAAATTAATTTTTTAATAATTAAATAATTTATAAAATATAAATATTTATTTACATTAATTTTATAAAAAATATTTATTTATAATTTATTTATTAAAAATATCAAAGAAAAATAATAAAGAAATAAAGAAAAAGGAAAAAAATGAAAAGAAATATGGTGTAATCAGCTGGTGACACGTGTTACTGGCTGATTGCTACAGTAAGCATAACGGAAAAGCTAACGGAAGGGACCAATTTGTTATGATACTTGTAAGTAAGGACCAATTTGATACGTTTTAAAGTTTAGAGACCAATATAAAATATGCCATATAATTTGAAGATGATTGATGTTATTAACCCATATATGTGCAACTTTGATTTGGGCTTGATTTTGAACTTAAGAATGCCAATCTTATGATTATGCATCCTTTAGATTTGGGTTTTCAGAATAAGAGAAAACACTGCTTTTTAAATTTTGAAATTCAAATGATGGGTTTTTCTTTTTTCAATGAAAATTGATGTTTTCTTTAATGGGTTTTCGTTTCTTTTCATGTTTCTTCAATTTGAAGATTGCCCAATTTTATTTTTTCATAGAAAAAATTGGTTAAAAGGCTTAAAAGCTAAATTCCAAATTCCTCTGTTTTATATTGCGGAAAGAAAAAATCTAGGAAGCACGGATACAGATACGTAATACGAGTACGACACGATACGAACACATTATAATTTTTAAAATATTAGGACATGGATTCGGCAGGACACGATGATAAAAAAAATATTTTTATATAATATATAATAAAAATATAAATTTAAACTTATTAATCAAATATTAATATGTAAATAATTTTTTTAATATTTTAAAATTAATTTTAAGTATAAAAACTTTAAAAACCTATTAAAATCTAAATAACTCAAAATCAAATGTTATTTTATTTAGATTAAAATAAGGCTTTGCTTTGAAATTTTGAGAGCTTTGATCAATTTATACATCTATACATATCCATTAAATAAAATACCCTAATGGGATTAATGCTTGACAGCTTTCGTTATTTGACACGTGATAATTTTATTTTATTTTTTTTTTAGTTGTAATTTTTTTTTAATTTGATTTTTTTTTTAATAATGTATTTAAAGAGATTGGTTCGCACATTGACTCACAGATCGATTTAAGATCCGTATCTGACTCACTCGGGAAAAAAAATTTTAATAAACGAATTTGCTACTAACCAGTATGAGAAAGCCGAATAAATTTCCTAATGGGCACTTGACAAGCTTTTTTTTTTTTTAGATTTTTAGTTTTTTTTTTTTTTAGTTTATATTAATTAAATTTATTAATTATTTTTATTTTATTTTTCAATGATATATTTAAAAGGGTTGGTCCGAACGTTGACTCGCAAGTTGATTTAGGATCCGTACACGACCTGCTTGGAAAAAAGTTTAAAAAAAAAAAAAACGAACTTACTGCTAACTAGAGTGAGAAAGCTGATCAATCGAGTTAAATATAAATCATAATTTTATTTTAGTTATTTTTTATTTGAATAATTAAATATGAAAAATAAAATATAAAAACGAGTTAGTAGTTCATTAATTTAAAAAAAAAAAAAAGAAAAAAAAAGCTTGATGCTAACCTATTCTAACGAGAGAATAAAATACAAACTAATTTTATTTTGTTCTGTTTCATTTATTATTTTTTACTTCCCACAAAAAAAGAAAACTATACAATAAGATCTAAATATGTTAAAAAAAAAACATATAAATAACAATTGAAAATGCATTTGTATTACATAATTTATAAATAAATAATTATCATAAATTTAATTTTCATAATTAACAAAATATAATTATATTAATATTATTAAAATTTAAAAATAAATAATTAAATAAAAAATTATTAATTAATAAAATTTAATTTAAATTTAATTTTTTATTATTAATATTTATTATTTATTATTTTTTTACCTCTTATATATAAAAATATACACTATACAATAAGATTTAAATATGTTTAAAAAATGCATATAATTAATAATTGAAAATACATTTATATTACGTAATTTATAGATAAATAATTATCATAAATTTTATTTTTATAATTAATATTAATATTATTAAAATTTTAAAATAAAAATTAAATAAATAATTATTATTTAATAAAATTATTTGGGGCTTAACTCTAGTAAATAAGTAAAAATAAAGTAAAGGAAAAAGGTCTTAAATCTAATTGGGTCACGTGTGGGGTTACCTGGCAACCTGGAAATTGTGTTTAAGTTTTAGAGTTGGAAGTCGAAATGGTATTACCGGTTTAGCTGCGATTCTCTACAAGCTTCTTCTTCAGCTACATGCACAAAGAGAAAAATTTTGCATAATTTCAAAGCAAGGTTTTTCTTTAGGGGAGAAATTAGCTCAGAAAAACAAAGAGATGGCGCAGTCAAGCTAAGGGCCTCGCAAGAAAGAAGCTGCGATATCCAAGCTTGTCTTTCCAAGAACAATTTCCTTCTTCAAAGGTAAGAAAGATGTTTTTTTCTTCTTCTTTTATCATGTGATTTTGCCAAGTAATTTAGAAAATTTGATTAATATTGGATATGATTGGGTTGCACCATCACAATCTTTTCTAATTTAGAACTTGATTTGGGGGAAAATGCAAAAAGAACTCTGTCCAGCAAGGGCACACGGCGTGTCCGTGCTTCGTAGGAAAGAATTAAAGAAAACCTCTATTTCACTTGATACAGCGCAGGTATTCTGATTGAAGTTTTGATTTAGATGGCGGATTCGGTAGCTAACCCCACGGTTGTGGGGGTAAGTGGAGTTGAGGAAACATCACCGGATTTGTTGAAGAACACGCCATCTAACATTGCAAGATTGGAGGATGTAATAGAGCATTGTAAGGGTCGTCAGATGTATCTTGCGCAGACAAGGAGTCCTTCAGATGGGGGTGATGTCCGCTGGTACTTTTGCGAGGTTCCTTTGGCTGAAAATGGTTAGTTTCTGCTGAATTTCAAAGTCTAGTTTTAGTTTGCGATTCTTAGTTTCCATTCTCTTTTGGTTGTGTTACCAGAGAGGTTTGTTAGCAGTTAGCTACTCTCTGATGCATTGGATGCATTTAAAGAGACTTTTTTGTTCATTGTCGGAGGTATCATAAAGGTCTTGTAAATGTATGTGCATTTAAGGAATTGTGGTTGACCGTGGGAATCCATGGAGTACCAAGTTAGAAGTTTAGATATTGGAGGACCACTAGTCGTGACAAAGGTTTTGAACTGATTTTGCTATGCAAGCTAGGCTGGCTGAAAGACTGGAACGGTTGCTTTATATGTTAGCTTTTTCCACAATTTGAAGGGGCAATGAATGTGCATTCTGTTGGTCTTATTGTCTTTCCCTTTCCCTCTGTGATAGACTGTTTAGATTAACAACTTCTTGACAAGGATGACCCTTGGAATGAGTTACCAAGGGAGGAATAGTTCATTCAGGAATTGAAATCTAATTTCTTATCCATCTATACTTTTTAAAAAAAAAAAAAAATCATAATAACATGGACTTCCCAAGTAAGAATCAAGCTTACAAACTGGAAGGAACTAGGGATGGTGTTGGAGAAGTTGGTGGCAATGGCAACTCTGAACAGTGTTTGACAAAATATAATATTAAGTCTAACTTTTCTTAATATAGTTTAATTTCTTATGGAAGATAATTGATTTTTCCTCCCTAATTTCTGGAGGGATAAAGAGTTGTCCAATTCTGTCATGGATACATTAAGGTCATGGTTAGATGGAGGAGTGTTTTAGGCTTTTGTTGTGATGCAATAGCTCCCTGAAGTGAACGATAAAGCTGTTTTCAATCACGGTTGAGTTCTGGTGAATAATGCTGAGGATTTGCATGGGTGAAAGGATGCCTGTGAAATACAGAAATTGTCAATACAAGATATCTATTTGCCTCTAGCCACTAGAATGCGAAGAATTCACTAGTTGCTCTACAACTTTGTGAAGTCATTAGTAGACAAGAAAACATATTAGGTGGAACAGATGTGATAGGTGTATGTCTTAATACCGGCACCGGAAAGAGGAGACAAAAGGTTGTGGTTGGCTGCTGGTCATTAGGAGTCATACTTCCAGGTTCAATGTTGTTATCTGGCTTTTCCATGCAAGGAGATAAGAGATTTGCTCTTGATTTCCTTCTGAAGTAGGTATGCCTTTTTTGGGTTATATATACTTATTTTTCTGTGCTTCAGCAGCCATGACTGGTATTATCTGCCAAAATTTAATACAGAGAAGATTCATTTTCTGGAATTGGTGTTATACATTTACATCATTTATTTAGAACACTTCCCCCCCCCTCTGCTAGCGGCTGGATAGCCCCTTTTTTGTGGGGAATCAGGAGTTTGATTTAATTTTTGATGACTTTTTTTTTTCTTTTGTGTTTTCTACAGAGTTAGCTGCCTCAATTCCTCGAACTGAGATAGTGGGAAAGAGTGATTATTTTCGTTTTGGGATGAGGGATTCTCTTGCAATAGAGGCATCTTTCTTGCAGGTCCTCTTTTTAAACTTATATTTATGTTGCATGATTAAGCTTCTGTTCCATATTAATCTTGGTAGCTAGACCTCTTTCCGACTCTTGAACCTTTTATGGAATTTAGTAGGGCTCTATCTCCTTATTCATGATTTATACCATTGCAAGTTTCAATTTAAATACTAGAGAAAGTTAGTTAGGTTGACTAAGGAATCAAACAATACTTTCTTATTGTGTCTGATATTGGCACTATTAAAGAAGAGGATTGAGTTATTTTTTCTATGCTAGAAATAATTGTCCCATAAACTGGTTAAGGCAATCTACAAGGGGGATGGGATTAAATAATTTGGTAGGATGAAAAATTGGAATGGCAACCCTCAAAATAGGAAAAGCCAATATCCCCACTTTTCTTTTCTCCAATCTTCTTGTTCAACAACTAGTCCCAAACTTATAATGAAGACAGCATGATTGTGTCCAATCCTGCTATTGATCTTATACCAAGCAGAAAACAAAAGTACTCTTTATCCTATCATATCTACCTTTTTTAGCCTGATACATCTAGTGACTCCCTGAAAAATTGTTAGTGACTTAGCATTATCTTATAATATTTTTTGTGAAAGGGACCTTTAATATTTAAGTTATTAGGTGGCGACTATTTTTGTTCATCCAGTTGTTTGTTGAATATGTGTTTACAGAGAGAAGAAGAGCTACTATCTAGTTGGTGGAAAGAGTATGCTGAATGCAGTGAAGGTCCAAGAGGACGAAGTAGTTCCGGCAAGAAGTTGGACATGGGAGAGGATTCGTCTTCTTCAAAGGGTTCTCAATCAGCCCAACTCTATGCATTTGAAGAAGAGAGGGTTGGTGTCCCTGTAAAGGGAGGGCTCTACGAGGTATCTTGTTCTTATTCAAGTTTCTGCCTTTCCCAACTACTCAGATCTTTGTATGTGATACTTTGGAGCGAAAGATCTATTTTCCTTCAGTGCAAGTCTTTTATCTAGCAAGATGGAGGATCTTTTGCCATAGCCATCAGTCTTTCTTAAAATAACCAAGTAATATTTTTATGCCAGAATTTTAAATGATTTCTTTAGAATCTGGGCTTCATTCATTCTTTGAAGGCATTTGACTTTGTTGCTTGTTTATTGGTTGGTTATAATCAAGCTTTGGTCTTATGCATAGTACTGATCTCAATTATGGAAAATTGAAGTTTGCAATTCCTACTACTTTCCTGTGTAAATATGTTGTCATTTGCATTTGCAACATCTTTCTCCTTATCTCTTCTCCATTGTCTAGTTTTAAGCTTAGTTTTGGTAATAATAGCAATGTGGATGACGAACCTTCTTATTTTCCTTTGCATGTTGTCTTTTTCTTTTTGGTATTTATCAGGGTGTGTGGGCATGCTTGCTCATTGTGTGTGCATGTGTGTTGTTGAATGAGTACAATTATCAATTGTTGTGTCTGTTTAACAATATATTGACTGTGTTTAAAATACATAACTGGATATAGGTGACAGTATCGTGCATTCATGAATTCAGATAGCGTTCATCTTTATGCCATTTTATTGCCAGGTGCAAACTATCTATGGCTTTGATATGTTTTAGCCGATTGCTTTCTTCGATTTGTTTCCCTATGTTTTCGCATGGATGTTGCACCATATTTTGGAGGTTTGGCATGTTGTTTGAATCTGTATGGTATGCTTTTTAAGTTACCATGCCATAAGCTTTTACCATCTTTTGCATGACGATGAGGATGTGTCTCATCCTCTGGTCCATGTTGTCACATTAATTCTTTTGTTCATGTGCTAAAAGGACATATTCATATAGTTGAGAATTTTAAAAATAATTTTCTTGTCATTATCAAGCACCAAGTTTTATTTGCTCAAATCAGGTATTGCTTTTTATAACTGAGATGATGTAAATAATGCAGGTAGATTTAGTTAAGAGACACTGTTTCCCCGTTTACTGGAATGGAGAAAATCGGCGTGTTCTAAGAGGTCACTGGTTTGCTCGTAAAGGGGGCCTGGATTGGCTTCCACTTCGTGAAGATGTAGCTGAACAATTAGAGATTGCATATCGTAGCCAGGTTTGCCACAATATTGATGTTATAAGATCCTATTTTCTCCCAATAAATTTTGATTTACTGTGTTTGCATTGTCTATCCCAATGTAGCTCCTAGAACTTTTGCACGAATGCTGGAGACCTTGTTGCCTCTTAAACCCATAGAATTTGAGGGCTATGTGATGGCTTTCCCATTATTTCCATCTTCATTTTCTTATTCTGTGCTTGTTTTAAATTGTTCATTCTTGATTTCTCTCTTTCCTTCTAATTGAACTTAGGCATAAGAATGCATCTGTTAGTTTGTTTTTAATATAATTGTAATTGCTGATGAAGTTGGACTTGTTCACAGGTCTGGCATCGAAGAACATTTCAACCTTCAGGACTTTTTGCAGCTAGAGTTGATTTGCAAGGCTCTACCCCAGTATGTTTATAATTTTCTGGAAAGGGACAATATATTCACTTAAATCATAATATGTAGTGCCTAAGGGCATTTGTTGCAACACTGAATGCAGGGACTTCACGCACTTTTTACCGGAGAAGACGATACTTGGGAGGCTTGGCTCAATTTTGATGCTTCTGGTTTTTCCAGTGTTATTAGTTTCAGTGGAAATGGAATCAAGTTAAGACGTGGTTACTCTGCATCTCACTCGCCCAAACCAAGCCAGGTTTCTGTCCTTTTCCCTCTCTTACGCTTTAACAGCAAGAAACAATCTATGCTTTAATGGTAGATGTGCTAGTATTCAAATTTCTTGTGTGTGGGGGCCTGAAATTAGAACTTTGTTTGACATTTTAACACATGATTTTCTTACGTAGGATGAATTACGTCAAAGAAAAGAGGAAGAGATGGACGATTATTGTTCTCAGGTATGCTTTAGAGCATTTTGCTTGTTGCATATGTCCATGTGTTTTACTAACATGATTCTATAAGATGTATTTTAGTTTTTTCTTAATGCTTTCCAATATAAAACATTATAAATAAAAGGAATTTCATAATATTTCTTAAAAACTATAAATTTGACTGTGGGGAGAATAGCATTGAACTGTCGTTTCAGTTAAGAAAGTCAAGGCATCGTATCTTTTCGCTGCTTATTATTATTATACCGGCAATGAACAGGGAAACTATGTAGCTAGTCAACTGTTCTCTACTAACTTCCTATATTTGAAAGCAGCTCATTGATATTTGCCTGGTTGTCTGCGTCATAATTATGACTTCATTGAAATAAAATGTTGCTTGTTGCAAAATCTTATGCTTTTCCTGCTTTTGAGCAGATGGATTTCTTGCTGATTGTACTATACTAAAGTATGCGTTGTTTAGGGACTGACTTGGGCTAAAAACTCCCATGGATAAACTTGTTCTGTCGTGCAGCATTTTATTATTGACGTACATAGAGTTTTGGTAGTGTGTGTATGATCCAGCTACAGTTATTTTTGTTCTTTAATATTGTTTAATGTGGTCTACATGAACCTTTTCATTTGTTAATATAATACACACTTTTTAATACGATGATTGTTTACAGTGGTTTGATATTAGCAATTGCCTAGAAGATAAAGGAATATTTTCTTTTTCAGTACATGCTTAATTTTGTGCCGGCAAACCTTTCATGTGATGGATATTTTACATGGAAAATATATTGTAGATTTGTTGTCTGAGTGTAATTTCAAAATTGTTTTTAATCCTAAACTTCTAACTGTGCATCTTGTTAAGGATTGTAACCTTATTCCTTTTTTTTTTTTTTTCCCTCTAATGTGCTTTTTGTACAAATAGTGTGCATGTGTGCACATATCAGAGCCTGTCTGTCTGTTTAATGAAGTTTACAATAAGACTGTTTATATTTGATCTAGGTTCCTGTTCGACACTTAGTCTTTATGGTCCATGGTATTGGTCAAAGGTTGGAGAAATCTAATTTGGTTGATGATGTTGGCAACTTTCGCCATATCACAGCAAGCCTTGCTGAGCGACACCTGACTTCCCATCAATGCGGCACACAAAGAGTCCTTTATATCCCATGTCAGGTAATAAACTGTAATTCTATAATGATTTTATACTTCCTTTCCCTGTTTGGTTGTTTCTCTTATTAAGAAAGTTTTTGTAGTATATGCAGTACAAAAAATGTTCTGTACGTGAGTGAGGCTCTATATCATCATTATTGTGATTGTCATTATTACCACATTCTCTGTCATTTATCATTTTGATTATACTGTTTGCTAGCTGTGTTATTGAATAATTTATTATTTATGTAATTTGAATGGATAGGATTGCTTTGTTTGAATCAGTTGACTTTCAGTTACAATGTGACAGGCTGCTTCGCTTCACTTTAGACATTATAGTGTTTCTTTTATGCAAATTATCAGGGCCCTTGTGTGGCAAAGTCCTATGTTGGCATCTTATGGGTTCATATTTAAGAATTATCATAATATTGTTGCTCAACATTAATACTTTTCAAGGTTTTAGGGTATTGGGTTATTGATGGAGAATCATTTAGGTCTTTTAATTTATTAGGGTTATTTTTTAATCAAGGTTATTGTTGGTATTTTGAATTTTATTAGGGTTTTGGGTTTAGTTATAAATACCTAAGTTACTTTAGTTTCAATTAGGGTTTCAATATTGAATATTTGAGTTATTGTGATATTGAGATTTCTCCCTCTATTGGTTCTGTCTGGTTAAGTTCTTCTATTTCTCCCCCAATTCCCTCTGTTCCTCCTTAATTGTTCTTGTCTATTTCTGAGTTTCTTCTTAAAGTTCTATATTCTATCTCTTTTACCTACTTGTCCTACATCAGTTATTTCTTAGAAGCTGCCTGCTTTTCTTTAAGAATTGTTTATTTATGAGTTATATATTTTAATTTTCCTTTAATACATGGAAGCTGTAGCTCAAGTTGCCACTAGATTGTTAAAGGTGATGATTTTAGTTAAATCCTTGTTTCTTGGGAAACTAACTGCTTAAGAATCTGTTTTGTTACAGATAAATTAAGCCAACCATAAACGACTGCAAGTGGCATAAATGAGAAGATAAATGAAGCCAAAATAAAGAAATATTAGCAGAAGAATCTGAAAAATTAATTCATGATACACTATGCTGTTTTAACACCTATACATTTATAGGCCCATGTATACCTTTTGGCAACAGAACTGTTGTTCTAGTTCATTGTTTTTTACAATTATGAAAAACTTCTCTGGTTTGGAATTTAAACCTTATTTGGTTGAGTGCACAGATATTAAGAAAAAGAGTATCAAAATAGTATAATGGCATGTTGAGTTTTTCATTCTTTGAAATTTTGAAGAAATAATTTATTTTATTTGCACGATGGATCTGGAGAAATGACAATGACATGCGAATATGAGGGACATTTCTGTTAGAGTAATTCGGTTAGGATATATATGCTATTGCTTTTGACATTTTTAATTTACCCTCATTGATTTGTATTAGTCTGCTTTTGTTTGGTTTGACCAAAGGCTTCATCCTTTATGATAGATAAAGGTGAAAGAACATGACTTGTTAAATGTTTTGTTGGTATAAAAGAGGTCACAAACCCCAACCTGCAAAGCGCACATGCACCACAACTTTTATCGTCTTCAATCAAATGGGGCAGCCATGGAGGTGGGCGATTTAAGACAAAAATACTTTGTTCGACATCCTGGCCTATATTAGTTATGTAGTCTGTACAAGCATTACTCTCCTTTGGAGCATGCTGAACTGCACCATACTCTAATGAATGTTGTGAAGTAGCATTATTTTTTAGTAAAAGGATGCATAACTTAAATCTCTTCATAGTCATTTTCTTCTCCTTTATACTTCTCTTTTGTTGGTATAAAAGAGGTCACAAACCCCAACCTGCAAAGCGCACATGCTTTTATCATCTTCAATCAAATGGGGCAGCCATGGAGGTGGGCGATTTAAGACAAAAATACTTTGTTCGACATGCTGGCCTATATTAGCTATGTAGTCTGTACAAGCATTACTCTCCTTTGGAGCATGCTGAACTATACCACAGTCTAATGAATGTTGTGAAGTAGCATTATTTTTTAGTAAAAGGATGCATAACTTAAATCTCTTCTTACTCATTTTCTTCTCCTTTATACTTTAATGCAATTTTTATTTCTTTCTTCTATTTTCTGATCTCTTTTACATCGTACCTCACCTGGCTTTTGTGTTTCAGTGGAGAAAAGGCTTGAAGCTCAGTGGTGAAGCTGCAGTTGAGAAAATCACACTAGATGGTGTGCGGGGTTTGCGTGTTATGCTGAGTGCTACTGCTCATGATGTGTTATACTACATGAGTCCTATATACTGTCAGAGCATTATCGACTCGGTACTGTGTTTGCTATTATACATTTTATTCTTTCATTTTTAATATGTGCAGTGCAGTCTGCAATCTGCATGATTATTCGAAAAGGCTTCTTTTAGTTTGTGTTCCTGGAATCATTATAGCTCTGAATAGAAGGAATTGCCGAAGTATTTTTCAAACAATTTCAGCAATTTGAGGTTCAACTCATTGCTTGAATATTACTTGAGCTTTAGGTCAAGTGATAAACTGAAGCGTTTTAGCCTTGCCATAATTAGTGATCATTCTCACAGGGAATGGGCTCTTGCATCTCTTGAAGGGCTTTCCCCTTAGATATCTAGTACTGCATCCTTAATTATCTTGCACTTGAACTGCTAAGAAGGAATTTCAGTTTCTATTTCCCATAAATATGGTCCATGAAAATGGGGGATGTACTTTAATCTAAAGAATTATAGGAAAAAGATTTTGAGCTGCTGTAGACTTTTTTTTTTCTTTCAAAAAGCAACTACATGCATGTGTAATTTTTTTACCTCAAAAAAGTTATTGACATTTCTAACATTTTAATATCCAAATGAGATGAGTTTAATTTTCTTAAGAACTAAATATTATCTTAGATGCTATCATGAGTTTGTAATTTTGCTTCAACAGTATTTAAGTCTTTTGCTTTTTTATTAAAATAGAAATTGAATTTAAATTTTTTTAAACTCATCATGTTGCGTATTTTTTCCCACTTATAAATAACTGTAGGTTCACTTATCTCATTCTTTCTTTCATGTTTAGATAACTATAAATTTTTAATCTTTTTCTTTTTTAAACTTTTATCTTAATAAGAAATTATTTATTATTTCACCCTCAGAGTGTGTGTGCATAGATCTAGTATATATAACGGAGTGAATGAGCTTGGTGTCACAAGTTAAGTGATACCAACTTAGTTGACAAAATTACATAAAAATTTAATGAAATAGTAAAATAACATAAAAATAGATTACATCTGTCATTTCCCTTCCTACGTGTTAGTTATAATTGATTTTTATCTGTAAATAATGCCAAGTGATGCAGTTGAACTGCATAAGCCTGTTGTGTGAGAAAACCATTTCCACCTAAGGAAAACCAAGAAAAAAACCTCAGTTCGTTACTATTCAAGCGAAAAGGAGTTCCCTGAAAAAAAGGGAGGGGGGCGATGGAGAAACATTTTTCTTTCAATGTCATATTGATTTGGAGCCATGTAGCAGTGAAATGGTAGCAATGGTGGCCATATTTTGTTGATGATGCTTTAGGAGTTGGCATTGGATGAATTGTTGTGGTGGTGAGTGATATTGGTGTGAAGATAATGATCTAGTTATAGTTGTGGCATTTACGCTAGTAGTTGATAAATGTCTGACACCATTGAGGCCTCTGATATGAAAGGTAGTTTTGATGTAATGCAAACTTTTGTGCAAACTTGTACAGTTTTCATGTGGGAAAACAATTGACTAATGTAAGCTGTAGCATTTGCAAGTTAGATGGTTCAGTCATGCGAGCCACCATGGATTAGGCTGTATGGTTCTATTCTGGGTCACCAATTGTTCTCACTTCCTGCAAAGTTCTCTATCATATATGGAACTGTATATCTTGATTGAATCATCTTCTAGTGATTATGTAGATGGTAATAGTCAAGTGATTATGTAGATGGTAATAGTCATTGCAATATATTATTAAATTATTTATAGCTGAGATATTATTGAAATTATTTAATGGTTAAGTTTGAGAAAATTTTCTAGTGATTAGATGTTTCTTGTGTATCAAAATATTTCAAGGCTTCTTGGATGAGAAAAAGTGCAAGATTGTTGGTTAGTCATCTTGGATGTAAAAAAAGAAAATATATTGTAAAATTTCCTCTTTTAGCATATTATCAATGATCTCTGAAGAGAGATGGAGGAGCTTTTATGCATCCAGATATAAGAAATCTACATTACATTTTCAGGAAATTATTTGGTTTAGTATTATGGAGGAGAAACATAGGGAGTTGGTATAGGTTCAGGCTAACATTAAAGATTAATTATAGGATCTACTTTTAGAGCAAATTATGGATGTGCAGGGAGGATGGTTGGGGGGCTCTTACACGTTAGGGTGTGAGAATTTGCATTAGTTTCCTGGAAGTTAATAGGTGTTGCATTTACCAATGATATGCTCTAATGGTTTCTTTGGTGTTTTTTTGTATAAAGATACATAAAATTTTAAGCTACCTTACATTTCTTATGAGTTTTACAGGCTTGTTTTCTGTTTGAGTGTCTTAACTTCTTCCAGCTTTGGTGGATTCCTTCCATAAAATAGGGTTATTACAGTCGGAAAAAAAATTTAATTTTGAAACCAAATCAATATGTAATTCTTGTCCTGCAGGTTTCAAACCAGTTAAATAGGCTGTATTTAAAGTTTCTTAAACGGAATCCTGGTTATGATGGAAAGGTATGTGTTTGGTTGAATGAGTATTTATTGTCTGTCTTTCATTAAGTTATGTAACTATTGTGATCTTGTTTGCATTCAATGCTTTGTAATTATGACATCAATTCTGTTTAGGTTTCCATATATGGACATTCTTTGGGAAGCGTCCTCTCCTATGACATCCTCTGCCATCAAGAAAATCTCTCTTCCCCATTTCCAATGCAGTGGGTGTATGAGAAACACTCAAAAGATCTAGAATGTTCTCCTGATATGAATAACCAATCTTCTAAGTGCAGTTCTTTGGCTAATCTAGGGGAAAAGAACTCCAATATGATGACAAAGGACACAGTGGACTGCCTTGGTGAAGACATGATGGTTCCACGACCAACTCCATCGGTGATTGAAGGACACGTTGAAGATAAATCCTTAGTGTCAGCTGAAATTAATGCAGCTGCTGAGGACTCTATGCAGAAAAGCTGTAAGGAGGACGTGCATCAATTACTTAACAATTTTAGTGAAACCCCTTGGCCGGAGGAGGGTGGGCTAGGTGAAGCTACAGCTGGTCTTTTGGAGAAAGCTATTGAGGAAAAGAATGAAGAAGCCAGAGATAAGGATAAAGCAATCAAAATGCTTAGGGAAGAGGTGGGAATTTCAATATACATATATAAGAACAAACATGCACATACTTATGCATACAGGCAGGGTATCTTTGTTTCTGTGTATACTGTTTAGGCACAAGCTTTTGCAACCAGCAGTAGATGTTTTTCTTTGGTTTTCTTGGATTTGAATGTGTTAAATGAAAGTTTCCCCTGCTTCAGATTGATTCCCTAAAGGCAAAAATTGCAGAGCTGGAATCACTTAACAGTGAGGATACTGATGGTATGTTGCTTGAAGGAAATCTCTGTTCTTGACATTATCATTTGGTTCATTCTTATGGAAGAAATCTTACGTGAGTTTTGATGTCTTATATAACAGAAAATAAGGAGATGCTTATGAAAAAACCACCTACATTGCAGAAGTTTGATCAAAAGCGGCCACTAAAGCTAGATGATGCAGCAAAGAGCTATACCCCTTATATCAGATACACAAAGCTTGAATTCAAGGCATGATGAAAAGAATAGTAACTGTTTTTCTTTCATTAAAAGGTTTTCTTGTCTTGTTGTGTTTAAGTAGCTTCTCTTTAAGATATTCTACATTTCTTATGTTATTTTAGCAGTATTTAAAGACACACACAAACATACAAACATGGAAACCCTTTGTAGAAGAAGTGGATATGTTATAGTCTTATATGATCTACATTTAACATTTTAAGAAATTTGTTACTGATTCAGTTCAAATGTTATAATATCAGGTTGACACATTCTTTGCTGTGGGATCACCTCTGGGAGTGTTTCTTGCCCTTCGCAATATCCGTATTGGACTTGGTAATGCTCAAATCTTAGATGTCTTTTATGTGCTTAATATTGGCGCATTTAAATTCTTTAAGCATACTTCTAATATTTTTTTTTGTTTCTACTTTGTAAAGTTTTAGTGTTTTTATTATTTTTTAATAAAGGATGGATACCATTGGCTGATGAAATATACAATTCTCACATTTGTTATGGAGTCACAGAAAGTTATGATGATTCTAATGAATGATTTTACTTTATTTTGGTTGTTGCTATTTATTATGCCATGCTTGGTTGTTTTGATAAATGTTTATTTTGTTGTTGCTTATTTCACTTTATTCTTCTAATGACTATGCCCATTTTTTTTTTAAAAATTCGTTTGATTAAATTACTACGGTTTTCTAGTGTGCCACAATTTTTATTGTCTTCTATAGAGATGCTGTTAGCTAGTGAGAAGTATCTTCTATTTAAGTCAAATCTTCAAGTTCTAACATTATGTTTCTCACCTTATTTTTCATGATTTTCTCCCCTTTCTCAACAGTTGTTCATTTTGTACTTTATCTTATCCTTGAACTGTTAACTTGTTCTATGTATTGCAGGCAAAGGGCAAGATTATTGGGATGAGGAAAACATTTGTGAAGAGATGCCAGCTTGTCATCAAATGTTCAATATTTTCCACCCATTTGATCCTGTAGCATATAGGTTGGTGTTATCCTGTTATGCATTTTTTTTTATTCTTCATTGGAGCAAAGAATGTCAAATTTCTAAGTGAAATAGTTTATCCATGGCTTGGCATGAGCTTCTTTTGATTGGCTCATCTAAACTGGCAGAATTGTGAAGCTATACTTAGGTGTAGACAAGTATATGATCTTCTTTTTCCCCTTATTTTTAGGAGAGGGGGTGGGGTGGGATGAGGAATGACTCATTCTAGCTTTATGAGTTTGATTTGTTGACATTATGTATGTTGTATGTATCTTTGTGTGTCCGCAACTTGGCGCGTCTTCTCCAAAACAACCCCTTCTCCTGGCTCATCTAAACTGACAGAATTGTGAAGCTATACTTAGGTGTAGACAAGTATATGATCTTCTTTTTCCCCTTATTTTTAGGAGGGGGGGTGGGGTGGGATGAGGAATGACTCATTCTAGCTTTATGAGTTTGATTTGTTGATATTATGTATGTTGTATGTATCTTTGTGTGTCCACAACTTGGCGCGTCCTCTCCAAAACAACCCCCTCTCCCGCCCTCACCCTGAAAAAGAAAAAAAACACTGAAATTTTTTATCTTCCCTATGCTATCCATCTTTCATTTAGCACATGGTCCATTTTTCTTATCTTTAATTTGTCATCATAGTCTTCCTAAACTTTACAGGGTGTTTTGAATTTTATGCAGAGTAGAACCACTTGTTTGTAAAGAATACATCACTAAACGTCCTGTCATTATCCCTTATCATAAAGGTGGAAGAAGGCTGCATATTGGATTTCAAGTAAGGCCTTTGATATATGCATAAGTTAATGTTTTCCCACTTTCTCGTATTCACCCTCTCTTTGGTGTATCTTTAACCTTTTCTTCTCTTTCACTCTGTACCCTACCCCTGTTTAGCTTTCATCCCTTCTCAAATTTTGATACGCTTGTGTGATATGTTTAGGAATTTACCGAACATTTAGCTGCTCGTTCTCAGGTAGTAATGGATCATCTCAGCACTGTAAGGGTGAGTTCGATTAAACTTTCCCGAGTTAATATCTTATTCTTTGTTACATGTACAAGCATTGTTTGGTTCCATTGCTTTGACTTCTATAAAAAATGTTCTCAAAATTTTCTCAATTCCAGATTCAGTCTAAGTGCCAATTCCATGGTTATTCTGGTAAATTATTCATGCATGCATGCATTGGAGCAATGGTCAAAATCCATTTTATTTCTTCTGAGTGCAAGTTTAAGCATTAAAGTCATTATAATTCACTTATTGTTTATTGCTTTTGGAATGATATAATAGTAATATTTAGTGGAAGTTTAACTCTGTTTTGGGCTAATTTCTCCTTAAAGATAGTGTCTTTTTTTTCTTTCTTGTTTTTTTAAAGCTAGAAGAAATGTATGTGTTGACAGTTTCGTGCTGAACCCAACCAGGTTATGGTGAAGTTTTTTTTCCTTGTTTAGTTCAAGCTCCAAAGATTGGCTGTTTATGTTGTAGAAATTTATTCAGAACTTTTCATTAATAGTTAATGAACATTGAACCTTTAAAATATTATCAATTTATTATCCATATATATAACTTGAAATACATGGATCATTTAATTAGTAACCTGAAAGCAAGTACATCTAATTTACATGTTCAGTGCTTGGTATCTGGTCATATTGAAGTTCCAAACAGTATGCAGATACATGATCATATTGGTTTCATTTGAGTTCTAAGTTGCCTTAATATTCTATAATACGAAAAAATGCTGAATTTGTTGCATTAGTTATTGATAGTACAATTATAATGTATCTGTGAAACTTGAGTCTCAATTGAATCATATTTTGGGGTCATAAGCAAATTATATTACTAATTTACATTTGTTTAGTTTCTGGTCTGATAACTTCTACATTATATGCTTTGAACAGGCTAAAGTGCTCACAGTTTGCCAATCGAGAAACACTGACAACCTAGAAGGTAATCCGGAGTTCCTCTACAACTTTTTGCATCACTTTTCGTTTTAGTTTCTTTTTTAATGTGCACAAAGTAGCACGAAAAAATGGGGCAAATGTTACCTTTGTAATAACAAAATTGATTTTGACCTAATCTATATTACCCCTATATTTTATTTATACACTTCAACCTTCTTTCATTTATTTATTTTTATGACAACAGGACAAGAGAATGCAGAAGAAAAAGAAGAGAGGTCATATGGTTCTCTAATGATTGAGAGGTTAACTGGAAGTGAAGAAGGGCGAATAGATCATGTGCTTCAAGTGTGTAATTATACAATCTTATGCTATTTGATTTCATTTTCTTGGTTTTTTTTTTGTCTGTCTTGTGTGTGCGCATGTGTGCATTGTGTGTGCCTGTGAACATGTCAAAATGAGACTGCACATGAACTTTTGTTGCTATATATTCCAGCTAGCGGTATTTGGTTCTTTAGTTTTATTTTATCAGTTGTCACTGCAGTGATGTGTATGTGTTTTTCTAGCTTGTACCATGGGTATCTAATTAATCTAGCACTGATCATGAGTCTGTATAAACCCCTGGCTCTAACGGTCTAACCTATAGGAGGCCAATAAATATGATGGTTTGTATGTGGAGAATGAGGCACTTTGATGCTGTAACTTACGGTCTTTCTTGGCTTCTTGCTACTACTGATTATAATTCTAATTGTTTAGTCATACACTTAATTGAGCAATATAAACGAGTTGAAAACTAGTAATTTGAGTTGGATGAGGAAGTATCAAAATATAAATTTTGAGGAGTCTTCAATAACAAATGTTAAAGTGGATAGGGTAATCCCAATTCAAAATTTCGTAGAGCTTTGTGTGATCAAAGAAAAAGTGAACCGAGTTTGATTGGTTGGTTTTTTCCTCTTATTGAAGCATAAGGATGTTTAGTTTGTGCTCTTAATCATGACTGCCGGTGCTAATTTCTCCTTACTAGAGTCTTTTTTATTTTCTCTACAGGATAAAACATTTGAACATCCATATCTACAAGCCATTGGATCACATACGTAAGATTCTTGAATCAATATATACATACATACATATACATATACATATTTAATATACATATTTAATATACATATACATATATATGTATAAATACATATACATATACATATATATGTATATATATACACACATACACATATATATATACACACATATATATATATGTACATATATATACATATACATGCACACACTATATATACATATATATATATATGTATGTATGTATGTATGCATGTATGTGTCCATCTGTTTATGTGTACACTTTTGGATTATTATGTTGGGTTGACTAATGACCAAACTTTTAGTATGCTATATATTTCCTTTGGCATCTTGTCATACTTGCTGGACGTAGTGTGCATGTGACAAGTATAGTCATTGTCCTTTGCAGCCATATCATTGGAAATCCAAAACTGAAGTTTTATGAGAGGAATAATAATTTATTTATACAATCGAAATGAGGGAATACACATAAATAAATAGAGGGCAGAGTCACCATCCACTATTCAAGGAAAAAGTAAAGAAAGTCAACTTTCTATTGGGTAACAGGCTACTCGAATCCCCTTATTTATAGGAAAAATAAAGTTACCAAAAATAACAACGAATTTATAGCTAATAATTCAATAGCGAATTTCCGTACTCCCCTTCAAGCTGGGTCGTAAATATTGATCATACCCAGCTTGGTACTCTAGTCTTCAAAGTTGGTCCAAGGTAGAGCTTTAGTGAGAATGTTTGCTGTTTGAAGGCATGTTGGTGTGTATAACAACATTATTTCCCTTCTACCTTTTATTTTATGAAATGACGATCTACTTCCACACGCTTTGTCCTATCGTGATGAACAGGGTTCTTTGTGATGCTTATGGTAGCTTGATTGTCGGAGAACATCTTCATAGGCTTATCAGCTGAATTTCAGTTCACTTGGTAACCTTCTCAGCCACCTTCCTTCTCTAATCTCCTGTGCCATGGCTCTGTATACTGCTTCTGCACTACTCCTTGCCACATTTGATTGTTTATGCTTCGCCATGTGACAAGATTTCCCCACACAAAAGTACAATATCCTGATGTTAACCTACGATTAGTTACTAAACCAATGAAAATTTCAATATCTGTGCCTGAATCCTTTCTGAAATACATGCCCTTGCCTGGTGTCATCTTCAGGTATCTCAGAATCCAATGTACTGCCTCTATGTGTTCCTCGGTTGGGTTGTTCATAAATTGACTCACCACAGTAACTGAAAAACCAATATCTGGTCTAGTGTGAGAGAGAGATATATCAGTTTCCCAACAAATCTTTGATATTTGCCCTTGTCAGCTGGCGCTCTATCTTCTTTAGCACCCAATTTGACCGTTGAGTCCATAGGAGTGTCTGCTGGTTTGCACCTGAGCATTCCTGTTTCCTTTAGAAGGTGTAGGATATACTTACGCTGATTGACAGCAATACCCTCTTGATCTAGCCATTTCCATTCCGAGGAAGTATTCGAGGTTTCCCTGATTTTTGATTGCAAACTCTTTACAAGTAAGTCTTTAAGTTTACTCATTTCTTCCTCAAAATCCCCTGTTAGAACAATATCATCTACATATACTATGAGTAGGCTACCTTTCCTCAGTTGAGTGTTTAACAAATAAGTGTGATAAGCCTGACACTAAACACACTCGTACCTTTTTACCGCCTTAGTGAACCTATGAACTTCTGATATCGCGTTGTATCTACAGGCATTCCTTTGTCACCTTTTCCTAGCTTCAAGTTGTATTCAACAAGAGTGTGAGCTGGTTTGCAGCCACTCATACTTGTTTCTTTTAGGAGATAAAAAATGTACTTTCTTTGTGAGACGAAGATGCCCTTCTTGGAACGTGCAACTTCCATTCCAAGAAAGTACCTCAATGACCCCAAGTCCTTAATCTCAAATTCCAAAGCCTACTTTAACCTCTCTATTTCGAGCAAGTCATCTCCAGTAAGGATAATATCATCCACATAGATAATTAACACTATTATCTTCCTTTTGGGTGAAAACTTCATGAACAGGTGTGATCGGTTTGCCCTTGAGTGTAACTTTGTTTCTTTACAGATTGAGTGAATTTATCAAACCATGCTGTAGGTGATTGTTTGAGTCCATATAATGACTTAGCCTGCACACCTTTGATCTGAATTTTTCAGTTAAGCCCGGAGGAGAGTCCATATAAATTTCTTCTTCTTCCAAATCCCCATTGAGAAATGCATTTTTTGCATCCAACTGTTGCAATGGACAGTCCAGATTTGCAGCAATTGATAAGAGCACTCTCACCGTGTTTAGCTTAGCCACTGGAGTGAATGTTTCTGAATAGTCACATATGTCTGAGTAAATCCCTTCACTACTAGTCGAGCTTTATATCTTTCTAGGGAGACGTAAGATTTGGATTTCATTATAAAGACCCATTTGCAGTCAACTGTAGGTTTTCCTTCAGGCAAACTCACTACTTCCCATGTGTTGTTCTTCTCAAGGGCTCTCATCTCTTCAAGAACGGCTTCCTTCCATTCAGGAACACTAAGAACATCTTGTACATCTTTAGGAATGTTTATGCTAGAGAGTTGTGAAGTAAATGCTAGAAGAGAGGGAGACGGGTTAGAGTTTACATTGAAAGAGGAAGATTGAAAAAGTTTGTTAGGTACTCTAGCTGATCCTTGGTGAAAGGAAGCATTTCCGAAGCGGTTTGTTGCCCTTAATTAGTATTGGACACCTAGATAGCTCGGCCATCTCCACCTGTTTTTTTTTAGGCTTCTCGTGCAATTTCCAGCACGTCTCACGAGTGTGCCAAGCCTTTTTAAAGTGATCACGCCAAGGCTTTTTTGTGTTTCTTCGATCTCCATCTTGGTGTGGTCCCTTTGATACAAGAGTAGAGCTTTCTACGTCAGTATTCAGCCAAGTGGTTTCCTGCTCAGAATCCGGCCTCTAACCTCGTCTAGATCTCTGTTAAGTCTCCCCTGAAACACAGTCTCTGTCATTTTCCATCTGTTTCATATTTCTCAGCTGTCATTGCTGCAGTCCATTCCTCGTCATAACTCAAATCCAACTCTTGCCACAGAGTCATCATCTCATTGTAATAAATGGTCACTTCTCGATCTCCTTGTTTGGACTGCTGGAGCTTCCTCTTTAATTCAAATACCTAGGATGAATTCTCCAGATCTAAATAGGTGTCATGAACGACATCCCAGATTTTTTTGGCCGTTGGTAAGAACATATACGGTTTCACGTTTGTTGGTTCCATAGAATTGATGAGCTAGGCAATAACAATGGAATTTTCACACCTCCATGCTCTCAAAGTCGGATCATTTGTTGCCGGTTTCTTCACTTCACCCATCAAATGATCAAGTTTCCCTTTGCCGTCAATCACCAATTTCACATACTGGGCTCATTCTAGGTAATTCTTACCATTCAATTTGTGAATGGTTAGAGAAGAATTCAAATTGGCATCATCACTTTGTTGAAAAGGTGCTGAGGAGATGGTTTGAGTGCTGTCCGCATCACCCCTAGAAGTTGCCGAGCCTCTGGTGGCTCCGTTCATGGCGGTTTTTGTCATCTGGAAATTTTTCGATCAAGACTCAAGGCTCATGCTTTGATACCATGTGAGCTTTTGAGAATCGGAATTCAATAATTCATTGATTCTAGGAACAACAAATTACATATAAATATGGAAAGAGAATCCCATAAAAGGCTCAACAACCTAACACCCTAAGAAACCCAGGACTAATCGGATTTCATGAAAACTGAAAAATCAAAAACGAAAATAACAACCAGATCTTAGCCCTAAAAATTACGAATTCGACTTTATGCCCTAATTAACTCCTAAATTTTGACACCCCATTTAATACACTGCCTCCCGTGTAGGTCCAATAGTAACAACTAGACAAAAAGTCTTGTCATGTGGACAAACAAATAAGGGCCAGCAAACAACATATAAACTTGATCATATTCAGGGAGAGTCTAGTAGTATCTTAGACTTTCGTACCGTGTTAAGCATCCAAACCTAGAACCATATGACAATAGGTGGAGATGCCAAACTTAAATATAAGGCCACATCAAACTTTAAAATTGACCATTGTGAGATGAGAACCCTTACCAGTGGAGGTGTTAGTTCTCAATGCAGATGGCCAGGCTACTTTGTTTTTGTTGTATGTTGTAATCTCCTGCGGCACCTTAAATTTTGTGTTTGGAATCATAAATGCTTGTTATTGATATTACTATCAAACTGGCTATGTCTAAATAAGAAATGAAAAGGAAAAAGCATTAGTATATGATAAATAGGGTAAAAGAATGAAAATTTGGGGTCTTGCAACTTGAAGACAAGCCCCAAAACAGATGTGCAAAATTTCATGTTATCCTCATGTTCTTCTAATTTCTTGCAGTATGAACACTTGTGAGGGTGTAATAGCTTGATCCCTGTGTTTGATGTTGCCACAGCTTTCAAGAATAAACATATATATTTTGTTCTCATTTTGATTGGAAATTGTTTAACAGAAACTATTGGAGAGATTATGATACTGCACTGTTTATTTTGAAACATTTATATCGAGATATACCTGAAGATCCCAACTCCCCTGTGGAGTCTATTGGAGGCAGCTCAAAGGATGAGAGTGTATCTACGGGCTGGTCTGATCAAAGAGAGACCATTGATGAAGAACTTCCATTGACGTTCTCTGACAGAATTATGGTGAGAAACTTCTCAAGGAAAGCTAAGAAGTTTATTAAGAAGCCTTGAGTGGCAACAGATTTCTTTTCTTGCTGTACGCTAGAACAAAATGCAAGCTGAGCTGGTTATGAAGTTATGCACTACACCTTCGTCATACTGTAAGTGACTCTTGCTGTTGCTATTCATCTTTCTGCATTGGGGCCTTAATCTTGTATTTTAGACAGTTGACATGCCGTTCTTCTACATGGGTTCTCAACAATTATTGGAAAGAGGTATGGTGTGGAGAATTTATGATTATTGCATCAGGGATGTTGGTATTCTGATGTAGACACAATGATATGCTGTTTTCTGCTTCCTTTGTACATAAAAGGAAATACAGATATTTGCACCGAAGTTATATATATTTTACTGAATTTAGGTTGCTGATACAAATGTATAAGTTTTCGTATAGCGCAGAAAGTGTACGTAGTATATAAACCGAAGAATCTTGTTGGTCACTAATTTTAACTATTATAAATTCTTGCTGTCTTTAGGGGCACAAAAGGTCATTGAATCTTTTAATTTTGCTATGATAAATTTGTAGTAAGTTCATCTTTATCATATTTAGGTCATGATAAGCTGTCAACTAGATTCTGTTTTGAATACTTGTAACTTGTCATGAATGTAGAGGCCATTTATTTTTCTGGAGGTGCAGAAGTTAGCAAGTTATGATATATCCCCTTGCATCCTCTTCTCTCCTGCCGCAGGTTTTCTTGGTAGAGAAAGTAAGTTAAAATTAAATGCCTAATAATTACATTTTTGATTGGGGATCTCACTTCTCAGACAGTGGTTAAAGTTGCTGGGAAGATCTACTTTGGCAGTAATGTCTAATTCACCTGGAATTTGGTGGTAATAGTTTTGTGGAATTATATTATAGTTTTTATGCCTTTTTGTGGCAGCTGGAATAAGAAAAAAAATCATGGCAAGGCTTCTAATCTGAGACTTGTAATTTATTATTTTAACACTAATCCTGGATTTGACTATTGTTTGTTACTTTTGTTGGAATCTGGCTTATAACATAGAATTAAATTTAAAAATAAAAATATAACAAAAAATGCATAAAATTGAAATACTTCATAACATAGAATTGAAACTAATCAATATTTTTTTTCCTCTCGTATGATTGGTCTCAAATATTATTTTGAAGTGTCTGATCATGTAAATCAAAGAAAATAAAAAGCAAAATTATTAAAACTTTATATCTACAACTTAACGTTAAATTTGAAAAATAAATAAATAAATAAAGAAAGCATTTCCTACCTTCGAATTATTTGAAAAATTGAAATTTTAAAGTATTTTTATTTTTAATGTTTGGATTAATGTTTAGTGAGTAATATTACTGTTCTCAAAACTCTGGTGGTTAACCCAGTATTTGAATGCTTTATTCTTTGTATAGTGCTATGATTGTTTTCGAAGGCTAAAGACTTCATATTCTATATTTAAAAAAAAAAAATTAAGAGGCCCACGTAGTACTTTTACATGTATAGATTTGTTTGAATAAAAATTAAGAAAAAAATATGTTTTCTTGGAGTTAAATGATTTGCATAATATGATAGCATGCATCAAGGCATTTATCATAATGATAAAAAAAAGGAGTGATAAAATTATTCAATTGCGAAAGTTGTTTGCCATTTTTTTTGTCAATCCAAATTAAACCCTTAAAGCAATTCATATACATTTATATAGTTAAAATATTTATAACTATTACAAAATTTAAAAGCTTCTTAATCATAAAAATTAGTATACAATACATGAAAATAAATTAATAATTCATTTATCTTTTTGAAGCGAGGACTAATTATCTCCTAACTAAATTCCTTCCACATTTTCAAGAGTGGTATTTGTGTATCACAGGAAAATTCTAAAAGTAAAGGAATTAAAAAAAAAAAACAAAGAATTCCAAAAGCTAGAGTACTAAGGGTTAGTAGCATTACTGTTGCGATTGAAAAAAGCTAATTTGAAAAAGCTGCGAAAAATATGTCTGTGAAAAATTACTGTGAAAAACTGCGGTTTGAGATTTTTGTATTTAGCAATGTTATGAAAAATTGTTCTAGAAAGTTAAAATGTCTAAAACAGACATGATATTAAAAAGTAAATAATAAATTTTTTTAAATACTATTATAGTAAATTAATATTAAGATATATCAAAAAAATAAATTTAAAATACTTTTAAAATAATTAATATAAATGATTGTGAAATTAAATCTAAAAATATACAAGAAAATATATTTTTTAGATATTAATAAAATCACATACAAACATAATATATTCATATTCAAGTATATTTAATATAAATATTATTAAAAAAATGAATAGCTGTTATACCCTCAAATAAATATTATAAAAATATATATTTTGTTATTAAAAAAGTAAAGTTAAGTGATGATATTATTGTGAATAACAAATAAATAAGTGGGTGTTTTAGTAAATTTATTTTAAATTTATAGGTTGTAAATTCAAAAACCAACAAAAGCATCACTTCAATGGCTTTTGCGATTGGGTGATTTTTCTTGGTGAATTTTTTTTTTTCCACCACAACCTATTTACCATTGCAATGAAAACCCCATTTTTAAAGCTAAAATTAATGGTAAACGGGCCCTAAATCTTTTGAGTTTTAATCGCAACAATAAAAATCCTTTTTGCACATCTTGCGGTTATGATGAATAAATAGTGTAGATACCTAATTTTATTCGGGTTAATTTTCAAAATTTAAATTCAAAATACCCCGAATCGGTCCGGATCTAATATTTTAGTGATTTTAATGGTCACAATTTTGGAATTTTGGAATATGTTAAATTACTTTTTTTTTTTTTTTGCTTTAATTGGTGAAACAAAATTTCTACAAAAATTTCCAAATTTCAAGTTTAAATTAAACTCGAGTTCAAGGAAAATCTTTTGATTTAATCCCGAGTCTTAATATTTTGTCCCATTTGGATTTCTTAAAATGAAAGTTTTTATTAGAATTAAAAAAAAAAAGAAAAAAAAAGAAAAAAGAAATATTTTGAAAATAAAAGGGAAGAAGGGGGTAACTTAGACTTTACCCCTCATTCCTTTTTAGGTTTTGATTTTAGCATTCCATTTAGTTGATAGGTTGGAATAAATAAATGAAATTTAAAATAGAAAAATGTAAAGGTGGTATCTAGGGGAATAGTTTGGAGCCCTTGGATCAAATGATCAAAGGGTCCATAGTTAAGTTGAGGGAAGTGGTATAAATAGACAAAAATTAGGTTAGCTCAAGGAGAATTTGAAGTTTTTCATTTTGGGAGAAAAGTTTTCTTAGAAAGCACGATAGGGAAAGGATGTGAGGAAGAAAAAGAGAGAAAAAAGAGAAAAGGAAGGAAAAAAAAAGGGTTTATGGGATTTTCTTTCTAAAGTGGTTACATTTCCTTTCTAGTTTCTTTACATGTTTATTGTGTTTGCTTTGAGTCCTTTCTTTTGCTAGTGTCTTGAGTCTTCATCGATCTTTTATGCAAAATATTTTCAAAAGTTAAAAGAAGCTATGAGTCTGATGATTCACAACCTATGGTTGTGATGTTGAGTAAGGCTGGTTTAAATACCATGGTTGTTAATGTATGCCCTAAAACCAATCAGATTGGACAATGGATATACTGTTAATAATACAAATCTATCACTTAACTTTAGTGATACAAGGTTTTCTTTCATGTTAGTACAACAATAAAGAGTTATTAAGTACTAACTGGATAAAGCCCATGGAACATAAAGGCCTTGCAAAGGAATTATAAAAGACTATAATGGTGAGATCCTTACGCATCAAAGTCATGTTTTTAAAACTGTTTCTGATCATTGTATTGCCAAGACAGGGTATTGTCAATGCTCAAAGACTAGTACATGTTAAGCCTTCTTATTTGTGAAGTAAGCAACCAATTTCATAGGTTGAAGTATGAGGGATACTTGGGATAACATGTAGGTGTTTGGTAGTTGAACAAGTTCACTGAACATGGCATGTTGTGATAAATCCATTTGGCATATTAACTCAAGTGTCTATGGACATTTTCTCACGTGCTAGTCTTGTAAATAGTCGTATGACTTGTGATATCAGGTCATGTTGTGTGTGAATTGTTGTGTTTGATTTCATCTAAACGGGTCCCAAAAAGGGATGCCTATGGTAGGGTGATTTTGGTATACATGAAGCATACGAAGGTAAATGAGTGATCCCAAATGACATTGGGAGAGATATCTCATTTGTTCTTGACTTAAGTTAACATGATAAAGCCTCTATCCAAAGCAAGATGAATTTAGGAGAAATCGTTTTCTCTAAATTCATGAGGTTAATGTTGTCAGATTTAACCACGCAAGTGCACGTATTGTTGATAAGTAATATAATGAAGAGTAGAGTATCGATACCACGAGGAATTGTTACCAAATTCGTTAAGTACTAAAATTATAACAACTTAATCTTATTCAAACAAACCATTAGAAATTGTAAACTAAAAACTAAATAAAAGAAAATAATAAATAAAGAAGACAAATTAAAACTTAGGTTAAACAATTGAGAAAAGCCTAGGATTACAATTTCGCTTAACACTTCATATGAACCTCTCCTACTCTCTTAACTTGACTAATGACAATGAGTTGTTAACCTAGAGTTCTAATATATTTATAAGTATTTGTCGATGGTCTTATAAAAATATCTCTCTTAACCAATTAACTATATGTTTATGATAATTGAATTAAAGAGAAACTCATTAAGCTTAGACTTTAAAATTGGTTACACATGACACGTAAGTATATTTCTACCCTACATGCAACTCAATTCATCCTAATAAATGAATATGAAACACATGTTATTCAATCCATGTCTAACACTAAACTCCCTCTGTAAAGTTGTATTTAGGTTACCAAATCAATCTAATTGGCAACTAAGCAATTAGAAGCATTAATTACAAGATTGAATAAACAACATCAAATATCATTAAATCAAGTAATAGAGTTAAATAATCCAAACTACATGTTGAGTTCCATTGCAATTCTAGAAAAAATAAATTTAGTTTATGCTAAATATTGAAAACAATAAACAAAAGAGTTTTACCATCATAAATATTACAAGAAAGATAAAGAAGAGTAAGGGAAAAGAGAAAACTAAGGTTTGTCAAGTCTTCAATCTTCTAGTCTCCAAAATCTCCTTGCAAACTTGTGGTGGCTGCTCTACTCTTAAGAAAACTAAGTTATTGAAAGCTAAAAAAAATTGTAAAAACTAAATTCCTAAGGGTTCCTATTTATAGAGCTCTAAAAGTCTGAAGAAGGAAAACTTTATGGGCAAGTAACTGCTTCCAGCTTGGACTTTCCATATATGAGCTGATTCTCTCCTTATTGCTTTAGGACTCTACAAAACTACGAAATGTTGGGATTCGACCTCATGCTCAAACTATAATCGAATTAAAGAAGAACATGAACGCAACGGAATAATAAACAAAGATATAGCTAAATCTAACAGGATCATGCTTGTAAAATTTTAATGCGATCTTGTAATTATAAAGCATACATCTGATCAAGAATCATACCTTAACTCAAAGATCTAGTAATCTTGAGTTTCCAAACAGCCCACTCAATCTTGAACACCAAGCTGTCAATCCGAGACTTCAAGCCACACAAGTGTCTAGCCTCTAACGGTAATCCACACAAGATGATCAAGAAAACCTTCATAAAGTAGGAATGGATCTTGCCGAAAAAGATGCTAGTAGTTTAGGTTTCAAGAAACCTCTCCCCATCTAAATAAACATCCATAACCGAATGCTTCATAAGCATCAAGAAGAAGAAAACGTTTTTCTTGCTTCTCCGTGTTTGGTACGCCAACCTCAAGGACTATCTTGATCTTCTTTCTTCTTCACTCTATGCCTTTGCTCTCTTGAAAGAAAACGTTTTTCTCTTTAGCAATCCATGAAGAGGCAAGGAGGAAGTCAAGAAATCAAGAAGACACCAAAGCCTCTAAGCATATCACATATGCGGCTAGGGAGGTCGGCCAAGCTATCATGTTTCTTTTATAGGGGGCGACAATCACTCCAGGGTTTGGACTATGGACAATAACTCTTATGTATTTGCCCTTAAGTCCTTCCACTTAATTAAACTATTTAATTAAGTCCCTATTGATTAAATTCTAAAATTAATCAATTAGGCTCTTTCCATTTTAATCTCTTAATTCACCTTTCTGTGTGTGACCCATTAGGCTTCCAATATATTGGCAATGAATATAAATTAATCTAATTAGTTTATACTCATAGATCATGAGCGGACTCTAGCAAGCATCATGACAACCCAAATACTGGAGAGTCAAGTTAGTCTCGACATAACCTTTTGTGTTCAATCTATCAGTGTAATTCGGTCCTTTCACCAAATATCCCGGAAAGACCACGAGCATGGTGCAGTGTCTACTCATTTCAATCCATATTAGTTCTTGCAGCTGTTGGTTAACTTTGTGAACTTAGAGAAACTATTTCTCTTAAATTCATCATACTTTGGCCAGAGATTCCATCAAGTTAACTTAAGCCAAGAACAAATGAGATATGTCTCCGATGTCACTTGGAGTGGTGAATCCTCTCTGGATCACACATCCATCTTCGTATGGTTCATGTCATACCCAAAACCACCTTACCATAAGCATCACACTGTGTTAGGGACCCGTTCGTGATGGAATCAAAGTATGACACTCCCCATACAAGATGACTTGGTATCACAAGTCAGAGGACTACTTACATGACTGACACGTGAGAACGTTTCCATAGACACTTGAGTGACAATACCAAATGGAGTTCTCACAGCGGGCCATGTTCAGTGAACTTGTTCAACAGACAAGAACCTACATGTTATCCTAAAGTATCTCATATACTTCAACACGTGAGATCAGTTGCTTACTAAGTAAGTAGGCTTAACATGTACCAGTCTTTGAGCATTGCCAATGCCCCGTCTTAGCAATACGATGACCAGGAACCGTTTTAGGAACATGATTTTGATGCATAAGGATCTTACAATTATATATAATTCCTTTGCAAGGCCATTATGTTCCATGGGCTTCATCCGATTAGTACTTAATAACTCTTTACAATTGTACTAACATGAAGGAAAACCTTGTATCACTAAGATATAGTGATGGGTTTGCATTATTGGTAGTTTAAGCCTGACCAAACCGATTGGCTCTAGGGCATACACCAACAATCTCCCACTTGCACTAAGCCAATCGCTAATGCATCCAATGCCGAACTCTTTCGATTAGCAATTGTGTCTCTACTAGGACATAGCTTCAGTATATTTTTGTGAGAATATGCTTCGGTCATATACTTTTGATAATCTCTATTATCATAGTCACAATACTTATTCGGATCACAATGAAACCCGATTCCTTATGACTCATGTTGTTACTTTAACAACTAGGAATCTTTTAATTAGCCTAGTAAGCTATGGATGCAAATACACCTTCTTGTAGCTTTAAACAAAAGGTTTGTATTCTGACTTAGAATATAAATAATTCATTCCTCTCTGATTTGGAATGTTTCCAAATGACTGAATTCATTTACATCATGGCTTTAAGTCACTTATTGGATTTTCTCTATGTTAAACTCATTTAACATTTAATCCAATCAGTTGTTGCTAAATCTGTTAGATCTTAGCATAACTGTCAATTTACCTTTTAATCATCAATGTATCTGATATACATTGTTTAATGAGTAACCTACATTACTCCCACTAACCCTTAGGTGTGCACAAAAGATATCTCATCCTTTTGATAAATTCAACTCTTGAATGTCACTATCAAAACTGGATATCTCAATCCATTATCTAACAATGTTCTATTAAGTAGACTCATCTCTTACGAGTTATGCATCAATATGCATCCTACTTAACCATTATGTTTAGTAGACTCATCTCGTATGAGTAATGAATCATAATGCATCCTACTAAATCTTTGTGCCTTTATGCATCCTATGCATAATATCGGATTTCAACCTATGACCTTTAACTTTTAAAATGTCATAATGCTCCCACTGTTTCCTACTTGTGTAGAAACATTCAAAGTAAACTCATTTACTTTCCTATGGGATGTGAAATCAAAACTCTTTTGAATGCACATTTGTAATTATAAAACCAAACATCTCATATCCCATATAAATGTTTGTTTTACAAATACAATTCGAAATCCTCTCTAGATTAGTGTTTCGGCAATCTTGGCTATTTGGAGCATCATGGACTTTACTATGTCATCATATAGTAATGTCCATCCAATTCATTGTTTTTATGAATTCTATTAGATAATTAATCAATTTAGTTTCAAGCCATTCTTCATTTAGATCATATCTTAATAAGAATGCTCTTAACTAAATTAGTTTCATAATCTTATTATGAAATTCCTTGAGCCAAAGCTCATCTAGTTGTCAAGTTTTGTATAAGATTTCTTTTGATTCATAATCAAAGAAACTACTACTATCTATATACTTTAACCTTATACTTTTGACTTGAACAATCTTTGATTATCTTTTATGCAAGTTTCTAGCTTATTATGAGTGTAATAAGATCATAATATGGAACAAATTCCATATTAACTTTCGATTCATTCTAGGATGAATGGCCAAGCATCTAATGCTAGCATAACCGAAATATCAATGATAATGTTTCTAAAACATTCATCATGAATAGGTTGGCAAGCTTGATCAAGAATCAACTAGGTTTCCACCTCCTTGGTCTTATTCTTTTTCACTTGTCCTTGTCATTGGTTCCATCTATATGTCATAAATATCTTTGAACCAATTTTATAGGTATCATATACCTAAAGGTAGTGAAAATAAACTCATAATAAACATGAAGTAAAACTTCTCAAGTTTCACTTCCTTTCAAGTATCGAATATACTTCTTGCATTTAAGCCTCCAATGCCTTGTATTGCCACAATGATGGTATGTCCTTTTGATCATATCAATTTCTTTCTTCATCTTATCATCCTTACTTTGAAGAACGTTTCTTCGGTTACCTTCCCTTGGTGGAAGTAACAAAGTGGATGATCTTCTAGTCTAGTGAGCATATTTAGCAATACCAATTGGTTCATGTTGTCCTACAACACGACTTGCTAATTGCTCTTAGACAATGAAGAAAGAACTAAGTCTATACTTAGATTATGATCCATAAATCAACCAAGTTTCTCAAACTTGTTGATGCATCCATTAGCACATGATGCCTCATAGGCTATCTTCTAACATCTTTCATTGGAACAATTCCTTGAGATGTTGAACTTCTCATTGCTAAGTACCTCATGGATCATTAAGGGCATAGACATTCATTTCATTGATTAGTTAATTCGACATTGCATCAAGTATGCAATCAAGTGACTAGTTAACCTGCCATGACGATTTATATCCCATATAAACCAATGCATAGAATAGTCATTATGCAAATTGCAATCATTAAAACCAGGTTTTAAGTTTGAATGATTGTTCTCACTATTTTATCAACATAGTAGCCCTCCTCTACTATTCGAGAAATTTAACTTTTAAACTTCTTAGTGAGCAAGGACCCCTTTCATCCCACCATGACCTCGAGTGACTCAACAAGCCATGTTGAAACTAATTGAGTAGGTAACTTTGCTTACCAATTGCATCTCCATGCAACTCCTTGATCAGGTAGGTGACAACTCTTCGCCTCTAAACGTCATGCAATCAAGTTTTAAAGCATCCGGATATCATGACATTTAGTTGAGTAAGACCCACCTTCTATAACTCAAACATATTCGTACAGTAGTTTGACCTTGAGTGACTCAACAAGCCTCCTACTGGAAGAACTCTGGTTATCTTGTTAAGATGGTGGAAGGCAACTTATCATGCGTAACATGGACTCAATATAATTTAATGAGGGATTTCTTTATTTCATTAATTAGGTCTCATTGCTTTTCTTTGTTGATTGACATGCATAGCATTTATTCAAATATATATCACATATATAAATTCAAAAACAATTCTATCTCATGCAATCTACTAGGATGATTATGGACTTTACTACTCTAGTTTTCTTGAGCCATTAGGAAATTAGTTGGTCAAATTCCTAGGGATACCATACATAGTCTTCATAAGTCTTGATGGTGACCTCCTTGGTCCTTCTTCTTGGTGCCTCGTCTCCTTAAATTTGGGAATTACATAAATTCTAATCTTAGCCTAAATCTAAATCTACAAGCCTATATAACATTTACATATATTTAGAAGAAACCTCGAGTTACATTCGAGGGGAGTTAGGTGAGAAGAGAATTTAAAACTCCGAAAATGAAAAAGAGAAGGCAGGGTTCGCAGACCCTATTTATAAAAATACCAAAAAGAAAATTTAACCATCCATGACCTAAGTCTAAGGTCTAAGTCCATAACCATCCTCATGCTTTCATAATCACATCATAAAGCATAAAAATAAATGCATACATATTTAATATCACTTAGTAATCTTGTATATCATTTAAGGAAAGTAATATTTAAATTCATTTAAATATACTTGGCTCAAATTATCTAGCAATTTTAATTTTCATTCAATTTACTTGAGTCCTAATCCAATTAGGATTCGTTGAATTAAAATATTCCATCTAATTAAACAATTTAATTAGATTTCCTAACACCTTAGGAAGTTCAAGTTTGAATAGGAAACTTTCTCTATAAGGAAAGTTTCACATCTTCTCCTAACTTTTAGGAGTCCTTGTTCAATTAGGAAATAATTTCCACAAGGATAGCTTAGGTGCATTCCTAACTCTTAGGAATTCAATATTGACTAGGAAACAATTTCCACAAGTCCAAAATTCCAAAGAATAATAATTTCCAAAAATAGAAGGTGATGCCCTAACACACAACTTTTGTGTGTAGCCGCCTCCCATCTTTAGTAAGTAGCTCCGCCATAACCTGCAGCCCTTGTTGGGGCAACGTTTGCCTCAAAGCAACCGCCTCTTTTGGTGTCTAAATGGTGAACAATTCACACACAATTCATTATTTTATTTTCAGCCAATTATACCTACAATTCAAGAATCAAATTCAAGAACTCAAGGCTGCCTAGAAAATTCCGGCAACCATGCAAACTGTTTGCACAACTTTGAGAGGCAGTTTCGACAATTAAAAAAAATAAAAAAATTCACAAAATTAAAGAATCAAGATAGACATGTTTCGGACTTCTCCTAAAATTTTCAGAATTTTTGGACACCTTTAACCATGTCAAAACCGCAACTTACAACAGGTGTGCAGAAAAATCCTACACTTGTGTTCTTTGAAATTCAAGCACCAAAACCAATTCAATTCAAATCAAATCCAAACTTGTTTCTTTTAACTTCTTTGTGTCATGCAATCATATGAAAAGGTTAAACATTGATCAAATCAATTTTAAACATGCTTTAAACAATTTAAAACACCAAGATCAGATTGCAAACAAAAGCTGTCAGAATTGAAACAAAACAAGAAAACGTTTTTCTTGAAAGAACTTTGCTAGATCAACACACAATTCAATCCAATTGAATATTACCAAGAATTAAACATGTAAATCACAAGAAAACTTACAAGCTAGGCTCTGATACCACTGTTGGGATTCGACCTCATGCTCAAACAATAATCGAATTAAAGAAGAACATGAACGCAACGGAATAATAAACAAAGACATAGCCGAATCTAACAGGATCATGCTTGTAAAATTTTAATGCGATCTTGTAATTATGAAGCATACATCTGATCAAGAATCATACCTTAACTCAAAGATCTAGTAATCTTGAGTTTCCAAACAGCCCACTCAATCTTGAACACCAAGCTGTCAATCCAAGACTTCAAGCCACACAAGTGTCTGGCCTCTAACGGTAATCCACACAAGATGATCAAGAAAACCTTCATAAGGTAGGAATGGATCTTGCCGAAAACGATGCTAGTAGTTTAGGTTTCAAGAAACCTCTCCCCATCTAAATAAACATCCACGGCTGAATGCTTCATAAGTATCAAGAAGATGAAAACACTTTTCTTGCTTCTCCGGGTTTGGTGCGCCAACCTCAAGGACTATCTTGATCTTCTTTCTTCTTCACTCTATGCCTTTGCTCTCTTGAAAGAAAACGTTTTTCTCTTTTGCAATCCATGAAGAGGCAAGGAGGAAGTCAAGAAATCAAGAAGACACCAAAGCCTCTAAGCATATCACATATGCGGCTAGAGGGGCCATAGGGAGGTCGGCCAAGCTATTATGTTTCTTTTATAGGGGGCGGTAATCACTCCAGGGTTTGGACTATGGACAATAATTCTTATGTATTTTCCCTTAAGTCCTTCCACTTAATTAAACTATTTAATTAAGTCCCTATTGATTAAATTCTAAAATTAATCAATTAGGCTCTTTCCATTTTAATCTCTTAATTCACCTTTCTGTGTGTGAACCATTAGGCTTCCAATATATTGGCAATGAATATAAATTAATCTAATTAATTTATACTCATAGATCATGAGCGGACTCTAGCAAGCATCATGACCACCCAAATACTGGAGAGTCAAGTTAGTCTCGACATAACCTTTCGTGTTCAGTCTATCAGTGTAATTCGGTCCTTTCACCAAATATCCCGAAAAGATCATGAGCATGGTGCAGTGTCTACTCATGTTCAATCCATATTAGTTCTTGCAGCTGTTGAACCTAACTTTGTGAACTTAGAGAAACTATTTCTCCTAAATTCATCATACTCTGGCCAGAGATTCCATCAAGTTAACGTAAGCCAAGAACAGATGAGATATGTCTCCGATCTCACTTGGAGTGGTGAATCCTCTCTAGATCACACATCCATCTTCGTATGGTTCATGTCATACCCAAAACCACCCTAACATAAGCATCACTCTGTGTTAGGGACCCGTTCGTGATGGAATCAAAGTATGACACTCCCCATACAAGATGACTTGGTATCACAAGTTAGAGGACTACTTACACGACTGACACGTGAGAACGTTTCCATAGACACTTGAGTGACAATACCAAATGGAGTTCTCACAGCGGGCCATGTTCAGTGAACTTGTTCAACAGACAAGCACCTACATGTTATCCTAAAGTATCTCATATACTTCAACACGTGAGATCAGTTGCTTACTAAGTAATTAGGCTTAACATGTACCAGTCTTTGAGCATTGCCAATGCCCCGTCTTAGCAATACGATGACCAGGAACCGTTTTAGGAACATGACTTTGATGCATAAGAATCTCACAATTATATATAATTCCTTTGCAAGGCCATTATGTTCCATGGGCGTCATCCGATTAGTACTTAATAACTTTTTATCATTGTACTAACATGAAGGAAAACCTTGTATCACTAAGATATAGTGATGGGTTTGCATTATTGGTGGTTTAAGCCTAACCAAACCGATTGGCTCTAGGGCATACACCAACACAAAAGACATTAAATTAATAACTAAATTAAAATTAAAATAAATAAAACTAAATTAAAAAGCTACTAAAAATAATTAATTTCAACCTTAAAGTTCAAGGACTTAGCTAATTTGAATGCACAAAATATGATAAAATAACTCTATTTCATAGAGTTATCACACCCCTAAACTTAAGATTTTGCTAGTCCTCGAGCAAAACAAAACAAAACAAACAAACTAAATGAAATGAAATGAAATGAAACAATGCTAAAGATGAAGACACTCAAATAACGGTTTCCTTAAATTTGTCCTCAAAAGCTATCTCAAAATCCTGACTCAAAGTAGAACATGAACATAATCCAAATTCATGATTCAATTCATTCGTATATCTCATACTCAAATAGATTTTCAGTGTGTGTGCGAATAATCTCTTTGCAAATCATTGCATGCAATCCGAATAAGTTTATGCTCATTCAAAATACGAATTAGTGCTAAATTCTCATATGTTTTCTTTTCATCTCTCTCTCCACTAATGTAGACTAACACTTCATGAAGAATCAAGTAGGTCTTTATTAAGCTTGTAATGAAAGTCTAGGGTCAAGGTATGATGAAGGATATATTTTGGTTTAATTCACCCATAGACACTTTTCACTATTTCAAGATTTTCTTTTTTAAAGCCATAGTCTTGTCATCAAATTACATTCTTCGTTCTTTTTGAATGCATCTCCTTTTTCTTCACCACTTTATTCCTTTTTTCCATTTTATTTTTATTTTTTGTTTTTTCTTCTTCTCTTTTTATTTTTTATTTTTTATTTTTTTTAATTTTACATTTTCATTCCAAAGGCACAATGATTTTTTTTTTCATTAAACATCACCATTCCAACCAAATTCGACATGACTCATAATTTTTTGTAATATCATATACATGTGATGCATTCAAAAGAGCGTATCTTTATTTAACCTTGCACTAAAAAGATCAGTTGTAAAGTATAATGATTAGCAAGGGTCGAGTCCACAGGGATTGGTGTTTAAATTATGAGTTGGTTAGTTTATCACTTAAGTTCAAAGACAAGAAAAAAAAAGGGTTTTGAAATAATTAAAAATAAAGAAAACAAGATAAGTAAAAAGCAAATAAATAAGAGAAAATCAAATATAAGAGAAGTATGGTTAAGGTTTCATTCTCCACCACTAGACATCACTGAGAATCAATTTCAGATCTATCAATATCAATAAAGTTAACAACCGTAGATAACAACATCCCGTGTTACCCCAATCCTTCCTTAGTTCGTCGTTAAGCAAGACGAACGCCACTACTTAATCTCCAACTATCAAACAACCTAGGATAAACATCTCTAAATTTAATTTGATAGTAACCTTATGATGAGAAAGATAGGTTGATCTACGCAACAAAAGCATAAACATGAATTGTTTAACTTAGGTTATGTTCCACTTTGCAATTAGCGAAAACTTTAACATAATCATTAATCACAAATTGCCACTGTCGCAACCTAAAAAATAACAAGTCTCATCGCAAGACTTTATTATTCGTTAAGCGTGACATTAAAAAAACCGAGGAAAAGTCGACTTAATTCCTCTAGAAAAACGTAGATTTTGAAAATAACCTTGAAAAAGACATAGAGTCGCCACCAATCTTTTTTGGCTAGGTATGATCGGCCACCTATTAAAACCGGTTTTATAAAACATTTTAAAATTAATTAAAACATTTTTTTAAAAACCAATTTCAAGTCTGCGTTTTAAACCAGAGAAATCAAAAAAGCAGGTTCGGGACTCGGCTACGTGTGGGTAAGGATTAGCACCCCCACAATGCCCGTATAAAACGGTACCTTATTAATCGTGTGTTATCTCAAGTCTCGATAGAAAAGTCTATTTTTAATTTGGTATTTCAAGTTAATTCCCAATTTAGAGAAAAATAATTTTATTTTTTAATTGAAAATGATTCGGAATTTTAATTCAAAATTTTCCTATATTTCCCAACAAGCGTGGCAAAATATAGAAATTTTTATTATTTTGGAAAAATTTTCGAACGATTCTCGTTTTAAAGAAGATATTCCGTTATTAATGATAATTGATGATATCCTCCCCAGCAAACCTGGTAGAGAACTCATTAATTATTTTAACTCGGGAATATCTTTATTTTTTTGAAAATCTTTACCTTTTTCAAAACATTTTAAAAATATGAATATGAATACGTGTGACATAAATAAAATGACATAGCAAAGTCTAAATAATATAATGCAACCTAAATGGTATGATATAATTTAAATGTCTTAGCATATTCTAAATGAAATGAAATATCCTAAGTTATATGATATATTCTAAATGAAATGAAATGACCTAGGTAACATGATATATTCTGTATGAAATATAATATCTAAGTCATATGATATTTTTCTAAATGAAATAAATTATCCTAAGTGACATAATATATTCTAAATGAAATGAAATGACCTAGGTAACATGATATATTCTATATGAAATGTAATATCCTAGGTAACATAATATATTCTATATGAAATGAAATGATTTAAATGACATGGCATATAATCTAAATGACATGAAACATAAAATAATGCTATCATATAATATGCATGAAAATAAAAATAATAATGCATGAACATAGTATATGCTAAATAATATGACAAAAATAACTAAATAAAAAGCATAAGATATCATGAAATATTCAAAACCATATAACAATTAATATAATATCAAAAATTTTAATCAAAGATAATAACACCATCATGAAAATTAACATAGCAAATATCACATATTATATAGTATGCATGAATATGGAAAATGCAATGCATGAGAATGTATTTTTTCTTTTAATTAAGAAAATCCGTATATCTAAAAAGATATCCGGCTACCTTAGAAAAATATATCAAATTAAATATTCTAAAACCAAAATACTTTGTGCTTGTTTGAAAACAATTTTGAAAAGCTTAGATTAAAAATAAAACTTAGCTAAACCCTTTTTTAAATGGCTCTAATTTCCTAAGTTTAAAATCCCGGATTTGACCACCCGAGATTTAAAAAATCATTTTCAGAGTTTAAAAAGGCTTAGAAACTACCCTAAGTCAGTAGCTAAACTTCCTAATCAGTCCCCTCTAAGTAACTTAACCAAAACAGAAAAATGATTTTTCTTCAAATTCAATTCTACCTCTACTGTCCAGTTTTAAAGCACGATTTGTTACCCTATTTTTAAAATTTTTCAAAAAAATATAAAAAAATACTGGAGACTCAGGACATGTAAAACTACATGGGAAAAAATCTTCTTAAGTTTCTGATTAAAGATGATTGCCCAAAAAAATTGGGAAAGTACGAGTACTGGGTGAAAAAATTGTTTTGCCAAAACACATTTTTTTGCCTCTGATAAAATCATTTAAAAATCAAAGTAAAAATGTTAGAGACTCTCCTAAAGACTCACAAACACTAGCTAGTACTTTTGAAAATTGAGACAAAAAATTGGCTAAGTAAAGAAAATCACAAAGGTAAAATAATCAATTTGACAACTCTTTAATTTTTCACAAGTATGCTTAAAATGAGCATGACTTTGAACCATTGATTGGTCTAAGTCATAAATCATGTAGAAAGGACATGAAATGCATGAAAATACAGCAAATATGATTCATGAAATGCATGATTTAAAACCTAAATGACATGAAAAATGCATGGCATCAATAAAATGACCTAGACCTAAATGAACTTGCATGGCATTTAATGCAACCTAGGTCTAAAATGCATGAATATGCATGGCAATACAAGCAAAACCTAAATCTAAAGAATGCATGGAAATGACACAAATATATAACATGCTTAAACAAAATACACAATCAAATATCATGAAAATGCAAACCTATCAACTCGCATAACAAAAATGCACACACAAAGCATAAAAGAGAGGAGTAGCCGAATGGTCCCATACTTTAAAATGAGCATGGCATTTTCACAAACATATGATATACTAACATGCAAAGATTAAAGAATAATACTCAAATCATGCAAATATAAAGTAAAGGCATGAAAATCAATAGGCATTTTCACAAACACATGGATTAACAAAATGTAAAACATAATCAAACTTAAGCATTTTGAAAACAGAAAATCAAAAATGCAAGACAAGTAAAATAAACATGATAACAAGATAATAGACTCAAAAATGGAAACAAGCAAGCAACTAAATCCAAACAAGCTTCATGTTTATGCATTTGAAGAAGATTTAAAGCATCAAAACTTGTTAAATATCACTAATAACATGAAATAAAAAACAAAACAGCAACTACACTAAAAAAAAAAGCCATTTGGCCACCCCTCTAAGTCATGAAAAAAAAATTCTCAAAACTTTTTCCAAGAAAGTATAAAGAAGAACTTGAAGAAGAATATTAAAAACACTTATTTTTAAAAGAAAACTCAAAATAAACTCACCAAAATAGTAATCAAAACAGCAAATCAAGAATAGAAAATCAAGGAAAGTGCAAGAGTATGGTGCTTAAAGCAACCTCTAGAAGCTATATTGCAAGCTTTTTCTCTTCTAACTTTCTTTTCTTTTATTTTTGCCTTTCAACAATGGAGAGAAATAAGCCAAACAAGAGTGAATAGAGAGTGACAATGAAAGAGAGATCCCCCTCTCCCTTGTAGTGGCTGAATGGCCTTATCTTGCTAGGATGTTGTCATTTTTTCTTCAATCAATTTTGATCCAAAAGCTATTAATCCAAGATGTTTAAAATGTGAAATTATCACCCTTAGGTTAGGTAATCATCTATCCACAATTACAACTGTTCAAGAATCTTAAGCCATTATGTTGACATTCTCCCTCTTCATGCATTGGTCCATGTGGCTTAATTACAAAGGCTTGATAAAAAAAAATAACTACCTTCCTCTTCATTGTTGGCCTTTTGATAAAAAATCAGAAAATATTTGCCCACCCTTGGGCCTTGGCCGGCTGACCTCTCATCTTCCAGCCCAATCTCCATTTTTTCAATAGGCAAGAAAAGCCATTTTCGATTTCTTGAGTAAAATAACATTTTTGCCCCCCGAACATAAATAAATAGCAAACGGACTCCAAATTCAAATTTTATTTTTTCAATAATTTCAAAATAATAAAAAATTTAATTCTAGAGGTTTTCAAAATTTTTCGAGCCCATTTGCTATTTATTTGGATTTTTTCTTCTAAAATTGCCCTTTTGTGCTTCCAAACTTTACCATTTTTTAAACGAGCTCCAAATCCAGATTTTTCTTCACCAATATCTTCCAAATAATTTAAAAGTATGATCTGGAAGTTTTCATAATTTTTGGAACTCATTTGGTATTTTTTCGGGATTTATCTGCTTGAATTACTCATAGTAGGCCCGAGATTTGGCCATTTTGCAAACGAAATCCGAATCCAGATTTTCTTTTGCCAATCTTTTCCAAATAATTTAAGAATGAGATCTGCAAAATTTTATAATTTTTGGAGTTCATTTGCTATTTTTCCGGGATTTATCTTCTTGAATTTCTGCATAGGGGACCCGGGATTTGGCCATTTTGCAAACGAACTTTGAATCCAGATTTTCTTTCTCCAATATCTTCAAAATGATTTAAGAATGAGATCTGCAAATTTTCAGAATTTTTGGAGTTCATTTGCTATTTTTCCCAAATTTTCTAATTTTGCCATTTTGCCTTCGAAACCCGGTTTTGCTCAAAACAAGTCCGATTTTCAGATTTTCTTCAAACTGAGCCTTGGGATATCCTTGTTGAATCACTCCTCATCAATTAGGGGCTTTAGTCTTACCGAATCGGGCCATTCTGTAATTCTTCCAAATTTCAACGAAATCCTAATTCTCGATTTTCTTCCGAATTGACTTTTCTTTCAATTTTTCTTTCAAGTAGCTTCTCCATTACCCGTAGCCAGTGCTTATCTTTCATTTAGAGCCTTCAATTTCGACCAATTTGATCGTTTAAGCACTTTTCCCCAAATTTCCTAAACTAGGTTTCCTTTCTACTGAATCTCCGTAACCCTACTTTCGAACTCCATATCTTTCGATGTAGACTCAGATTATCAAAATTCTTTCACCACTTTTTTAATTGAACTTCAAATCTTGATTTTGGAAAAGGTTGACTTTTTTAGTAGTTGACTTTTCGAGGTTGACTTTTTCAAGTTTTACTTTTTATGCTCGCCTTCTTAAACTAAGTCTCGGAGTACCACCTGCATGATGAAAAAAGTCTTTTTACATTTTGAAACATCAATTTAGAATGAAAACATACCTGTTTTAGTTGTCTGGACAAAATTAGGTGCCTACAGCTGCCCTTCTTTGGCTATTGCTGAGAATCAAGAATCAGGCAAAAATAAACAAACACTAATTTTGTCCGGTTAGTGAAATCACATGTGAAGAGAAGGGAAATGGGGTTTCTTTTTTCATTTTTCATTTTTTCAATTTTTTTTGTTGAAAAAAAAAGCTGTAAATAGAAGATATTGTCCTTAATTTGAGTTCCCTGACTAATCAAGGCTCGACCCGTCTTAAGGAAACGAGTTCGATTTGCAAAGTGATGATTTGGGCAGAACCAAAAATCGAAAAGTTATCTAGGCGAAACCGTAGATAATTTTCAAGGTGATGACTTGGGCGAAACCAGAAGTCGAAAAGTTATCTAGTCAAAACCATAGATAATTTTCAAGGTGATGACTTGGGCGAAACTAGAAGTCGAAAAGTTATCTAGGCAAAATCGTAGATAATTTTCAAGGTGATGACTTAGGCGAAACCAGAAATCGAAAAGTTATCTAGGCGAAACCATAGATAATTTTCAAGGTGATGACTTGGGCGAAACCAGAAGTCGAAAAAGACCTGGGTGAAACTAGAGGTACTTTCTGAATATGGCTCCCGGAGGTCTTTTCCATGATTTTGATTAATTGATGCCCGGAGGTCTTAAGAATGGTGCCCGGAAGTCTTAAAAATGGTGCCGAGGGGCCTTACCCGTGATTTTAAAATACCTTGACGACGGTCTCAAGGCTCGACTCATTTGATAAACAAAATGAATTCGATTAAAAACAAAAGGAAATACCTCGACGGTGGTCTCAAGGCTTGACTCATTTGATAAAACAGAATGAATTCGATTTAAAAAAAAAAGGAAATACCTCGACGGTGGTCTCAAGGCTTGACTCATTTGATAAAACAGAATGAATTTGATTTAAAACAAAAGGAAATACCTCGACGGTGGTCTCGGGGCTCTATCATTTGATAAAACAGAATGAATTCGATTAAAAACAAAAGGAAATGCTAAGAATGATTATGGGTTTGGTTCATTTGGAATGAAAATAATAAATTTAACTTGAAAATGAAAAAAAAATACCTCGACTGCGGTCTCGGCGCTCGACTCATTTGAGAAGCAAAACGAGTTCGATTTGGAAAGGAAAGTATCGAAGGTGATCTCGGGGCTTGACTCGTTTGAAAAGCAAAACAAATTCACTTTGGGGAAGTCCAAGTTTTCCTGATTTCTGCTTAGCTAAATGCAATGATGAGAATGGCATGCTTTGCAAATGCTTGTATGTTTCCTAAGAATGAATGCAATCAAATGATTGGGTCCTGATTTCTAATCCATGGTTTCTTTGAGGTTCACAGATTATCCGACTTCATGACGGAGTCGTCAATTGTTCGCTGATGCCCCACTTAAGGAACCCTTCATTCAAGATAACTTGTCAAACAGTCTCAGTTTCTGACTTTCTCTGAAATTCACAAATTTTCTGACTTCGTGATGGAGTCTCCAACACGTTCACTGTTTTCGTTTACTGGTGAACTTTCCAAACCTTTCCAAGATTTAAATCTATTCCTTAGTAATACTCTGAAATCCTTTTATTTAAAGATTTTTTTATTACTAATCATCATTCAATTTAATAACAATCATGATGCATCTCGAAAATGTATGAAAGAAAATATGAATTAAGCAAAAATGTGATGAAAAGGATATAACATGTCATTGGCCATGTCATTTAGTGTTTGAGCTCATTTCATACCATGATTAAGCATGTTATGCCATTCGGCCACCAAGACATTTCATTCATGTCATTTTATTTCCATGCCATAACATTCAATTCCATAGCATGTCATTTGCCACGTCATTATGTCACCTTCCATATCCCAATAAAATGCTTATCATGTTTTGGTAATCATGCATGCCTTAATGTCAATTTGCATATTCATAACATTTCAATAAATAAGGCAATATTCCCAAGTTTGAATAATTCATGATTTTCTCTACTGGGTTTGCCAGGGAGGATATCATTAATTATTACTAACAAAGGAATACCCTTTTCTAAAATAAAGGTGATTCGGAGAATTTTGAAACAAATAAATTTTTTTATGTTTTACCGAGTTTGCCGGGAAACATGAAAAGATTTTAGTATTAATAAATTCCGAGTCATTCTCAAATAAATTCATTATCATGCTATGTCATTCATTTCTATGTCATGTCATTCATGTGCCATCTCATTTTGTTTTCCATGTCGATTTCATTCACATGACATTCATTATTAAGCCATGTCATTTATATGCCATGTCATTTTGCATGCTATTCACATGACATTCATTCTTATGCCATGCCATTCATATGCCATGTCATTTTGTATGCCATGTCGATTTCAATCACATGACATTCATTCTTATGCCATGCCATTCATATGCCATGTCATTTCATACGCCATGTCGATTTCATTCGCATGACATTCATTTTATACCATGTCATTCATATGCCATGTCATTTTGTATACTATGTCGATTTCATTCACGGGACATTTCATTCTTATGCCATGTCGATTTCATTCACATGATATTCATTCATATGCCATGTCGATTTCATTCACATGACATTCATTTTATGCCATGTCATTCACCTGCCATGTCATTTTGTATGCCATGTCGATTTCATTCACATGACATTTCATTCTTATGTCATGCCATTCATATGCCATGTCATTTTCGTATGCCATGTCAATTTCATTCACATGACAGTTCATTCATATGCCACGTCATTTTGTTTGCCATGCCGATTCCACTAACACGACATTCATTTCCTTATGCCATGTGATTTAGATTTTTGCCATGTCATTATTTCTTTTACCATGCTATAATGAAATGTTTGCCATGCCATGATAAATAAGCATTTTTTTTCATTTTTGTCTTGGTAATATTTTGGCATATTCATGGTCATTTTCAATATTTTTGAAATATATGAGAAACAAATAATATTTTTTATAAATCAAGATCATTCCCGAGTTAAAATAATTCATGAGTTCTCTACTGGGTCTGCCAGATAGGACATCATCAATTATCATTAATGACGGAATATCTTTTTTTTTTTTTTTTTTTTTAAATGATTCGGAGAATTTTAAAATCAAAGAAAAATTCCATGTTTTGCCGAGTCTGTCGTAAAATATGGGAAACTTTATTCTAGTAAATTCCGGATCATTTTCACATAAGATATGAACTTTTTAAGGGAATCATTTTCGAACACCGATTTTAAAACCGACTATTCACTGAGACTCGAGATAACACACGACTAATAAGGTACCATTTTATACGGGCGTTGTGGGGGTACTAATCCTTCCCCGCACGTAACAGACTCCCGAACCTACACTTGCTTTCTCTAGTTCAAAGCGCATACTGCAAAATTGGTTTTAAAAAGGTTTTAATTAATTTTAAGATGTTTTATAAAAACCGGTTTTTAATAGGTGGCCGATCACACCTAGCTAAAAAAGATTGGTGGTGACTCCATTTCTTTTTCGAGGTTGTTTTCATACCCTCAACTTTTGATTCCTCTAATTCTTTCAATGTCACACTTAAAAAAAAAAAAACAAGCCGACGTCCCGCGACGGGGCATAGTTCGGACATTTCTTTTAAAAGGGAGGTTGCGACATCCTTCATTAATGATAATTGATGATATCCTCCCCGACAGACCCAGCAAAAAACTCATGAATTATTTTAACTAGGGAATAATCTTGTTTTATAAAAAAACATTATTTATTTTTCATGTATTTTAAAATCATAAAAAAAAGTGATCATGAATATGCAAAAATATTACTAAGATAAAAATTAAACAAACATGCATATTTATCATGGCATGGCTAACATTTTATTATGACATGGCAAAAGAATTAATGACATGGCATAAATGACATGGCAAAATCTAAATGACATGGCCAAAAGAATTAATGACATGGCATGTGAATTAATGACATGGCAAATCCTATTGTGACATGGCAAAAGAATTAATGACATGGCATGCTTATCATAGCAAGCATTTCATGACATGACAAATATTAACATGGCATATATGACACAAGCATTAATCATAAAAATGACATTATCATAGAATATCATAATCACATAATATTATGAATAACAACATGAATATTATATCATAAAATGACATCATCATGGAATATTCATGTACATGGAATTTGCATGATTAAGATGGAAAATATAGATATCATGGAACATGCACACATCATCATTTTGAAATTGATTTTTCATGTGAGGAATCACATAAATGGCATATGTCAAAAAATATTACCGTACTCCTCGGCAAACCCGACAAAGCTTGGAAAATAATTCTTTCATATGATATTTATATGATTCCGAATAAAACAAAATCCATGCCTTGCGATTTCATAACCACGTGCGTTGAATAATTTCCTAATCTCCTCGGCAAACCTGGCAAAGATTAGGAACTAATTCTCACCAAATGTTTAGGAAACCGAAAAGCACATTTTTATGCCAAATTAAATAAAAACATTTTTGAAATATGCAATGCATGAAGATGTATTTCTCCCTTGAAGTAAGGACATCCGTATACCTAAAGAAAGTATCCGACTACCTTTGAGAGAAACTTAAATTGGACCTTTTAAGCCGAATGACTTTGGGCTCGGATAAAAAAATGTGAATTTTGGGATTAAAAAGGCCATGGCCGAACCCCCTCTAAAAAGGCTCTAATTTTTCCTATTTTAAATCCCGGATTAACTACCCATGACCCGATCTTTGTAAAATTAATTGTTATCCTTGAGATGACATGGAAAACAACCTAAAACGGTAGCTAATGACTCCAATTATCCCTTCCTTTTTTCCAAATAAAAAAGAGAAAATTATTAGTTTAGAGAAAACTCATTTTAACTCCAACAACCAGTTTTAGAAAACTATTTTTCTACCCCTTATAAAAAATTAAATAAAATTATGAAAAAATCAATTTAGACTTGAAACATGAAGGTCTTTATGAGAAAAAATCAGTTTTAAATTTGGACCAAAAAGGCCTTGACCGAAATTGCATTGAAGTCAGAACAGTAGACTAAAATCTGTTTTACCGAAAACCATTTTTCCACCCTTCATAAAAAATTCTAAGAATCCTGGAAAAATTACCAGAGGCTCCTCTAAAGGTCTACTGCATGTGGTTAAAAAATATTTTTATTCTGACAAAAGACTTGGTGAAAAAATTTCTCAATGTCAGAATATCCAACTTAACAACCCATTACTCTTCCAACTAGTTTGCACAACAATTTTGGCTAGAGATCATTGATTGATCTTAGCCAAAAATCAAGTTGAGAATGGTATGAATGCATGATTTTACAGCCAAACAAACATATGAAAATGATCAAACATAAGTTAAAAAAATAAACAAGCAAGAAAAACCAAGGCTGGCTCAATAGTTGGTTCCTTGGACATAGTCCCACCTACCAAAATCAATTGATAAAAATCAAGATCCTCAAGCTTCTCAAACCTTTTATTTGATTTTTTAAAAGAAAAACCAAAGGAGAAAATATATCCTACCACAATGGTGAAACCCACAATCAATAAACAAGCAAGAAAATCAAGCAAAAGACAAGCACAATAAGGCCTCCAAGGTTTCGGCCATGGTGAAAAATGTCTAGGAAAATTTTGCAACCTTGTTATTTTGTAAAGAATAAAGAAGAAAGGAAAAAACCTTTAGAAATTTATTTTGAAAACTTTTTTATTCAACAAAGAAAGTTAACAATCACATGGAAAAGAGGAGAAAAAGAACATGAAATCAAAGAAAATAATTGAAGAAGAAGAGAGGAAATAGCTACCTAGCAAAGCTTTCCAAATCAAGCACTCAAACTTCTCCTTCTTTCTCTCTTTTTCTTTTTCTCCTTTCTTCCTCCAAGAGTGTAGTGAAATGCCTTTGAAAAAAATGAATTCCTCCTCTTTTTGATGCTTGGTCGATTCTCTCCATTAATATTGGTTATATCTGGAGAGATGATTGAAACCGCTATCAAGAGTAGAAAGATGGATAATAAGGAACCAGTCGCCCACAAGAAAATGATTCCTGCCAAGAAAAAGAAAGGGGAGGCTCATACAATCAGTTTCAATAACCAACCATTTGCACCTCCAGCACCCTATACACCTTACCCAATCTACAATCCATACTATCCGGCTATAAATAGTCTCACTCAGAACCCCTTTCCTTACACAGCTATACCTCAACAACTATATTCGACTGACATATCTCCTCAGATAGCCATTCCACCAAACACTACCTCAAACATGCAAAACATTCCCGAAATGATCAAAGGCCTATAAGGAATACCCAAAAGCCTAAATATAACCCTATCCCCACTACTTACAGTGAGTTATACCCGAAGCTTCTATAGGGTCAACTCGTTGCACCTGTCTACCTTCATCCTTTAAAACCTCCTTATCCCATATGGTATGATTCCAACGCTCATTGCGCGTACCACGCGAGGATCTAGGACACTCAATCGAAAGCTGCACTACTTTCAAGCGCAAGGTTTAGAGCCTTATTGATGCAGGAATCTTGAAATTCGGGTTGAAAAATGGGCCTAATGTCTCAGGTAATCTGTTGCCTAATCACGTAGAGGCCAAAGTTAACGCGATAATGTCGGGAGAGTTTGAAAAGGTGAAAAGGGATGTCAGGAAGGTAAAAAGGCCAATGATCAGAGTTTAGGCAGAGATGGTCAAGGCAGGGTTGATTATGCCAAAATTAGATGTGAGGAAAATAGTCAGCCATGCGGGGAACTTTTGCCAATACCATGAGTATAAGGGGTATGTGATGCACCCAAAAGAGTGTATCTTATTTAACCTTGCACTAAAAAGATCAATTGTAAGTATAGTAGTTAGCAAGGGTCGAGTCCTCAGGGATTGGGTTTTAGTTTATAAGTTGATAGTTTAAAACTTAAATTCAAGAACAATAAAAGAAAAGGGGTTTTTGAAATCAGATTTAAACTAAAGTAAATAATAAGAATAAGATGCAAGGCGGTATAACCAGCCAATAAAAATATATATACTAAATTAGGCGGTATAACCAGCCAATAAAAATATATATACTAAATTAGGCGGTATAACCAGCCAATAAAAATAAAACAAAGTTAATATACAAATTAGGCGGTATAACCAGCCAATAAAAATAAATATACTTTTAAAAATAAGCAAACTAGAAAAGTAAGAAAACAAGTAAGTAAGAAGAATCAAATATGAAAAATATGGTTAAGGTTTCATTCTCCACCACTAGACATCATTAAGAATCAATTTCAGATCTATCAATATCAACCAACTATCAAAGTTAACAACCGTAGATAACAACAAGCTCTGTTACCCCAATCTTTCCTTAGTTTGTCGTTAAATAGAACAAGCTCTCTATTTAATCTCTAACCATTAAACAACCTAGAATAAGCTCTCTAAATTCAATTTAATGGCAGCTTTATGATGAGAAAGATAGGTTGATCTAAGCAACAAACACATAAGCTCGGATTGTTCAACTTAGGTTATGTTCCACTTTGCAATTATTGAAAACTTGACCATAATCATTAATCACAAATTGCCACTTATGAATAGGAAATCAAGACAATTACACGGATCAAGACTCCTAAACTAGCAATAGATAATTATCAAGATCTATCTAGTTGTACACCTAAATAAATCAAGACAACATCATGAACAATTCTTGTAAAAGAACATAAGCAACTTTGATAGAAAATTAATGATAGATAGAATCTGAAAATCAATCACAAAACATGTCTAGGGCTTTGAAATCACCCTTAACCAAATAGAAGTTTAGCCTATCATAGGCATTATAAACATAAAATTAAATAGAATCTAAGAAGAAAATAAAAGAAAGAAAGAAGAAGAAGACTTAGAGAATTTTGTTAAAATGGCTAATATCCTACCAATCTCCAATATGATCCCTTACAATCATCCAAGGCCCTCTATTTATACACATTTTGGAGGGCTAAATGACAAGAGACAAGCTTTACAAATTTCAAAGGTAGGTATAATAGGTGGGTGCATTTTCTAACAATTTTCGTCATATATGACGATTTTGATCAGCCAACTTGATGGTCGATTTTGTCAATTTTGGAGGCCTTATCTGATCACATGGTCTTCTAGAAAAATGTTACCCTATCAGTTACTGATCCATAGCCGTTAGAATCAGCTCATTTGCTGATGTGGATAAGAAGATATGGGCATAATACAAAAACAGGTCAGCACAGACGTCATTGCACATCAGCCAACTTGATGGTCGATTTCTCTAGGGAAAACGACTCCGTTTCAAGAAGTGTAAAACATGAAAAAGATAGATATGCCTCTTAGCTTTGCATGGCTACAAATTTCAGCCTTATTGCTTCAGTGAAACTCGAGATATAGCTGATATGGCAAAAGGTGTCGGAACTGGAATTGAACTGGATTTGCCCTTAATTCTAGTAATCTGAAATCACTCAAAGAAACTTGTGAAAAACACCAAAATACATAAAAATATAAAAGATCATAAACACAATTAGACTAAACAATAATAACTCGTATTTGACACAAAACAATAATAAAACATAACTAAAAACTATATAATTATACGAGTTATCACACCCTCACACTTAGATTGTTGCTAGTCCCTAGCAACGACTCAATAAAAATAAAATAAGAAAATCTAATCCATTTTCGTAGGAAATCACGGTGGCACTTAGCATGTGACACAAGCCTTTAAACCCCTAGGTGTCCCTAGTGGACGAGTTTAGTCTCGTGAGGGTTTACTAGAACGATACCCACAAACATTGAAAAACTAAAATATAAATAAACTGCATATACTAAAAATATTTACTCCTAATCCTTTCAATACAAATTAGAGACAATATTTGAACAAGTCTTATAAACTAATCAATAGCTTAAAGAATTTCACAAAAAATCATGCTTGAATGTAAATTGTTTGAGTTAAGCCAATATTAGCATAACATATCTCAATCAAAATATTGCATGTTTAAATTTAATCTCAACTTCTCACATGGGATACCCTCATGATTTTCACTCTTTAAAGTAGTGGTGAAGTGTTTACACTCAATCAATCTCATGAAAACAGTTCTACCATATTCTTGCTTGTCCACCTATTCTCCACTATTTAGATCATACAACTTCATGAATCAAGAGGTCTTTAATCAAGGTTGTAATGGGGCCAAGGGGTTTGTAATGTGGTTGAAGAACAAAAGGATAAAGATATCACAAAGGTTCCAAAGAGTTCATAAAGTTTAGAGACATAAAAAGATCATACAAAGAAACTTCTCAAAACTCTTTACAAGTACATAGTCACCTAGGCCGGATATTCATGTTGGGCCTTTTCTTCATTCTAAACGACTTTGTAACATCTTTTTCTTTTTCCACAAATTCAAGAGATGATTCATATATATATATATTTTTTTACATAGGAATGTATTTGCCAGTATTCCATTTCTTTTTCTCTTGACTTTTCTTTTCTTTTCCCCCCACACTTATTTCTTGTTTCTAACCCAAAATTTTAACTAAAAATATCCCTTGTCTTTGCAACTTGTCTCAAAACATGCTAATTCATCTTTGGAACAAAGGTAAAGATATAAGTATATTTAGGTTAGGGACAAGTTATGGTTACCAAAGAGATAGCTTATTCAATGTAGGCTCAAATTGGTTCACTAAGGGTGTGTTCTCTTGGAACATCAATAAGGGATGGCTGTTTGGCCCTGGCTAAAAATCCTAATGCCTCTATCATATTCATGTTGTCACATGTATCAATATAGTCTCAAACGGTTTAAAGCAAGTTCTAGAGAATCATGTAATCATAAGAGCACTCAAGAAAGAAATTAGATTGATTTGTATAATGCATCAATCATTATAGGCTCAAAAACTCACAAGGATGATTATACAAGTCAGATTAAGTCTAAACATGCTTCTTTCTCAATCAACATATTATATTAACATTGGCTCATAAAAAGGTTGACATCAAGCTCAATTCTCATGAAAATCTTCTCACTAATAAATCTGTTTTAGACTTATGCAATTCATATCTCATCATTGTATTAAAAAGGAACTAAAACTCACAAAAAAAAATAATAATAATAATAAAGAAAAAAAAATAGTAGACAAAAATAAAAGAAATCCTAAATCATTCCCCCCCACACTTAATTCTTACATTGTCCTCAATGTAAGTCTATTAACTCAAATGAAAGAATCATGTGTAAGAGAAAAGAACTAATAACATAAGAATAGGAACAACTAAGACTCAAAACAAAACAAAACCATGCAACCTAAATAATCCTAAAATACTAAACAAAAATTAACAAGTAAACATAAAAAGATTAAAATCAAACTGACAAGGTATGTCTCAAGTCTCCCTTACTCAGACCTTGTTCAGAATGAATACTTCTAAATTGCTTAAAACACAACAAACTCTTTTTTTTTTTTTTTTTTTTTTTGAAAAGAAGAAATCAAACTGACAAGGTATGTCTCAAGTCTCCCTTACTCAGACCTTGTTCAGAATGAATACTTCTTAATTTTTTTTTTTTTTTTTTAAATTAGCAAAATATGTCCCTTACCCCCTACTAAAATATGACATTGTCCCCAATGTCAAATTTTAAAGGTAGAATTTAGGAGATATTACCTGCAGAGGTTGCTAACCACTTATTATAACTGAGACACAACAAGCAAAATGTTAGATAATGTCACAAAGACAAAGTGCAATCCACTCCTTGCTCGTCCATATCTCTTTTTCTTTTTCCGAGCGTTTGCGAAACAACCGTAGCAGATAAACACTCATAAGCTTGGAGCTTTTTAAGTAAATCTTCAATGGTTGTAGCAGAAATTATGGTTCTCCTTGCCTCTGAAAACATGAATCCATTATCCACAGCATTATCTAAATATAAAAGCAAATTACTAAAATAACCATTAATATTAAGCAAACCAATGGGTTTCTTATTTGTGACCAAAGATGACCAAGAAGCCACGCAAGCTATTTCTTCCAATGTACCCAGACCTCCTGGTAAAGCAATGAATGCATCGGCAGAATGGTACATGATTGTTATCCGTTCAGGGACACTCCAGACTTGTATTTCCTTACCCACGGTAGGTCCACAAAAACTTGTGAATAGTTTTGGCACGATTCCTAGAACTGGACTTCCTCCGGCGTGTGCTGCTGTAGCGACTGCTCCCATTAAACCCGTACTACCGCCTCCATAAATCAAGTGGATCTTTTGTTGGGCAAGTATTACTCCAACTCTTATGGCTTCATCAGCGAATATGTTATTTTTTCCTGGATAAGCACCTCCAAAGACACAAATTTTTTTAATGCGCTGGGATGAAGTACTTTCCATTTTTTTTTTCGAGTGCCTGAAAGAGAATGAGTACATGGTGTAATATATAGAGGACTCAGTAGTGAATCAGACAAGAGTAATAATGTCGCCGAAAGTGTATCTGACCTGTCAGAAGAAAATGTTAACCTAACAAAAGATTTTTGCGTGATTTCAGGAAGAAAATCAAAAAGAGAAGAAAAAATCAACCGTAAAAGACAAATAAAAAAAAAACGAGAATAGTTACACAAATCGAACAACACGTAAATTAAACCAAAATAAAGTTATTGCAAATCAAACCAAAAGCTGAGAAGTCATTTATTGTAGTTGTGATTGTGGCTCACATCTTCCTCTGGTTTTACGTCCAGAAACGGCTTAAACGCCTTCTATGAGTCGAGGATATGCTTCCCATCCAGTTTTCTTACAAGCTGGCAAACAGGGTCTTTTAACATCAGATTCCCAAGATGTTGCCATTCCCTTTGGAATTGCGGCCATAAATCAAGAATTTCTCTTTGTACGTCTCCACTAGGATGCGTCTCAAGAGAAAGTTGGATATTACCCAAATTCTCCTTACTCAGTCCATCCTTAATGAATTCAATTTTATCATCTCGATTAGAGGACGGAATCCCAATAGAACGACATTTACCGTTACACGTCCATCGTGCACATTTGTGGCAATTTGAACTCATGCGCTTTGCTCGTCGCTTCTTTGCAAAAGTGCTTCTACCTGTACCTGGTAAATGCAAAACAGGAAGATATTCATCTTCACGTACCTTGGCTTCAATTATCCAACGTATGTCGTCAGGAATCCCTTTGTGCATAAGCATTCTTAATCTTTCAAGTCGAACTTGGTAAAGCTTCAGTAAAATATTTCGAGGAAAAGGAGGAAATCGTTTCTGCAATCTTGTGAGAATATCATCCATCCTGAAAAAAAGAATGAAAAAAAATTGAAAGAGAAATTGGAAGAGAAATTTATATACAATATCAGTTTTGTGGGTAGCTGATGGAACCGATTTAAATAATCACGGAGTACCGTTATCCGCCATTTAACCGGGGTTAAAAAAAAAATTATATTTACATCTAGTTATTTTCAAAACAAGGATCAGAAAGAAAAACAACATAAAAAGACTCAAAAACAAAACACTCTAAATAAAATCCTAAATTCTTCCCCCCACACATAATTTTTACATTGTCCTCAATGTAATGCTATTATCCCCCAATGCAAGAATTATATGTAAGAGAAAAGAACTATTAAACAAAAGAAAAGAAAAACAATAAAAGATAGAATGATGGAGAGTAAGGAATATGCAAATCTGATATAATAGATGCTCTCCATCCTTTTGGGTTGCCTCTCCAAGAAGCGCTTGGTTTATTGTCCTCAGCTTGACTTAGACCCATGCCATTATTATTCAACATACTTTGGCTCAAAAAGTGGAAACTCCTCCACATCTTGTATTGGAAAGTTCTCATAGTAAGGCTTCAATCTATGACCATTCACTTTGAATGCCTTATCTGTTTTCGGGCTTTGGATTTCAACTGCACCATGAGTAAATACATTAGTAATAACAAAAGGTCCAACCCAACGAGAACGTAACTTACCTGGATATAACTTAAGGCGTGAATGGAAGAGAAGAACTTTTTGTCCAACAACAAATTCTTTTCTTGATATCATCTTGTCATGGAATGCCTTAGTCTTTTCCTTGTAAATCCTAGAATTCTGATAGGCATCATTCCTTATCTCCTCTAATTCTTGTAGGTCAAGTTTTCTTTTCTTTCCTATCTCATCCATCTCCATGTTGCATTGTTTGATAGCCCAATATGATTTATGTTCCAATTCAACCGGAAGATGACAAGGCTTACCATAAACAAGTCGATAAGGAGACATACCAATGGGTGTCTTATATGCTGTCCTATAAGCCCAAAGTGCATCATCAAGTCGTGAACTCCAATCCTTCCTATTTGGATTAACTGTCTTTTCAAGGATGGACTTAACTTCTCGGTTTGACACTTCAGCTTGCCCACTAGTTTGAGGATGATATGAGGTGGAGACCTTGTGTGTGATGTTATACTTCCTCAAAAGTGCTTCCATAGTCCTATTGCAAAAGTGAGTACCTCTATCGCTGATTATGGCCTTTGGCGTTCCAAACCTAGCCAAGATGTTAGTCTTGACAAAATCTGAAACAACTTTAGAGTCATTAGTCCTAGTGGATTTTGCTTCCACCCACTTTGAAACATAATCAACGGCAAGTAAAATATAAAGATTACCAAAAGAAGGAGGAAAAGGTCCCATGAAATCCATGCCCCATACATCAAAAATTTCAACAATAAGTATTGGAGTTTGAGGCATTTGATTTCTAGGACCTAAGTTACCTGTTCTTTGGCAACGATCACATGACTTGCAAAAGAGGTATGCATCTTTGAATATGGTAGGCCAATAAAATCTGAATCAAGAACTTTCATGGCTGTTCTTTTGGATCCAAAGTGTCCTCCACATGCATAAGAGTGACAAAAGGTGAGAATAGATTGAAATTCAGTTTCGAGTACACACCTTCTTATAATCTGATCGGAGCAATGCTTCCAAAGGTAAGGATCATCCCATATGTAGTATTTGGCATCACTCTTGATCTTATTTCTTTGAGCTTGTGTCAACTCTTGTGGCAACTTCTTGGTAACTAAGTAATTAACAATATCAGCATACCAAGGAGTTGTTGTACTTATAAAAAGAAGTTGCTCATCCGGAAAGTTCTCATTCAAGGGTAGTGCATCCTCTTCATGAACTAAACGGCTAAGATGGTCCGCAACCAGGTTGTCACTACCTCTCTTATCTTTTATCTCCAAATCAAACTCTTGTAAGAGAAGTATCCATCTAATCAACCTTGGTTTGGCCTCCTTTTTAGTGAGCAAGTACTTAAGGGCTGCATGGTCAGAATATACAATTACTTTAGTACCAATTAAATAAGATCGAAATTTTTCTAAAGCAAATACAACAGCCAAAAGTTCTTTTTCAGTAGTGGAATAGTTCAATTGAGCATCATTAAGAGTTCGGGAGGCATAATAAATGGCATGTGAGGCTTTGCCAACCCGTTGGCCCAAAACAGCTCCAATGGCATAGTCACTAGCATCACACATGATTTCAAAAGGTACATTCCAATCTGGTGGTTGGATGATAGGAGCTGATGTCAAGAGTCCCTTCAATGTTTCAAACGCCTCTTTGCATTTATCATCAAAGTGGAAAACCACATCTTTTTGTAGTAGCTTGCAAAGAGGTAATGTGATCTTTGAGAAGTCTTTGATAAATCTCCTATAGAAACCTGCATGTCCAAGAAAAGAACGAACCTCTCTCACATTTGTGGGAGGTGGTAAAGAATGCATAATATCTATTTTAGACTTATCAACCTCTATCCCTCTAGAAGAAATAACATGGCCCAAAACTATTCCTTGTTCTACCATAAAGTGGCATTTTCCCAATTCAAAACAAGGTTAGTTTCCATGCATCTTTCAAGTACAAGTGTAAGGTTCTCTAGACATCTATCAAAAGAATCACCATAGACACTAAAATCATCCATAAATACTTCTATGATGTTCTCTACATAATCTGAAAATATGCTAACCATACACCTTTGGAATGTAGCTGGTGCATTACAAAGACCAAATGGCATACGCCGGTATGCAAAAGTACCAAATGGACATGTGAATGTTGTTTTCTCTTGGTCCTCCGGAGCAATGGCTATCTGATTATAACCTGAAAAACCATCAAGAAAACAATAATGAGAATGGCCAGCTAACCTTTCAAGCATTTGATCAATAAAAGGTAAAGGAAAGTGGTCTTTGCGAGTTGTGGAATTAAGTTTACGATAATCAATACAAACTCGCCATCCTGTTTGAATCCTAGTAGGAACAAGTTCATTCTCATTATTTGTTACCACCGTTACACCTAATTTCTTTGGAACCACTTGGACTGGGCTCACCCATTTGCTATCCGAGATAGGATAGATCACTCCAACATCTAGGAGTTTCAGTATCTCCTTTTTCACAACCTCCATCATAGGAGGGTTCAATCTTCTTTGTGCTTCTCTTGTTGGTTTAGACCCTTCCTCTAACAAAATCCGGTGCATGCACATGGATGGGCTTATTCCCTTGATATCGGCAATTGTCCAACCAATTGCTGTTTTATGCTCTCTAAGCACCTGGATAAGTCGCTCTTCTTGCAAAGGTGTGAGCTCTTTGGCAATGATGATCGGTAGTGTGTCCTTTTTACCTAAGAACACATATTTCAAGTGGTTCGGTAGTGGTTTCAATTCTAAAGTTGGTGCCTGCAAAATGGAAGGTAGAAGTTTCTCATTAGATAAAGGCAAATCAATAAATGAAACATCAAACCTTGCATCTTTAGGTTGCAGCGAGTGTAAAGATTCTAGTGCCCCTTCCACCTGGTCACTCAAGGCTAGTTTAGCATTCCCCATTCCGAGATGGTTGCTAATGACTATTTCTACACTATCTTCACCATCTAGCTCATAAGCTTGCTGCACTAGTGAGTCAATTATATCAATATTAAAAACAGAATGCACATCACTAGGATATCTCATGGCCTCAAAAATGTTAAAGCGAATTATTTCACCATCAAATTCCATAGTTAAAGTGCCATCATGTACATCTATTTTAGTTCTTGCTGTTTTCAAGAATGGTCTCCCTAATAGAATAGGTATGGGATTAGAAGACATCTCATCTTCCATCTCAATAACATAAAAGTCAGCGGGAAAAACCAATTCATTAACCTGTACAAGAACGTCTTCTACAACTCCTCTTGGATAAGTGTTAGAACGGTCAGCAAGTTGTATTATAACACCGGTTTCCTCTAATGGTCCTAGATTCAATGAAGCATAAATTGAATATGGCATGACATTAATAGATGCCCCTAGATCTAGCATAGCACGCTCAAACCTGGTGTTGCCTATCTTACAAGGAATGGTAAACATACCTGGATCCTTGCATTTAGGTGGGAGTTTCTTTTGAAGAACAGCTGACACATTCTCCCCCACACTTACCTTTTCATTCCATTTCAACTTCCGTTTAGATGTGCACAACTCTTTTAGGAACTTGGCATATCTTGGCACTTGCTTGATAGCATCTAGTAAAGGAATGTTCACCTCTACTTTCCGGAAAGTTTCCAAAATTTCCTTCTCTTGCTCCTCCTTCTTGGACTTTGCTAACCTGCCAGGAAAAGGTGGAGGAGTTATATAAGAAGGAAAGGATGGTTTAGGAATTACCTTTTTTAGTGGCTCGTTGGGATGTGAAGAGGATGCCGTGGTATTGTTCTCCCCTTGAGCACTATCATTTTGTGGTGTCTCTAGCTGTTTCCCACTTCTTAAAGTTATAGCATTGGCATTCTCTCTTGGATTCACTATGGTTTGGGAAGGTAATTTCCCAGAATCCCTTGCTTGCATTTGACTCATGGTTGTTGCCAATTGCCCTATTTGAGTCTCCAAATTTCGAATACTTGTCTTTGTTTCCTGTTGAAATTGAATTGTATTAGTAGAAAGAGCTTTAACAAGATCTTCAAGAGAAGTACCTGAATTTTGGGTGGGTGGTAGTTGTTGTCGGGTTTGGTATGGTTGTTGCACTCTTTGCTGAAAACCCGGTGGCCTGTGTTCAAATGGTGGAGGAATAGTTTGTGATTGGTTCCCTCCATAATTGAAGTTTGGATGATCCCTCCATCCTGGATTGTAAGTGTTTGAGTAGGGATCATATTTCCTTGATTGGTTCTGAAATCCACCCATGGCATTCACATGTTCATTGGTATCCTCTTGAAGTGTTGGACACATATCAGTTTGGTGCCCTATGTTTGAACATATGCCACAAGCCTTTATTTGTTGTATTTTACCTACAGCCAATTGTTGAACAAGAGAAGTCAGTTTATCAAATTTTTGTTCAAGGGATGATATACTTACCTCATTAACTCTCTTGGGTTGTGGTGGTGGATCTTGTCTCATTGAGAACTGTTGAGAATTGGCTGCCATGTTGGAGATTAATGTTCTAGCAGCCCTGGGAGTCTTATCAACTAGAGCTCCCCCACTAGCGGCATCTATCATACTTCTCTCCATGGGCATGAGACCTTCATAGAAGTATTGGATGAGAAGTTGTTCACTTATCTGATGATGTGGACATGATGCACAAAGTTTCTTGAATCTCTCCCAATATTCATATAAGGACTCTCCGTTGTATTGCCGAATCCCACATATCTCTTTCCTAATGTTGGCAGCCTTAGATGCTGGGAAATACCTTTCCAAGAATGCTTTCTTCAAATAATTCCATGTAGTGATGGTCCCGGATGGTAGATAGTAGAGCCATTCCTTTGCTGAATCAGCTAGAGAGAATGGGAAGGCTCTCAACTTAACTTGCTCTTCCGTGACCCCTGTTGGTCTCATGCTTGAGCAAACTACATGGAATTCCTTGAGGTGCTTATTTGGATCCTCTCCTGCAAAACCATGAAAAGTTGGGAGAAGATGAATCAAACCAGATTTTAATTCAAAAGCTACCTCAAGATTAGCATATTCAATGCATAATGGTTGTTGACCCAAGTCCGGAGCGGCTAGCTCCTTGAGAGTTCGGTTGTCAGCTGCTGCCATCTCTCCTTGCTTCTCTTGGATGTTTTGGATCAACTCCTCGATTGGTTGTTGGTGAGAAGTTATAAATTCCCGAATTTTCCTAAGTCGTAAGTCTTCTTCGGGAGCTTGGAACATTCACTAATAAAAAAAAAAATAAGAAAGTAAATAATTAGAACAGAAAATAAAAATAAACCAATAAACTAATAAACTAAAGAAAGCAATCCCCGGCAACGGCGCCAAAAATTTGATGCACCCAAAAGAGTGTATCTTATTTAACCTTGCACTAAAAAGATCAATTGTAAGTATAGTAGTTAGCAAGGGTCGAGTCCTCAGGGATTGGGTTTTAGTTTATAAGTTGATAGTTTAAAACTTAAATTCAAGAACAATAAAAGAAAAGGGGTTTTTGAAATCAGATTTAAACTAAAGTAAATAATAAGAATAAGATGCAAGGCGGTATAACCAGCCAATAAAAATATATATACTAAATTAGGCGGTATAACCAGCCAATAAAAATATATATACTAAATTAGGCGGTATAACCAGCCAATAAAAATAAAACAAAGTTAATATACAAATTAGGCGGTATAACCAGCCAATAAAAATAAATATACTTTTAAAAATAAGCAAACTAGAAAAGTAAGAAAACAAGTAAGTAAGAAGAATCAAATATGAAAAATATGGTTAAGGTTTCATTCTCCACCACTAGACATCATTAAGAATCAATTTCAGATCTATCAATATCAACCAACTATCAAAGTTAACAACCGTAGATAACAACAAGCTCTGTTACCCCAATCTTTCCTTAGTTTGTCGTTAAATAGAACAAGCTCTCTATTTAATCTCTAACCATTAAACAACCTAGAATAAGCTCTCTAAATTCAATTTAATGGCAGCTTTATGATGAGAAAGATAGGTTGATCTAAGCAACAAACACATAAGCTCGGATTGTTCAACTTAGGTTATGTTCCACTTTGCAATTATTGAAAACTTGACCATAATCATTAATCACAAATTGCCACTTATGAATAGGAAATCAAGACAATTACACGGATCAAGACTCCTAAACTAGCAATAGATAATTATCAAGATCTATCTAGTTGTACACCTAAATAAATCAAGACAACATCATGAACAATTCTTGTAAAAGAACATAAGCAACTTTGATAGAAAATTAATGATAGATAGAATCTGAAAATCAATCACAAAACATGTCTAGGGCTTTGAAATCACCCTTAACCAAATAGAAGTTTAGCCTATCATAGGCATTATAAACATAAAATTAAATAGAATCTAAGAAGAAAATAAAAGAAAGAAAGAAGAAGAAGACTTAGAGAATTTTGTTAAAATGGCTAATATCCTACCAATCTCCAATATGATCCCTTACAATCATCCAAGGCCCTCTATTTATACACATTTTGGAGGGCTAAATGACAAGAGACAAGCTTTACAAATTTCAAAGGTAGGTATAATAGGTGGGTGCATTTTCTAACAATTTTCGTCATATATGACGATTTTGATCAGCCAACTTGATGGTCGATTTTGTCAATTTTGGAGGCCTTATCTGATCACATGGTCTTCTAGAAAAATGTTACCCTATCAGTTACTGATCCATAGCCGTTAGAATCAGCTCATTTGCTGATGTGGATAAGAAGATATGGGCATAATACGAAAACAGGTCAGCACAGACGTCATTGCACATCAGCCAACTTGATGGTCGATTTCGCTAGGGAAAACGACTCCGTTTCAAGAAGTGTAAAACATGAAAAAGATAGATATGCCTCTTAGCTTTGCATGGCTACAAATATCAGCCTTATTGCTTCAGTGAAACTCGAGATATAGCTGATATGGAAAAAGGTGTCGGAACTGGAACTGAACTGGATTTGCCCTTAATTCTAGTAATCTGAAATCACTCAAAGAAACTTGTGAAAAACACCAAAATACATAAAAATATAAAAGATCATAAACACAATTAGACTAAACAATAATAACTCGTATTTGACACAAAACAATAATAAAACATAACTAAAAACTATATAATTATACGAGTTATCAATATGCCATTCAGGGTTGCGAAGAGTTCTTAGCAAAGGTTCAGAAGAAGATAGATATGGGTAAGGCCCAGTTTTTCGAAAAGATAGAAAAGCCCGAAATCAGTATGAATGAAACCAGTTATGGGGTAAATAGACTTTTGGTCATATACTATGATGAGCCCGAGGTAAAGGCTATTCTAGTAGTTGAGGGACCCACTCCAAAGATGATCATAGAATTGCCATCACCTTTTCCTTACAAAGAGGTTAAGATGATTCCATGGAACTATGAATGTAGTATGCAATGCCGGGATGAACTGGAGTGGGGAACCTAATCCGAAGCGCTAGATGTTATGCCCCGGGGACAGTTGAACCTAGAAAGACAGGGGGACCTGATAAAGGAAAAAAAAGGCAGTGGGACTAGACCCTATGGAGGTAGAACAACCTGGGAGCTAGGAAAAGATCCAGCTCTAGCTAGTAAAGTAAAAGAGCCGGTGAATAAGAAGGAAGCCTGCGAGTTCTTAAAGTTCATCAAGCACATCAAATATAGTGTAGTAGAACAATTGCACCGCCAACCAACAAGGATTTCAGTTCTGTCACTACTGTTAAACTCAGAGCCACACCGAAATGCTCTGCTGAGAATTTTGAACCAGGCTTATGTGGCTAACAACATATCGGTGAAGAAGTTAGAGCGATTGGTGGGAAACATCATAGCAGATGATTATATCTTTTTTAGCTGTGATGAGATACCACTGAATGGAATAGGATCCACCAAGGTTCTTAATATCACCACTACTTGTAAGGGACACATTCTACCCCGATTACTCCTCAACAATAGATCGTCTCTGACTGTGATGCCTTTGGAAACCTTGTCTAAGCTGCCAATTGATATGACCTACATGCTGCCAAGTCATACCATTGTCAGAGCCTTTGATGGCACTCACCGAGAGGTAATGGGAAGTATCGAAATCCCATTTCAAATAGGTCCCTGTACCTATAAGGTTGAGCTCCAGGTAATGGACATTACTCCATCTTACAATTGCTTGTTGGGAAGGCCGTGGATTCACTCTGCCGGGGCTGTGCCGTCATCTCTCCATCAAAAGCTGAAATTTGTGATGGAAGAGTGCTTGGTCAGTGTGTCAGGGGAAGAAGATATTGTAGCCTCTACATCTACAGACACCCCTTATATAGAAATGACGAAGATGCTGTAGAATGCTCTTTTAGGTCACTAGAATTTGTCAACACTGTGTTCGTCAGCGAAGGATATAAAATTCCAGAGCCGAGGCTATCCAAGAATACCAGGTTGGGGGTGAAGACGACAGTTGTAAAAAGTTGTCGAGCCGAAAAAGGACTAGGAAATTATCTCCAAGGAATGGCCAGAGCAATCGAAGTGGCTGAAAAGAGAGACCGTTTTGGTCTTGGGTACCTCCCTAAAGCTCACGAGAAAAGGAAACAAATCGAGAAGAATCAAAAGAGGAGGATGGCCCATCTTTCGGGTATGGATATAGAGTGGGAGCCCATGACTTTCCCGCCAATCCTTCATATTTTTTGCCTGGCTAGTTTTGAGTTTGGGGGTAAGAATTCCGAGGATGTGATGGTCCTACTAAAGCAAGCTTTTGAGAAGCTCTACGGGGTTGAAGATAAACAACCACATGAAATGATAGTCGGCATGGCCGAAACAAATGAACAGAGGGGTGAAAGCACTAGTTGTATGGTTGCCCGTGCCTTCCGGGTTATGAGCTAACCAATTGGAGCGTGACTGAACTTCCCATAGTTTTTAGGTCTACTCCAGTGTAATGCTCGAACCAACCTTAATTGCCTCTGCCCGAAGGCATCAAGAATCCTTTGTACGAGCTTATGTTTAAAACTTATCATTTAATAAATAACAACCATGATGCATTTTCTTCATATTAATGTGTCCACATTCTTTCATTTTTTTCATTTTTATTCTTTCATTATCTTTGCCTATATGCCTTTCTATAGTGTTTCTTCCCCACCTATTTACAGGTTCTTAGATACAGAATATGAGGACCATCTTGTCAATAATTCTGAAATTGATTTTGAAAAACCTATTTGTACGGGTGATTTTGACGCTAACGAAGATGTCGAGGACTGTGATTTTCCTTCGGATTTGTTGAGAATAATAGAACAAGAGGAGAAACAAGTATTGCCTCACAAAGAGCAGTTGGAAGTGATAAATTTGGGGGATGAGGAAGAAATAAGAGAAGTCAAGATTGGGACTTCAATTTCACCATCGATAAAGCAAGATTTGATAAGTCTACTCCAGGAATATGCCGATGTATTTGCATGGTCGTACCAGGACATGCCTGGGTTGGACCCTGATATCGTGGTTCACAAACTTCCGTTGAAACCAGATTGCAAGCTGATTCAGCAGAAACTGAGAAGAATGAGGCCCTAAATGCTATTAAAAGTGAAAGAGGAAGTGAAAAACCAATTCGATGCCGGATTCCAAGAAGTGGCAAAATACCCGGAGTGGGTAGCCAACGTTGTCCCAGTTCTGAAGAAAGAAGGCAAAGTATGAATGTGTGTAGATTATCAAGATCTGAACAGGGAAAGCCCTAAGGATAACTTCCCCTTGCCTCAAATTGATACTCTAGTTGATAATATCGCGAAGAATTCTGTGTTTTCCTTCATGGACGGGTTCTCAGGGATAATTAGATTAAGATGGCACCGGAGGATATGGAGAAAACCACATTCATGACGATGTGCGAAACCTTTTGCTATAAGGTGATGCCATTCGGGTTGAAAAACGCTGGGGCAATATATCAAAGAGGCATGGTAACTTTGTTCCATGACATGATGCACAAAGGAATCGATGTTTATGTCGATGATATGATCGCAAAGTCGCAAGGAGAGGAGGAACACATTGCAAATCTTAAAAAGCTCTTTGAAAGGTTGAGAAAATTTCAACTTAAACTCAGCCCGTCAAAGTGTACTTTCGGAGTCACTTCGAGAAAGCTACTGGGGTTCGTTGTTAGCCAGAAAAGAATTGAGATTGATCCGAATAAAGAGAAAGCTATTCAGAGCTTGCCGCCACCTCGTACTCAGAAGAAAGTAAGAAGCTTTTTGGGTAGGCGACCCGATCTTCAAGCTCGGTTTATTTCTCAACTGACCGATAAGTGCGACCCGATCTTCAAGCTACTCCGAAAACATGATCCGGGGAAATGAGACGAAGGATGTCAAATCTGTCAAACCCATCGGTACTAATGCCACCAGTCCCAGGAAAGCCGCTGATATTGTTTTTGTCAGTATTTGAAAGGTCCATGGGATGTGTGTTGGGGAAACATGACGAAACCGGAAAGAAAGAACAAGTCGTCTACTATCTCAGCAAGAAGTTCACTGAGTATGAGTTGAAATATTCATTGGTAGAAAGGCTTTGTTGTGCCCTAGCCTGGATTGCCTGAAGGCTCAGACAGTACATGTTGTATCACACGACATGACTGATTGCAAAACTAGATCCCCTCAAATACGTATTCGAGATGCCTTCATTGTCAGGAAGAACGATAAGATGACAAGTATTGCTTTCCGAATATGATATTGTATATGTAAGCCAAAAGGCTATAAAGGGTAGTGCAGTAGCCGAATTCCTGGCAAGTCGAGTAGTAAAGGATTACGAGCCTTTGGATTTTGATTTCCCTAATGAAGACCTAATGTGTGTCTCACAAGAAAAAAAGACTTTCTCTGAGAGGAAAACCTGGAAAATGTACTTTGATGGCGCATCTAATGCCATGGGGCACGGGATCGGTGCAGTGCTCATATCCCCTGGAGAAGATTATTATCCTTTCACTGCCAGATTAGATTTTGATTGTACGAACGATACCGCTGAGTATGAAGCATGTACTTTGGGTCTGCGTGCCGTCATAGAAAGAAAGATCAAAACACTAGAGGTCTTCGAAGATTCGGCCCTGATGATATACAACTGCGCGGAGAGTGGGAAACCCGGGATGTAAAGTTAATCCGATATCGAGAGCTTATACTGAGCTTGATTGAAAAGTTCGAGGAAGTGGTTTTCAATTACTTGCCCCGAGAAGAGAATCGAATGGCAGATGCTTTAGCCACTTTATCATCAATGTTTAAAGTGAATGAAGGAGGCGAAGTTGTGCCAATCAAGATGAGCATATACGAGTCTCCTGCCCACTGCTTGAGTATTGAAGAAGAAGCAGATGGTCACCCTTGGTATTATGACATCTTGCAATACATAAAGAGTCAAGAATACCCTAAGCAATCAACGAAAAATGATAAGAGAACCCTGAGAACAATGGCAATGGGTTTTGTCTTAAACGGTGAAATCCTTTATAAGAAAGGGAAAGACCAGGTTTTGTTAAGATGTATCATTTCTGCTGAAGCTCAGAGAATCCTCGAAGAGGTCCACGAAGGGATATGAGGCACTCACGCCGATGGCCACATGCTGGCTAAACAGATTATGAGAGCAGGATACTATTGGTTAATAATGGAAGGGGATTGTATCAATTATTCTCAAAAATGTCATAAATACCAGATATATGTCGACAAGATTCATGTGCCGCCATCGTCGCTGCATGTCATGACAGCTCCATGGCCCTTTTTAATGTGGAGAATGGATATGATTAGACCCATTACCTCAAAATCTTCTAATGGACACCATTTCATCCTGGTGGCCATAGACTACTTCACAAAGTGGGTAGAAGCAGCTTCTTATGCCAATGTAACAAAGTCAGTGGTGTACAAATTCGTCAAGAAAGAGATTGCGTGTCGATACGGACTCTCGAAAAGAATAATTTCGAACAATGCTCTCAATTTGAACAATAAGATGATGACAGAAATATGTACCTAGTTCAAGATTAAGCATCAAAATTCGACACCTTATCGTCCAAAAATGAATGGGGCAGTAGAAGCAGCCAATAAGAACATCAAGAAGATTGTTGAAAAGATGACTGGTGTGTACAAACATTGGTATGAGATCTTGCCTTTTGCTCTCCATGCATACCGTACTTCAGTTTGCACATCTACGGGTGTCACGCCATTTTCGCTGGCATATAGGATGGAGGCGGTGCTTCCTATTGAGGTTGAAATCCCTTCACTTCGTGTATTGATGGAAGTAGGCCTAGAGGAGGCAGAATTGGTTAGAGCTCGCTATGAACAGTTGAATATCATCGAGGAGAAAAGGCTGAAAGCAATTTGCCATGGGCAGATGTATCAGAAAATGATGATCCGAGCACATAACAAGAAGGTTCACCCCAAGCAGTTTCGAGAGAGAGAGAGTTGGTACTAAGGAAAGTTCTCCATATTGTGAAAGATCCTCGCGAAAAATAGGCTCCGAATTGTGAAGGACCCTGTATGGTAAAAGAGCTTTTTCTGGAGGAGCATTGATCTTAACCCGGATAGACGGTGATGACTTGAGAAATCCTATGAACGCCGACGAATTGAAGAAATACTATGCTTGAAGAAGAAAAAGAAAAAAAGAAAAGTGTGATATTGTGCATATGTGAATTCGAATGATTTCCAAATGTAAAAGTGAAAATTCCATGTATCTATTTCCCCTGAGGATTGCTTTTCAATGAGAATATTCGTGCTTGATATGAGAAATGGCCATCTTTCATATTCCTGTCACTAAGAAGAAATTATCCCTAATCACCCCTTTGAGCCTTAGGAATTATTTCTTTCTTCAAACCTTGATCAAGGATCATCCTCTACACTGGAGGGCAAATGCGAGGAAAAATATCCTTCCAAAAAAATCATGGCGAAAAGAGCCATCGAAAAGAAAAAGGCACACAAAATGTGTGAAATCAAAGAATGGCAAATGAAAGCCAAGAATGAAAAAAAAAACAAATTCAAAAAGGAGAGAAAAGTCCAAAAGAGACAAAGGATTCAAAAACGAATCATCCTCATGAAAGGATCCTTGATCTGATCACCCTTAAACACATTTTGGGCCTATTTATCCTTTCTTTCTAAACCCGAACCTTGGCCTACATTACGTGCTTTTAAAGTCCATTTTGATCAAGCATGGGTATTTAATTTGAAGGGTTTTTCTCAGATTTCATCCTATCTTTTGAATTGTCATTTTTACCTTGGAAGCATTTAGAATTCTCAGATGCATGGTAGAACACAAGAAAAAGAAAACAAAGAAAGAGAAAATGAAAAAAAAAATGTAAAAGAAGAGGTTTAAGCTGAAAACCCGAAAAGGGCGACTTAAAATCAAACGGGGGATACTTGGGTTGAAAAGCCGCAAAGGGCGGCCCAAGTACTGATCAAAGATTTAATCAATGCTCCGTGTAAAGGGGGAGAAAGTATCGGGAATTCAGAGAAAAGGGTAAAACTCAGTCTGAACAATAGCAAAAGCCGAGAAGTCACCCAAGCAAATGTTTTGTTCAAAAGATATTTCAGAGGAATTAAAACAAGGGTCCAGGATATTCCGCGTCTGGGGCATTTATACCTTCTCCTTTGCATTTTCCTTTTAATCCTTGATATTCATCTTTGTTATCTAAACCTTTTTTCAATGAACTCATGTTGGCCTTTCGTGGCATTTGGCTGTTTTATACCATCTTTCATACATTTTGTGATGCATTTTTAATGTTATTAAATTGAATGATGATTAGTAAACATAAAAATCTTTAAATGAAAGGATTTCTTTGCATTACTGTGGAGTAGATTTAAATTTTAGAAGAGGTTTGGAAACCACTAAAATTTGGAGAAAATCGAGACAACCCATAATGCTGATAAACTCATTAAGTGAGGCAAACATTGGATGCACTAAACACGTCAATCCAAGATATAGAGAAAAGCTCATCAAGAAGGGCAAATCAGAGATAGATTGGAGACATTGTCAAAGCCAAAACTTGTGGATCACGGTGAAACCATAGAGAAGAGCTCATCAAGTAGAGCAAATCAAAGATAGATTGGAAACACCGTTACAAATTCAAAACTTGTAGATCACGGTGAAACCATAGAGAAGAGCTCATCAAGTAGAGCAAATAGTGGATTTGAAAATATTCGTGAACCTCAATGAAATCTTGGATTAAAACTCATAACAATCATGTAATTGCATTCATCCCTAGGGAACATGCATCTTACAAACTGTTACCTATGTTAGTTTTGAATTGATCTCAATTTTGAAATGAGAAAATCTTAAGCTTAATTAGCTTGAGAATAAATATTTTCAATTTAAGTATTTTTCTTTAAATTTTTTTGAAGATACTTTGTGTAGACAGCTAATTTTGTTTGGACCCCTAAATCATGTACATTTTCTTCCTAAATTGATGTTTCAAAATGCTAAAAGGCTTTTCTCATCCTGCAGGTGGTACTCCGAGGCTAAGAAAGCAAACAGAAAAAGTCAAACTCAAAAAAGTCAACTTCGGAAAAAGTCAACCTTAAAAAGTCAACCTCGAAAAGTCAATCCCGAAAAAGTCAACTACAAAAAAAATAACCCACTTTCAAAATCAAGATTTGAGGTTCAATTGAAAAACGGTGAAAGAATTTTGATAATTCGAGGTCTACGAGATTCAGTAGAAAGAAAACCCTAATTCATGAAATTTGGGGAAAAGTGCTTAAACGATAAAATTGGTAAGAATTGAAGGTCTCAAATGAAAGATAAGCACTGACTACGGGTAATGGAGAAGCCATTTGGATGAAAAACTGATAGAAAAGTCAATTCGAAAAAAAACCGAGAATTAGGGTTTTTTGGTAGATTTCAGTGAAATTTAGAAAAATTGCAGAAATGGCCCGATTCGGTAGATCTAAAATCCTTAATTGATGAGAAATAATTAAACAAGGATAGCCCAAGGCTCAGTTTGAAGAAAATCTGAAAATCGAACTTGTTTTGAGCAAAACTGGGTTTCAAAGGCAAAAGGGCAAAATTGGAAAATATGGGAAAAATAGCAAATGAACTCCTAAAATTCTGAAAATTTGCAAATCTCATTCTTAAATCATTTCGAAGAGATTGGCGAAATAAAATCTTGATTCGGAGTTCGTTTTCAAAATGGCCAAATACCGGGTCTCCTATGCAGTAATGCAACAGGATAAATCCCGAAAAAATAGCAAATAAACTCCAAAAATTCTAAAAATTTGCAGATATCATTTTTAAATTATTTGGAAGAGATTGGAGAATTAAAATCATGATTCGGAGTTCGTTTGCAAAATGGCCAAATCCTGGGTCCCTTATGCAATAATTCAAGCAGATAAATCCCGAAAAAATAGCAAATGAGCTCCAAAAATTATGAAAACTTCCAGATCACATTTTCAAATTATTTGGAAAATATTGGTAAAGAAAAATCTGGATTCGGAGCTCATTTAAAAAATGGTAAAGTTCGGGTGCATAAAAGGGGCAATTTCGAAAATAAATAGAAAATGGACTCGAAAAATTTTGAAAACTTCCAGAATTCAATTTTTTATTATTTTGGAAGTATTGAAAAAAGAAAATTCAAATTTGGAGTTCGTTTGCTATTTATTTAAGTTCGGGGGGGGGGGAAGGTCATTTCACCAAAGAATCCAAAAAGGTCAAATTTGTAATTGATGAAAATATGAAAGAAGAAGGAATTGCTGGGATTTTTTCTTCCCTTGGTCAGCCAACATATAGGAGAAGAAGGAAGCTTGAACAATTTAATTCCCTAGTCACTATCAAGCCACATGCTACCACTAACACCTTGCAAATGGTCCCCCTTCATCCAATGGCTTAGGTGCCTTGTAGGAAAGTTGAATGCACCATCCAAGGGCCAAATTTAAATGCCAAGATGACATTTTTATTTGTCATAAAAGAATCCTCATCTAATGGCCAAGAATGAAAGAAAAAAAGATGAGCACAATTCATCCAAGGGTGAGCATCCATTCGGTTGAGCAAGGGAGTGCATGGGATTATCTCTTTTCATCCAATGTCTTAGGCCATCTACAAGGGCTGAGAACACATGTTTAGGGGGCCGGATTTAATCTAAAAGATGTCATTTTTATGTTGGCCTCATCCAATGACCAAGAATGGAAGAGCACAACTCATCCAAGGGTAGGCACTCAAGAGGGGCAAGCAAGGGAGTGCATGGGATTGGTCCTCTTTTGCATCTAATGGCTAAGGTTACTATAAGGGCTGAGTACACATCTTAAGGGCTGCTATCAATTGGCAAGATGGCATTTTTATGTTGTCATCAAAATATCTTAATCTAAAGGCCAAGATTGGAGGAGAAAAAGTGCAATTTCCATCTAAGGGCTAGGGGGCCATTCGGCCAAGGCTAAAGGGAGGAGGATGTTTTCATTTTTTAAGAAGTTTTTTGGCTGGAAACAGTAGCTAATTTGGCAAAAAAAGGTTTTAAAGAAAGAAAAAAAGGTTTTCAATAGAGAGCTTGAAGGTAGTGATCTCTACCAAGCTCTAGCCTAGCTTTCTTCTTCATTTCCATGGTGTTTTCTTGATTTTTCTATCATGTTTTCCTACTACATTTTTCATAGAAATAAAGTTTTTTAATGTTTACTTATGTTTTCATCTATTCTTCTTTAAAATGGTGGAAAACAATATTTTTCTATGGTTTCATGCTATGGCCGAAAATGGCACATTTATTTGCCTTGTTTTTCTTTTTTTTTTCTTCCTTGCATGTTGTTGTGAAAAATGATTTTTACAAGGTTTTTAGAGTATTCTAAGGTTCTGATTTTTACAAAATATGAAGCAAAAAAGGTTGAAATGGCTACATGATCTTGGCTAGACCAAGTGACCATGGTTAGGAGAGAGGCTATGCCCATTTTTACCTACCATGAAGCTCACCTTATTTTCTGTTTTACATGGTTTATGTTCTATTTTATTGAGATGGAACGGCTTCATGATCTTGGCAAGACCAAGTGATTATGGTTAGGTGAGAGGCTATGCCCATTTGATACCAACCATGGAGCTTAACTTTCCTTGTTCTACTTACTAGTTTTGCTTGTTATTTGTTTTCATGTCTATGTTAAATCTTTTATATATGTGTTCTTTACATTATTTTCTATGCTATATTTACTTATATATTTCATTTCCATTCTTGATATTGCATCCTTGCATATTCGACCATTGTTGTTTATATGCTCATGTTGTGCATTTTTTTTATGTATCATGTCTTACATGTTTGCATTTTCTTCGTTTTGTTTCATGACCATTCGGCCACTCCATTTTTTATGCCTTGCATGTGTATTTTCCTTTTGCTTCTTAACTTGTTTACATCTCCATGCCATGAACTTGTATATTCTAATTTTAGTATGCCATGTGCTTATGAAAATACTATGCAAAAAAGCCATCATTTTTTTTCATGACCATTCGGCACTTCACATTGTGTATGACTTGCATGTGCATTTTCCTTTTGTTTCTTAACTTGTTTGTATTTCCATGCCATGAGCTTGTGCATTTTGATTTTAGTATGTTATACGCTTATGAAAATGTCATGACATTATGCATCTTAATATGATTTGTCATGTACTTATGCCATTTAGTAAATAGGATTGCATTAGAGTCTCATGTGATCATTTGGCCTCTTCATGCATCCCTTGCCTTGTCATGCATTTGCATTTTGCTGAGGTAACATGCTTTGCATTATCATATCTTGAAATTGTGTATTAGTTGCTGTTTGTTCCAGCATTTACATTAGTTTCATGAGTCATTGTATGTTCATAGTATTGCTAGGCATGTTCATTACATTTTAGGTCTAGACCATATTGGTATTGCCATGCATATTGAGTCTTAAATCACATTGGTATTGTCATGCATTACTATGCTATTTAGGTTTTAGGTCATATTAGCATTTTCATGCATATTCATAACATATTAGGTCCAAGTCACATTTACATTATCAAGTATTGCATACATATTGAGTTAGGATAGCATTTATTGCCATGCAAATTCATGTTAGGCATTTAGGTTGCCATGAATTATCATGCATTTCTTTTACCATTTAGACCTTTAGACCATGCATTTCATACATTTCATTTGCTGTATGTTCATGCATTCCATGTCATTGACACTTTATTTGTGACTTAGGCCAATTAATGTCTCAAAGTCATGCTCTCTTGAGCATACTTGTGGAAAATTAAGGAATGGTCAAATTGATCATTCTACCTTTGTGATTTTTTTTTTACTAAACCAAATTTTTTCGAAGGTTTTTAAAATGTTTATCTACTGTCCTCAGGTCTTTAAGATGATTTTCAACAATTTCTACTTTGATTTTTGAATGAATTTATCAAAAGCAAAAAATGTGTTTTGACAAAACAGATTTTTTCACCCAGTATTCGAACTTCTCTGATTTTTCTAGGCTGTCATATTTAATCAAAAAATTAATACAATTTTTTATCGTGTATTTTTACATGTTTTGAGTCTCCAGTATTGTTTTTAGATTTTTTTGAATTTTTAAAAATAGGCAAAAAAATCGTGTGGCAAAATCGGACAGTAAAGGCAGATTTGAAATCAAAAGAGGAATAAAGGTTGAATTTGGCTAAGGCATTTAGAAGGGGTTGGGTATAAGCTTTAGCTACTGTCTTAGGGTAGTTTCTAAGCCTTTTTAAACTTTAAAATGATTTTATAAATATCAGGTTAAGGGTAGTTAAGTCCGGGATTTTAAACTTAGGAAATTAGAGCCATTTTAAAAGGGTTTGGTAAGGGTTTTAATTTTTATTCAAGTTTTCCTCAAAATTGTTTTCAAACAATCACAAAGTCTTTTTTTTAGAAAATCTAATTTGAAATATTTTCATAAGGTAGCCGGATATCTTTTTAGATATACGGATTTCTTTATTTAGAGGAAAAAATACATTTTCATGCATTGCATTTTCTATGTTCATGCATTTTATTTAAATGTGTGATTTTTGCTATGATATTTTCCATGATATTATTATTATTTTAATTCACATTTTATGATCTTATATTTGTTTGCCATATGATTTTTAATGTTTCATGATATCCTATTCTTTTTATTTAGTTATATTTGTCATATTGTTTAGCATATACTATGTTCATGCATTATTATTTTTATTTTCATTTTCATGCATATTATATGTTAGCATTATTTTAATTTCATGTCATTTAGATCATATTCCATGTCATTTAGGTTATTTTATTTATAACATGCCATGTCATTTAAAATATGTCATATCATTTAAAAATTGCCATGTCATTTTAAATCATTTTATCTCATTTAGAATATACCATGATACTTAGGACTTTTCATTTCACCTAGAATATACTATGTCATTTAAATTATGTCATATCATTTAGGTTGCATTATATTATCTAGACTTTGCCATGTCATTTTATTTATGTCGTACATGTTCATATTTTAAAACGTTTTGAAAAAGATAATGATTTTCAATTAATTTAAAGATATTCCCGAGTTAAAATAATTCATGAGTTCTCTACTGGGTTTGTTGGAGGGAATATCATCAATTATCATTAATAAAGGAATATCTTTCTTTCAAAAAACGAGAATAATTCAGAAAGTTTTCCAAATAAATAAAAATTTCTATATTTTGCCGATTTTGTCGGGGAGTATAGGAAAATTTTGAAATAATAAATTCTGGATCATTTTCAATAAAAATGGAATTATTTTTTTTTAAAAAAAATTGGGAATTAACTTGAAATACTAAATTAAAAACCAACTTTTTACCGAGACTTGAGATATCACACGATTAATAAGGTACCGATTTATATGGGCGTTGTGGGGGTGCTAATCCTTCTCCACACGTAACCAACTCCCGAACCCGCTTCTTTGATTTTCTCTGGTTTATAATGCAGACTTGAAATTGGTTTTTCAAATGTTTTAATTAATTTTAAAATGTTTTATAAAACCGGTTTTAATAGGTGGTCGATCACACCTAGCTAAAAAAGATTGGTGGCGACTGCATGTCTTTTAAAGAGGTCGTTTTCATACCCTCGATCGTTTATTTTATTTCAAGAGGAATTAAATCATCTTTTCCTCTGCTTCTGTTTCGTCCCTCACTAGAACGGGTCCCCCGTGATCTGGGATCACATATCGACAGTTTCATTTTTCTAGAGGAATTAAGTCAAGTTTTTCTCATTTTTTTTTAAATGTCACGCCTAAGGAAAACGAATAATAAAGTCTTGCGATGAGACTCTTTATTATTTCTTAGGGTTGCGACACTTTGGAAAATACTAAAATATATTTTGGACTCCTTAGCTTTCTAAAAAATACATGTTCTTAATAGTGTTTTACTATGCAGAATAGTGTTTTACTATGCAGCACTATAGCAACGGTTGCAGAATAGTATTTCACTATGCAGAACTATAGCAATGGTCGTATTTCACTATGCAGTACTGTAGTAGTGGTCGCAGAATAGTATTAAGTACTGTAGCAACGGCTCTTTTCCATCCCAAGCTATAAATAAGTGTCTCCAAAACTTCTAAGAGCAAGAATATCAAGAGAAAGAATCACACATCAAGAGAGAAAGATCAAAGCCATATTTTCATATCTCTTAAAGTTTTCAAGAAGTTCTTTTTGTTCTGAGCTTAATTTTCATATCCTTCTTGTATTCCTTTGTTGAAATCATCTTTGTTTAGTCTCTCCTTGTTGAGCTTAACCTTGTAAACACCTAGCCTACTAGAGGGTCATTTTGTTTACGCAAATACCTTGTAAAAGAGAGAGATTCTATCTAAGCCTCAAAAAGATAGGGAATAGTGGTTACTACCTATAGCTCGAAAAAGGTAGAGAGGTTCTATCTTAGCTTGCAAAAAGATAGGGGGAAGAGGTTTGCATCTAAGCCTACATAAAAGATAAGGATTGTGAATGTTATACCTTGACCTTGAAAAGGTAGCAATTCAAGTTAGTGAATTGGGAACTCCTTGGCAAGTAAGGCTAAGGGATAGGACGTAGGCACGAGGTCGAACCTCTATAAATTGATTGCGTTTGATCTTCTTTCCCTACTCATTTACTTGCTTTATTTATTTATCTACTTGCCAATTTGAGTATATTGTTTAAATTTTTCAATATCATTATTTGGACTTTAATTCCGCAATTATTTTTGAGAAATCAATTCACCCTCCTCTTGATTTGATCACCACAAAAGCTAACACAAACAATTGCAGAACCTGTCATCAGCATCACTGCATTTAAATCATGGAAAGTTTTCTTTCTTAAGTCCAACGCAGCTGGCACAAAAGGAAGTAAGACATCCACAATTTTTCTAGACAAGACAACCATATTTCTCGAACAAGACATCCAATTTTCCTGGACAAGACAACCAGATTTCTCGGACAAGACATCCAATTTTCCTGAAAAAGACAACCATATTTCTTGGACAAGACATCCAATTTTCCTAGACAAAACAACCCGATTTCTCCAGACAAGACAACTATACTTTTCGAACAAGACATCCAAGTTTTGCAAATCGAACTCGTTTCCTTAAGACGGGTCGAGCCTTGATTAGTCAAGGAACTCAACATAAGGACAAATTTATTTTATTTTATTTTCATTTTTTTTACAGTTTGCAAAAAATCAATAAATGAAAAAATAGAAATTCCCCTTCTTATCCTGCATATATGATTTCACTGACCGAACAAAATTATTGTCTAGTTTATCTTTGCCTGATTCCTGATTCTCAACAATAGTCAAAGAGAGGCAGCTGTAGACACCAAATTTTGTCCGGGCACTCTAAACGAGGCAAATTCTCTTTTCAACTTCTTGGAACGCAAAGAGACTTCCACCATTCTGTTGATGGGTCCCTAAGACTTTGTTTCGGAGGTCAACACAAAAAGTCAACTCGAAAAAGTTCGAAAAGTCAACCACCAAAAAAGTCAACTCCAGTCAAAATCAAGATTCGAAGTTGAATTGAACATTGGAGAAACAATTTTGATAATCCGAGGTCTACAACGGAAGATATAGAGTTCGGAAGATAGGTTGCAGAAATTCAGTGTAGGGAAATACATAATCCGGCAAATTTGGGGAAAATTGCAAAGATGGCCCGATTCGATGAAATTGAAGCCCCCAGTTGATAAAGAATGAATAAACAAAAATATTCCAAGGTCTAATTTGAAGTGGATCCCAAGGAAGAGCCGAATAGAGGAAAAACGAGAAAATTCTCGGTATTAAAAAGGGGGAAATTAAATCGGAAGGGAATTTGATCGTAAAAATTGGGCGTTTTCAGACCAACTCAAATTCAATATATGATACAGGCAGTGGAAAAAGAATATCCAAAAATCGGACCCGTTTTGAGTAAAATCGAGGTTTCGGAGGTTAAAAGGCAACATCGAAAAATCCCAAAGAACTTTTCGGGAAAAATAAGACCCGAGCTCAGAAAATTATGAAAATTTCTAGATCTAAATTTTATATTGTATGGAAGGGATCGGTGAAGAAAAATCGGGAATTGGAGCTCATTTGAAAAAAAGGTAAAGTTCGGTTGCACTAACCCGAAATTCCAAAAGATGATTCCGGCAAAATAGCAAACGAGCTCAGAAAATTATGAAAACTTCCACATCTGAGTTTTATAATTTTTGGTAGGTATTGGTGAAGAAAAATTCGAAATTGTAGCTCAAATGAAAAAGGCTAAATTTGGGAGGCACTAAACCGAAACTTTAAAGATAAATCCGAGAAAAATAGAGAATGAGCTCGAAAAAATGTGAAAACCTCCAGAACCAAGTTTTATATTGGACGGGATGAGTTGGAAAAGAAAAATCCAAAATTGGGGTCCATTTGCAATTAAATTAAGTTCGGGGGCTAAAAGGTAATTTTACCGAAAAAATCGAAAAGGGTCAATTTGCAAAATTAAAAAATGAAGCGATTTCTGGAATATTCCAGGCCCTTGGCCGGCAGCTCATGGAAGAAGGATGGAGATTTGATTAATTTCATCCAATGGTCACTATCAAATGGTAAGATGTCATTTTTATTGTCTTTCAAGTGTCTTTGCTCATCCAATGGCCTAAGTGCTTTGTAAAAAGATTAGTACATCCTTCAATGGCCAAGATAAAATCGCAAGATGTCATTTTTATTGTCATGAAAATATCCTCATCCAATGTCTTAGCTTATTTAAAGAAAGATGAGCATATCCCCATCCAATGGTGGGGAGGCCATTCGGCCAAGGGCATGAATGAGGGGGGAAGGGTTTTATTTATTAAGTTGGCTGGTCATTTTAGAAGGGAGGTAGTAGCTAAACTTGGAAAAAAAGAAATTTTGAAAGAAAGGAATGGAGAGTTAGCCAAGGAAGCTACGAAGGTAGGAAGGTAGCTATTCCTCCTTTGCTCTTGCATTATTTCTTCTTCTTTCTTATGTTTTGTTCTTTGTTTTCCATGTGATTTCTACCTCTTTTCCTGTGAAAATAAAAGTTTTGAAATGTTTTTTAAGCTTTCATCTTTTGCTTTTCATCAAAAAAATCAAAAGAAAATAATGCTTACAATCTTTTCACCATAGTCGAACCATGCTTGTGCTTGCCTTGATTTTTTTTGTTTTGCATGTTTGATGTGGGAAACATGATTGTGGAAGGATTATATTTCCTTTTATGTTCTGTTTTTTAAAAAAAATAAATGAAATAAAAGAGGTTGAAAGGCTTCATGATCTTGATAAAAATAAAGTGATCATGGTTGGGGGGACTATGTCCATTGTACCAACCATGGAGCTCACCTCCGTTTTTCTTAGTTTGCTTAGTTTAGTTTTTGATTTTTGAGTTGGAAAGGCTTCATGATCTTGATGAAAATCAAGTGATAATGGCTAGGGGCCATGGAGCTCACTTTCCTTATTCTTTGTTTGCTTATTTTATTACTTCCATGCTTTTCTATGCATCTTTGGTCATGTTTCTTTGCATTATCTTCATGCCTTATTAGTTTTTGTATCATTTTCATGTTACGTTAGCTTCCTACACCATTCGGCCAGCCCATGTATTTTTGGTTCATGTCATGCCTTGCATCATATTTGGTTATGTTATACATCTTAGATCATGTAGCTATGTCATTTTCCATTTTGTGTTTATGACATGCCTTACATCATTTTCGGCCAGCCCATGTATTTTTGGTTTATGCCACACCTTGCATCATATTTGGTTATGTTATATATCTTAGGTCATGTATCTATGTCATGTATCTTAGGTCATGTAGCCATGTCATCTTAGAATAGGTCATTTTCGGCTATGTCCATGTTATTCTAGTGGTTGTCGCAACCTAAAAAATAACAAGTCTCATCGCAAGACTTTATATTCGTTAAGTGTGATATTACAAAAAAAACCGAGGAAAAGTCGACTTAATTCCTCTAGAAAAACGAAGGTTTTGAAAATAACCTTGAAAAAGACATGGAGTCGCCACCAATCTTTTTTAGCTAGGTGTAATCGGCCACCTATTAAAACCAGCTTTATAAAACATTTTAAAATTAATTAAAATATTTTTAAAACAAATTTCAAGTCTGCGTTTTAAACCAGAGAAAATCGAAGAATCGGGTTTGGGACTCGATTACGTGTGGGGAAGGATTAGTACCCCCACAACACCCGTATAAAACGGTACCTTATTAATCGTGTATTATCTCAAATCTCAGTAAAAAGTCGATTTTTAATTTGGTATTTCAAGTTAATTCCCAATTTAAAGAAAAATAATTCCATTTTTAATTGAAAATGATTCGAAATTTATTAATTCAAAACTTTTCTATATTCCCCAATAAACGTGGCAAAATATAGAAATTTTTATTAGTTTGGAAAACTTTTCGAATCATTCTTATTTTAAAGAAGATATTCCGTTATTAATGATAATTGATAATATCCTCCCTAGCAAACCCGGCAGAGAACTCATGAATTATTTTAACTCGAGAATATCTTTATTTTATTGAAAATCATTACCTTTTTCAAAACATAAAAAAAAAAATATGAATATGAATATGTGTGACATAAATAAAATGACATAGCAAAGTCTAGATAATATAATGCAACCTAAATGGTATGGTATAATTTAAATGTCATAGCATATTCTAAATGAAATGAAATAACCTAGGTAACATAATATATTCTATATGAAATGAAATATCCTAAATCATATAATATATTCTAAATGACATGAAATGACCTAAGTAACATAATATATTCTATATGAAATGAAATATCCTAAGTCACATGATATATTCTAAATGGAATAAAATGATTTAAATGACATGGCAAATATAAATGATATGGCATATAATCTAAATGATATGAAATGACATGAAATTAAAATAATGCTAACATATAATATGCATGAAAATAAAAAATAAAAATAATAATGCATGAACATAGTATATGCTAAATAATATGACAAAAATAACTAAATAAAAAGCATAGGATATCATGAAATATTCAAAACCATAAAACAATTAATATAATATCAAAAATTTAAATCAAAGACAATAACACCAATATGAAAATTAACATAGCAAAAATACATATTATATAGTATGCATGAATATGGAAAATGCAATGCATGAGAATGTATTTTTTCCTTTAATTAAGAAAATCCGTATATCTAAAAATATATCCGGCTATCTTAGGAAAATATATCAAATTAAATATTCTAAAACCAAAATACTTTGTGATTGTTCGAAAACAATTTTGAAAAGCTTATAATAAAAATAAAAACTTAGCTAAACCCTTTTTAAATGACTCTAATTTCCTAAGTTTAAAATCCCGGACTTGACCACCCTTAACCCGAGATTTAAAAAATCATTTTTAGAGTTTAAAATGGCTTAGAAACTACCCTAAGTCAGTAGATAAACTTCCTAATCAGCCTCCTCTAAGTAACTTAACAAAAACAGAAAAATGATTTTCCTTCAAATTCAGTTCTGCCTCTACTGTCTAGTTTTAAAGAACGATTTTTTACCCTATCTTTAAAAATTCAAAAACATCTAAAAAATACTGGAGACTCAGGACATGTAAAATTACACGAAAAAAAAAATCGTCTTAAGTTTCTGATTAAAGATGGCTGCCCAGAAAAATCGGGAAAGTATGAGTACTAGGTAAAAAAACTATTTTGCTGAAACACATTTTTTTGCCTTTGATAAAATCATTTAAAAATCAAAGTAAAAATGTTAGAGACTCTCCTAAGGACTCACAAACAGTAGCTAACAGTTTTGAAAAGTTAGGCAAAATTTGGCTAAGTAAAAAAAATCACAAAGGTAGAATAATCAATTTGACAACTCTTTAATTTTCCACAAGTATGCTCAAAATGAGCATGACTTTGAACCATTGATTGGTCTAAGTCATAAATCATGTGACAATGACATGACATGCATGAAAATACAGCAAATATGATGCATGAAATGCATGATTTAAAACCTAAATGACATGAAAAATGCATGGCATCAATAAAATGACCTAGACCTAAATGAATTTGCATGGCATTCAATGCAACCTAGGTCTAAAATACATGAATATGCATGGAAAAGCAAACCAATCCTAAACCTAAAGAATGCATGGCAATAACACAAGCATATAGCATGCTTAAATAAAATACACAACCAAATATCATGAAAATGCAAACCAATCAACTAACATAACAAAAATGCACACACAAAGCTTAAAAAATATAGGTGGTTGAATGGTCTATATAAAAATGAGCATGGCATTTTCACAAACACTTAATATACTAACATGCATAGCTAAAGAGTAACACTCAAATCATGCAAATATAAAGTAAATGCATGAAAACCAATAAGCATTTTCACAAACACATGGATTACAAAATGTAAAACATAAACAAACTTAAACATTTTGAAAACAGAAAATCAAAAATGCAAGACAAGTAAAATAAACATGATAACAGACTTAAAAATAGAAACAAGCAAGCAATCAAATTAAAACAAGCTTCATGTTTATGTATTAGAAGAAGATTTAAAGCATCAAAACTTGTTAAATATCAAGAATAACATGAAATAAAAAATGCAAACAACAACTACACTAAAAAAAAAAAACACCATTCAGCTACCCCAAAAACAAAAGAAAAAAATTTTCTCAAAGCTTTTTCCAAGAAAGTATAAAGAAGAACTTGAAGAAGAATATTAAAAACACTTATTTTAAAAAGAAAAATTCAAAAGAAACTCACCAAAATAGTAATCAAAACAGCAAATCAAGAATGGAAAATTAAAGAAAGTGCAAGAGTATGGTGCTTAAAGCAACCTCTAGAAGCTATATTGCAAGCTTTTTCTCTTCTAACTTTCTTTTCTTTTCTAAACTTTTCTTTTTGCCTTTCAACAATGGAGAGAAAATCAGCCAAAACAAGAGTGAAAATAGAGAGTGAATAGCTGAAAATGAAAAGAAAGAACCCCCTCTATTAGTGTGGTCGAATGGCCTTATTGATAGCTAGGGTGTTGTCATTTTTCTTTCAACCAATTTTGATCCAAAAGCTATTAATCCAAAATGTTTAAAATATGAAATTATCACCCTTAGATTAGGCAATCAGCTATCCACAATTACAGCTGTTCAAGAATCTTAAGCCATTATGTTGACACTCTCCCTCTTCATGCATTGGTCCATGTGGCTTAATTACAAAGGTTTGATAAAAAAATAACTACCTTCCTCTTCATTGTTGGCCTTTTGATTAAAAATCAAAAAATATTTCCATCCTTTGGGCCTTGGCCGGCTGACCCTCTAAATTGCAACCCAATATCCATTTTTTTAAAAGGCAAGAAAAGCCATTTTCGATTTTTTGGGTAAAATAACCTTTTTGCCCCCCGAACGTAAATAAATAGCAAACGGACTCCAAATTCAAATTTTCTTTTTTTAATACTTTCAAAATAATAAAAAATTGAATTCTGGAGATTTTCAAAATTTTCAGAGCCCATTTGCTATTTATTTGGATTTTTGCTTCCAAAATTGCCCTTTTGTGCTCCCAAACTTTTCCAATTTTTTAAACGAGCTCCAAATCCAGATTTGTCTTCACCAATCTCTTCCAAATAATTTAAAATTATGATCTGGAAGTTTTCATAATTTTTGGAACTCATTTGGTACTTTTTTCGGGATTTATCTGCTTGAATTACTACATAGTGGGCCCGAGATTTGGCCATTTTGCAAACGAACTCTGAATCCAGATTTTCTTTTTCCAATCTCTTCCAAATAATTTAAAAATGGGATCTGCAAATTTTCAGATTTTTTGGAGTTCATTTGCTATTTTTTCAGGATTTATCTTGTTGAATTTCTACATAGGGGACCCGGGATTTGGCCATTTTGCAAACGAACTCCAAATCCGGATTTTATTTCGCCAATCTATTCAAAATGATTTAAGAATGAGATCTGCAATTTTTTAGATTTTTTGGAGTTCATTTGCTATTTTTCACAAATTTTCTAATTTTGCCGTTTTGCCTCCGAAACCCGATTTTGCTCAAAACAAGTTCGATTTTCATATTTTCTTCAAACTGAGCCTTGGGCTATCCTTGTTTAATCACTCCTCATCAATTATGGGCTTTAGTCTTATCAAATCGGGCAATTTCTGTAATTCTTCCAAATTTCACCGAAATCCACCAAAAACCCTAATTCTCGGTTTTCTTCCAGATTGACTTTTCTTTTAGTTTTTCTTTCAAGTAGCTTCTCCATTACCCGTAGTCAGTGCTTATTTTTCATTTGGAACCTTCAATTTTGACCAATTTGATCGTTTAAACACTTTTCCCCAAATTTCTCGGACCAGGGTTTCCTTTCTACTGAATCTCTGTAACCCAACTTTCAAACTCCGTATCTTGCAATGTAGACCTCGAATTATCAAAATTCTTTCGCCATTTTTCAATTGAACTTCAAATTTTTATTTTGAAAGTGTGTTGACTTTTTTAGTAGTTGACTTTTTGGGGTTGATTTTTCGGGGTTGACTTTTTCAAGTTTGACTTTTTGTGCTCGTCTTCTTAAAACTAAGTCTCGGAGTACCACCTGCAGGATGAAAAAAGTCTTTTTACATTCTGAAACATCAATTTGGGAACAAAATATACCTGTTTTAGTGGTCCGGGCAAAATTAGGTGTCTACAGTGGTTGTGTCATTTTCATGCCATGTCTTCCATATAACATGTCATTTTCCATGTCATTATCCATGCCATATAAAGTCTGGGTTCTTTTCATGCCATTTCACCTATGCCATGTCATCCATATAACATGTCATTTGCCATGTCATTTTCCATGTCATCTTAGAACAGGTCATTTTCTGCCATGTCTATATCATTTTAATGGTTAAGTCATTTTTATGATATTTGCCATGTTATTTAGAGTCTAGGTCATTTTCGGCCATGTCCATGCCATTCTAGTGGTTATGTAATTTTCATGCCATGTCATTTTCCATGTCATTTAGAGTCTATGTTCTTTTCATGCCATGTCATCATTTTATGCCATGTCACCTACGCCTTATCATCCATAAACATGTCTTGCCATGTCATTTAGAGTCTAGGTTTTTTTCATGCCATGTCATCATTGTATGCCATGTCACCTATGCCACGTCATTCATGTTATATCATCATCTCATGTCATTCGGCCATTTGCATAACATCACCATGCATTCGGCCATTCATATGCCATCTCCATGCATTTTGGTCATTTATGTTCCATCTACATGCCATTCGGCCGCCATGACATTTTATTCATGATCTATGTCATTTATGCCATAACATTCATATAACATGTCATTGGCCATGTCATTTAGTGTTTGAGCTCATTTCATACCATGATTAAGCATGTTATGCCATTCGGCCACCATGACATTTCATTCATGTCATTTTATTTTCATGCCATAAAAATTCAATTCCATAGCATGCCATTTGCCATGTCATTATCTCACCTTCCATATCACAATAAAATGTTTATCATGTTTTGGTAATCATGCATGCCTTAATGTCAATTTGCATATTCATAACATTTCAATAAATAAGGCAATATTCCCAAGTTTGAATAATTCATGATTTTCTCTATTGGGTCTGCCGGAGAGGATATCATTAATTATTATCAACAAAGGAATACCCTTTTCTAAAATAAAGGTGATTCGGAGAATTTCAAAATAAATAAAATTTTTTATGTTTTACTGAGTTTGCCGGGGAACATGAAAAGATTTTAGTTTTAATAAATTCTGAGTCATTCTCAAATAAATTCATTATCATGCTATGTCATTCATTTCTATGCCATGTCATTCATATGCCATGTCATTTTGTTTGCCATGTCGATTTCATTCACATGACATTCATTCTTAAGCCATGTCATTTATATGCCATATCATTGTGCATGCTATTCACATGACATTCATTCTTATGCCATGCCATTCATATGCCATGTCATTTTGTATGCCATGTCGATTTCATTCACATGACATTCATTCTTATGCCATGCCATTCATATGCCATGTCATTTCGTACGCCATGTCGATTTCATTCACATGACATTCATTTTAAACCATGTCAATTATATGCCATGTCATTTTGTATGCCATGTCGATTTCATTCACATGACATTCATTTTATGCCATGTCATTTATATGCCATGTCATTTTGCATGTCATTCACATGACATTTATTTTATGCCATGTCATTCACATGCCATGTCATTTTGTATGCCATGTCGATTTCATTCACGTGACATTTCATTATTATGCCATGTCAATTTCATTCACATGTTATTCATTCATATGCCATGTCAACTTCATTCACATGACATTCATTTTATGCCAAGTCATTCACATGCCATATCATTTTGTATGCCATGTCGATTTCATTCACATGACATTTCATTCTTATGTCATGTCATTCATATGCCATGTCATTTTCGTATGCCATGTCGATTTCATTCACATGACAGTTCATTCATATGCCACGTCATTCTGTTTGCAATGCCAATTCCACTCACATGACATTCATTTCCTTATGCCATGTCATTTATATTTTTGCCATGTCAAGCATGCCATGTCATTATTTATTTTACGATGCTATAATGAAATGTTTGCCATGCCATGATAAATAAGCATGTTTGTTTTTTTCATTTTTTGTCTTGGTAACATTTTGGCATATTCATGGCCATTTTCAATGACTTTTGAAATAAATGAGAAACAAATAATATTTTTTATAAATCAAGATCATTCCCGATTTAAAATAATTCATGAGTTCTCTGCTGGGTCTACCAGTGAGGACATCTCCAATAATCATTAATGACGGAATATCTTTTTTTTTTTAAATGATTCGGAGAATTTCAAAATCAAAGAAAAATTCCATGTTTTGCTGAGTCTGTTGAAAAATATGGGAAACTTTATGCTAGTAAATTCCGGATCATTTTCACATAAGATATGAATTTTTTAAGGGAATTATTTTCGAACACCGATTTTAAAACCGACTATTCACCGAGACTCGAGATAACACACGACTAAAAAGGTATTTTTTTTATACGGGCATTGTGGGGGTGCTAATCCTTCCCCGCACGTAACCAACTCCCGAACCCGCACTTGTTTTCTCTGGTTCAAAGCGCAGACTGCTAAATTGGTTTTAAAAATGTTTTAATTAATTTTAATATGTTTTATAAAAATCGGTTTTTAATAGGTGGCCGATCACACCTAGCCAAAAAAGATTGGTGGCGACTCCATTTCTTTTTCGAGGTTGTTTTCATACCCTCAATCTTTGATTTAGAGGAATTAAGTCGTCTTTTCCTCTAATTCTTTCAATGTCACACTATTTAAAAAAAACAAGCCAACGTCCCGCGACGGGGCATAGTTGATAATTGATGATATTCTCCACGGTAGACCCAGCAAAAAACTTATGAATTATTTTAACTCTGGAATAATCTTGTTTTAAAAAAAATATTATTTATTTTTCATGTATTTTAAAATCATAAAAAAAAAAAGTGATCATGAATATGCAAAAATATTACTAAGATAAAAATTAAACAAACATGCATATTTATCATGCCATGGCAAAAGAGTTAATGACATGGCATACATAACATGGCAAACATAACATGGCAAAATCTAAATGACATGGCATGTGAATTAATGACATGGCAAATCCTATTGTTACATGGCAAAAGAATTAATGACATGGCATGCTTATCATGGCAAACATTTCATGACATGACAAATATTAACATGGCATATATGACACAAGAATTAATCATAAAAATGACATTATCATAGAATATTCGTAATCACATCATATTATGAATAACATCATGAATATTAGATCATAAAATGACATCATCAAGGAATATTCATGTACATGGAATTTGCATGATTAAGATGGCAAAAATAGATATCATGGAACATGCACACATCATTATTTTGAAATTGATTTTTCATGTGAGGAATCACATAAATGGCATATGTCGAAAAATATTACCGTACTCCCCAGCAAACCCTGCAAAGCTTGGAAAATAATTCTTTCATATGACATTTATATGATTCCGAATAAAACAAAATCCATGCCTTGCGATTTTATAACCACGTGCGTTGAATAATTTCTTAATCTCCCCGACAAACCCGGCAAAGATTAGGAACTAATTCTCACCAAATGTTTGGGAAATCGAAAAGCATGTTTTTATGCCAAATTAAATAAAAACATTTTTGAAATGCATGAAGATGTATTTCTCCCATGAAGTAAGGACATCCGTATACCTAAAGAAAGTATCCGACTATCTTTCAGAGAAACTTAAATTGGATTTTTTAAACCGAATGACTTTGGGCTCGGATAAAAAAAATGTGAATTTTGGGATGAAAAAGGCCATGGCTGAGCCCCCCTCTAAAAAAGCTCTAATTTTTCCTATTTTTAAATCCTGGATTAACTACCCATGACCCGATCTTTGTAAACTCAATTTTTATCCTTGAGATGACATGGAAAACAACCTAAAACGGTAGCTAATGACTCCAATAAGCCCCTCCTTTTTCCAAAAAAAAACAAAAAATTATTAGTTTAGAGAAAACTCATTTTAACTCCAACAACCAGTTTTAAAAAACTATTTTTCTACCCCTTATAAAAAAATTTAAAAAAATTCTGAAAAAATCAGTTTAGACTTGAAACATGAAAATCTTTATGATAAAAAATCAGTTTTAAATTTGGACAAAAAAGACCTTGACCAAATTGCATTAAAGTCAGAACATTAGACTAAAATCTGTTTTACCGATAACCATTTTTCCACCCTTGATAAAAAATTCTAAAAATCCTAGAAAATTTACTAGAGGCTCCTATAAAGGTCTACTACATGTGGTTAAAAATATTTTTATTTTGACAAAAGAAACTTGGTGAAAAAATTTCTCAAAATCAGAATATCCAACTTAACAACCCATTACTCTTCCAACTAGTTTGCACAAAAGATTTTGGCTAGAGATCATTGATTGATCTTTGCCAAAAATCAAGTTGAGAATGATATGAATGCATGATTTTACAGCCAAAAAAACATATGAAAATGATCAAACATAAGCTAAAAAAATAAACAAGCAAGAAAAACCAAGGTTGGCTCAATAGTTGGTTCCTTGGACATAGTCCCACCAACCAAAATCACTTGATAAAAATGAAGATCCTCAAGCTTCTCAAACCTTTTATTTGATTTTTTTAAAAGAAATACCAAAGGAGAAAATCTATCCTACCACAATGGTGAAACCCACAATCAACAAACAAGCAAGAAAATCAAGCAAAAGATAAGCACAATAAGGCCTCCAAGGTTTCGGCCATGGTGAAAAATGTGTAGGAAAATCTTGCAACCTTGTTATTTTGTAAAGAATAAAGAAGAAAGGAAAAAAACCTTTAAAAAAATTAATTTTCAAAACATTTTTATTCAACAAAGAAAGTTAACAATCACATGGAAAAGAGGAGAAAAAGAACATGAAATCAAAGAAAATAATTGAAGAAGAATAGAGGAAATAGCTACCTAGCAAAGCTTTCCAAATCAAGCACTCCAACTTCTCCTTCTTTCTCTCTTTTTCTTTTTCTCCTTTCTTCCTCCAAGAGTGTAGTGAAATTCCTTTGAAAAAAAAAAGAATTCCTCCTCTTTTTGATGCTTGGCCGATTCTCTCCCTTAATATTGGTGTGCTCATCTTTTTTTTTTTTTTTAGCCTTTATCATGCTTTACATGCTCTCCCAACATCCTTGCAACATGGCTAATTCTTGTCCCCTCATTTCATGATGCTTTCCTTAAATTAAGGGTTCTTGTCCCCTTTTTGCATGATGCTTTCCTTAAATTAGGGGTTTTATAACTTCTCTTTGGCCAATAATGCCACCTAGATTATTCTTGTCTTCTATCTTTACAAAATATTTAAGCCACTTGTCATGATTATATGGCTTTCTATCAAAATATCTTCCTTGGTGGCACTTTTAATCCTATTTGGCATCATCTCATAGCCTTCACATGCTCTTCACATGGCTTTGCAATTTGTAGGCCTCCCATTGGCCAAAAATGTCATGTAGGCAAGTAGTGGAGAATCTTGTCATTTCTTAAAAATGTCATCTTGCTATTCAATCTTGGCCATTTGATTTAATATAATCACACTCCCACCTTCCATCCATGAGTTGGCCGAAAATGGCCTGGAATTTTCCAAGCCATTCATCTTTTTTATTTGCAAAATGGCCTTTTTCAGTTTTTTCGATAAAATTGTATTTTGGCCCCCAAACTTAATTTATTAGCAAATGAACCCCAATTTTGAATTTTTATTTTTTAATAAAAATCCAATATAAAACTTAGTTCTGGAAGTTTTCATAATTTTTCGAGCTCGTTTGCATTTTTCCCGGATTTTTCTCTAAAATTTGGGTTTAGTGCCTCCCAAACTTTGTCTATTTCCATTTGAGCTCTGATTCCGGATTTTTCTTCTCCAATCCCTTCCATCCAATATAAAACTCAGTTCTGGAAGTTTTTATAATTTTTCGAGCTCATTTTCTATTTTTTTCGGATTTTTCTCTAAAATTTTGGATTATTCTCTCGAATTTAGAATATTTGCGTTTCAGCCCCAATTTTGGGTTTTCTTCTTCTCATTTCCTTCTTTCCATCCTAAAACTCAGTTCTAGAAAGTTTCACAATTTTCCGAGCTCGGATTCTATTTTTCTCGGCTTTTCCAAAATTGCCCTTTAGCCCTTGAAACCTCGATTTTACTTGAAACGGGCCAAATTTTTGGATTTTCTTTTTCCAATGCCTTTGTCATATATTAAATTGGGGTTGGACCAAAAATGCCTAATTTTTACATCCGAATTCCTCTCTGATTTAATTTTCTTTTTCCTCAAATTTGAGAATTTTCTCGTTTTTCCCGTTTTTCCTCCAATCGGCTCTTCCTTGGGATCCATTTCAAATTGGAACTTGGGATATTTTTATTTATTTATTATTCATCAGCTGGGGGCTTCAATTTCACCGAATCGGACCATCTCTGTAGTTTTCCCCAAATTTGTAAATTTCCTATATTTATTCATTAAATCTTTATTTTCTTTTTTCTCTTCAACCCACATCTTCCTTCAACTCCTCTTCAAAATTGCATCTTCCAATATCCATATTTATTGATCTTAATCCAATTTGAAACCTCCAATTTCGCCCAATTTGATCGTTTACGCACTTTTTCCCAAATTTGCAAAATCTCTCATTTTCTCCTACACTGAATTTTGCAATTTGTCTTTCAACCTCTCTATCTTCAATTGTAGATCTCCGATTATCAAAATTCCTTCACCATTGTTCAATTCAACTTCGAATCTTGATTTTGACTAAGAGTTGACTGTTTCAGTGGTTGACTTTTTGGAGTTGATTTTTTTGGAGTTGACTTTTTTTGGGTTGACTTTCTCATTTTGAGCTCCGAATCAAAGTCTTCGAGACTCATATGTGGAATGAGGGGAAATTCTTCGCATTTCGGGAAGTTGAAAGAAGAATTCACTTTGTTTAGGGGCTCGGACAAAATTAAGTGTCTACATAATCAACTTCCAAAAATGTGATCTTCAGAATGCAATCTATCCTTTCTAAAATTGCATCACCAAATAATTGCTCAATTGGAGAGTCATGCTCAGCTTTTCAACAAAATTTATCTCTTTGCCTTCTAAAAAGATGATTTAAAGGCAAGAACTATCGATGACAATAAAAAAACATGGTGCCATAATACAATCTGAACGACTTCACCAGTTCCATACAATAAGGACAAGCTAATCTTCCGTGTGTACTCCATCTTGATAAGATGCTGTAAGCATGAAAGTCATTAATCGTCCATAATAATGCAGCCCTTAATACAGAATTTTCTTTTCTATGCCCATCATAAGTCAGAACACCATGATTCCACAATAATTTCAACTCATTTGTCAAAGGTCTAAGGAAAACATAAATATTCTACACTGGACTATTCGGACCCGGAATTACCATATTAAGAAGCAAATATGGTTGCTTCATACACATCCATGGTGGTAAATCATATACATAAAGCATTACCGACCAACAAGAGTACGGTTTGGCTGCCTAAGTAAACAGACAAAAACCATCTGCACACAAACCCAATCTAACATTCGAGATTCAACTGTAAAAGATGGATGAGTACGATTAAAGTCTTTCCAAGTCTTATTATCAATAGGGTGAATCAGCACCCCATCATCCCTTCGATCATGCGCGTGACATGTCATATTTTCAGTAGTTACCGTTGACATATAAAGTCTTTGCAGTCTCAGTATAAGTGGCAAATCATGTAGAATCTTATAAGGAATTTTCTTTGCCTTTCTGACACTTGATTTGCTTAGTTTATATCGAGGATGGCCACGTACAGAACAGAATTCTAAGTCAGCCAACTCGTTATAAAACAACATACAATTGTTGTTGCATGCATGTATCTTGACATAATCCAATCCAAATTTAGCCATCTTCTTCTTCGTTCTGTAAAAATTCTCAGGCAAATTATCAATTTCTGGAAATATACCTTTTATCACAACCATCAGACGATTGAAACATGATTCACTCATGTTAAATTCTGACTTCACATTTAACAGTTGTGATACAACAAATAAAGTTGTGTGCTTTGTACTTCCTGACAACAACGGTTCATCTGCTTCTTTCAACAAAGAATAAAAGTTTGTTGAACTTAAATTCGGTTGCTAATCCTAAACCATGGTCTCATCAACACTGCAATTACCACCTAAGTTAACATTCGGATTAAGAGCATCCATAACCATTCTAGCATAAGGATTATCTCTTTCAACATCACTTATCGGTTCAACTTCATCATTACTCATTCTTGATGACTGACCTTGATGACTTTCACCATGTGCATCCCAAATCAAGTAACTTCCACTAAACCCTCTGTAACACAGGTGCTTATGTACTACATCATCTTCTGCAAATTGATTATTCTGAAACACAAAGACATCAAATTCTATTGTCTCGTACGTACTCACTGTGAGCATATGCAAAAGCTAATAATTCTTCAACTCCATTAAAAAACTCATTAGTAATATATCCATCTTTGTCCAACCGATTATACATCCAAGATTTATCTACGTCTATTGACTCAGTCTAATTAAGCTATCAACAACACAATAACACAATAAAAAATTACACAATCTCGAAACAATTACACAATAACAATTACACAATAAAAGACATTTTTTTTTATAAATATAACACAATAAACAATTATACAAATAAAACACATATTTTTTTTATAAAAAAATATATGTAAACTACATAATAAATTTTCAACAAACACAATACATAATAACAATAAAACAATAATAATTACACAATTTAACACATATTTTTTATAAATAAATATATATTTTGTAAAATTATATACAATTAAATTTGAAAAATAAAAGAAAAAAAAAACTTACCAACAAAGTGATGGAGGTGGTGCTTGCACGTGTTGAATTTGTTGTAGAAAAATTCAATTTGTAAGTATATTTGAAGAACAAAAATGAAGAGAGAAGAAAGAGAGAAGAGAGAAACGGTAAGAGAGAAGAGAGAATACCAGCCACAGACAGTGGAGCGGACGGACGTTAGTTGGCGGTCGGACGGCAACAGGATGACGATCGGACGGCACGAAACGCTGGTCGGGCTTAGGAGGAGCGGGATAAAGGAATAGAGAAAAGGGAGAGAAGAGGGAAAAAAGAAAGAAAAAGGAAAAGTTTTGGGTGGTTTGATTATGTCCGAAACTCTTAGCAACGAAACATTAGCGATCGCTAAAAAATTTGACCACCTATTTCCCCCTTTTTTTTTCAAATTTTTCTACAGAATATTCGATGAAAAGAAATACTTCATCGGAAACAATTTTAACAAAATATTCCGTCGGAAATGGTATTTCCAACGGAATTACGTTGGAAAAGAAGTTTTCAGTGTTTCGGTTAAAGCGAAGACACTAAAACTAATTTTCGAAGGATTTTTCATCGAAATTGTTTTTCAATAAAAAAGAATTATTTTGTAATTATTTTTTTCCTCCATTTTCTTTAACGATGAAAATTTTTCATCTCTAAAAATCCGTTGAAAATAGTATATTTTCGTTGCAAATATACAATATTTTCGTCGCTAATTGTTTAAAACTTTTTCGATGAAATCCAGTCGGAAAAATTTTACATTTCGTCGCTAATAATCTGCTATTTTCGACGAAAAATTTTCGTTGGAAGTGATTCCGTGATTAAATGTCTTTTCTCTTATAGTGAAAAAATAAAATACTAAAAAATTATTTTTGATATTAATCATGTCCACTTATGCATGGTTTTCACGTTGGTATGTATCAAGAAAGATTTTCACGTTGGTATGCAAGGTGTCAATTGCATGATTTATATTGGATTCCAATATGTTAATAAAGCTTGTAACGTGGTAATATACTTTGCATGCATGATCAGTTTCTTTTTAATCATCAATGATTGGTAAGATAAAGACATTGAAGCATTAGTGATTGGTTTACCTTAATGGAGTGAGAAAAAAAAAAAAAAAAAGAAGTTAATTCTTGAATTTCAATCCAAGGAAAGAAGACAAGCGGTGCACGGTGTTTGAGAATTATGCAAGCAAATATCAGCAAATCATATGCCTAAGTTAACAAGTATTAACATGTATGGCAATTGGTTACAAGTAAAACAAGAAGATGAGGTGTCAACATGCATGGCAAATTAACTTTAATGTGGTGTGCATATATATATATATATATATATATATATATATATATATATATAGGTGGCTTCATCAAATATTGCCAAAAAATATTAGCCGCTAGAATGCAAAACCGGATAGCGACAAGAAGAAAGAATTCGGTGAAACATGATCTTCTCTTTATCCGCTTTAGGGGCAATAATAAAAGAACAAACCTAGGTCAACTAAGGTGGAAGCCAAACGACGGGGCCAAGAATCTGTAGAACCATTGCCAGATACAATTCTGCTTTCCCTTCGTACTACCAAAAAAGAATCACAGGCGGCTTTCTTTCGATTTAAGAAGACTGAAGCACAAGAATTCTGCTGAAGATTTGCGGCTTCAAATTTATAGTATGGGAGTTCTAATGTCTAAGGTGATATATATATATATATATATATAATACCACCCTATATCAACACATTAGAAATACCTTCAATGAAGGTTTAAGAGAAGAATATTAGAGGAAACAGAGAAGAGAATATAGAGAATGTAAAGAGAGAAAGAAGACAGTTATTTTGATGATAATCGAATGCCTTTTTCACATTCCTTTCTGGTATTCATATACGACTGTGGTTTGTAACAGAATGCTGAGTCAGCAGCCAAAACAGAATGACAGCAAATAAGAAAATAAATGGAAAAACATGACTAATAGCAGAATAACAGAATACTGAGGCCCGTAACAATGCCAACCCCTTGAAAACGTCCTTGTCCTCAAGGATCAAAATTTGGAAACCTCTGCTGGAGATCATACAGACATTCCCAAGTTGCATCTTCAGGAAAACAGTTGGTCCAATGAACCAAGACTTCAGTAATTGCCCTGTTCTTTTTCTTGCCTATCCTGCGATCCAAGATAGCCAGTGGTTCCCTTGTTAAAACCCCATCAGCATCCAGCGCAGGCAGTTGAGATTGTGTAGGTGATTGGCCAATGTGTTGCTTCAGTTGGGAAAAATGAAAGACAGGGTGCACTTTGGTGCCAACAGGTAGCTCCAGTTTATAAGCTACGGCACCTACCCTTGCTATTATTTTATAAGGGCCAAAGTACTTGGCAGTGAGTTTGAAGCAAGATCGAGTGACCACAGACTTTTGCCGGTACGGCTGCAACTTCACATAAACAAAGTCACCAACTGCAAAGTGCCGGTCAGATCGGTGTTTATTGGCCTGTTGTTGCATTCTGTTCTGAGCTCGTGCTAAATGAAACTTCAACAAGCGAAGAGCTGACTCACGTGCTTGGAGGCTGCGATCAACTGCTTCAACTTGTGAATCACCAGGAAGATAAGGCATATGGTTGGGAGCTGGTTGGACATAGACCACCTCAAAGGGTGTGGTGTGGGAAGCAGAGTGATATGTGGTGTTATACCACCATTCGGCAAGAGGTAACCACTTGCACCAATCCTTTGGTTTGTCACCAGTCATACAACGGAGGTAAGTTTCAAGACATCTGTTTACCACCTCTGTCTGACCATCGGACTGGGGATGATAAGCTGAGGACATATGGAGCTTTGTTCCTAGTGGCTTAAAGAGCTCCTTCCAAAAGATACTGATAAATATCTTGTCTCGGTCAGAAATAATACTGTGAGGAATACCATGGAGCTTGTAAACATTGTCAAGGAAAGCCTGGGCAACTTGCAGTGCCGAGTATGGATGAGACAGTGGAATAAAATGGGCATACTTGCTCAGCCGGTCAACCACCACGTAGATCACATCTTTGCCACAAGATCGGGGAAGACCTTCGATGAAATCCATCGAAATGTCAGACCACACAGTGCTAGGAAGGGGTAATGGTTGTAACAAACCAAGAGAAGCAGAAGTGTCATATTTATTCTGCTGACAGACAGAACAAGCCCTTACAAATTCACGCACATCTTTCTTGAGGCCTCGCCAAAATAGAACAGAAGTAAGACATTTCATGGTCGCATCCCTACCGGAATGACCACCAATGGCTGAGCTGTGAAAATAGTCGAGTATGTCAGATCTGAGTGTAGGATCTGCACCTACGACTAACTTACCCTTCCGTCGTAATTGGCCTGCTTGCCAAGAATAATGTGAAGAAGTCCCCTTATTATGTTTCAGTGTGTGGATGAGATGAACCAAAAGAGAATCTGTCAGCCAAGACTGTTTAATCCTATCGAACAGAGTGTTGGTAAGAACTGAAATAGCACAAAGAGCAGCCAATGGTATTCTGGATAAAAAGTCAGCCACAGTGTTAGACGATCCCTTTCTGAATATCAATTCATAGTCAAAACCCATCATCTTGATGACCCATTATTGTTGTGCAGGAGTGGTGGCTTTATTATCCAATAGAAATTTCAAGCTATGGTGATCTGTCTTGATCTGAAAATGTCTCCCAGTTAAGTAAGCAGTCCACTTCTTGACAGCAGCAAGGATGGCTAGCATTTCTTTTTCATAGACCGAAAGAACCTGATGCCGAGGGGATAAAGCTTTGCTAAAGTAGGCAAGTGGCCGTCCCTTTTGACTCAACACAGCCCCAATGCCCGTGTTTGAAGCGTCAGATTCCACCACAAAGGTATGCTCAAAATTAGGCAGAGCTAGCACTGGAGCAGTAACCATGGCTCTTTTAAGCTGCTGAAAAGCAAGGTCAGCTGAACTAGTCCATGTGAATGCATTTTTCTTTAACAATTCAGTGAGAGGTTTGGCAATGGTGCCATACCCTTGAATAAATCTGCGATAATACCCTGTTAGGCCAAGGAATCCTCGAAGTTCTTTCACAGATTTTGGAACTGGCCACTGAGTCATACACTCCAGTTTCTTAGCATCCATCTCCACCCCGTTAGCACTAATGAAATGGTCCCAGTTAATACCACCCTATATCAACAGATTAGAAATACCTTCAATGAAGGTTTAAGAGAAGAATATTAGAGGAAACAGAGAAGAGAATATAGAGAATGTAAAGAGAGAAAGAAGACAGCTATTTTGATGATAATCGAATGCCTTTTTCACATTCCTTTCTGGTATTCATATACGATTGTGGTTTGTAACAGAATGCTGAGTCAGCAGCCAAAACAAAATGACAGCAAATAAGAAAATAAATGGAAAAACATGACTAATAGCAGAATAACAGAATAACAGAATACTGAGGCCCGTAACAATATATTCCTTTGATTCAAATCTCAATCATATATATATATATAATATTATAAAGGAGGTGCTTACACGATAAAATTTACTGACATAGACGCTTACATGGACATCTCCTTTTACTGACACGTAAAACAAGGCTAAATAAGATTATATCTTATCTCCCAATATATATCACCCATCAAATTTCAAAAAAAAAAAAAATCTAACATTATCAACTCTTTATTATTTTTAATAGCAAGTGTTAGTTATATTTTGGACTATATCTTTTTAAGTGATTCCTTTTTACAACAAATTTTATTTTTAAATTTTCATGTGTTAATTGTAGGTTATCAATATTTGTTTAATCAATTTAGAATCTTATTTTCATCAATTAGAATAGTAAATGTCGTTCTTCAGCTGCTTCCTCCTTTTATGCTTCCCTGCTGCACGAGATGAGACAAATGGACTAAAAACAAAAGGGGCACTAATATCTCATGTGCGGAAGTTCCTTGCCTTGCCTCAGGATTTTCTATTCATCTTTTCATATAGTCATCAGAAGGGATATCTTGAAATCCTGGTTCAGTTGTGATTGAAGGTGCGAAAGAAGTTCTTACTCAAATTATTTTTTGGTATGAAATTGTTGCTGTTATTTTTTTCTCTTTTTTAAAGGAAATTGTTATTGCCTTTATGTCTCCAGTTTTCGATGTTTTATGTTGCATATTTACTTTCATTTTTATTACTATTGTTATCTTTTTCAATTAATTTATCTTATTCCCTTTAAATCTGTAACACGCTCCAAAGCTGTCTGTTTCTAATCTCGCCTCAAACACTTCTAATAAGAAGTCAACAACGTATTTCACAGTTTGTCTCCAACATGAGACACACTCTTCTTGGACACCGTTCTTAAAGGCAATTTAAAAGTCTCTATTATACAATTCCAAACCTTGAATGATTTTCTCATAAATCAGATATCATTCCTTTTTAATTGCCTGCTCAGCCCAAGTAGCTAGAAATCAAAGAATTTTTTTTTCTCAACAATAGACATCAGTTCTTGAAATGACACTTTTCAAAGAGGCTATATTACTCCCACCATATACAATGCCATAGTAACTCTTACCAACAATCAATAACCTCAACAATCACCTAATAAGCAGGCTCATCCAACTATCTAATACTTTTCCAATAGACTCAGTACTCAGTAGCACCACATTTAGCCACCATGAGTCTCCTTTACGCGTTAGCTTTTTTAACTCCAAATCACCACAATCAAATAGAATAAAAAAATCATACTTTTTTAATTATTATAAATTAGACATTTTTATTCTAAAATAATCTTTAAAAAAAAAAATTATAGATCAGTCAAACTAATGAATATACAAGACTTAATTATTCTAATTTTATGAAAGTATAATTATATATAATCTATAATATATATATATATAAAAGGACGAATGTGAATTTTTTTTTGAACTGACGAAAATAGTCATCATTGTTTACTATATTTCTAAATTGCCATTATAAATATTTTTTATTATTAATAAGATTTATTCAATTTATAAATAAGAATTCTAATACTATTGAAAATCTTTAGTTAAATGAATTTATTTGATGATAAATAAATAAATAAAAAGTTAAAATTTATAATAAATTACTTTATGTTCAAAATTATAATTTTTCATTAAACTTAAAAATAAAAAAATTTATATTAATCTAATTTTAAATGTTCATGTAAATTTTGATTATTTATATAATATGTAACTTTATGCTCAATATATAAATTTTTTTATAAATAAACTATAATCTATAATATTTATAAAAGCACGAATGTGAAATTTTTTTTGAAATGACTTAAATAGTCATCATTGTTTACTATATTTCTAAATCGCCATTATAATTTCTTTTTTTTTATTGATAAGATTTATCTAATTTATAAGTAAGAAGTTTAATTTCATTAAAACACTTTCATTAAATGGATTAATTTGATAATAAATAAAAAATTAAAAAAAATTATGTAGAATTGCTTTATCTGCTTTAAATTTTCACTAATCTTAAAAAGTGAATTAATTTATTTGATATAAATAAAAAGTTAAAATTTACATTAATTTTTTTATTTCATAATTAATTTTGCATTAATATTAAAAATGATATTATAAATTAATATAATTTCTACATGAAACAAATTTTACATGCAAATTTTAGTTAATAAGCTGTTTATAATTTTTATTTATTTTTAAAATATATAATTATATATTAAAAAATAAACCAACAAGTATTTACATACGAGTGCATGTGATTACAAATATTAATAGATCAATAAAAGTATGTATATTTTTATTAAAATAATATTAAAATTAAAATAAATTAAAAAATAATTTTAAATTATAAAATATAATAAAAACATTTCGTACATCGCATGAGTTAAAAAACTAGTTGAATTATAAGTTAAAGCCAGAGCTTTAATTAAGAAAGACTGAATTCAAGTTGGATTATAAGTAAAAGTCTATCACTTTGGTCAATAAAAACCAAACCCTATTTGGATTATAAGTTTAGTTTGGTCCCACGTAAACCTGTTCATAGGTCGAGTCGCGGTTCAAATTTTTTTTTTTTTTTGCAAAAACCCATTTGGATCAGGCTCGGACCGGTCCGTATAAGCCCATTTTACTATTCAAATATATTAAAATATTAAAAAAATTATTTTTTAAATATTTTATAATTAAATTTAAATAAAAAAATAAAATTTTAATACTTAAACAGTGATCTGGGCCGGGCCGAGCCATCCAGGATCATAAAAAATCATGTCTAGGCCTATCTAATACGGATCGAACGAGTTACCCGGCCCATGTACAAATCTAGTCCATAGGTGATAAAGACTAAATCCTAGTGGAACTACAAGATAAAGTCTGTTTGCAAAGGCTGCACATATCCAAGACATCCAAAAGCATTGTAAAAAATTTTAAATTTGATTTTTACATAAAAAAAAATATATGCTAAATCAAATTAAATTTCTAGATTTACTATCTTGTTATATTAAAATCATGTGAGAATAACTGAAGCTTGTAAATCTTCTTAAAACAATACAAGTGTAAATAAATTTGGCATCAAAAGTACATCAAATTCCAAGACTTGTTTACTTGTTATACTTAAAATTTGTGTACGTAACTTGAAGAGGCATTTGTAAAAGGTAATTTTTTTTTAACTAATTACAAATTGCGACGTGACCATTGAAATTTCTTTTAATTATTTAATTAAAGAGATTTCAATTAATAAATTGATCATCACCATGTGAAATTGATGATATCATATGCGATAATATTATAATTTTATGATTTTTTATGATTAATTAAATATGTATACATAGCTTGATCAATCATAATCAAAGATTTGTAGTCTGACCAATCAGAGTTTTTCTATGGTCATCTGATTTATCTTTAAATTAAATAAAAATAATTTAGAAATAAATTCAAATTTTGATCAATCAAATTGCAAAGGATAATGAGACATCCAATTAAATTGCACATGTGATTTATTATTATTTTATCTCTAATTAAATTAAATCAATTTAGAGATAAAGTAAAGAGATTGAATTCTTTTCGAACTCTCTCTCACTTAGCAGGCTCTAGCACTATAAATATGTTGTTCCCCCAAGCCATTTAACGTAATTCACAAACTTGAAGAGAAGAATAAGATTTTGAAAGCCTCTTTAAGGAACATTGTGCTTGATTTTTTCAAGAATTCTCAAAAAGTAATCATTTTTTGTTGAAAAAAATTATCAAAAGATTTTTTATTTTATTTTAAGAATTTTCAAAGATTGTGATTATCACGTCTGATAAATAAAATTTTTACCTGTCTTTAAATTTTATTTTTTTTGACATGAAATTCGTGTATGAACACTGTCCAATATCAAATGATCGAATTTAGGTGGATACTAGATAATATATGGACGGTTTATAAATAGATTGTCTTTTAACTACCTATTTGCTCATTAAGAACTCATACGTGAATCCAAGATCCAAGAGATTTGGATGGAATTTTGAAAATGTTTATAGGTTGTCTTTTAATTACCTATTTGCTCATTAAGAACTCATACGTGAATCCAAATTCAAGAGATTTTGAAAATGTTAAGGTATATTCTTTTTATTTGTCTTTTTCTTTGGGCATTTTTTTATATTCAAAATTTATTGTGTTTTGAGGCTTCATGGATAAAGAGATTTTGAAATTTGGTTTTTTTCTTTTCTTTTTCTTTTTCAAATAGTTTCTAACAAAAAATTATCAATTTTTCAATCTATTTGCAATTTTCTTTTTTAAAAGAGGTTAAAAAAAAAAATTGAAGGTGGCATATATAAATAAATAAATAAATAAAAAATTGTGAACAAAATATGTTTTATTTTTAATGCATTTGATAAATAATTTTTAGACATCAATTAATCGAATATTTTCAATTAAAAAATTTTAAAAATGGTAAGTAAATTTTAGCTTGTTATGTGAAAGAATAACGAGTCAAGTGATACCAACTTAGTTGAAAAATTGACTGAAAAATCAAATATTTTAATAAATCAAGTAATGATATTATAAGAGCATTTATGTATTTTAATTTTTTAATATAATAATATTAAAAAAAAAAAAAAAAAACTTATCCATCTTAAGAAAAACTACCACTCTCTTAAAAAACTAACATTCTTTTAAAAAAAAAAAAATACCACTCACTTAAAAACTACATTCTTTAAAAAAAAAAAAAAAAAAAACTATCACTCCCTTAAAAAATTATCATTTTCTTAAAAAACTATCACTCCATTAAAAAAAATTGCTCATATATATATATATATATATATATATATATATTACACTGAGTTTTTTTTTCACCCATAAAATGGATGTGACATAATCTAATAATGCATTAAGTCAATGTAAGTAAATTATATTAATATGATAGTGTTTTCTTTTTAACTCTTTGTTCTTAACTTTTACCAAAGAAAATAATTACAAAATATGAGAAGTTATCACATTCAGTTACAATAAAATTATTATATTTCACAAATAGAATTAACACACATACTTTTCGGTTATAATAAAAAGTAAAAAACTAATTAAAAGAAAAAATTAAACATATACCAACTTCTTAACCCACTTATAAAACTTAAGAAAACATTCACCACAAATATATAAAAAATGACCTATAAAATCTCTTGAGAAAATAACTCTAAAATCATATCATCTTTTATAAAAGGTCAATAAAAACTACTAAATATTTAATTCTCACTAACATAACAAATCGGCTTTTTTATTACAATATAGCCCAAAAAAAAAATTTACCAAATTACCGTTGCTTTTTGATTATTTCCCAAAATACGGATCTTTTTTTTTCTAGCTGGGAAATCGCCATCCCCCATGGCGATTTCCCAGCGTGTTTTTTTGCAAATTTGCAAAAAACACCAAGGGAAATCGCCACCCCCCATGGCGATTTTCCTTGGTAATTTTAGCAAAATTTGCTAAAACCATGAAGAGAAATCGCCATGGGGGGTGGCGATTTCCCTTCATGTATATATATATTTTTTTTAATTAATAAACAAAAATTATATTAAAACAAAATTTTATTTTAATTTGATAAATTTATTTTTAAAAATTATAAATTAAATTAAAATATTTTTTTTATAGGTTTGGTTATTTATTTTTTTAAAATATATATTAAAAATGTAATTTAATTTATTATTACAATTTTATAAAAAATAAAAATATATTTCTTATTAAAATTTAAAAAGAAGATTATATTTTTTATTAAATTTTTATATCAAAAATTTTATTTTTTATAATTTTGTAATATTATAAAAAAGAAAATTTAATTTATATCAAAAATAATTTAATGATGCAAAATGTAAATAAATTTTTTTTAAAGAAATTTATCGAGTCACTTTTTTAAATAAAGAAGTTATTTTTAAGTTGGTATCGTAAAATAATTTTTTTAATTTGATTAGTTTTTTTGAGTTGGTATTCGATTAACTCGTGACATCAATTTAATCATTGTTTTTAATAATAATATAGATTGTTACAGTTTAAAACTGGATATTTGATAAAAAAATTTTAATTTAATTTCTGATTAAATTTTTTTTTCTTATTAAAATTTAAAAAGAAAATTAAATTAAAATGAAAAAAAGGAAAGCAACTTATCATGTAATTTGGATTATTATATTAAAATTAAATAACAACATTAAGATATAAATTAAAATAAAATATAACAATTAATTTCCGAACAAATTACATGAAATGCAAAACATATAAATTTATATTAGAAATTTAAAACACATTACAATTATTCTAATTATTGCGTGGTGTAGAGCAACAGTGTCGAGTTCTTCTAGTGCGTGGTGGTTGCACCCGTCGTTCAACCTCGTCAGTGGCACGTATTCGCGGTCCACCACGACCTCTTGCTATAACCGCCACTGGTTCCGGTTGTATGTCATCAGTCGTTTCATCCGTATCAAAAATTTGAAACCCACTGCTGGATGAGCCAACACCTAGTTCACCCATAACGGGAACCTGACTACTAGATGCACCCATAAATGATGTAGCATCAAATGCTGACGAAGGGGTTCCAAACTGATACATGGATGTTAAATATGCTGAACTTGGACTTAGGACGGGGAGCTGGTCATCTAACCTCGTTCTTGGCGGTGATGGTCGGTAACACTCATCAACGTCATATCCGGGGTGACTTACGGAATAACGATGGCTGGATGGTACTCCATGATCCCGTTCAGGTTCAGGATGATCAAATGACATCCTCGGTGCTGTGAACTCCGATGAGGTCGGTTGACGCCTTCGCCCACGTTGTCGGCGAGGTCTAGGAGCATCCATATCCTGTGTAGGAGGGACTGGAGCTGAAGTTTGTCCGGTAAATGGCATACTCCTAACATCCTCGTGCATCGACGGTGAACAAACGAAAGGCCGACCTTCATTTCTATACCATCTTATGTAATCAGCAGATGGGTTGAAATTATTACCAACAATCGGGTAACCTGTCGGAATTCGTTGAAAACGTATGTTCCACCATTGGATCCAATGTTCATGCTTCGCAGGCCAGAATTCATCATTACGACCACGCATGTCGACCTTGTGAAGCTTATCAAGGTTCATCGGGGCTGCAGGAATTGGTTGTTGCATCCCAAATTGTCGCAACACCCGGTCAGTTTGGTGCCACTCTACATATGAAAAGCATATCAATGCTGTGTTTGCTTTCCATATATTGAAATTATTGTAGGCATCCGATGGGAGGCATGCCATAATTTCACTCGAGGAATATGGCATCCACAGAAACTGCGAATAATTATTACAAATTATTAGTTTCATATGGATTAAATAAATAAAAAAACTTCAATGTAACAATCGAAATATTTACCTTATCATATCCTAGTCGATCTAGTCGTAGTCTTATACTTGCAAGATCGCTCGGAGTCTCTGTAAAATCTCTACCCGTACTCCTACTCCACCTATTAAAATGCATATAATATCTTAATGACCTATAAAAATACAATTTCGTACAAAATTAATAAAATAGTAAAGATTATTACCTGCTTGCAAGGGGGTATACAGCCGAAATATCCACGCGCGGAGCAAGAAATAGTAGCCGATACCAAGCCCATGATTGTAGAAGCACTAGACATCCACCTATGTCATGGTTTTTTGGAACTGTAGCTCGGCAAAGTTCTCTATACAAAACTGCCAAACACGCAGAACCCCAACTATAATTTGATGCTTCCTCTAAATCACGTAGCAATGGAAGATACATTAAATGTACCCGACTGCTCGATTTGTCAGGCATCAGTAATCCTCCAATCAAACGTAAAATATATGCTCTAGCAGCATATTGTATTTGTTGTTCGGTTGCATGTAATGGCAGATTTTGAAACGTTTTCAACCAAGTCAGTCTCACCGTTGAGCCAGATACGACGTCTTCTGGAGGTACCTCACCCAATAGATCTTCACACAGTTCATTCCAATCTAGCAGGCTTCCGCCTGTAACTGCATCGCCATGGATCGGAAGTCCAAGTTGCAGCGCAACATCTTCGAGACTGACCGTGCATTCACCACATGGAAAATGAAAAGTGTGCGTCTCGGGTCTCCATCGTTCGACCAACGCAGAGATTAAATCGGGTTGTATCACAAGTCGTCGAATTTGACTTGCGTGATAAAATCCGGCTCTTCTTAAGTGGTCGATAATATAAGGATGCGGGTCCTCCAATGTAAATTTCCTCGAACGTAATACGCGACGAGTTTCCTGTTATAATAATAACAATTAATATATTATAAAACTATAACAATTAAAAAGTAATAAATAAAACTATAAAATAACAAAATAATAATATAATATAATATAAACAATAATAATATAATATAAAACAATAATAATATAATATAATATAAACAATAATAATATAATATAATATAAAACAATAATAATATAATATAATATAAACAATAATAATATAATATAATATAAAACAATAATTTCGTATAAAAAAACAATAATAATATAATATAAAAAAACAATAATAATATAATATAATATAAAGAATAATAATATAATATAATATAAAACAATAATAATATAAAAAACAATAATAATATAATATAATATAATATAAAACAATAATAATATAAAAAACAATAATAATATAATATAAAACAATAATAATATAATATAATATAAAACAATAATAATATATAAAACAATAATAATATAATATAATATAAAACAATAATAATATAAAAAACAATAATAATATAAACAATAATAATATAATATAATATAACACAATAATAATATACAAAATAATAATAATATAAAAAACAATAATAATATAATAATATAAAAAACAATAATAATATACAAAACAATAATAATATAAAAAACAATAATAATATAAAAAACAATAATAATATAAAAAACAATAATAATATAAAAAATAATTATATTATTTAAAAACAATAATAATATAACAATTTACTTACCTCGTTAAATATAAACTCCGAGATGTGATTTTCTTGTAACCTCAATAGTGAAGCCATTTCAAAATATTGTTGTAGAAAAAAAAAATTTGTAGAAAGAAATTTTTTTTGGTAGAAAAATGAAAAATTTTTGAAAGAAAATGAAAATTTGAATGAGAGGAATGAAAATTTGAAGGAGAGGAGGGGGGTATTTATAGATAAAATGAGTGGGGTGGGGGGTGTGGGGGGGAGGGGGGACGTGGGGGAGGGGGGATTTGGGGGATGGGGGCAACGGTCATATGACCGTTGCCCCCTTTCAAATTTTTTTTTTTTTTTTAATTTGTTTTTTTTTCATTTCAAATTTAAAATTTAAAAAAAAATTCAAAATATTAAATTATAAAAAAACCTAAAATATATTTTACGAATTTTTAAATTTTTTTAAATTATAAAAAAAATATTTTAATTTAATTTATAATTTTTAAAATTAAATTTATCAAATTAAAATAAAATTTTGTTTTAATATAATTTTTGTTTATTAATTAAAAAAAATATATATACATGAAGGGAAATCGCCACCCCCCATGGCGATTTCCCTTCATGGTTTTAGCAAATTTTGCTAAAATTACCAAGGGAAATCGCCATGGGGGGTGGCGATTTCCCTTGGTATTTTTTTACAAATTTGCAAAAAAAACACGCTGGGAAATCGCCATGGGGGATGGCGATTTCCCAGCTGAAAAAAAAAATCCGTATTTTGGGAAATAATCAAAAAGCAACGGTAATTTGGTAAATTTTTTTTTTTTTTTTGGCTATATTGTAATAAAAAAGCCTAACAAATCATTTTTATATCATAAATTTAATACTTAAATTTTTTAATATTATTTCAAACTTGAAATGAATACTTACAAATTAAACCGACTCGAAACTTGTGGAGAGCTAATATCATTGACACGTCACACCTGTAATTTGCAGCACAAAAATTTCAATCAAAATTAAATAAGCCCAAAAAGAAAAAGTGAAACTTAGGAGAAAAATCAAAATTTGGTGGCAAAAGAAAACTATGAATAGGGAGATATATGAGGATTCTTTCTAGATTGTCAACTGAGAGATAATAAATAAATAAAAAAAAATTAATTGCATCAATGGTTCCTAAATTATAAGGTATATTTTATATTGATTTTTAAATTTTAAAATGTATCAAATTAATCCTAAATACAAGTATCATAACAAATTGATCCCTACCGTTAGCTTTTTCGTTACTTTTACGGTTAGCAATCAACTAGTGACACGTGTCACCAACTGATTGCTTCAACTTGTCTCTTCATTTTTTTTCTTTTTTCTTTATTTCTTTTATATTTTTTCTTTGATTTTTTTTTATAAATAAATACAAAAAAATAAAATAATTCATATTATAAATTAAAATAATTTTTTAAAAATATAATTAATTTAAAAAGTATCAAATATTTATTTAATTTAATTTTATAAAAAATATTTTTAATTTTTTCGTTTCTTCCTTTTATTTTTTGCTTTTCTCTTCTTTATAAATAAATATTAAAAATTAAATAATAATTTACATTATAATTTAAATTAATATTGTAATAATCAAATAATTGAAAAAAATATAAAACTATTTATTTACATTAATTTTATAAAAATATATATATTTTCTTTTGTTTCTTCCCTTTTTTCTTTTTACTCTTCTTTATAAACAAATACAATATATATATATATATATATATCTATAAGTATATTTTATTTTATTTTATTTTATTTTAAATTAAATTAACTTTTTAAAAATTAAATAATTTATAAATATAAAATATTTATTTTATATTTATAAGCTTTTTATTTTTTCCTTTCTTATCTTTTCTCTTTTTCTCTTGTTTGTAAATAAATATAAAGAAAAATAAATAATAATTCATATAATAAATTAAATTAATTTTTAAAATATAAAATATTTTATTTACATTAATTTTATAAAAAAAAGGAAAAACGTAAAGAAGGAAAATAAAGGAAAATAAAAAAGTAAAAGATATATTTTTAATAAATGAATGTAAATAAATATTTTATATTTTATAAATTATAAATTATTTAATTTTTACGAAATTAATTTATTTATTAAAAAGAAAGAAAATAAAAAGTAAAAGTAAAGCAAAAAATATTTTTTATAAAATTAATGTAAATAAATATTTATATTTTATAAATTATTTAATTATTAAATAATTGATTTAAATTATTATTTATCTCTTGTATTTATTAATGTTTTCATTTTCATTTTTTTTATTCTTTATAAATAAATACAAAAGATAAATAATAATTTAAATTAATTTTTTTAATAATTAAATAATTTATAAAATATAAATATTTATTTACATTAATTTTATAAAAAATATTTATTTATATTTATTTATTTAAAAATATCAAAAAAAAATAATAAAAAGGAAAAAAATAAAAAAAATGTGGTGCAATCAGCTGATGACACGTGTTACTAGTTGATTGCTACAGTAAATATAACGAAAAAGCTAACGAAAATGATCAATTTATCATGATACTTATAAATAAAAACCAATTTAATACATTTTAAAATTTAAAAATCAGTATAAAATATATCTTATAATTTAAGAATTATCGGTGCTATCAACTAAAAAAAAAAAAGTCAATAATGAAGAATAGAGAAATGAACTTTTCTTTCTTCGCTAACACACAAACAAAGATTTCAACAAATCCAACAAATAAATAAAAACAAATCTATTATTCCTCAAATTTCCATTTTCTTCAACCTTCTTTTCTCTTTCACTTTCCCTCTCTCCAAACATGGGCATCTCATGGAGCAGCAGAAGCAACAGGAGGAGAAACCAAAATTACCTCCATGCCCCTCCTCCTCCTCCACTTTTCTATTACCCCCAAGAACCCACTTCCCTTCCTCCTCCTACTCCTCCCCCTTCAACTAGCCACCCTTATCCTACGCACCCCCCACCGCCTCCAATTCATAACAACTACTACTTTTCCCCACCCTTCAACTCCTGCAGTTCCTCAAACCCCATGATGGGTCGTTTCCCTACTCAATACCATCCTTATTACGCCAACCAGACTAGTGGGTGGCCCTCGATTAATGCTCACGCTGCGGCGGCGCCACCGCAGCCATCGCCTCCTTATGTGGATCACCAGAATGCTAAGAAAGTGAGGAATGATGTGAACGTGCATAAGGATACGTTGAAGCTTGAAGTAGACGAGAAAAACCCTGATCATCACTTGGTTTCTTTCGTTTTTGATGCCTTGTTTGATGGCAGGTAAAAAGGAACCTTTTTCAACAAAAAAAAAATAATTGTTGATTAATTTGGGGTCTGGTTAAAGTTCCTTTAGAGGAAAATTTGAAGATGGGTTTTTATTTAGGTTTATTGTTTTATTTTTAGATGAAATTTTTTCAAAGAAATGAAAACTGAAATCTGTATTGATTTTTTTTTTTTGTTGAACTTTTCTGAGATGACCAAGATTAGATAACTAATGGAGAGAAAAGTAACCCAAATCAAACCCAAAGTTGGTATAGCAGGTTTGATGTGACAAAATAAATTGAAATGATGGAAACTGTTTTTTGGTCATTAAATGACTAAAGAAAGAAAATTGGATTATATTAGGATTTGGATGTTATATGGATTTTAGGCTAGTGCATGTAACTTCATTGCGTTCTACAGCGATGCCGTGAACTGATCAAATCTGAAGGATTAAGAATCTTAATGAACTAAGCAATTTCATTTCTAGATGAGCAATAGTTAGTCATTACACTAGTTAGAAGCATTGGTGCTATAAAGATTTGCAATCTAGCGTAAGGCATGATGGAAACCACATTTTATAAGCAGATGAGCTTTCTAATTTGAATTTGGAATTGTGTATTAGGTGATTGCTTTTCTAGCTTTAACTAATCTAACTATGAGTACCACATAAGCCTTCTGAACTGTGAAGACTATATTAGTGAATGTGGATTGTAAATGAATTGGAAGGCTTGCTCTTGAAGTTCCCTTAGAAGATACAAAGGTTCTCTTCATCCTTAGGGCTTTTAATGGCAATTGAAATGTTTATAAAAAGGCTGTGGAATCGAACTTGGGAACTTAACAGTGAAGAGCTTTTGTTAACAGAGAGAGAGCTCTCTAGTTCAGCATGCACATCTTTGTCCTGTATGAAGCAAAGCCCACTTGGGCATTACTCGCTAGTCTAGTTTTCAGGGGGACCTTAACTGTGATGCATCTCTTTATCCATTATGATGCTGTTCAAGCCTTACAGTATTAGATAATGTCTTGCCGATAGGGACACTCACCTTTTCCATCACCTTTGACTTTTTATGCTTCAAATAAATGCATGGGTATGCCTACATTATAAGTTCCTGTTTTCCAGGAATGTATTATTGGTTAAAGGCTGCTAGCTGAACAGCGGATCATAGTGCTATTATGCCGTCGCTTGTGAAGTGAATGACTTAAAGTTCCAAACTTTTTAACTTGTGTCGTTTGTGCCATACAAGCTGAATGACATTAGGAAACCTCCGTTGGCCAATCTACACGTAGATAGAATTTTTTAAACCCTTATGGTCTGCTACTGGCTTGTAAGTTCAAATGATTTTGACAAATATTGGCACAGTTAAAATAGATGGCTTTAATCTCTTCTTTTCACCATCTCTGAGTTTCTTTACTCTCCTAGAAACAGCTATTTCACAACATTCATAAGAGCTGTTGAGTAAACTGCATCATTTGCTGAAGACTATTGACAAGAAGAGGTGGGGATAGGATGGTGGCAAATTGGCAACGAGTATTGGAAATTTTCACCCTAGAATTCAAAAGATTGTGAGGTTGTTCTTATGTTGATTATTGCTTTTAGTTTTTTATTTTTATCATTTTTTCAGAAAGTCCTTCCTTTTAAAAATCTGTTTGATGTTTTCATTCCCATCAAGAACACTAGGATCTCAAACTGTTGATAGCTATTGCAGAATCTATTCTTTCAAGTTATATCTATTTTTCAGCTTGGGGGAAAATTATTTCTGGGTAGATTACATGGTACACTTTTTATTAGTTAATGATTTGCATATGAAACAAGATGAACTGTCGGTTATACTAATTAACTCTCTTGCCAAGCAAATAATATACATTAAAGATATTGGTTAATGAAACAAGATGAACTGTCGGTTATACTAATTAACTCTCTTGCCAAGCAAATAATATACATTAAAGATATTGGTTAAAGCCAATTATGCTCCCAAATTTGTTAAAGTCAGTTATGCTCCCAAATTGGTATAACAAAGAAATTCTGGCATTTGTTAAAGCCAATTATGCTCCCAAATCACAAAATCCTAGTTCATGTGTCCCAATGATGATTCTTTGTTTCATAAGAAGGAACTAAGTTTTTGACTCAATTATGCTAGAAAGTGACTTACTCTGGGGTGATAGATGTAAAGTTTTCCAAGTAATGAAATAATTAATGTTTGTTAGTTGTCTGATAAGGTATGCAAACTCTATGGAATAATTTTGTCTAATTGTCTTGTTTTCTAATTTACAGTATCACCATTTTCTACTTTGCCAAGGAAGAGTTGAACTGTAGGTTTGTTCCTCTATTTCCTGAGGCCTATGAACCTGTGAGAGTTCCATTTCAGAAGGGACTTGGCCAAAGATTTCAGCAGCCTTCAGGAACAGGAATTGACTTAGGTTTCTTTGAATTGGATGATCTCTCAAAACCATCACCAGGAGAAGATGTTTTTCCTCTTGTAATTTCTGCGGAAACATGTATGCCGCCTCATTCATCCGATGAACATAATGATGATCCTGCACAAAATACATCAGCCCACATGCAAATTACTCAAGCTATTCTGGAGAAGAACAATGGTAACTCTTTCCAAGTGAAAGTGATAAGGCAGATATTATGGGTTGATGGAGTTCGCTATGAACTACGTGAGATATATGGAATAGGAAGCTCGGCAGCAGCGGAAGGCTTTGATGATAGTGACCCAGGGAAAGAGTGTGTTATCTGCATGACTGAACCTAAGGATACCGCTGTCCTACCTTGCCGCCACATGGTAAGAATTCCCCATGTTCCTTGAGTATAATGCATGCTGATAATCAATCTGATATTAATAGTTTGAAGTTGGTGCTTATGAACTCATGTGGAATGGTGTGATTAAGAATGATAAGGAGGCAGGCTCAAGCATGGGTGTTTGGCAAACTTTGTTGTTGTAGGACCAGACATATCATTTACTTAAGTTATCTGATTATCATTGTGCTATTTAGTGGGTTCCACATGGTACACACTCTACCATCTTATCCTCTAACATGGTCATCTTTTGTGGTTGGTGCACATATGCATTCTAGCTATGAGAAAGAGTGTGATGATTGGTGATTTAATAATTTACTTTGATTTTACCTGTAATTTGAAGCTTTGTTTCTTTATCTTTTGTGACTTGGCTGTTGCAATGCCTGCTCAGACATACATTCTTTATTGGTACCAAGGAAAATATCAGAATTATAGCCTGAGACCTACCTTTTCTTTGACCCCAGCCTTACCAACAACCAAAGCCAAGTGGCTGGAGACGTACTTTTTTTGTTGGTAGGAATATTGGCAAGATTAAAATCTAGAATAGAGAATTTTGATATCTGTTGTTACTAATTGAGATTGTCTAAAATTTGTTGCTAGATTGCTTTTTTTTTAATTATTTTTTTTAAACTTGATTAATGTGTATTCCTGGAAACTTCTAAAGCTTTGTATGATTAAGAAGCTAGGCAGGCTAACTTTGTTTTTCTATTTTCTCAAATTATACTTTTCAAACTTGGTTAAATCATTCTCAAGTGAGATGTTTTTGTATCTTTCAGTGTATGTGCAGTGAATGTGCTAAAGCATTGAGGCTTCAGTCAAATAAATGTCCCATATGCCGTCAACCTATCGAAGAACTTATAGAAATCAAGATAAATAGCATTTGTTAAAAGTTTTCTTGCAAAGTTTGATTGTACGGTATGACAAATTCTTTTTGTTTGTAATCTTTGTTTGATTCACTTATTTCACAATTATTTTGTATATTTCCATCCCGTTTTTCTTTTGCCCCACAAAAGAAATTCATGGCCATCCATCTTGCCAAGGAAGCCATCTTAGTTCTGACACAATACATGTTTTAAGGATGGAATTGTTAGCCATCTTCACATTGGTATGGGTACTTGCGGGCTCTTTCTGAAGACAGTTTCAAGATATCATTTAGTTAATTATGTAAAGCTTGCATCTGTTGGAAGTTAACTCTGTTTTCTTTTTTGTTTCCAAAGAATATATGATAATTACAACCATTTAAAGTGTTCAAACTCTATGCTTTATTCTTTGCTCTTTCTTACCCTTTTTTGAGTAAGTTGTTAAACTGCTGCCCTCATTGTTTGAAGTTAATCTATTATCTGTTCCCATGTTTACTGTTTTTCAAAAGGCTAGAAAAGATGTAGGGCTATTATATGGGATGAACATTTATAGGCCAGCTGAGCTTTAACATCAAAAATGAAAAGCTGGGAATATCTGCCATCTAAGTTAGAATTAAGAGGACAGACAAAGCACAGATTCTCCGGCAGTGATGAAAAAATCAGATCGGCCGGTGGACCGATTCAATAAAAAATCGAAGGCTTGTTTTGTCAGCTTCTATATATATAATTGGGTGTTACTTGAATCAATTTAAAATCGGTTCAATCGATAAAAAAATTAGAAAAAAATTGGGAAAATTTTGATTTTAAAAAAATATATATATATTTGTGTAAATGATGAGATTTGAATTCATAATCTTTTAGGATTTATATTAAAGATCAAACGACTAAGTCAAAATGCATGTTTTTATTAATTATTTATTACTTATTTAACATTAAAAGTATTTTTTTTAACATTTAAAATTATTTTCATTCAAATCGGTTCAATCGATTCGATCAGTTGCATCGGTAATCGAATTTTACAGAAGTTTAACTTTCTGTCCGGTTTTTTAACCTTGTTTTCCAAAGCTTGCTTGGACTTGGGTAATGTCAACTAATTTGAATATGGATGAGAGCTGTGCTAATCATATTTTGCATGTTACAACTCTCTTTTGGGGATTTGGTGCTGCGGAAGGATAGGCAAAATATATATATCCTTTATATTCCCATTCACATTTCCGAATTGCTAAAACTACCTTTACAAAATTAGTATAAAATTGTTAAATAAAATAAAACTGTTAATGTATAAAAAATTAGAATATTGAGAAAAAAAACGTATTAAAAGTCAAGCTAGTAAAATAAAATGAAATATTGATTAAGAAAAACAAAAATTTATAAATACGTTTATTTAATTTTACTAAATGATTATTGTCAATAATTTCAATTGTTAAATAAAGTATCATACTAATTAGATAGTAATTAGGGTAAATTACATAGATAATCACTTAATTATTTGAGATTTTTTTATTTTGACCACTCAATTATAAAAATTATCAATTTAATTATCCATGTTATAAAAGTTTGTTTTTTTGGTCATCCAGTCATTAGAAATTAAAAACGGGATGCCATGGCAATGCCATGTAATATGTCAGATGCCATGTGGTATTGCTATGTCATTTGACATGCTACATGGTATTATTCACGTGGCATTATGAATTTTTTAAAAATAAATAAATATTAGAAATTAAAAAAAAAAAGATAAATTATATTTTTAATCACTTAATTTTTCAAGAATTTTTGTTTTGCTCACCCAACTTTGAAATTTTCACAATTTGGTCATTAACGTTTGTCAAAACGTATTTTACTAATATTTTGGTTTCCATTGTCAATGGTTCGTTATCGACATGGCTTTTATACCAATTTGATCATCAACGTTTTTTAAATTCACTATAATAAATTATTATTATTTTTGTTATTTATATTAAAATATCTTGAGATAATACTCAAATAAGCATTCAAACTTTATGAAAAATAATAAATAAACATTCAATTTTTTTATTTTATGGAATTAAAACTTTGAAATTTTATTTATTGTAATTATACCTTTTAATTTTGAAAATTTGATGAAAAAATCCAATTGCCAAAACTATTAAAAATGCATTATTTCAAGTATTTGACATCCATTTCATCCAAATAAATTTAAGTAAATATTTATTATAGATTACATTAGCCAACCAAAAAAATTTAAAATATGAAAATTTTCATAACGTCAAGACTCTAACTATAATGAAAGTTTATAGTTTTAATTCCATGCAACAAAACAGATAAAAAAAAATTATTATATTAAATTTCACAAATGTTGGTGATTAAATCGTTATAAAGCCATGTCGATGGTCAAATGTTCACAATAAAAACTAAAATATTAATAATTTCACAAACGTTGGTGACCAAATTATAAATTTTTTGAAGTTAGGTGACCAAAATAAAAATCTCAAAAAGTTAAGTGATAAAAAATGTAATTTTTTTTTTAATTTTCAAAATTTATTTTAAAAAAAAATTTAAACATCATGTGGCATTGAAAGATGATGTAGAACTGCCACATGACATTTGAAAGATGATATGGCAGTGCCATGTCCTCCGACCGTTAATCTCTAACGACTAGGTGTATTAAAAAAAATGAAATTTTATAACGTAAGTGACTAAATTGGTATTTCTCATAATTGGGTGATCAAGACAAAAAAACTCAAAAAAATTAAATGACTATATGTGTAGTTTACCCTAATAATTAATTAGCAATATCTCCTTAATAATCAATTTATCATCCCACGGAACCTACATACCAGTCAAACCGTTAATCACTATTTTTGTTACACGTGCGTTGCACGTAAATTATATACTACTCAATATCATTATTTAAAAGTATAATACTCAAATAAACTTTCACACTTTACTTAAAATTGGAATAAGTTCTTAATCTTCTATTGCATGAAATTAAGGTTATGAACTTTTGACGTTATAAAATATTCAATATTTGTTGGAATCTTCTTAATTGGACGATATAATTTATAAAAATACTTATTTAGATTTATTTAAATGAGTTGGATGACAAATATTTGAGTGAATGCTATTTTAAAATTTTTAGCAATTTTTTTATTCATCCAGTTTCAAGATTTAATGGGTATAACTATAATGAAAATAAAAATTCATAATTTTAATGAAATGCAATAAAAGATCAAAGGGTTCTTTCTCCTTTCTATTTTGAGTAAAATTCGAGGTTTTATTTGAGTTTTTTTTTTAAATAAAAATTTTACTAAAATAATTAATAATTTTTTAATAATAAAATAGTAATAAATAATTTTTAATGTAAAATATAATGTATATCGATAATTATTATATTAAGTAATTAAAATAATTTAGTTTAATTAACTTTAATATTAAAAATTTATATTTACCTAAATGGTTTCCGGTTAAATCAATCAAATGAGTTTCAATGGAGTTTGAAAAATCTATTAATTGTTTTTTGGTATATGCAATTCAGTATTAAGTTTTTTATTTATTTATTATTTATAAATCTATATATTAAATAGTTTTCCCATTTTGGTATTATATATAGTATTTTTTAAAATTTTGAATTCCAATTATACGTTACAATATATAAAAAAATAAATATGACAATAATATTTTTATTAAAAACAAATATTATTATGAGTACTTTGATCATATATAATTATGCTTAAGTCATTAATATATGCAGTTTAATATCAAATTATTGGATTATGATTTTTAATTCTCAATCAATTAACATTTTAAGATAGATGATATGCCTAAAAAAAAAAATTATACAGAAAACAATAGTTATCATATTAAACTTTAATAAATAAATAATGAGATCCATAAATAAATTAAACATCAATCGAATTTAACTGTAAATAAAAAGGTAGAAAAATAAATTGTGACTTATATACTTTTATTGAAATTTTATTTTAATTATTCATTAAGTCGCATGATTAATTAATTATTAATATAAAGCTTGAGTCTTAATTTTCTACTAACTAAAGCATATCTTCGAAAAGATGTGATGAAGCAAATAAAAAAAAAGAATAAAATTTGTCCAAATAGTCAACTTAATATTATAATTCAACTGCATTTAATTATAAATGGTAAGAGATTATTTTACTTAACAACAAACAAAAATATCATAAGTCGTGTGATAATTCAATATATGAAATTATAAGTTTAAAACACTAAATCTTGGCATTGGAAATAATCAATATATCTATAAATTCGATTGATAACTTTTAAAGATATCTTGTAAATCATAGAATAGGATATTTATTTAGTAAAACAGAAAAGAGAAAAACTTACTAATATAGTCTATTTTAATATATTAAAAATAAAAGGAAATTAATCAAAATAAAAAATATATATTTGACCAAAGGCGATTTCTCCAAACATTTAAAAAATTATTAATTTAAAATTTTTAATAAGGAGTTATATAAGATTTTATGATTTAGTATATATATATATATATATATATATATATTGCGACATTGAGGTCGCAAAAAATTCAAGAAAACACTGATCAAAGGTAGGATATATAGTTGTCATTTTAATATCTTTTCCATGATACTCTAAATAGATAAATATTGGTAAAACAAATAATTTAAGATATTTGACATTAATAAAGATTTGAATTTAATAATGCTAATATGAAATAGAAAAAATAAAAAATAAGAATGTTTGTTATTTAATACAAATGTATTAAAAAAAGTATATTAATAGTTATTGCATAAACAATTAATAGTTAATGTTTTTATTAGCAGTTAAAGATTTTGCTGCACATGCAAAACTTAAATTAATAATTTTTAATTTTAAAAAAAATATAATTACAATTTAGTTTTATAAAAATATGATATTTGCAAAAACATAAAAATTCTCTTATCTTTTATTAACAGCTTATGTAAATTTTTACAATTATAATTATAAAATTTACTAATATGTTATCAATCATTTACTACTTTGTTTTCAATCTTTTACTACTATATAGTATTTATCATTTATTATTATGTTATTCATAATTTATTATTGTATTATCAATCATTTACTATTATGTTATTCATCATTTAGTACTATGTTATTAACCAGTTACAATTATAATATCATTCACTTACTACTTTTTATCCATCATTAATTTATTATTATGTTATTTATCATATATTATCTTTATACTTATGAAACGTACTCCTATATTATCAATCATATACTACTATTACATTAACTATTTATTACAATGTTATCAATAATTTATTACTATATTATCCATAATTTACTATCTTAAATTTTTTACCAACAATACAAATTTTAATAAGTTTTCCAATCTATATGGAAGTATTTAATTTGACAACTTAATTGTGAGTTAATATGCTAAGTTGACATATTTCTTAAACTTATTAAATTTATAATTATAGTTAGGTATGATAATATTTCTAAAAGTATAAAATTTATTTTATTATTTATAAATAGCTTATGTAAAATTTTACAATTATAATTATAAAATTTACTATTAAATTATTCATCATTTACTAATTACTTGAAAGCTTTTATTAAAACTTTTATTTTAATATGTTTCAATCTAGAAGTATAGAACTTGATGGTTTTTTTGTGAATTAAGGTGTTGGATTGATATTATTTCAAATTTTAAATGTATAATTACATATAGATGTTATAAATATGATAATATTTGTAAAAGTATAAAATTATTTTATACTTTATTAATATTTATGTAAATTTTTAATATTATAATTATGAAATTTACTATTATGTGATCTTTTATTTACTACTATGTTATTAACCATTTATTATCACGTTATTCATAATTCACTGCTATTATCAATCATTTATTATTACTTTATTAATCAATTACTACTGTATTATTAATCATTTGCTACTATGTTATTCATCATTTACCTATCTAATGAATTTTTTTATGAATAATTTTTAATAAGGTTTCCAATTTAAAAACACTCTACTTGATGATAAAATTGTGAGTTAACTTATTAATATGATATAATTTCAAAACTTAAAAGTATAATTGCACTTATATGTTATAAAGAATATAATATTTGTAAAATTATAAAGTTTTTTTTTATCCTTTATTAATAGTTTATATAAATTTTTACAATTATAATTATGAAATTTACTACAATGTTATTGACCATTATTACTATCTTATTTCTCATTATTAATTATCCTAAATTTTTTACTAAGAATTTTACTTTAATAAGATTTTCAATTTATAAGCATACAACAAGATTTTTAATTTTGAATTAACCTCCTAAATTGACATAATTTAAAATTTTAAATGTATAATAAATTTATTTTAATAAGATTTTCAATTTATAAATTTATTTTTTATCATTTATTATTAGGTTATGTAAATTTTTACAATTACAATTATGTAATCTATTATGTGATCTATCATTTATTATTATATTATCAATCATTTAGTATAATGTTGCCCTTCATTTACTATCCAAAATATTTTACTAACAATTTTATTTTAATAAGGTTTTTAATCTAGAAACATGCAACTTGATAACTTAATTATGAATTAATGTGCTAAATTGATATAATTTTAAAACTTAAATGCATATTTATATTTAAGTGTTATAAAAATTATGATATTTAAGTATGATTAAAAAAATTATCCTTTGTTAATAGCTTATGTAAATTTTACAATTATAATTATGAAATTGATTACTATATTATCCATCAATTACTAACTATTTGAATTTTTTGACTAATAATTATATTTTAATAAGATTTTCAATCTAGAAGCATGCAACTCAGTGATTTAATTGTGACTTAACTTGCTAAGTTGATATAATTTTAAGACTTAAAATTGAAGTTTGGTGTTATAAAGATGATGATATTTGCAAAAGTATAAAAATTCTTTTATCCTTTATTAATAGTTTATGTAAACTTTTATAATTATAATTATGAAATTTACTATTATTTTATTAATTTGTTATTACTATGTTATTTAACATTTAATTTACTAATATATCATTTATCAATCAAATACTACTATTTTATTAATGGTTTACCACTATGTTATTAATTATTTACTATCTGAAACTTTTACTACAGATTTTAAAAAGGTTTTCAATCTAGAAGCATGCAAGTTGATGACTTAACTGTTTTAAATTACTAATTTTATGTAATTTCTAAACTTAAATGTATAGTTACAGTAGTAATACCAAAACCAAAAATACTACATTTAACTTATTAACTCTCGTTACACAATTTATTTTTTGATCAATTTTATGAAATTATAAAATAATAAGCTTTACACACTACTTCTAATCATACATAACATAATCATAGGTATCGAGATATAATATGAATTTAATTGAAAGAAAAATAAAAGAAAACAAAATACATAAATGCACAAAAGGAAGTTGATACCTTAATTTCTTAGGCTAGCTATCTGTGCAATTTGCAACTTTTCTCCCAAAACCAAAAGTGTATTATTTTTTTAATTTTGTTCTTATAATTTTTTCTATTCGATTTTTCTTTTGGCATACATAATCTTTTTCAATATCTCAAAACGTGTTAACAGTATCTCGAATAAATATGCTAATCTATGTAATAACTAATAAGTTATATTTCTATTTTATTTTATAAAAAATAATCATTTATTAAGATGCTTAGAATAATTATTTTTACCTAATTGAATGACTAACTTTTCAATATATTCAGTCATTTGGAGATAAATGCCCATTTTTACAGCAATTAAAATTTGAATGGTATTATTTTTTCTAAAATATTGAATTAAAGACCGTTAAATAATTTAATAGTAAAAACTCATGAATGAAGCTTAAAATTATAAACAATTTTATTAAGAAAAATTATATATTTATTTCATTTTATTACGTTACAATGGCAAGACATGTATGTCATGAAACATGTCTTATTTGCCATTATCAAATGTAATATTCTCAAAGAAAACTTTGATTCCATTATAAATTACCCAATCCTTCCTTCCTTTCTTTTTTATTTTTATTTTTTTTCTTTCATTTTTTTTGTGCATGATCCTTCACAAAATCATGACAAAGTAGCAACAGATTTGTCCAACATATACAAAGGACCTTGTGATTTATTCATTTAGTCGTTTAGATAAAGATATATATATATATATATATATATATATTATAAGGATAAATAAAAGGCAATGGGGAATGGATGATAAAAATTTTATTAACAACATTTATTTATACATCAATGTAAATATAAAAAAATAAATGGAAAAATTTATTTAATATTTAATTTAATAAAAAATAATCAATTAATCAATTAAGGAATTTTACTTTAATAAGGACTTCAATGTTAATGGTAATAAAAAAAATAAAAAATAATTAATATTTTATTTTAATAAAAAAACATTAATTAAGGATATAATAGTTATAAAGTAATAAAAATCAATAATAAACCGTTTTTAGTGCAAAAATTAAAAAAAAAATCAAAAAGAAAATCAATACTAATTAAGAAGGAATTCTTCTTTAATAAGGAATTCTAAGTGCAATTAGGAAGGGAAGATATAAATTTTATCAACAACAATTTATTTATACATCAATGTAATATAAAAAATAAATGGAAAAATTAGTTAATATATAATTTAATAAAAAATAATCAATTAAGGAATTTTACTTTAATAAAGACTTCAATGTTAATGGTAATAAAAAATAAATAAATAAAATTTAATAAAAAATAATCAATTAAGGAATTTTACTCTAATAAGGACTTCAATGTTAATGATAATAAACAATAAATATAAATAAATATTTTATTTTAATAAAAATCATTAATTAAGGACATAATAGTTAATTTAATAAATTATCAAGGGTATTTATGTCGTTTACTATTTATACTTTTGGAGTTGGTATTTTTATATATATAATATATAGTATAGATAGATAAATCTCATCAATTACCCCAATGCAAAAACATGTTTTGGTGGCATTTCTCGAATTGCAGCAGTCGCATCTCCTTACCATCTTCATACTACTATCTATCTATCTATCTATCTATCTATATATATATATATATATATATATATATATATATAAGCCTAACAGCAGCAGGATCTCAAATTCTGGATAGCTGCTGCATAATCTACTCTTTCAAGTTGGGTAGATTATGTATTTCTCAACCACTTGATTATTAGTTAGATCTGATAATCTGTATATATGTGTTATGTCTCATAATCCGTGTATACGTGTCATGCCATTTTTTTGTGACAGCCGCATAAATATAAACACATCACAAATTACTAAATATATCAAAATCTTAAACACATACGTGTATTAAGCACGTCATGTTAATCGTGTTTAAATATATTGTGTTGCGTTTATTACATTACATTATTTTTGTGGAGATCCGTATCCAACCTGCGAGGTATTGTCCGTTTTGACCCGAAGGTATCATGATTTTGTCCCACAAAAGGCGCCTCATAAGTATGAGTTTAAGTCTCTACATATATACCATAGCGGATCCTCAGAGTTTTCCAATGTGGGATTAGGGCGTTACAAACTCTCCTATTAAAGCTTGACATCCTCGTCAAGCCCAACACATAACAGACAGAACCAGGATCACACCGAGCGTTGAGATTCTAGAGGTGGCTCCCACTGTGTAACACTTAGCTCCCGTAGGATTCTAGAGCTGGCTCCCACGATGTAGCATTTAGCTCCCATATTCCGGCCGGTGATTGCTCTGATACCATTTGTGGAGACCCGCACCCAACCTGCGAGGTATTGTCCGCTTCGACCCGAAGGTCTCACGGTTTTGTCCCACAAAAGGCGCCTCGATAGTTGAAAGGGTGGTCGTCTTAGCACAACCCATGCCTACTATGAGGTATTCACTTAGGATTCTAGAGGTAGCTCTCACCGTGTAGCACTTAGCTCCTGTAGGATTCTAGAGGTGGCTCCCACGGTGTAGCACTTAGCTCCCTTAGGATTCTAGAGGTGGCTCCCTCCGTGTAGCACTTAGCTCGCATATTCCGGCCGGTGATTGCTCTGATACCATTTGTGGAGACCCGTACCCAACCTGCGAGGTATTGTCCGCTTTGACCCGAATGTCTCACGGTTTTTTCCCACAAAAGGCACTTCACAAGTATGAGTTTAAGTCTCTACATATATACCATAGTGAATCCTCAGAGTTTCCCAATGTGGGATTGGTGCATTACAAACTCCCCTATTAAAGCTTGACGTCTTCGTCAAGCCCAACACATAACAGACAGAACCAGGATCACACCGGGCGTTGGGATTCTAGAGGTGGTTCCCTCTGTGTAGCATTTAGCTCCCTTAGGATTCTAGAGGTGGCTCCCAACCTATAGCACTTAGCTCCCGTAGGATTCTATAGGTGGCTCCCACGATGTAGCATTTAGCTCCCTCAAGATTCTAGAGGTGGCTCCCACAGTGTAGCACTTAGCTCCCATATTTCGGCCGATGATTGTTCTGATACCATTTGTGGAGACCCGTACCCAACCTGCGAGGTATTATCCGCTTTGACCCGAAGGTCTCACAGTTTTGTCCCACAAAAGGCACATCACAAGTATGAGTTTAAGTCTCTACATATATACCATAACGGATTCTCAAAGTTTTCCAATGTGAAATTGGGGCGTTACAATTTTATATTTATTAAATTTATTAAATATGTTTATTACATTATTTTATTTTATGTTCATATCATGTTTTTTGTATCGTTTGCAAAATCAACAGATCTATTGACAGTTGATCACACTCATCATTCATTAATTCAGTTCACGTACAACTGACAAAGTCACCAATTTGAACCCTATGGAAAGAGTGTGATGGGCAAAGGGTTTAATTTAAAGTGAAGCTTGGATAAGCTCTCTTATACTTAAGCATGAGTTACATTAGTTGCACCTGTTACTCGCAAAGGGAAGATAGAAAACCATCGGTTTCAGCAATCTTTGAGGAAAGTAGTTACGGACTGGAGATCCATCCTCCTTAGTAGAAGAGTGTCTAGAAAGGCTTTGGGAAGTTTTCAACGTGTATAGAAAAGTAAGGGTTATTTTCATTCCCAAGAACACTAACAACAGTAGGGCTACGTATGCCTCTGTTCTATACAAAAAAAAAAAAAAAGTAGGAATTTTTCAGGGCAATTGATGGTCTCAATACCATCCATCCTTTGATTGCAACGAAAGGCACGTGTCTAGCTCTCTTAATAATCAAAGAAGGCTTGCAAAAGAAGGGCAAAACAGAGACGGTTCTAGTCACTTTAGAAATGCTCATGTTCTTAGAAATATGAGGGATAATCGTTCTTATAAGGATGTTTTGATATTGAGATTGTTCAGGATGACTTCCGGAGGCTACATAGGGTAGGAGTGCTATTGGCATACTACGTAGTGTCATAACTTGCAAATCCAAGAATTCGACCTTTAGATATAAAGAAAAATCATCACTAATATTTCTTTTGTTAGGTTTAATTAATCACTTATATAAATCTATCATTTTTAAAATAATTCTAAACTTAATTAAAACACTTAAAAAGAATAAATTTTAGTCTACATTTCAAAAATAAATTCGAGAATTTGATTATGTATGAGGAATGATTAGAACTCATAATGCATATTCTAAGGATAGTACCTAATTGATCTTATGTAAACCTAAAAAAGTTTTGTCGAAATGGTTTTTATTTATTTTTAATTAATTTTGAATATTAAATATTAGAAAAAATTAAAAAAAATTCCACCGATCTAGAGAGAATACTTAAAAAATTTCTTATCTAAAGAATATTTAAGAAAAACCAATTTTTCTCCGGAAAATGTTTTGATGTGAACTTGTATGATCGAATTCCCTTTAACTCACACCAAATTGAAACTTACTCAAAAAAGTCAAGAATCAAGCCAATATGATCTCTTTGTTGGTTTCTCTAAAGAGTATTTACCTAAAGAGTATTTACAAAGATTGAAACTTCATCGAAGAAATTACTTAATTTAAATGTTTAAATATTGAAAAAAAAATCTAAAACCCTTTTCGCGGAAATAATTCTAAAATTTTTCTTACCTTTAAATTATTAAATTTTATTTAAGACTTTTATAAAAAAAAATCATAAAGTTTAAAATCTATTCAATTTTGTCCAATTTCCAAAAATTATATATTTACTTTAATATGAAAATAATATATATTGAAATTTTTTTTCTAAAAAATCGATAATTTGTGATCCTCTTAGAATTTCATCATTGAAAGCATCTTAATTTATTCTATTAATACTATTAAGTGTTTATGATCCAAAAAAAAAAAAAAAAAAATACAAGTGAATTGAGTTAATTTGTCTAAAATTTTGAATTCTGCATCTTGCTAAATCTCTTATTATTTTTAAGGAAAACCATATTTAAACATAAATAAACAAAGGAATAAATATTAGTTAATCAAATAAATAATAAAAATAGGAAAAATAATAAAAAAGGCTATAAATAAAAAGCAAATAAATAATTCATACAAGATAAATAAATAGAATAATAAATAAACAAATAATATCAAATAAATCAATCAACAAATTAAATTAAAAGAACAAATAGATAAATAAATATATAAAAACAAAATGAATAAAATAAAATAAATATATCGAGCGATCGGGTGCATCTCTGTCGGGTTGAAGCTTAAATTGGGTTTTTTTATATTAATATAGCAAAAAAAAATATATTTACCAAAATACCGCTCTTTTCAGATTAATTCTCAAAATCCGCTTTTTTTTTTTTTATCAGTTTGGAAATCGCCATGGCCCATGGCGATTTCCCAACTGAAATTTTAATTTTTTTTTAAAATACCAGTTGGGAAATCGCCATGGCCCATGGCGATTTCCCAACTAAAATTTGCAAATATTTTTTTTTCCCATTGGGAAATCGCCACCGTGCGTGGCGATTTCCGAAAGGTTTTATTTTATTTTATTTTATTTTTCAAATTTGTGGAAAAATATGAAAAACATGATTCAATAGTGAACTTATTGTGAAATGGTATAATGAATAAAAGTTATTTGAAAAAGAGAAATGAATAATTAGAAATTATTATAAAGGATTAGACCTGCTCGGAATAGTGATAATTTATGTTCCAGGCCGGCCCGGCCCGGAATAGTGATTTTTATTATAATAATATTATTTTATTTAATTTTAATTAAAAAAATTAAAAAAATTTATTTTTTTATTCCAATGAACAGTGATTCGGGTCGAAACGGGAGGGCCTGGGCAGAAAAGAAAAAAAAAAAGGGCCGCGGCCCGGCCCATGAGCACCTCTATAAAGGATATTGTAAAGATAAAATTATCCTTGATAAAAAAACGTTCTCTTCCCTTTTTCTTTTATTTTTTAATTTAATTTTTAATTAAAAAATAAATATTCTGAAAATAAAAACTTTTTAATTTTTAAAAAAAAAAATTTAATTTTTTATTTACTTTTTTTTATTTAAAAAATTTTAAAAAATAAAAATAATATGCCTAAAATTAATTTTTATTTATTTCTCTTTTTCAAATAACTTTTATTCATTATACCATTTCACAATAAGTTCACTATTGGTACATGTTTTTCATATTTTTCCAAGAATTAAAAAAAAATATATACATGAAGGGAAATCGCCACCTTCCCATGGCGATTTCCCTTCATGTTTTTAGCAAATTTGGCTAAAAATACCAAGGGAAATTGCCATGGGGGGTGGCGATTTCCCTTGGTGTTTTTAGCAAAATTTGCAAAAAACACCAAGGGAAATCGCCACCCCCCATGGCGATTTCCCTTGGTATTTTTAGCCAAAATATGTTTTTTGACGCTGGGAAATCGTCATGGGTGGTGGCGATTTTCCAGCTAGTATTAAAACCAGCGTATTTTAGAAAATAATCTAAAAACAACTGTATTTTGGAAATTTTTTTTTTTAGCTATATTAAAATAAAAAAACCCTTAAATTGTCATCGAAAAATTCAAAGCTTACCTAGAAATATTCAAACGATCACCGAAAAATTCAATGCAAATTCTAGAACTTCTAGAACTCAGAAATCGATTGTCGAAAAACTAAAATTATCGCCAAAAAATTCAAAGTTTACCCATAAAATTTCAGAAACTTCCAAATCAAACCTTTTTTGATCTTCACAGCCTTCTTTATCTTTTTATTAGGTTAGATTTCCCTAAATCTCCACCAATCAATATAGATCTAAGTTCAAAGTTTTGAATATCCACTGGTCTAAACATGTTTTGCCACCATCCAAGAGTGTTTCCTCCGCCTTCCAAAACCTAAAAAAAACTAAAATTCTTTTCCTTTTCCCTCAAACGTCCCTCAGAAACTCAGAAAACAAACTCAAAAATTTTAAACCGGAAAAGCTCAAAAACTCACTACCCAAAATCTCATGCTGATGTGTGTTATTTATTTATTTTGCTCTCTCCGTGTGTTTGTTTGCTGATCATTTGGTTGTTGATTTGTTCATCGTGTATTGTTTATTTTTATAGGAGATATTTGCAAAGAGTTTTAATTTCTGTAGGTTTGGTTACTCTAAAATTGAAAGAGTCCTATTTTTTTTATTCCAAAGTTGGAGTCTTTTTTGTTTCAGATCATGTTTTTTGTTTTCTAATAAAAGAAATAAAAAAAATAAAGGAATAAAAAAAATTATGAAAATACATAAAAGAGAAAAAAACAGAAAAAGAAAAAGAAAAAGAAAAAGGAAAATGGATATGAGCTGGATATGAATATGATGCTAATTAGGTCTCAAGTCCAAAAATAATAATTAAGTCAAGTCAAAATTAAAAATCCAAGAATAAAAATAATGCCCAACATTTAATTCAAGATTCTAAGTAAGATTGATTTTAATCCCAATATTTGATTAAAATTAAGATTTTTCGAAGAAAATTAATTTATTAATCAAACACGATTTAATTTTAATTACATTTAAAGGACCTCAAACAAAATTGAAAGTCTACACATGATTATGTTCATCACAATTCAGTTCAATCTGCGTTTGCAATCGAAGGTTTTGCTTATCAAGTTAAACCTATGGGAGGAAACAGTGTTGTGATAACTTTTGTTGAAAAAAAAGACATGGATTAATGTTTTAAAAATGTTCAAACTTGGCTTAGTATATGGTTTGAAAAAATTAACCATGGGAAGCTCATATTGTGAACCGTGATCGCTTTATTTGGTTAAACATGAAAGTGTACCTCTACACATATTGTGATCGCTTTTCGATGAAATTGGCAGATTATGAGGCTCCTTTATTACAACGGATGAAAGCACTTATGGGAGATGTAGATTTGATGTTGAAGGGAATGCTATCATTCCTGCTTCCATTTTCTTCAAGGCCAATGGTGAGTTGCCAATCTATACTTTTCTTAATTTTCACTCAGACTAGAAATAGACCCACAATTTTGAATTTTTTAATTAAAAAAATAATTTCAATTTACATTAACAATGATAATATCATAATGAAAATATGTAAATAATGAGATAATATTAAAAATTAAAAAAAAAATATTATTTACTTAAATACATGACATAAATTTATCCAATTTTTTTGAACTTAATTTTTTTATTTTATTAAAGTGTAATTCAATAGCTCAACTTGAATACATAACATGGTGTTTCTAATAGCTCAACTTCCTCCCCTACGTCAGTTCGTTCTCCTAGTGACGACGGAATTCATTTTCCCGAGACCAGTAGCATTGATGCTAATACTGCTTCTTCTACCCCCCAACCCCAAGAGCAACGTTTGTCATTGGAAAATGCAATAATCAAACAGACACAGCTGGAAGAGGGAGATATACTCTGGCGTCGATTTTTCAAACGTGTTTTTGATCGGGTGAAAAAACGTTGCAAACCAGTAAAATGAGATGTTATAAGGAGATGACGGAGAGGAAGATTGGAGCAGATCCTGAAGAACAAGTGCGGTGGCAGGTGGTGGTGATGAAAGCTATAAGTGGTTGAGGATGGTGGAGAGTACAGTTGTTGTAGAAATTGCAAAGAAAAGGTTGCATAGAATTCTTAATGTTTGAAAGTTTGTCCAATGGCCAAAAGATCTCAAATGAAGCATTTTGACCTCTATTTATAGCCTCTCCAAGAAAGTTACTAGGATCAATTAAAAAGAGAGTGGGAAGTTATTAGAATACCACTCACGTGTAAGTAACACCATCATAGGTAGTAGGAGAGAGGAGAGGTTAACAAAGTAGTGGATGGCATGGGGGTTATGTGGAGGTTACACTCAAACAATGTTTTGTTAACAGACAATGAAGAAAGATTATGTGACAGCACGCTTAAGAATGTACCGTCTGTTCAGCGGGAAAGGGAAGCATTTGTGTTCCAAGGAAAGGTTAAGAAGCGGACTTCTTAACAATCTCCACATCTAAACCTCTAAGCCATGCTCTCCAGGACATCCCAAGAGTGAACCAAACTCAAGAATCCTGCCAACCTTCCCGGGTTAGCTCCACAGTCTTCATGTAGTTATGTATTACTGCAGGAAGTCCTGCTGCCAAGAAGCGACGTGCCAAGTGACGTGCCAGGAAGTGACATGCTAGGAAGCGACGTGCCAAGAAGCGACGTGCCAAGCGACGTGCCAAGTGACATGCCAAGCGACGTGCCAAGAAGCATCGTCCCAGGGAGCGCTGCTGGTAGGGAGATTGCGTTAGGGAGCGTTGTCTCCCGGGGGACTATTACTAAGGTCCGCTGCTTCTGAGATTTGTGCCTGCATGAAATGTCATTGACCAAAAATGAATGTCTACAGTGAGCAACCAAAATCTAGTCCAGCCCCCTTCTCTTAGGCTTAATTCTTCTAAGTCCAATTGTTCTTATCAATCTATCATCAGGCCATCTTAGTCTTCTATTTTGGAGGAAAATATTAAGATGAGATCCAAAAAACCCCAAAATGGGAAGAAAAAATTGAAACACTCCAACACTACAGTAAATTGGTGTTTTAGCGGCTTTTTTTTTAGAATAGGGGCGTTTATAAACGCCGCTAAAGTCATGAAGGCGTTCCAAAAAAACGCCTAAAGAAACGCCGGTGAAAACTGAGCCGTGACATATAGCGGCATTTATAGACACAAACGCCTCTATATTTAACGGCTTTTTTAAGTACATTAACGGCGTTTATAAACGCCCCAAAAGAATGCCTGAAAATTTTATTACATGGGCATTTAGCGGCGTTTGTAATCAGAAAACGCCGCTAATGCCGACTTTTAGCGGCGTTTGTATATCAAAACGCCGTTAATTCCTGACTTTTAGCGGCGTTTATTTTCTTAAAACGCCGCTAAAGTTTGCCAGAATGTAATGTATTTAGTGGCGTTTATTTCATGAAACGCCGCTAACATGCAGAATATTTTTTTTTAAAATTACTATTTATTTGCTTTAAAAAATTATATTTATCAATAATACCTGCATTTCTATTTACCGAACTATCGAACAATACACAAACAATAGAAATTATAAACAAAATAATAAAATTTTAAGATACATTTCATATAAAATAATATCCGTACAACGAATGTATTAATTAACACATCAAATTCACCTACAACTTAAAAAATTACAAGTTATAAATGCTAAAAGTTGGAGGACAACCGTAAATTACATTTTCTCCGCAGCAAGTTGTTCACATGAGCCCTACTACAAAAAAATTAGAATACGTAATTAATATATAAGTTATTAAGTTATAAAAGTAAGATAATTAACAACGAAAATATTATATTACCTGAGATGGAGGATTATGTGAAGTCGTTGAGCCTGCTGGAAGCTTTTGCTGCACTAAATTTATCAGCGACTGAAACTGTTTCTGCAGCTCCTGATATCTTCGTTGCTCTTCTTCTTTCTCAGCTTGTCTCTCTACTTGTCTGTCTGCAATAATCTTTGCTATCTCTGCTTGTCTCTCTGCTTCTTTCCTTGCCATCTCTGCTTCTTTCTCCTCAAAATGTTTATGCATATTTTGCATTTCTTCTCTCAGCATCTGAACTTCATATGCACTGGAGTTTTGTGAAGAAGAAGCAGTAAACCACTGAGAACCAAGTCCATAGTAGCTAGATGGTGTTGGACCCATTCCGACACCTCGAACCCGTCCATGTCGTTCTTTCCCAGCTACTTCAATGAATATTTCATTCTCGACATCTTGCATATTCACTGATGAGCTATCTGATGCTCTGACTTGATACTCAGCAATTTTATCCCGAGCTTTCTCCTATAAAACAATAAAGTTAATAAAATTTTATATAATATATTTGTAAATAAAAACAAGTTTCAACAAAAAATACCATAATATCCTGAGTTTCGACGTTCAAATAGGATCCATCCTTCTTAGTATGAGTTAACTGAAACAGTTCAACTTGTCCTATTTTTTCCCCTCGCTCAAGTTCCTACAAAATAGTAAAATTAATACTAAATTGTATTAAAACAATTGAGAACAAATAATTAAATGTTATATTATGTACTTCACTAATGTACTTAACAGTAATATAATAATATTTTATTTTAGAAAACTTACTTTTTGATTAGCGGTTCTGACAAAGCTTTTTGATCCACTGGTGTGACTGTATTTCTATTGTTTTCGACTATTTACCCCTATCTTTTCTCGTTCCTGTAAATGCAGACCAATATTAATAATATAGACATATTTCATACAAATTGTATTAAATAAAGTTGTATAAATTAATGAAACAAATAAATTAAAATGATACCTTTCCATTTGTTGAAAACCAGAAGTGAACCAATTTCTCATACTGCCACGGAATCACAGCACGCGGTACATTTCGTAATATGACAGCAGGATTAGTATTTCGATCGAAATACTTTTTCTTCAAGTCATGCTTATAGTCTTTCCATTTTTTCCCCAACGACTTCATAACAAATGATGTTGGAATTTGCAAATAAAATCTCGACTGAAAAGGAAAAGTTGTACAAAGTTAGTTTGAATGATAAACAAAATTATAAAATTGAAATACTAATTTAAAATGCTTATACCTCAATAAACTTTAACATCTCGACCTTCTCAGTATTCGGCATGTCACATCATGAATCATAATGAATTGGACACTTCATCCCATTTCGGGCAATCAGGCCAAGAAAGCTAGCCAATAGTTGTGCTTCCGGACCAATTGGCTGCTGCTCATTATTTGCTGTGACAACAATACGCTCTTCAGGAGGTAGTGCCCATATCTCCTTTAATGTCATACGACCACGAGTTATGCGTTGTCCAGCGTTATCAACTACACAAAAGAAAATATTTATATTAGCAATTGTCCAACTTTGTGTAATTTTAACACCTCTGTAACACGATACCTGTATTCAAGTTCCTATGAACTATAGTTTCTGCAGCCGTAGAGGTAGTAGGCATCTCTGAAGGCGTCACTCCAGTGTCGCCCTCGTGAGTAGCACCTGCCGATTGTGAACCGGTCCGAATGATATTGATGTCCGTTAATATTCTCCTCATCATACTATCTGCATATATAAAAGTATAAGAATCAGATACTATAATGTAAAGAACATTAATAATAATATTTAAAGTATAAAAGCATATTATATACATAGTATTTGTGTCAAAATAACCTCACTAAATTCAGTTTTTTCATCAAGCTTCGTAAATGTCTTCATCAACATCGTCACGAACCCACTGAACATCTGTACTGATAGTAGGGATATTTTCATCCAAGTTTTGATCCGTAAAAGGCAAGCATTCAGTTGTTTGTTCAATATCATCTCTAGATTGATCACCCATATCAAACAAGCCTCGAGGTGTGTTACAGAGTACAACATACCAACCCGCATCATTCGGATCTTGGGAATAAAAGACTTGTTTGACTTGAGATGAAAAAACATAAGGTTCGTCAATCAGTTGTTGTCCGGTGTGAATTAATCTAGAGAAATTCACTAGTGTAAATCCGAACTAATCTTTTTTAACACCTCTACTAGTATTCACATAAGCCCAATCACATCGAAATAACACGACCTTCCATTTCCCATAATAATCCAACTCAATAATATCATTTAGAATTCCATAATAATCAACATCCCCCTCCACAGGATTACTATCCCTATCCCTAGCACTAGCATAGCTTGTTGTTGAAGAAGAAACAACAACTCCATAGTTTTGTGTTCTCCTAAATCTTTCACGGGATTTAGTATGAAATCTAAATCCATTAATGATGTAAGCACTGTATCTTTTCACTATTCTATTCGGTCCATGTGAAAGACACTTAATTTCTTCGCTAACATCTCTTCCACTCCAAACCTATTACAAGAAACGTAAAGGCAAACACTTAACTTTATTTATATATTAAAGAATAGATTGAACGTAATAAAATGACAAAAAGTTGTGTTACTTACAACTTGTCCTAACCATTATGGAAAGTTTCCATAAATAACTTATCAAGCTCACGAAGTTGTGTTCTTCGAGAACGTAAACAGCCTCTCAAGTAACTTCTATACTCACTATCATAAGAAATACTCATTTTAAGTGAGAAAGCAAAAAAATTTTAATTGGTTGTTAAATTAAAAATTATACTGAAACTTACGTGCATAATGATTCAAGTGAATCACTATGGAAAAGCACATATCGATGCGCTTCTGCCCAAGATTTATCATCTAGCTCAACCACTTCAACTTTGCCGATTGGTTGTCCAAAACTTTCAAATAAGTATGTATCGGCTAAGTTGTTATGTGCGAGCCCATCATTTCTTCCCGGTCTGTTAAATCTTGTTTCAACATCTTCCAAATATCTTACACTCCTCCGCTAAATATCCTTCAGCAATAGAACCTTATGGATACCGTTTGTTTCGACAATAAGATTTTAACTTTCCTAAAAACCTAAAACAAAATACATAACAATCTTAATGTGTAATTAAACATTATATTTAAGATAAAAGTATATAAGCTAATTAGCAAAGTTTACCTCTCTAATGGGTACATCCATCGATAAAAAACTGGTCCGCCGACTTTTGCTTCATAAGGAAGATAGATAACCAAATGCACCATTATAGTGAAGAATGATGGAGGAAAAATCTTCTCTAAGTGGCATAAAGTTAGAGCCGCTCTATCTTGAAGTTTGTCAAGCTTTTCAACCTTGAGAACTTTGTCACAAATAGCTTTCATTATATTACTAAGTTCAATTATGGAAGAAGTCACTTGCTTTGACATAGAACAACGTAAAGCAACTGGAAGTAAGTCTTGCATCAAGATGTGGTAATCATGTGACTTTAAGGAAGAAAGTTTTCGATCCTTCACATTCACACATCTTGATATATTTGAGGCATACGCATCCGAGACCTTCACATCTTTCAACACCTTACAGAATACGTCCTTATCTTATTTAGACATCCCAAAGCAAGCAGGAGGCAACAGTGATTTTCCATTAGGAAGTAATTCCAGATGAAGATCACGACGAATCCCCATGTCAACTAGGTCAAGCCGACTCTTTAAGTTGTCTTTTGATTTTCTATCCACATTAAGAAGTGTCCCGATGATATTTTCACAAATATTCTTCTCTATATGCATCACATCAAGGTTATGACGCAATAAATTATGCTCCCAATAAGGTAACTCAAAAAAAAAATACTTCTTTTTTTCCACAAATCCGCCTCATTTGGATCATCTTCTTCATCTTCCTCCTCATCACTCTGAATATCAACATCACCTTCTAACATCTCCCTCGATCTTTTCCTTGACTGTGTGCTACTTGTTTGATTCATCTTTCCATAAGTGAAATTGATATCTTTCAACATCAACAAGATATCCGACCCAATCGTGAGCTCAGGTGCTTGTCTTAACTCTTCACTGCCATCAAAGACATGTTCTTGGAATCTAAATCTATGATCCTCATGTAACCACCGACGATGTCCTATATAACTGAATTTCTTTTCGTTATATAACCATTTCCAACATGTTTGCGCAGCACAACAAGGACAAGCATAACGACCTTTGGTGCTCCAACCAGATAGATTTGCATAAGCAAGAAAATCATTTATAGTTCATAGCAAAGCTGCATGTAAATTAAAGTTTTTCTTTTTTGATGCGTCATATGTCAACCCCTTCCCATAACTGCTTCAACTCTTCAATAAGAGGTTGCATATAAATGTCAATATCATTTCCTGGACCTTTCTCTCTAGGAATTATCATGGACAAGATAAAAGAGGATTGTTTCATGCAAATCCATGGAGGCAAATTATAAGGAAACAAGACAACAGGTCAAGTACTATAAGAAGTACTCATTATCTTGAACGGATTAAAACCGTCAGAACCAAGTCCAAGTCTCACATTTCGGGGATCATTAGCAAAAGATGAAAACTTATTGTCAAAGATTTCCAAGCCAAAGAATCTGCAGGATGTCTTAATAAGCCATCATCAGTCCTTTCATCATGATGCCAACTCATAGAATCAGATGTTTTTGAAGACATGAAAATTCGTTGAAGTCTTAGTATTAACGGAAAGTACCGCAAAATCTTTGCAGCCTTCTGTTTTAAATGTGTGTGACCATCGTCCTCATTCATATTTTCTTCTTTATTTCCATCCAACCACCTAGATTTACCGCAGACATGACAAAATTGTTCATTTGTTCTATCACCCCAATACAACATACAGTCATTCGGACAACTATGAATTTTCTCATATCCAAGGCCTAGATCCTTTATCATTTTCTTCGAATCCTTACAAGACAAAGGGATTTTTGCAAAAGGAAACATTTCTTTTAAAAATTCTAATAACAGTGTCAAAGAATTTCCTGTCCACATGCTTAAGCATTTTAAGTGAAAAAGACAGACACAGAAAGACAATCTTGAATGCTTAGATCCCTCGTAAAGTTTTTCATTCATATCATCAAGCAACTTATAAAACTTTTCCGCTTCTCCATTGGGTTCTTTATCACCAACATTAAACCCATCATTCCCTCCAGGAGCTTCTGGTGACGATGTGTGAAAACTGTGGTTACGCATGTTAAATGCATCCCGCAACATGCCTTCCATGTCATCCTGTCTAATAGACTGATGTTGATTGTTAGAATTACTTGGAGGCACTCTAGAAGATGACCTAGAAGTTGTGGACTCTCCATGAAAAAACCATTGTCTGTAACCCGGGAGAAATCCTTCACAAATTAAATGTTTGAAAACTACTGCACGCATATGCCAATCAATATTAGCACACCTCGAACAAGGACATAATATCATATTATCTTCGCTTGCATTCTGAAAAGCAAAATCCAGAAAACTATCTACTCCGAGATGGTACTCTTGACTTGCTCTCGATTTTTGCATCCAATTCTTATCCATGTCGTACGTAAGTCTAAATTATAAAATAATACATATTAGATTAAACATCATATTCGTGTTTAAGGCTTTACGTCTAAACTTTAAGTTCATTTAAGCTACAAATGGCAGACAAGATCCACAAACAATGATTTTCAAAAATAATTATTTTTGATGAATGAGGACAAAGCTTCAACAGCAGTGAACAATCAAATTAGGTTTATTTCACTATCTATATAATCTAAAATATTTGAATTGCAGCCAAGTTGTTTAAATTTGGACTATATCATAGCCAACAGCATGTTTAATAAATACGATACAACATGTTTAATACATATATCATATCTATATTTAAGATTTTGGCACATTTAGAACCATTTCTAACTAATTAGACTCTATAAGTTTCAAGACAGCTTAAGCGTTATTAAAAGCCCTCTTCACTCGAGCTAAGCCCATTTAATATCTCAACCTAATCCTTTCATTTAGTAATCTTCCCTTCCATTTATCTATCTTCTGCTATTATCTTGCTATACTAATAATTGATACATATTATGTGTGTAAAGGTTGCTGGTGTGTTTTCTTAGCTATAAGAAAATTGGATTCTATTTTCCGCTAAGAACTGAGAAGTGACTACCATATTTTATTTTCTATATTTATATGTTTTATTTGTTAACTTTCTTTGGCCTCTGCCTTCATAAATTTTGAAGATAAATTTAAAAAGTAAGTTTATTTTTGTGCCTCTCCCTAAGCTTTGCATCCTTTCTACATTTATATTTAAAATTATGCACTAGAGGGTTGGAAGCCTCATTATATGGTTTTTGTTGTTATATTTCTTTCTGATTGGGACCTTGAATGGTACATGTTCTGTAAAATTATAGAAGTTTGACTTTGTCGGCTTAAACGGTTCTTTTTCGGCCCGGTGGACTTTTTGAAGGATATTTCTACATTTGAGCTTAATTTTTAATAATTGGTATTTGCAGGATTCACCAGACCCATTAGCCAATTCTGTTTTACAACCTCAATTTCCTGGAACCCTTATATTGGAATTGGATTGGTTGCACTTGCGGACTGACAAGAAAGATCTGTTGGTTTTGTGCATGGCAGGAGCTGATAGTAGCTTTCGGCTTGTTGAGGTTAACATGTATGTGCAACAATTTGTTCTCAATTCTCAAACTTATCTTCTTTGTAGTTAGTCTCTATATGACATGATGCAAATAGGACCTCTATATTTGTTAGTATAAGTTAGTGTACTCAAATTATTATTTTTTTGATAAAATTTGGTTGGAGCTGTAGAAGGGAATTTTTGGTTGCTTTATTAGAATAAAAGCTGTGATAAGTTTTGGAGTGGCTAGCAAGGAGACAGGGACAGGTTAGGTCAGTGATGAAACAATCAGTGGTTAGTTTTGAAATGACATGGATAATGCTATGCTGATTAAGATTATGATTCTTATTATAGTCACAAACAAAACAATACTTTCATTGATATAACAAGAATTTTATCATATATAGGACATAGGATCCTCAAAATGGGAAGCTTAGCATTTCGAGGATACGGATACATATCTACTAAACATATGGCTGGAGTTCAGTTTACTTCAGCATTATGTTCACTACTACCCATAGCTAGTCAGAATCAAGGTTGCAATTTGCAGCTTTCATCAACATTTATAAGGATTTATATATGTAAGCAACTATTGGAAATAAACAAGGTTATTACTCATCAAACTGAGACCCATCAACGAAAAAAAAATAATTCAATCATAACCCAATTTAGAGGTTTTAGGGTTTTTACCTTTGACAACGGATCTGATTTGGGGAAAGGGAGTGTCGGACTCCAAATGATATCTTCAAGTCTTTGAACGAAGCTGTCAAAGAAAAAAAAAATTAAAAACATTGCTTTTAAAAAATAAAAAAAAATATTGGAAACGCATAGTGGAAGAAAAGAACCTGGATTTTGGGTTTTTGACACCAGAAGCAGAGATGATGGAGACTGTCGAATTTGGTTTTGGTTTTGGGTTTTTGATAGAGGATCGTGGTCGAATTTGGGATTTGGGGAAGGGGATTGTCGAATTTGGGAGAGAGAGAGAGAGATGGGATTTGGGGACGGGGACGAGGGACGAGGGACAATTATAATTTGGAAGTAGCGGCGTTTGTCAACAAACGCCGCTAAATTTTCAGCGGCTTTTATCACTTAAAAACACCGCTATATGAATATATTGTCGGCGTTTCTAGCCGTAAGTTAGCTAAAGAGATTCTTTAGCCACAAGTAACTTTCCTTGCAAGGAAAGAAAGCCACAATTCAGCAATTAAACACCTTTGGAGTCACAATCCCTTATTTGAAGCCCTACATGCTGCCTATAAATAGAGACAAGGGGGTAGCCGCAAATCACACTTCTACAAGCTTTAAGTTTCTGATTTCTTCTTTGTTTGAGAGAGCAAGATGTTGAATAATTAATATTCTTCTTCTTCTTTTTACTTCTAGTTTTCTTCTTCTTTTCTCTTTAATTTCATGTTTATGTTTACAATGCCTATGTTAGGCTAAAGTTTTCTTTTGGTTAAGGGTGACTTCAAAGCCCTAGACATGTTTTGTAATTAATTTTCAGAATCTATCTATCATTGGTTTACTATCAAAGTTTCTTATATTCTTCCATTAAAATTGTTCATGATGATGTCTTGATTTGTTTAGGTGGCCAACTAGATATATCTTGATAATTATCTAATGCTAGTTTAGGAGTCTTGATCCGTGTAATTGTGTCTTGATTTCCTATTCAATAGTAGCATTTTGTAATTAATGATTATGTTGGGTTTTGGGAATTGCAATGTGGAACATAATCTAAGTTAACAATCTGACCTTATGTGTTTGTTACTTAGATCAACCTATCTTTCTCTTCTTAAGGCTGCTATTACATTAGAGAGCTTATTCTAGGTTGTCTAATAGTTAGAGATTAAATAGAGAGCTTGTTCTATTTAACAATGAACTAAGAAAAAATTGGGGTAACAGAACTTGTTGTTAGTTGATAACTTTGATAGCTAATTGATGTTGATAGATATGAAATTGATTCTCATTGATGTCTAGTGGTGGAGAATGAAACCTTAACCATATTTTCTCATATTTGATTTCTTCTCTTTAATTACTTACACTCTTATTATTCTGATTTGTTTCACTTTCACTTATTTCAAAAACCCCCATTTTTCTTTTCTTTTCTTTTCTTAGAACTAAAGTTTTGAACAAATAAACTTATAAATTGAAACCCAATCCCTGTAGATTCGACCCTTGCATAATGAGCCAGCACCGACGTATTTCGCAGATGATGACACGAGGCAGCAGATAGAGGTACCTGTATCACATCCTACGTCGTCTACCGGTACTGTCACTTAGCAGAGGAAATGAGGTAGAGGTCAGACGAAAGGATTACCGACACCGAGTAATCCGGATGACAGGTTTCGACTGTCAATTCTTCAAAACACGTAAGTTAATAATATTTCGATAATTTCATCATTTGAGTAAAATAAATTATTGTCCACTAACACATATCCTTGATTTTAGGACTTTCATGGAGAGTTGTGTAAAATCGACCATTGCCTCGGTCATCAGACAACACTATAACAGACTATGTGGCCTACTTGGTCGAAGATACCTATTGACGTGAAACTGTCTATGTGGACTATATTTGAGGTATGATTTGGTTAAAAGTCAAATTATAATTTAATTATGTTTAATAGTATATATTAATTCATAATGTCTCATTGTAGAGAAAATGCCAGTGGCCTCCCGAGCAAACACCACTGGTTAGGAAATTATGGGAGGCCACATGCAAGGATCGATTCAAGGACATGATGAATTTTGAGAGGGACAATGCCATGACCTTCTTTCAAACGAATCGAATAGAAGACTGCAAGGGTTATAGATGTGATTCGATAGCAGTCGATATTTGGGATCAACTTATTGACAACGTTTGGAGTACTGACACTTGGAAAAATAGGTCCCAAAAGGCCAAGGATAATAGGAACACGGAGAAGGATGGCAGCATTACGAAGCATACTGGTGGATCAGTTCCTTTTCTAGTTACCGGCGAAATGAAGGTAAGATTTATTTTTGTTTTGCAAAAATATTGTTTAAAAGTTTGATAGTATAAACTATGTGAATATTTTTTTTATTAACATAATTTTCAAAAATTCTTTTAATCTGTAGTCACAAGAGTTGCAATGCAACTTGACTTTCCTGGAGCTGTTTAACAGAACCCATAAACATGCAAAGGGTCACGATGATTACGTAGACAACAAGTCTAAAGCAGTAACTGTAAGTATTTAACTATATCAATACTTTATATATTACATTAATTGATTATACCATATAATTGTGTTTATGTATGTTGATGCACCCAAAAGAGTGTATCTTATTTAACCTTGCACTAAAAAGATCAATTGTAAGTATAATGATTAGCAAGGGTCGAGTCCTCAGGGATTGGGTTTTAATCTATGAGTTATTAGTTTATAACTTACGTTCAAAGAAAACAATAAAAGAAAAGGGGTTTTTGAAGCCAGATTTAAACTAAAGTAAATAATAAGAATAAGATGCAAGGCGGTATAACCAGCCAATAAAAATATATATACTAAATTAGGCGGTATAACCAGCCAATAAAAATATATATACTAAATTAGGCGGTATAACCAGCCAATAAAAATAAAACAAAGTTAATATACAAATTAGGCGGTATAACCAGCCAATAAAAATAAATATAAAAAATAAGCAAACTAAAAGTAAGAAAACAAGAAAGTAAGAAGAATCAAATATGAAAAATATGGTTAAGGTTTCATTCTCCACCACTAGACATCATTAAGAATCAATTTCAGATCTATCAATATCAACCAACTATCAAAGTTAACAACCGTAGATAACAACAAGCTCTGTTATCCCAATCTTTCCTTAATTTGTCGTTAAATAGAACAAGCTCTCTATTTAATCTCTAACCATTAAACAACCTAGAATAAGCTCTCTAAATTCAATTTAATGGCAGCTTTATGATGAGAAAGATAGGTTGATCTAAGCAACAAACACATAAGCTCGGATTGTTCAACTTAGGTTATGTTCCACTTTGCAATTATTGAAAACTTGACCATAATCATTAATCACAAATTGCCACTTATGAATAGGAAATCAAGACAATTACACGGATCAAGACTCCTAAACTAGCAATAGATAATTATCAAGATCTATCTAGTTGTACACCTAAATAAATCAAGACAACATCATGAACAATTCTTGTAGAAGAACATAAGCAACTTTGATAGAAAATTAATGATAGATAGAATCTGAAAATCAATCACAAAACGTGTCTAGGGCTTTGAAATCACCCTTAACCAAATAGAAGTTTAGCCTAGCATAGGCATCATAAACATAAACATAAAATTAAAGAGAATCTAAGAAGGAAATAAAAGAAAGAAAGAAGAAGAAGAAAAATATTAATTATCCAACCTCTTGCTCTTTCTAAAGAAAAAGAAAACTAGAGAAAAGAAAGAAGAAGAAAACTTAGAGAATTTTGTTAAAATGGCTAATATCCTACCAATCTCCAATATGATCCCTTACAATCATCCAAGGCCCTCTATTTATACACATTTTGGAGGGCTAAATGACAAGAGACAAGCTTTACAAATTTCAAAGGTAGGTATAATAGGTGGGTGCATTTTCTAACAATTTTCGTCATGTATGACGATTTTGATCAGCCAACTTGATGGTCGATTTTGTCAATTTTGGAGGCCTTATCTGATCACATGGTCTTCTAGACAAATGTTACCCTATCAGTTACTGATCCATAGCCGTTGGAATCAGCTCATTTGCTGATGTGAATAAGAAGATATGGGCATAATACGCAAACAGGTCAGCACAGACGTCATTGCACATCAGCCAACTTGATGGTCGATTTCGCTAGGGAAAACGACTCCGTTTCAAGAAGTGTAAAACATGAAAAAGATAGATATGCCTCTTAGCTTTGCATGGCTATAAATTTCAGCCTTATTGCTTCAGTGAAACTCGAGATATAGCTGATATGCCAAAAGGTGTCGGAACTGGAACTGAACTGGATTTGCCCTTAATTCTAGTAATCTGAAATCACTCAAAGAAACTTGTGAAAAACACCAAAATACATAAAAATATAAAAGATCATAAACACAATTAGACTAAACAATAATAACTCGTATTTGACACAAAACAATAATAAAACATAACTAAAAACTATATAATTATACGAGTTATCACACCCCCACACTTAGATTGTTGCTAGTCCCTAGCAATGACTCAATAAAAATAAAATAAGAAAATCTAATCTAATCCATTTTCGTAGGAAATCACGGTGGCACTTAGCATGTGACACAAGCCTTTAAACCCCTAGGTGTCCCTAGTGGACGAGTTTAGTCTCGTGAGGGTTTACTAGAACGATACCCACAAACATTGAAAAACTAAAATATAAATAAACTGCATATAGTAAAAATATTTACTCCTAATCCTTTCAATACAAATTAGAGACAATATTTGAACAAGTCTTATAAACTAATCAATAGCTTAAAGAATTTCACAAAAAATCATGCTTGAATGTAAATTGTTTGAGTTAAGCCAATATTAGCATAACATATCTCAATCAAAATATTGCATGTTCAAATTTAATCTCAACTTCTCACATGGGATACCCTCATGATTTTCACTCTTTAAAGTAGTGGTGAAGTGTTTACACTCAATCAATCTCATGAAAACAGTTCTACCATATTCTTGCTTGTCCACCTATTCTCCACTATTTAGATCATACAACTTCATGAATCAAGAGGTCTTTAATCAAGGTTGTAATGGGGCCAAGGGGTTTGTAATGTGGTTGAAGAACAAAAGGATAAAGATATCACAAAGGTTCCAAAGAGTTCATAAAGTTTAGAGATATAAAAAGATCATACAAAGAAACTTCTCAAAACTCTTTACAAGTACATAGTCACCTAGGCCGGATATTCATGTTGGGCCTTTTCTTCATTCTAAACGACTTTGTAACATCTTTTTCTTTTTCCACAAATTCAAGAGATGATTCATATTTTTTTTTTTTTACATAGGAATGTATTTGCCAGTATTCCATTTCTTTTTCTCTTGACTTTTCTTTTCTTTTCCCCCCACACTTATTTCTTGTTTCTAACCCAAATTTTTAACTAAAAATATCCCTTGTCTTTGCAACTTGTCTCAAAACATCCTAATTCATCTTTGGAACAAAGGTAAAGATATAAGTATATTTAGGTTAGGGACAAGTTATGGTTACCAAAGAGATAGCTTATTCAATGTAGGCTCAAATTGGTTCACTAAGGGTGTGTTCTCTTGGAACATCAATAAGGGATGGCTGTTTGGCCCTGGCTAAAAATCCTAATGCCTCTATCATATTCATGTTGTCACATGTATCAATATAGTCTCAAACGGTTTAAAGCAAGTTCTAGAGAATCATGTAATCATAAGAGCACTCAAGAAAGAAATTAGATTGATTTGTATAATGCATCAATCATTATAGGCTCAAAAACTCACAAGGATGATTATACAAGTCAGATTAAGTCTAAACATGCTTCTTTCTCAATCAACATATTATATTAACATTGGCTCATAAAAAGGTTGACATCAAGCTCAATTCTCATGAAAATCTTCTCACTAATAAATCTGTTTTAGACTTATGCAATTCATATCTCATCATTGTATTAAAAAGGAACTAAAACTCACAAAAAAAAATAATAATAATAATAAAGAAAAAAAAAATAGTAGACAAAAATAAAAGAAATCCTAAATCATTCCCCCCCCACACTTAATTCTTACATTGTCCTCAATGTAAGTCTATTAACTCAAATGAAAGAATCATGTGTAAGAGAAAAGAACTAATAACATAAGAATAGGAACAACTAAGACTCAAAACAAAACAAAACCATGCAACCTAAATAATCCTAAAATACTAAACAAAAATTAACAAGTAAACATAAAAAGATTAAAATCAAACTGACAAGGTATGTCTCAAGTCTCCCTTACTCAGACCTTGTTCAGAATGAATACTTCTAAATTGCTTAAAACACAACAAACTCTTTTTTTTTTTTTTTTTTTTTTGAAAAGAAGAAATCAAACTGACAAGGTATGTCTCAAGTCTCCCTTACTCAGACCTTGTTCAGAATGAATACTTCTTAATTTTTTTTTTTTAAATTAGCAAAATATGTCCCTTACCCCCTACTAAAATATGGCATTGTCCCCAATGTCAAATTTTAAAGGTAGAATTTAGGAGATATTACCTGCAGAGGTTGCTAACCACTTATTATAACTGAGACACAACAAGCAAAATGTTAGATAATGTCACAAAGACAAAGTGCAATCCACTCCTTGCTCGTCCATATCTCTTTTTCTTTTTCCGAGCGTTTGCGAAACAACCGTAGCAGATAAACACTCATAAGCTTGGAGCTTTTTAAGTAAATCTTCAATGGTTGTAGCAGAAATTATGGTTCTCCTTGCCTCTGAAAACATGAATCCATTATCCACAGCATTATCTAAATATAAAAGCAAATTACTAAAATAACCATTAATATTAAGCAAACCAATGGGTTTCTTATTTGTGACCAAAGATGACCAAGAAGCCACGCAAGCTATTTCTTCCAATGTACCCAGACCTCCTAGTAAAGCAATGAATGCATCGGCAGAATGGTACATGATTGTTATCCGTTCAGGGACACTCCAGACTTGTATTTCCTTACCCACGGTAGGTCCACAAAAACTTGTGAATAGTTTTGGCACGATTCCTAGAACTGGACTTCCTCCGGCGTGTGCTGCTGTAGCGACTGCTCCCATTAAACCCGTACTACCTCCTCCATAAATCAAGTGGATCTTTTGTTGGGCAAGTATTACTCCAACTCTTATGGCTTCATCAGCGAATATGTTATTTTTTCCTGGATAAGCACCTCCAAAGACACAAATTTTTTTAATGCGCTGGGATGAAGTACTTTCCATTTTTTTTTCGAGTGCCTGAAAGAGAATGAGTACATGGTGTAATATATAGAGGACTCAGTAGTGAATCAGACAAGAGTAATAATGTCGCCGAAAGTGTATCTGACCTGTCAGAAGAAAATGTTAACCTAACAAAAGATTTTTGCGTGATTTCAGGAAGAAAATCAAAAAGAGAAAAAAAAACCAACCGTAAAAGACAAATAAAAAAAAAACGAGAATAGTTACACAAATCGAACAACACGTAAATTAAACCAAAATAAAGTTATTGCAAATCAAACCAAAAGCTGAGAAGTCATTTATTGTAGTTGTGATTGTGGCTCACATCTTCCTCTGGTTTTACGTCCAGAAACGGCTTAAACGCCTTCTATGAGTCGAGGATATGCTTCCCATCCAGTTTTCTTACAAGCTGGCAAACAGGGTCTTTTAACATCAGATTCCCAAGATGTTGCCATTCCCTTTGGAATTGCGGCCATAAATCAAGAATTTCTCTTTGTACGTCTCCACTAGGATGCGTCTCAAGAGAAAGTTGGATATTACCCAAATTCTCCTTACTCAGTCCATCCTTAATGAATTCAATTTTATCATCTCGATTAGAGGACGGAATCCCAATAGAACGACATTTACCGTTACACGTCCATCGTGCACATTTGTGGCAATTTGAACTCATGCGCTTTGCTCGTCGCTTCTTTGCAAAAGTGCTTCTACCTGTACCTGGTAAATGCAAAACAGGAAGATATTCATCTTCACGTACCTTGGCTTCAATTATCCAACGTATGTCGTCAGGAATCCCTTTGTGCATAAGCATTCTTAATCTTTCAAGTCGAACTTGGTAAAGCTTCAGTAAAATATTTTGAGGAAAAGGAGGAAATCGTTTCTGCAATCTTGTGAGAATATCATCCATCCTGAAAAAAAAAATGAAAAAAAATTGAAAGAGAAATTGGAAGAGAAATTTATATACAATATCAGTTTTGTGGGTAGCTGATGGAACCGATTTAAATAATCACGGAGTACCGTTATCCGCCATTTAACCGGGGTTAAAAAAAATTATATTTACATCTAGTTATTTTCAAAACAAGGATCAGAAAGAAAAACAACATAAAAAGACTCAAAAACAAAACACTCTAAATAAAATCCTAAATTCTTCCCCCCACACATAATTTTTACATTGTCCTCAATGTAATGCTATTATCCCCCAATGCAAGAATTATATGTAAGAGAAAAGAACTATTAAACAAAAGAAAAGAAAAACAATAAAAGATAGAATGATGGAGAGTAAGGAATATGCAAATCTGATATAATAGATGCTCTCCATCCTTTTGGGTTGCCTCTCCAAGAAGCGCTTGGTTTATTGTCCTCAGCTTGACTTAGACCCATGCCATTATTATTCAACATACTTTGGCTCAAAAAGTGGAAACTCCTCCACATCTTGTATTGGAAAGTTCTCATAGTAAGGCTTCAATCTATGACCATTCACTTTGAATGCCTTATCTGTTTTCGGGCTTTGGATTTCAACTGCACCATGAGTAAATACATTAGTAATAACAAAAGGTCCAACCCAACGAGAACGTAACTTACCTGGATATAACTTAAGGCGTGAATGGAAGAGAAGAACTTTTTGTCCAACAACAAATTCTTTTCTTGATATCATCTTGTCATGGAATGCCTTAGTCTTTTCCTTGTAAATCCTAGAATTCTGATAGGCATCATTCCTTATCTCCTCTAATTCTTGTAGGTCAAGTTTTCTTTTCTTTCCTATCTCATCCATCTCCATGCTGCATTGTTTGATAGCCCAATATGATTTATGTTCCAATTCAACCGGAAGATGACAAGGCTTACCATAAACAAGTCGATAAGGAGACATACCAATGGGTGTCTTATATGCTGTCCTATAAGCCCAAAGTGCATCATCAAGTCGTGAACTCCAATCCTTCCTATTTGGATTAACTGTCTTTTCAAGGATGGACTTAACTTCTCGGTTTGACACTTCAGCTTGCCCACTAGTTTGAGGATGATATGAGGTGGAGACCTTGTGTGTGATGTTATACTTCCTCAAAAGTGCTTCCATAGTCCTATTGCAAAAGTGAGTACCTCTATCGCTGATTATGGCCTTTGGCGTTCCAAACCTAGCCAAGATGTTAGTCTTGACAAAATCTGAAACAACTTTAGAGTCATTAGTCCTAATGGATTTTGCTTCCACCCACTTTGAAACATAATCAACGGCAAGTAAAATATAAAGATTACCAAAAGAAGGAGGAAAAGGTCCCATGAAATCCATGCCCCATACATCAAAAATTTCAACAATAAGTATTGGAGTTTGAGGCATTTGATTTCTAGGACCTAAGTTACCTGTTCTTTGGCAACGATCACATGACTTGCAAAAGAGGTATGCATCTTTGAATATGGTAGGCCAATAAAATCCAGAATCAAGAACTTTCATGGCTGTTCTTTTGGATCCAAAGTGTCCTCCACATGCATAAGAGTGACAAAAGGTGAGAATAGATTGAAATTCAGTTTCGAGTACACACCTTCTTATAATCTGATCGGAGCAATGCTTCCAAAGGTAAGGATCATCCCATATGTAGTATTTGGCATCACTCTTGATCTTATTTCTTTGAGCTTGTGTCAACTCTTGTGGCAACTTCTTGGTAACTAAGTAATTAACAATATCAGCATACCAAGGAGTTGTTGTACTTATAAAAAGAAGTTGCTCATCCGGAAAGTTCTCATTCAAGGGTAGTGCATCCTCTTCATGAACTAAACGGCTAAGATGGTCCGCAACCAGGTTGTCACTACCTCTCTTATCTTTTATCTCCAAATCAAACTCTTGTAAGAGAAGTATCCATCTAATCAACCTTGGTTTGGCCTCCTTTTTAGTGAGCAAGTACTTAAGGGCTGCATGGTCAGAATATACAATTACTTTAGTACCAATTAAATAAGATCGAAATTTTTCTAAAGCAAATACAACAGCCAAAAGTTCTTTTTCAGTAGTGGAATAGTTCAATTGAGCATCATTAAGAGTTCGGGAGGCATAATAAATGGCATGTGAGGCTTTGCCAACCCGTTGGCCCAAAACAGCTCCAATGGCATAGTCACTAGCATCACACATGATTTCAAAAGGTACATTCCAATCTGGTGGTTGGATGATAGGAGCTGATGTCAAGAGTCCCTTCAATGTTTCAAACGCCTCTTTGCATTTATCATCAAAGTGGAAAACCACATCTTTTTGTAGTAGCTTGCAAAGAGGTAATGTGATCTTTGAGAAGTCTTTGATAAATCTCCTATAGAAACCTGCATGTCCAAGAAAAGAACGAACCTCTCTCACATTTGTGGGAGGTGGTAAAGAATGCATAATATCTATTTTAGACTTATCAACCTCTATCCCTCTAGAAGAAATAACATGGCCCAAAACTATTCCTTGTTCTACCATAAAGTGGCATTTTTCCCAATTCAAAACAAGGTTAGTTTCCATGCATCTTTCAAGTACAAGTGTAAGGTTCTCTAGACATCTATCAAAAGAATCACCATAGACACTAAAATCATCCATAAATACTTCTATGATGTTCTCTACATAATCTGAAAATATGCTAACCATACACCTTTGGAATGTAGCTGGTGCATTACAAAGACCAAATGGCATACGCCGGTATGCAAAAGTACCAAATGGACATGTGAATGTTGTTTTCTCTTGGTCCTCCGGAGCAATGGCTATCTGATTATAACCTGAAAAACCATCAAGAAAACAATAATGAGAATGGCCAGCTAACCTTTCAAGCATTTGATCAATAAAAGGTAAAGGAAAGTGGTCTTTGCGAGTTGTGGAATTAAGTTTACGATAATCAATACAAACTCGCCATCCTGTTTGAATCCTAGTAGGAACAAGTTCATTCTCATTATTTGTTACCACCGTTACACCTGATTTCTTTGGAACCACTTGGACTGGGCTCACCCATTTGCTATCCGAGATAGGATAGATCACTCCAACATCTAGGAGTTTCAGTATCTCCTTTTTCACATCCTCCATCATAGGAGGGTTCAATCTTCTTTGTGCTTCTCTTGTTGGTTTAGACCCTTCCTCTAACAAAATCCGCTGCATGCACATGGATGGGCTTATTCCCTTGATATCGGCAATTGTCCAACCAATTGCTGTTTTATGCTCTCTAAGCACCTGGATAAGTCGTTCTTCTTGCAAAGGTGTGAGCTCTTTGGCAATGATGATCGGTAGTGTGTCCTTTTTACCTAAGAACACATATTTCAAGTGGTTCGGTAGTGGTTTCAATTCTAAAGTTGGTGCCTGCAAAATGGAAGGTAGAAGTTTCTCATTAGATAAAGGCAAATCAATAAATGAAACATCAAACCTTGCATCTTTAGGTTGTAGCGAGTGTAAAGATTCTAGTGCCCCTTCCACCTGGTCACTCAAGGCTAGTTTAGCATTCCCCATTCCGAGATGGTTGCTAATGACTATTTCTACACTATCTTCACCATCTAGCTCATAAGCTTGCTGCACTAGTGAGTCAATTATATCAATATTAAAAACAGAATGCACATCACTAGGATATCTCATGGCCTCAAAAATGTTAAAGCGAATTATTTCACCATCAAATTCCATAGTTAAAGTGCCATCATGTACATCTATTTTAGTTCTTGCTGTTTTCAAGAATGGTCTCCCTAATAGAATAGGTGTGGGATTAGAAGACATCTCATCTTCCATCTCAATAACATAAAAGTCAGCGGGAAAAACCAATTCATTAACCTGTACAAGAACGTCTTCTACAACTCCTCTTGGATAAGTGTTAGAACGGTCAGCAAGTTGTATTATAACACCGGTTTCCTCTAATGGTCCTAGATTCAATGAAGCATAAATTGAATATGGCATGACATTAATAGATGCCCCTAGATCTAGCATAGCACGCTCAAACCTGGTGTTGCCTATCTTACAAGGAATGGTAAACATACCTGGATTCTTGCATTTAGGTGGGAGTTTCTTTTGAAGAACAGCTGACACATTCTCCCCCACACTTACCTTTTCATTCCATTTCAACTTCCGTTTAGATGTGCACAACTCTTTTAGGAACTTGGCATATCTTGGCACTTGCTTGATAGCATCTAGTAAAGGAATGTTCACCTCTACTTTCCGGAAGGTTCCAAAATTTCCTTCTCTTGCTCCTCCTTCTTGGACTTTGCTAACCTGCTAGGAAAAGGTGGAGGAGTTATATAAGAAGGAAAGGATGGTTTAGGAATTACCTTTTTTAGTGGCTCGTTGGGATGTGAAGAGGATGCCATGGTATTGTTCTCCCCTTGAGCACTATCATTTTGTGGTGTCTCTAGCTGTTTCCCACTTCTTAAATTTATAGCATTGGCATTCTCTCTTGGATTCACTATGGTTTGGGAAGGTAATTTCCCAGAATCCCTTGCTTACATTTGACTCATGGTTGTTGCCAATTGCCCTATTTGAGTCTCCAAATTTCGAATACTTGTCTTTGTTTCCTGTTGAAATTGAATTGTATTAGTAGAAAGAGCTTTAACAAGATCTTCAAGAGAAGTACCTGAATTTTGGGTGGGTGGTAGTTGTTGTCGGGTTTGGTATGGTTGTTGCACTCTTTGCTGAAAACCCGGTGGCCTGTGGTCAAATGGTGGAGGAATAGTTTGTGATTGGTTCCCTCCATAATTGAAGTTTGGATGATCCCTCCATCCTGGATTGTAAGTGTTTGAGTAGGGATCATATTTCCTTGATTGGTTCTGAAATCCACCCATGGCATTCACATGTTCATTGGTATCCTCTTGAAGTGTTGGACACATATCAGTTTGGTGCCCTATGTTTGAACATATGCCACAAGCCTTTATTTGTTGTATTTTACCTACAGCCAATTGTTGAACAAGAGAAGTCAGTTTATCAAATTTTTGTTCAAGGGATGATATACTTACCTCATTAACTCTCTTGGGTTGTGGTGGTGGATCTTGTCTCATTGAGAACTGTTGAGAATTGGCTGCCATGTTGGAGATTAATGTTCTAGCAGCCCTGGGAGTCTTATCAACTAGAGCTCCCCCACTAGCGGCATCTATCATACTTCTCTCCATGGGCATGAGACCTTCATAGAAGTATTGGATGAGAAGTTGTTCACTTATCTGATGATGTGGACATGATGCACAAAGTTTCTTGAACCTCTCCCAATATTCATATAAGGACTCTCCGTTGTATTGCCGAATCCCACATATCTCTTTCCTAATGTTGGCAGCCTTAGATGCTGGGAAATACCTTTCCAAGAATGCTTTCTTCAAATCATTCCATGTAGTGATGGTCCCGGATGGTAGATAGTAGAGCCATTCCTTTGCTGAATCAGCTAGAGAGAATGGGAAGGCTCTCAACTTAACTTGCTCTTCCGTGACCCCTGTTGGTCTCATGCTTGAGCAAACTACATGGAATTCCTTGAGGTGCTTATTTGGATCCTCTCCTGCAAAACCATGAAAAGTTGGGAGAAGATGAATCAAACCAGATTTTAATTCAAAAGCTACCTCAAGATTAGCATATTCAATGCATAATGGTTGTTGACCCAAGTCCGGAGCGGCTAGCTCCTTGAGAGTTCGGTTGTCAGCTGCTGCCATCTCTCCTTGCTTCTCTTGGATGTTTTGGATCAACTCCTCAATTGGTTGTTGGTGAGAAGTTATAAATTCCCGAATTTTCCTAAGTCGTAAGTCTTCTTCGGGGGCTTGGAACATTCACTAATAAAAAAAAATTAAGAAAGTAAATAATTAGAACAGAAAATAAGAATAAACCAATAAACTAATAAACTAAAGAAAGCAATCCCCGGCAACGACGCCAAAAATTTGATGCACCCAAAAGAGTGTATCTTATTTAACCTTGCACTAAAAAGATCAATTGTAAGTATAATGATTAGCAAGGGTCGAGTCCTCAGGGATTGGGTTTTAATCTATGCGTTATTAGTTTATAACTTACGTTCAAAGAAAACAATAAAAGAAAAGGGGTTTTTGAAGCCAGATTTAAACTAAAGTAAATAATAAGAATAAGATGCAAGGCGGTATAACCAGCCAATAAAAATATATATACTAAATTAGGCGGTATAACCAGCCAATAAAAATATATATACTAAATTAGGCGGTATAACCAGCCAATAAAAATAAAACAAAGTTAATATACAAATTAGGCGGTATAACCAGCCAATAAAAATAAATATAAAAAATAAGCAAACTAAAAGTAAGAAAACAAGAAAGTAAGAAGAATCAAATATGAAAAATATGGTTAAGGTTTCATTCTCCACCACTAGACATCATTAAGAATCAATTTCAGATCTATCAATATCAACCAACTATCAAAGTTAACAACCGTAGATAACAACAAGCTCTGTTATCCCAATCTTTCCTTAATTTGTCGTTAAATAGAACAAGCTCTCTATTTAATCTCTAACCATTAAACAACCTAGAATAAGCTCTCTAAATTCAATTTAATGGCAGCTTTATGATGAGAAAGATAGGTTGATCTAAGCAACAAACACATAAGCTCGGATTGTTCAACTTAGGTTATGTTCCACTTTGCAATTATTGAAAACTTGACCATAATCATTAATCACAAATTGCCACTTATGAATAGGAAATCAAGACAATTACACGGATCAAGACTCCTAAACTAGCAATAGATAATTATCAAGATCTATCTAGTTGTACACCTAAATAAATCAAGACAACATCATGAACAATTCTTGTAGAAGAACATAAGCAACTTTGATAGAAAATTAATGATAGATAGAATCTGAAAATCAATCACAAAACGTGTCTAGGGCTTTGAAATCACCCTTAACCAAATAGAAGTTTAGCCTAGCATAGGCATCATAAACATAAACATAAAATTAAAGAGAATCTAAGAAGGAAATAAAAGAAAGAAAGAAGAAGAAGAAAAATATTAATTATCCAACCTCTTGCTCTTTCTAAAGAAAAAGAAAACTAGAGAAAAGAAAGAAGAAGAAAACTTAGAGAATTTTGTTAAAATGGCTAATATCCTACCAATCTCCAATATGATCCCTTACAATCATCCAAGGCCCTCTATTTATACACATTTTGGAGGGCTAAATGACAAGAGACAAGCTTTACAAATTTCAAAGGTAGGTATAATAGGTGGGTGCATTTTCTAACAATTTTCGTCATGTATGACGATTTTGATCAGCCAACTTGATGGTCGATTTTGTCAATTTTGGAGGCCTTATCTGATCACATGGTCTTCTAGACAAATGTTACCCTATCAGTTACTGATCCATAGCCGTTGAAATCAGCTCATTTGCTGATGTGGATAAGAAGATATGGGCATAATACGAAAACAGGTCAGCACAGACGTCATTGCACATCAGCCAACTTGATGGTCGATTTCGCTAGGGAAAACGACTCCGTTTCAAGAAGTGTAAAACATGAAAAAGATATATATGCCTCTTAGCTTTGCATGGCTACAAATTTCAGCCTTATTGCTTCAGTGAAACTCGAGATATAGCTGATATGGCAAAAGGTGTCGGAACTGGAACTGAACTGGATTTGCCCTTAATTCTAGTAATCTGAAATCACTCAAAGAAACTTGTGAAAAACACCAAAATACATAAAAATATAAAAGATCATAAACACAATTAGACTAAACAATAATAACTCGTATTTGACACAAAACAATAATAAAACATAACTAAAAACTATATAATTATACGAGTTATCATATGTGTTCATTACAATGTCACATATTAATTGTTTATATATTTAAATATTTGTGATTGTAGGAAAATTATACTGTCTCATTGCAGCAAAAATATGGGGATGATATGTCTTCATATCTCGATTTCGACCCTCAGTCCTGGTCTAATGCTATTGGGGGCATTGAGACTACGCGGACGCATGTTTATGGGTTTGGAACAAGACCGAAGAGAGGGCAAATTTTTGATCCACCCGGCAGTTACCAAAGTTCAGATGCAGCCAGTTATGCTTCATGTGATCCTAGTACTACACAACAGCCGATAGCAGCGCCGTCTGAGGAGCACTATAATGCAATGAGGTCCGATGTCTCGCAAGTCCAAACATCAATCTTGAGACTTGAGAATATCGTGACGACCTGGAATACGATGCTCGTACCTTTACTATAGTCACAGCTAGCAGCTGCATTAGGCTGGATCGAAACAAGTGCTGCCAGACTCAGTGCTGTCTTAGGCATTGGTCTTGGATCGAGTGCTGTCGGAGTCGGTGCTGGACTGAGTGCTGTCGGAGTCGGTGTTGTTGGAGGCATGGCTGCTAGACTGGGATTGAGTGCTGCCGGTGCTGGACTGAGTGTTGCAGGAGTCGATGCTGCCGGAGGTGATGGAGGCAATACCGAGGTAGACAGTGAAGCCGATGACAGCAGTACCTCGTGATGACAGCATGTTTTTTTATATTTGAGAGACACATTTGAATATTATTTTATTTATAATATTACGGATTTCATTTTATTTTTATGGTATAATTATGTAAATTTTTTATTTTATTTTTAAATTTTTCTAATAATTTATTTTAAAAAAATATTATTTATTTATTTTTTTTCAAAAAAAATTACTGACGAAATTATCCGTCAGTAAAGGTTACCAAAGGAACATCCCGTCTGTAATAATTTATTGTCGACCAAATCCTTTCATCCGTAATTATATTACCGACGGAATATACCCATCGGTAAATCTATTACCGATAGGATATCCTGTCATAATATTCTATCGATAAAGCAATTTATGATTGAAATATTCCGTCGGTGAAAAAACAATACCGATGGAATATTCCGTCAGTAAAATTTCGTCGGTAAAAATTTATTACCGAAGGATTTTTTTCACCGAACGAATTAGTATCACCGACTTAAGTATCACTGACGAAATTTTTTGACTGAATATTCCGTCGATAATACATTTTACTGACGGAAATTGGACTTTTACCGACGGAATATTCCTTTAGTAAAAGTCCGTCCTCTTGTAGTGTTGGTAGAAGGTCTTGACGTTCCATGATTATAATGAAAATTCCTTCTATTGGTACTCGGCTTAAGGCAAATACCCCGTAAATGATCATGATGCATGGTATAGAAACCAAAACAAAACAGAACACGAGTCAGTACGGGGATAAAAACAATCATAACAATGTCATAGAATAAATAGTAAAAGGTGAGAGGTGTTCCTTCGAGTGTTTCTTAACTTAGGGATATCTAACAGAAAACGGGCATGGCTTTGCCTAGGTTTACTATATGGATTTGCATTAGGTTCTAAAAAAGGCTCCAAATTGCTCCTCACTGTCGCCGGTGAAGGCTAGTAAGGTATTTCGATCAAAACGGGTTCGATTTGTTAGAATACATTTCCCAGGCTTATGCGGAGGTTAACACCTCACGAAGCGTAGGTAATTTGTACCCCATGAGTGTTCCGCTATCTTATGCGGAGGTTATCACCTCACGAAGCGTAAGTACTTCACTCCACCTAGAAGGACAGAACTCGGGTTGAGGGCTCATTTTATGCAAATGCAAGTATAGTGTGTGAGGTGGAACAACAAACCTTTCACCACTTATTTTACAAACCATAATTAAAAAAAAACCCAATAATTTATTTAAAAAATAAGCTGAATCAAATATGGGAAAGCATTAGTCAATCAAAGAATAATGATATTACACAATATTAGAATAAAAGGAGCACAATAATAACATGTATGCTTATGAACATAAAAAGAAATTTTTTTTTATTTATAAAATTCTCTTTATTTTACAAAAATGGGAATTATAATTAAACACCAATTAAAACTGACCAAACCGAGACTTTCGATAACACACGACTAACTCTAGGCCTGACTCTCTAAAGTCCCCAGTGGAGTTGCCAAGCTGTCGCAACCCACCTCCAAAAAGTGTCCGAATAGATTTGCCCCCGTTGCGGGGACAAATCGGCCACTCATTAAAGAGGTACGACATTGGGGAAAAATAGAGGAAGAGATGACTTCATTCCTCTAAATTAAAGGTTGAGGGTATGAAAACGACCTCGAAAAAGAAATAGAGTCGCCACCAATCTTTTTTGGCTAGGTGTGATCGGCCATCTATTAAAACAGATTTTTGAAAATATTTTAAAATTAGTTAAAACATTTTAAAACCAATTTCGAAGTCTGCGGTTTGAACCAGAGAGAACAAGTGCGGATTCGGGAGTCGTTATGTGTGGGGAAGGATTAGCACCCCCAAACGCCCGTATAAAACAGTACCTTATTTGTCATGTGTTATCTCGAGTCTTGGTGAAAAGTCGGTTTTGGATTTGGTATTTGAAAATAATTCCCATTTTAAAAACAATCCTATTTTTGTTCGAAGATGATCCGGAATTTGTTATTGCAAAAAATTTCTATACTCTTCGGCAAACCGGTAAAAATATAGAATTTTTATTGTTTTTGGAGATCTCCGCGTCATCCTCTTTTAGAAGGGTATCCTTTGTTAATATAGTTGATGAAGGCTCCCCGGCAACCCGGAGGAGAATTCATGAATTATAATAACTTGGGGATATTGCCTTAGTTTATAAAAAATATCAATTTTCAAAAAGTTGAATGATCATGAATGTACAAAGTATCATTAAAAAATGAATGTATAACATGCAACATGCATAATTAACATGGCATGGCAAACAATTTATTATGACATGACAAAATTTAAATGACATAGCCAAAAGAATAAATGGCATGGAATATGAATCAAAGACATGGCATATGAATGATATGGCGCATGAATGAATGACATGGCATAAACTAAATGACATGACATGTGAATGAATGATATGTCATGTGAATGACATGGCACATGAATGAATGACATGGCATGACATGTGCATGAATGACATGGCATATGAATGATATAGCGTGTGCATGAATGACATGGCATATGAATGATCATATGGCATGTGAATGAATGATATGGAATGTAAATGACATGGCACATGAATGAATGACATGGCATGTGAATGGATGACATGGCATAATCTAGAGGACATGGCATGTGAATGAATGATATGGTATGTGAACGACATGGCACATGAATTAATGACATGGCATGCGAATGGATAACATGACATATTAATAAATGACGTGGCATAATCTAGATGACATGGCATGTGAATGAATGATATGGCATGTGAACGACATGTCACATGAATTAATGACATGGCATGCGAATGGATGACATGGCATATGAATGACATGGCATATCAATAAATGACGTGGCATAATCTAGATGACATGACATGTGAATGGATGACATGGCCTAATCTAGATGGCATGGCATGTGAATGAATGATATGGCATGTGAATGAATGACATGGCAATATGAATGACATGACATGTAAATAAGTGACATGGCATATGAATGGCATGGCAATATGAATGACATGGCATGTAAATGAATGACATGGCATGCTTGACATGGCAAAATCACAAAATGACATCATCATAAAATATTCATAATCACATCATGATCACATGCATACATCATTATTTGAAATGGATTATTCATGTGAGGAATCATATAAATGGCATATGTCGAAAAATATTATCGTGCTTCCCGGCAATCCCGACAAAGCTTGGAAAACAATTCTTTCATATGAAATTTACATGGTTCCGAGTAAAACAAAAACATACGTTTCGATTCCATAAACGTGTGCATTGAACAATTTCCTAACCTCTCCGGCAACCCAGCAAAAATTAAGAATTAATTCTTGCCAAATGTTTAGGAAACCGAAACACACGTTTTATGTTAAATTAAAATTTAAAAACATTTAAAATCATGCAATGCATGAAGGTGTATTTCTCTCTTGAAGTAAGGACATCTGTATACCTAAAAAGGTATCCGACTACCTTTGAAAGAAACTTAAATTGGATTTTCAAAAATGAAAGACTTTGGGCTCGGATTTAAAAATTGGAATTTTTGGGATGAAAAAGGCCTCATGGCCAAACCCCCTCTTTAAAAGGCTCTATTTTTCCTAGTTTTGAAACCCGGGTTGACCACCATTGACCCGACTTTTATAAAATTGAATTTTATGATTGAAATGACATAGAAATTAACCCAAGACAGTAACCAATGTCCCAAATCAGCCCCCTCTTTGTATCCTAACAAAAATAGAAAAGTACTAGTTCTTAAAAATAAATCTGACTCTCATAGGTAGTTTTGAAAACCTTTTTTTTTTTGCCCTTTTAAAAAATTTCAGAAAAATCTATAAAAATTAGGGTAGACCTAGAACATGTTTATCTCCATGGGAAAAAATCGGCTTAATTTTGGACCAACGATACCATGACCGCATTTTTATCAAAGTCAGAATAATGGGTTAAAACTGCTTTGTCCATTTTTTCAGCATGATAAAACAATCTAAAAATCATGAAAAAAATACCATGGCATCCCCTAAATGACTAATGCATGTGGTAAAAAAATCATTTTATTTTGACCATTGATGAGTAGTGAAAAAAAATCCCAAAGTCAGAAAACCCAATCTAAACTATCACACTTTCAACTAGTATAGGCAAGGGGTTTTTGGCTTGAGATCATTGGTTGATCTTAGCCAAAAACCTAGTTGAAATGTCATGAAATGCATGATTTTACAGCCCACAATCATATGGCAATAGATCAATCAAGAGTTAAAATATGAACACAACCAACCAAGCAAGAAATACCAAGCAAGAACAATCACAAAGAAAAATAGATAGGTTCGGCTAATGCCAAAAACATGTAAAAAAATCTTGTCAACTTGGTTATTTGATAAAGAATGAGGAATAAAGGATAGAAAATCTTTAAAATTTATTTTTGAAAACCATTTTATTAAACAAAAAGTTGACAAATCACATGAACAAAAAGAGAAAAAGAATCACAACATCAAAGAAGAAGAAGGGAGGTGATAGCTACCTAACTATTGCTTTCCAAATCAAGATTGCCAAATTCTTCTCCTCTCTTTTATTTTTCTTCTTCCATTTCTCTCAAGAGTTATGTCTTAAGAAAAAAAATGAATCTCCTCCTCCTTAGCTCTTGGCCGACTGCCCCTTATTGTAGAGAGAGTGTGTTTTTATTTTTTAACCCTTGGTCATGCTTCCCATGCTCTCCCAACATCCTTTGCCACATGGCTAAAAATGTCCCCTCCTTGCATGATGCTTTCCTTAAAAATTGGGTGCTTGTCCCCTATTTGCATGATGCTTCCCTTAAAAATAGGGTTTCCTAGCCTCCCATTGGCCAATAATGCCACCTAGATTATTCTTGTCTCCTATCTCTACAAAATATCTAGGCTACTTGTCAAGATCATATGACCTCCTATTAAAATATCTTTCTAGGTGGCATTTTTAATCCTACTTGGCATCATCTCATATCCTTCACATGGCCTTCACATGGCTTTGCAATTTGAAGACCTCCCATTGGCTTAAAATGCCATGTAGGATAAGTAGTAGATAATCTTGTCCTTCTAAAAACGTCATCTTGCTATTCAACCATGGCAATTTGACCCATGATGATCATACTCTCTCCTTTTGATCAGCTTCTGGCCGAAAATGGCCTGGACATTTCGAGGCTATTCATCTTTTTTATTTGCAAAATGACCCTTTTCGGTTTCTTTGGTAAAATTATAATTTGGCCCCCAAACTTAATTTAATTACAAATGGACCCTAATTTTGGATTTTTCTTTTTCAACTCATCCCATCTGATATAAAACTTAGTTATGGAGGTTTTCACATTTTTTCGAGCTCATTCTCTATTTTTCCTGAATTTTTCTCTTAAGTTTCGGTTTACTGCCTCCCAAACTTTGTCTTTTTCATTTGAGCTCCGATTTCGGATTTTTCTTCTCCAACACCTTCCAAAAAATATAAAACTCAGATCTAGAAGTTTTGATAATTTTTTGAGCTCGTTTCCTATTTTTCTCAGAATTTGCTTTTGGAATTTCGGGTTAGTGCACTCGAACTTTGCCTTTTTTCATTTGAGTTCCGATTCTGGATTTTCTTTCTCCAATACCTTCCATAAATATAAAATTCAGATTTTTAAGTTTTCATAATTTTTCGAGCTCATTTCCTATTTTCCTGAAATTTTCTCTTGGAATTTCGGGTTAGTGCACCCGAACTTTGCCTTTTTTCATTTGAGCTTCGGTTCTGGATTTTTCTTCTTCAATATCCTCCATAAAATATAAAATTCAGATATAGTTTCATAATTTTCGAGCTCGTTTTCTATTTTCCAAAATTTTCTCTTGGAATTTCAGATTAGTGCACCCGAACTTTGCATTTTTTCATTTGAGCTCCGATTTTGGATTTTCTTTCTCCAATCCCTTCCATCTGATATAAAATTTATATCTGCAAGTTTTCATAATTTTACGAGCTCAGATTCTATTTCTCTCGGATTTTCCAAGATTGCCCTTTAACCCCCGAAACCTCGGGTTTACTCAGAACGGGTCCGATTTTTGGATTTTCTTTTTCCACTATCTTTGTTATATATTGAATTGGAGTTGGTCCAAAAAAGCTCAATTTCTACGATCAAATTCCTTTCCAATTTGGGTTTCCCCTTTTCAACATCGAGAATTTTCTCGTTTTTTCGTTTTTCCTCTAACCGGTTTTTCCTTGGGATCCACTTCAAACTGGGACTTGGGATATTTTTGTTTATTTATCCTTTATCAACTGGAGGCTTCAATTTCACCAAAACGGGCCATCTCTACAGTTTTTCCCAAATTTGTGAATTTCTTATTTGTTCATTAAATTCTTATTTTCCTTTTTCTCTTCAAACCAATTTTTCTTTCAACACCGCGTTAAAATTGGATCTTCCAATATCCGTAGTTATTGATCTTATGTCACACCCCAAATTCAGGGCATGTGATCGGCCAGAGACAAGGTATGCCCCTGCCTCCGAAGCCTGAGTATACTCATTAAACCAAAGCAAACAAATTTTTGGCATAATCTCGCCCTACATGGGGGTTTGCCGCTCAATCATCAACATTCACAATGTAATAATTCATCAACACATGACATCTTGGTTTGGACACCACCGATAGGGAGTAACTGAAATGCCCCGCAGCAGACTCAACCTTTATGACATCTTATATACAAAATACATTTATATTATATCATAACAAAATGAACATCACCATCTCATGCCAGGCCTCTAAGACCGATATACATCTTACATCACTTAATTACATTCGTTTACAAAATGTACAGTACATATTCAACATACTCAAAATGCAGAGGACCCATGATACCCTAGTGACTGCAAAAATATACCCCACCATCGCCACTACTTACCACGTCTTGGGTCAATCCGCTCACCACAAGTATGTGAGCAGTTAGCTATCCAAAATCTGGGAAGAGCTGGGTCTATTAGAATCTGAAAAAAAATGAAAATAAACGAAGTGAGTCAAAAAACTCAGTGAGCATAAGATAACTAGGAAGAGTACTTGGAAATTTCGTGCTTCCTTTCTTAACCATTAAAGCATAAACATGACATATCAAGTATGACTAATTAACCGAAAAGTAATATTTAAAAATTATTACGGGACTTATAAAAATTATTTGTCCCATATGAAATCTTCTATGTTGAGTGCTAAATATAAATAGGCCATTGGCCAGCCCAAATTGGTAGCCAAAAATATTTAACAATCGATTTTATGTGTATACCTCCACAATTATTAATTAAGAATTTCTCATGTCTATATCATCAAAACATCCCAGACTTATACCAGTCCGTAATATTTGTCATTCTGGACTATCTTGTCCATATCATCCCAGACTCATCTTGTCCGTACAACAATAGCATCCTGGACTTCACCTTGTCCGTACAATAATAGCATCCTGGACATCACCCTGTCCGTACAATAATAGCATCCTAGAAATCACCTTGTTCGTACAATAATAGCATCCCGAACATCACCTTGTCCATACAATAATATCATGATATATTAAGTCTCTTATATCATGGAGTAATATATATATATATATACTATGCTAGGAAACAATGTCTACACTAACATATTTTTACTTATGCTTTTGAAAGCATTACAGTATCACTTAGATTTTTTATCAAACAACTTATGTGCATAACCTTTTAATCTACAATATCTAACTACTCAACCATCCTATACAATATCATTCATTATTATTCAACTCCACAACACTTTTACCTCATGTACCATATTAACACCACACTTACGCCTTTGATCCGTATAAGGTTTGAAACTTACCATTGTCTTAATCCGAGCAATCTTTCGTGTTTCAATATCCATATCAATCAACAATACATATAAACAACAACTACCTCCTAGATTAACCTAAATACTCACTGTGTTAGTCCGAGTGTTAAAGCGGCACTTTCGTGGCTTTGTTGCGATCCCGAGCGAACTTTGCAATATGAGTACCTATGGCATCATCAGGATATTCTGTGAATATTTCTCAACTACGGGACATTCAAATTCTAACTATTTATTCTAGTTAGCTGCTATTCAAAATTTTCCAACTTAATAATTTTTACAAATAAATTCCTACACTTAGCTCGAGTCAAAATTCGAAGCAACAATCAACTGGAAAGTTGCTCACACAATAACAACGAAGCTAAAGGTGGCCTCGGACAACCAAGGAAGGTGGCGACACCACCTCATGGGCAAGCTAGGGTTTTAGCCTCTAAATTTTGATTCAAAGCTATCTGATACTAATTTACGGTTTAAGGAGGCGGAGGAACACCTCTGGTAACGGAAAAAGTGGCGGCAACATGGTGGTTCACCACAACCAATTTTCAGCCAAAATGATTTCTCATAGATAGAGACAAATTCTTCAAAATCTAATATCAAAATCAAGCTTAGAACATGAAATTACCTATAGGTTAGTGAAATCCTTGCAAAATCTGGTGATTTCCCTTGAAATTTGGAGGAGAGAGAAAGCTTTAGTAAGCTTTAATGAAGTTTTTGGTTAGAAAATGCCTAAGGCATAAAAAGTAAGAAGAAGACGTGATGTCTTCTTATTTTAGCTGAAAATTTATGGAAAATTATCCCATGTTCTTAATCTTGCCTAAGCTTGGTCAAAAGAGTTGACCAACTTTAACTTTTTGCACATGCCCTACAGAACGTGATGTTCAGGATTTCGTTTTTCATTTTTTCTAGACATATTCATGTTTCTTGGGTGTTAAAACATCTATCCATGTGTTCGGATCGATAACAAGAATTTTTGAACCATGTTTTTTTTGAAAAAGTACGACAACGTCACATTTTTCCAATTTTATCGATTCTAGTCTCTCTTTTTTTTTCGTTCTAATGCCAAATATTAGATCCAAATGTCATATTAACATATTATATAGTCAAAAAGTCCATTTATACCATTTCTCGGACTAAAAATGAAAAGGGGTGTAAAATAACCAAAATACACCTAATGCATATTTTTTTTTGAATTTGATGCCGATTGTTGTTCTGATAATAGGTATGGGTTCTATATCGTATATTATCATCATATCCACTAATTTATCATATTTTATGGAGTTTTCCCCTTCCCGATTTTAGTTTGAATTTTTAAACTACTTTAGGGTCAAATCACTTAACTACCAGATTTAACCTCCAATTCTATAATCTATCATACAACATGTATACCACATGATAGCCCGTCCTTCCTAGTGGATTTTACATGTGTAGTTCCGAGCCATCAGAATGTTATAAGAGACCCGAGCTTCCTCTAGCTTACGAGGGTCTCACATCTTATTCCATTTGGGACCTCCAATTTCGTCCAATTTGATCTTTTTTTCACTTTTTCCCAAATTTGCCAAATTAGGTATTTCACTATACTAAATTTCTATAATCCATCTCCCAAACTCTATATCTTTCGTTGTAGATCTCAGATTATCAAAATTCCTTCACCATTTGTCGCAACCTAAAAAATAACGAGTCTCATCGCAAGACATTATTATTCGTTAAGCGTGACATTAAAAAAAAACCGAGGAAAAGTCGACTTAATTCCTCTAGAAAAATGAAGGTTTTGAAAATGACCTTGAAAAAGACATGGAGTCGCCACCAATATTTTTTAGCTATGTGTGATCGGCCACTATTAAAACCGATTTTATAAAATATTTTAAAAATTAATTAAAACATTTTAAAAACCAATTTCAAGTCTGCGTTTTAAACCAGAGAAATCAAAGAAGAGGGTTCGAGAGTCGGTTACGTGCGGGGAAGGATTAGCACCCCCACAACGACCTTATAAATCAGTACCTTATTAATCGTGTGTTATCTCAAGTCTCGGTAAAAAATGGGTTTTAAATTTAGTATTTCAAGTTAATTCCCAATTTAAAGAAAAATAATTCCATTTTTAATTGAAAATAATCCAGAATTTATAAATTCAAAATTTTCCTATATTCCCCAACAAACGTGGCAAAATATAGAAATTTTTATTAATTTTGGAAAATTTTCCGAATCATTCTCTTTTTAAAAAAGATATTCCGTTATTAATAATAATTGATGATATCCTCCCTAGCAAACTCGGCAGAGAACTCATGAATTATTTTAACTCGGGAATATCTTTATTTTATTGAAAACCATTATCTTTTTTTGAAAATATTTAAAAGAAATGAATATGTATATGCATGACATAAATAAAATGACATAGTAAAATCTAAATAATATAATGCCACCTAAATGACATGATATGATTTGAATGCCTTAGCATATTCTAAATGAAATGAAATATCCTAAGTTATATGATATTTTCTAAATGAAATTAAATGACCTATGTAACATAATACATTCTATATGAAATGCAATATCCTAAGTCATATGATATAATCTAAATGAAATAAAATATTCTAGATGACATAATATATCCTAAATGAAATGAAATGACCTAGGTAATATAATATATTCTACATGAAATGCAATATCCTAAGTCATATGATATAATCTAAATGAAATAAAATATTCTAGATAACATAATATATACTAAATGAAATGAAATAATTTAAATGACATGACAAATATGAATGATATGGCATATAATTTAAATGACATGGAATAAAATAATGCTATCATATAATATGCATGAATATAAAAATAATAATGCATGAACATAGTATATGCTAAATAAAAATAACTAAATAAAAGCATAGGATATCATGAAATATTCAAAACCATATAATAAATCATATAACACCAAAAATATAAATCAAAATAATAACAATATCATAGAAATTATTATAGCAAGAATCTCATATTACATAAAATGCATGAATATGAAAAATGCAATGCATGAAATGTATTTTTCCTTTAATTAAGGAAATCCGTATATCTAAAAAGATATCCGGCTACCTTAGGAAAATATGTCAAATTAAATATTTTAAAACCAAAATACTTTGTGATTGTTTGAAAACAATTTTGAAAAGCTTGAATTAAAAATAAAAACTGGGTTAAATCTTTTTTTTTAAATGGCTCTAATTTCCTAAGTTTAAAAATTCGGACTTGATTACCCTTAACCTGAGACTTGAAAAACCATTTTTAGAGTTTAAAAAGGCTTAGAAACTATCCTAAGTCAGTAGCTAACCCTCCTAATCAGCCCACTCTAAGTAACTTAACCAAAACAGAAAAATGATTTTTCTTTAAATTCAATTCTGACTCCACTGTCCAGTTTTAAGTCATGACTTTTTACCCTATTTTTAAAAATTCAAAAAATTCTAAAAAAAATGCTGGAGACTGAGGACATGTAAAACTACACGGGAAAAAATTGGCTTAATTTTTCTGATTAAAGATGAATTCCCAGAAAAATCGGAGATGTACGAGTACTGGGTGAAAAAACTGCTTTGCCAAAACACATTTTTGCCTTTGATAAAATCATTTAAAAATCAAAGTAAAAATATTTGAAACTCATAAAATGACTTAAAAACAGTAGCTAGGACTTCTTGAAAGTTAGATAAAAATTGGCTAAGTAAAAAATCACAAAGGTAGAATAATCAACTTGACAAACTTAATTTTCCACAAGTGTGCTCAAAGGAGCATGACTTTAAACCATTAATTGGCTCAAGTCATTATTCAAGTGGCATGAACATGAAATGCATGAAAAAATACAACAAACATAATGCATGAAATGCATGAGTTTAAACCTAAATGTCATGAAAAAATGCATGGCATTCATATAATGACCTAGACCTAAATGAACTTGCATGGCATTTAATGCAACCTAGACCTAAAATGCATGAACATGCATGGAAAATAAACCTAACTTAATAACCAAAATATGCATGGCATTTTCACAAACGCAAAGCATGCTTCAAGCAAAAACTCAACCAAATATCATGAAAATGCTAACCTATCAACTAACATGGCAAGAATGCACATAAAATGCAAAAATTCCAAGGGTGGCCGAATAGAATAATGTAACTTGCAAACATGGCATTTTCACAAACACTTGGTATACTAGCATGCAAAACTAAATCAAATGTCATGCAAATGCAAAAACCTACCAACTAACATGGCAAAAATGCAACACACAATGTAAAACACATGGAGTAGCCAAATGGCCTCAAGCTCCAACAAGCATGGCATTTTCACAAACATTTGGTATACTAACATGCTCAACTAAAATATAACACTCAAACCATGCAAAAACCACACAAGCATTTTCACAAACACTTACTATACTAAATCTAAAACATGCTCAACTAAGATATAAAACTCAAATAATGCAAAGACCACACAAGCATTTTCACAAACACTTGACATACTAAATCTAAAACATGCTCAAATTTAAATATTATGAAAACAGAAAATTAAAAATGCAAAAACATGATATTTAAAACATAAATGGTAACAAACAAAGCAACCAAATTAAAATATAACTCAAGTATATGAAATAACATAACATTTAAAACATCAAGATCAAAGAAAATAACATAAACAATATGATAAAATAAACCAAAACAGCAACTTAAATAAATAATGTAGGCCATTTGGCCATGGTGAGTATAATATAAAAAAAATTGTAAAAACATATTTAAGAAAGAGATGAAGGAAGAACTTAAGAAGAACAATAAAAAAAAAATTTATCTAAAATGGAAACTCACCAAATAGTAATCAAAATAGCAAAAATAAGAATGGAAAATCAAGAAAGTGCAAGAGTTGGTGCTCAAGAGCAACCTCAAGAAGCTATATTTCAAGCTTTATCTCTTCAAACTTTCCTTTCTTTTCTAAACTTTTCTTTTTTGCTTTCAACCAAGAAGAGAAAAACCAAGTAAAAACTCAAAGAACTCAGCAAAATGAAATGTAAAAATGAAATTTCTGACTACCTTTCCCATGCTGGCCGAAACCCCCTCTAAATTGCTCAAGGATGTTGTCATTTTTTGTATCGAATTCTCCATCAAATGGCTAATAATTCTAGGTGAAAAAAATAATGAAATTACCACCTTTAGATTAGCATCTCAGCTCTCTCAAATTACAGCTGTTCAAGAATAATGTTGACATCTCTCTTGGCCTATGTGGCTTAATCACCATGGCTTGATCAAAGAGAATCTCTAACTAACTCTTGATTTTTAGCCATTTGATTGAAAAATCAGAAGCTTCCTCCTTCCTTTGGGCCTGGGCAGGCCAGCACTTCTCTTTTCCAGCCCAACTCTGATTTTTTGAAAGGCCCAAAGAAGCCCTTTTCGTTTGCATGGGTGAAATGACCGTTTTGCCCCCCGGATGCAAATAAATATCAAACGGGCTCCAAATTCATTTTTTTTATAATACTTCCAAAATAATAAAATATTGAGTTATGGAAGTTTTCAAAATTATCCAAGTCCGTTTGCTATTTATTTGGATTTTTTCTTCCAAAAATGTCCTTTTATGCCCCTACACTTTACCATTTTTTAAACGAGCTCCAAATCAGGAATTTTCTTCACCAATATCTTCAAAATAATTAAAAAGTGTGATCTGGAAGTTTTCATAATTTTTGGAGCTCATTTGGTATTTTTTTCGGGATTTATCGGCTTGAATTACTATATTGGAGGCCCGAGATTTGGCCATTTTGGAAACGAACTCCAAATCAAGATTTTCAATCGCCAATCTCTTCCAAATAATTTAAAAATGATATTTGAAAAATTTCAGAATTTTTGGAGTCCATTTGCTATTTTTTCGGGATTTATCTTCTTGAATTATTGCATAGGAGGCCCGGGATTTGGCCATTTTGCAAACGAACTACGAAACAAGATTTTATTTTGTCAATCTCTTCCAAATAATTTAAAAATGATATTTGAAAAATTTCAGAAGATTTGGAGCTCATTTGCTATTTTTTCGGGATTTTCCTTTTTGAATTACTACATAAGAAGCCCAGGACTAGGCCATTTTGCAAACGAACTCCGAATCAAGATTTTCTTTCGCCAATCTCTTTCAAATGATTTAAGAATGAGATTGACAAATTTTCAGAATTTTCGGAGTCCATTTGCTATTTTTCTCATATTTTCCAATTTTGCCCTTTTGTCCTCCGAAACCCGGTTTTGCTCAAAACAAGTCCGATTTTTAGATTTTCTTCAAGATGAGCCTTGGGCTATCCCTTTTTAATCATTAATCATCCATTGGGGGCTTTGGTCTTACAAGTTGGGCCATTTCCGTGATTCTTCCTGATTTCACCGAAATCCATTAAAAACCCTAATTCTCGATTTTCTCCCGGATTGACTTTTCTTTCGGTTTTTCTTGCAAGTGACTTCTCCATTACCCGTATTCAGTGCTTATATTTCATTTGGAACCTACAATTTTGACCAATTTGATCGTTTAAGCACTTTTTGCCAAATTTCTCGGATTAGGGTTTTCTTTCTACTGAATCTGCAAATCCCAACTTTTGAACTCCATATCTTTCAATGTAGACCTCGGATTATCAAAATTATTTCACAATTTTTCAATTGAACTTAAAATCTTGATTTTGAAAGTGGGTTGACGTTTTCAGTAGTTGACTTTTTGGGGTTGACTTTTTTCGGGGTTGACTTTTTTGGGGGTTGACTTTTTATGCTCGCCCTCTTAAACTAAGTCTTGGAGTACCACCTGCAGGATGAAAAAAGTCTTTTTACACTCGGAAACATCAATTTAGGAAGAAAACATACTTGTTTTAGTGGTCCGGACAAAATTAGGTGTCTACAGCTGCCCCTCTTTGGCTATTGCTGAGAATCAGGAATCAGGCAAAGATAAACCGACACTAATTTTGGACGGTCAGTGAAATCACATGTGAAGGAAAGGGAAATGGGTTTTCTTTTTCATTCTTCTATCATTTTTTCATTTTTTTCATTTTTCCTCTCTTTTTTTTTTCCTTTTTTCTTTTTTCATTTTTTTCATTTTTTTCATTTTTTTAATTTTTTTTAAATAGTAAATTGAAGATTTTGTCCTTAAATTGAATTCCCTGACTAATCAAGGCTCGACCCGTCTTAAGGAAACGAATTCGATTTGCAAGAAAAGAAATGACCTTGACGATGGTCTCGGGGCCTTAACCTGTCTTGTTCTCAGCTGTGTTTAAAATTTTGGGTATCTCCTCCAGAAGCTTCGGCTATCACCACCAAAGTCTTACTCATTTTAAAACTGTAAAAATTCTGGGTATCACCTCCAGAAGCTTCAGCTATCACCACCGAAGACTTTCTACCTTTTCAAAGGATTTTAAAACTCTGGATGTCTCCACCAGAGGCTTCGGCAAACGCTTCTTGATATAGATGCAAATGACTTAGATTGGTGCAAATGTCTTTGATGCAAATGTAAATGACTTGATTTGATGCAAACTTTCTTGATACAGATTCAACTAACTTAGATTGATGCAAATGCTTCTTGATGTAGATGCACATGTTGAATAAAATTCTGGGTAACTCCTCCAGAAGAAGATTTCTCATTTTTCAAAATTATAAAACCCTGGATATCTCTACCAGAGGCTTCATCTATCACCACCGAAGACTTGTTCACTTTTAAAATTGTAAAATTCTAGATATCCCCACCAGAAGCTTTGGCTATCACCACCAAAGGTTTGCTCATTGTAAAATTCTGGGTAACTCCTCCAGAGGCTTTGGCTATCACCACCAAAGACTAGCTCATTGTAAAATTTTGGGTAACTCCTCCAGAAGAAGATTTCTCATTTTTCAAAATTATAAAACCCTGGATATCTCCACCAGAAGCTTCAGCTATCACCACCGAAGACTTGTTCACTTTTAAAACTGTAAAATTCTGGATATCTCCACCAGAAGCTTTGGCTATCACCACCAAAGGTTTGCTCATTGTAAAATTCTGGGTAACTCCTCCAGAAGCTTTGAGAAATGATGCAAATGCACATGTCTTTTAACAAGGTGCTCATGCTTCATGGTGCAAATGTAAATGCTTGGATTGATGTAAATGTTTCTTAACCTAGATTGATGCCCATGTTTCATGATGTAGATGCCCCTACTAATTGTATTCATGTAACTGGTTTATAAATGGTGTAACTACAATTACCATACAATAATTAAAATGCAATGATTCTAGAAATGACGCAATTGCTTGAGATGACACAAATGCGAATTCCATGAAGAATGTAAATGTAAAGGTAAAATGCAAATGCTTATGGAATAATGCCAATGCAAATACCCATGAATGATGCAAATGCTTGCCGAAACTGTACAAATGCAAAAGCTTGATAAAGAGATGAGTGCTTACGAGTGATGCAAATGTCCCCGATTGTTTTTCTAGACTTTGGCTTAGCCTTTCAAATTCATTTTTCCTCTTCAAATCAGAGTATATCTTCAATTCATTTTGGCTATTCTCTTTGCCCCAACAGTTTTCAAACTTTCATCAACAGAGATCTGAACCGGGTTCTATTTTTTCTTCTCATATCTGGAAGTCAAGACCTATCCTGGCAGTTCTATACCTTTGGGTTAGAAAAACCTTATCTCATGTCAACATCAAAATGGGTATTTCAAAAAATCTCTTTATTTTTTTTCGCATCTTGAAAACTTCTGAAAAAAAATATTAACCCCACAATGTGTGATGTATAAATCTTTTGAAGACTGATGATCATTGTTAGAAATTTCTCTAAGTATCAATCTGGGTTTTTTCAACTAGGATTGGCAAGGCTTGGTATAACAAGATTCTGGCTTTTCCAAGAAAACTTAATGACAAAAATGTATATCCCTTCTAGGCTCACAAATTGAACAGGTTTTATAAATCATGAATTTATTGAGAACCAAGAAAATTCAACATTCTTTTAGTTTTCATATCAAAGCATTTTGACAAGCATGAAGAATGGTCGGGATGTTTAAATTGGAAAGTTTAATCTTGGAGAAAAAAATTTCAGTTTTTTGAAGACAATCCTCTGAATTAGAGTTGACAATTTGGGGGGTTCAGGAATTCCTAGATGTTCCTTGATGGCCACTCCTTTAATAAGATCTTTTCTTTTGTGGTATCGGCACTATCATCGATGGCATCAAAAATTTCCAAATTTACTCTACACTGCCCATTTTTGGGTTTTCGCCCTAGAGTCCCATTCTTTCCAATTTTTTTTTATTTTTTATTTTTTTATTGTTCTACCATACACTTGAGAATTCTAAATTCTTCCTTAGTGAAATGATAATTTGATGAGATGGGATAAAATCTGAGGAAAACCCTTCAAATTAAATATTCATGCTTGATCAAAATGGACGTTTAAAGCACGTATTGTAGGCCATGGCTCAGGGTTCAGAAAGAAAGGATAAATAGGCCCAAAATATGTGTTTGAGGGTAATCAGATCAAGGATCCTTTCTTTGAGGAGGATTCTCTTTGAAGCATTTGTCCCTTCTTGGACAATTCTTTCCTTTTGACTTTGCTCTTTTTATTCCTTGCTTTTGGCTTTCAATTTGCCATGTCTTTCACACAATTTTTTTCAACTTTTTTTGCTTTCATTTTGTCCCCTTCTTTTTCAATGGAGTGAGCCCGTCTTTATTTGGGGCTCCATTTGCTTTGCATTAGTCTTTGAGCTAGGACTTATTTCTCAATGATCTTTAAAAAGATCTTTCCTTGCATTTGCCCCCTAGTGTAGAGGGTGATCCTTGATCAGGGTTCAAAGAAGAAAAAATTCTTTTGGCTCAAAAAGGGTGACTATGGATAATTTATTTTTTATGCGAAAGGGATATGAAAGATGGCCATTTCTCATGTCAAGCACAAATATTCATATTGAAAAGCAATCCCCAGGGGAAATAGATATTCAAAATTTCATTTTGCACTTTGGAATCATCCGAATTCTCATATGCATGATATCACAATTTTTCTTCTTTTTTCATCGCATGCCCCAATGATTCATGCGTTAGTCCATCCTTATTCACCATGTATCCATCATTTCCACATATGATGCCCCAATTTGATTAACCATGAGTATTTGTATCAACGAGGAACAGAGCAAGTCTAGGTCTTTACTGAAAAGACTGAATTTCAAATCTGAGTTCTTTGAAGAGACAAGGAAAATATGACGATTTTCTCTAGGACAAGGGATAATCTAGTTTAATCATTGTGCCCCAGGGTGTCAATCATGAAGTGATGTTTGGGCAATTAGTGTTTTGTGGTCATTGGGAAAGGTCATGAATGGTTTTAGCGCAATCTTGACACACACCAAATTATCAAAATCTAGATTCTTGAAAGAATGTCTCATTTGTTTGAATTTGAAGGAATTTGAAAATTTTTAAAAAGTTCGTTCCTTTGTTCATAGCCTAGACTAAGATCTACGTCTTTGCTTATTCTGTGATGACAATGGTTTTATGAAGTCAAATCATTCATATTCCTTGAAGCATTAGGTCTTTCAAGTGTTCTTGGTTTAAGAGATTTAGGCTTAGGAAAACCTAAAGAGAGGGGAGAAGGTAATGGGTCATTTGTAACACTGATCATCAATCTTCTTGAGACTATCCATTATTAAAAATTCCTTAATGCTTGTTTTTGCAAATTCAAGTTATTGTTAAAACACAACAAACACAAAGCATTTAAAATTCAAAATTCATTTAATTCATGTAGATGTTAACATGAGACAAGTTCTTTCATCATCACAGTGTATAGAACTACATGCGTCAAAAACCTAATATGATCATGCACAATGTTTCTTATGACAGTTGGCTTCCCCATCTTCAAAACTTATCGAACCAGCCTTGATGAGATCTCTGACCTTGTACTTCAAAGCGAGGCAGTTCTCTGTTGAGTGACCCTGATTGACAGAATGATAACCATAACACTCATTAGCATCATACCAGCTCGGATAAGGAGGCTTCAAAGGCTCTAATTGCATGGGTGTCACAAGGTTATTCTGGATGAGTTGAGGTAATAGCTCACTGTATGTCACAGGAATCGGGTCATCCTGATTTCTTTTTCGTTTTTAATGCCCCCTTCGATTATTCCCAAGGGTGTTCGATTGATAGACAGATATAAATTCTGGTGTAGTTGCAGTCATTGGTTGGTAGGGATAAAAACCTTGAGAGACATTGTTCAGGGTAGAGTAAAATGGCTGATACGAGGAGAATTGGAGAGGTGGGGCAAAGTCTTCCACGACTTGGGTATCTTTCTTTTTCTTTTCAGATGCCCCTTTTTTCTTGGTATTGGATGTTCTTTCTCCTTCAATTTTCCCATCCTTGATAGCATTCTCAATCATCTCCCCTGAAATTACCATGTCCGAAAAATTCTTCGTGGTGTTGCCGACAAGTCTATCGTAGTACGGGGCCTGCAGTGTATTCACAAACATGATAGTGGTTTCCTTCTGAGTTAAGGACGGTTGTACTTGGACGGCCAGGCCCATCCACCGTTGCGCATATTCTTTGAAACTCTCCGTAGCTCTTTTCTTCATATTTGCAAGGTGAGACGGTCAGGCGCCATGTCGGTCATATGCTTGTACTGGCTTAGAAAAACCCTAGCCAGGTTATTCCAAGAGCGAATCTGATCCTTGCTCAACTAACTATACCACCTAATTGAGGATCCGCTGAGGCTATCCTGAAAGCAGTGAATCAAAAGCTTATCATTATCTATATGACTTGTCATCTTCCGACAGAACATAGTGATGTGGGCTGACGGATCGGTTGTCCCGTCATATTTTACAAAGTCAGGGATCTTGAACTTAGGAGGAATGACTAAATCGAGGACCAAACATCGTTCTTTCGCATCTAAACTCCCAAATACATCTGTTCTTTCTACTGCCTAGAGCCTTTCATCTAACAACTGATATTTCCCTTGGGAATCTGCCAACTCAACCTCATTTACTGCAACCATTTTCAACTTCGCCTTTTCAGCTGGATCATCTGAGTTTAGGACATTGACGGGGTTAACAGTGTTCTGGGCATCAATCATTACGACCTCATTCTGACCCTTTTGTGCCTCTAACCCTTTCCTGACGACAAAGTTTTTAGTGTATCCTTTTCCCTTGATTACGGTGGACATCAGCTCCATCAATTTAGTCATCTGATCCTTAGATTCTGCTTGAGACTTTGCTAGCTGTTCTCGTAATTCTTTCTGTTCCCTTTCCATTTTTTCCATTCGGGCAACTTGTTCATCCTCCATAGCACCAACCTGTATTAAAAGTGTACTCAGTACTTCTTATACCTCTCATTTGAAATGAAAATTCTTTCAAAGACTCCTAAAGCCAAGCCAACTTTTGTTTTATTTCCCCCAAATGTATGTCATGATGAATGAGCTATGAATGCAATTTGATACATGTGAAGCCTAAACAATATGATGTATGGACATGTACAATGGAAACATGTTGACCATATATGTAATAAATGCAATCACAATGCCAACATGTTGTAAGCAAAGAATAAACAAAACAACACATGGATATATGCAATGACTGATCATGTGCATTTTAGCATATTTCTCAATGAATGATCATATACCCTATGAATGTAACACGGTGTCAATTATGATACATGCAAACAACGAATGATTGATACAGAGTATATACAAAGAAAATCATGCTAACCATGTGTGTCATGAATGCGACCTAATGCTAATCATGATGTATGTAATAAGCAAATTAATACATGGATATATATACAGAAAAATCATGCTGATTATGAATGCATAAATGCAACCTGATGCTAACATGATACATGTATGAATGTATGGTATGACCACTAATTGATCGGATGCAAAATTCAAAAGGGGAAGATATCACGAAGGAAATAAGAATCGGAGGAACTTAATCATCTACATCTCATAAATTTGAAGAATAGTCAATTCATTCCCATATCAATGTTCACAATGGTATAAACCATGTTTTACAAAATCTAAGCAGTAGTTAAAATTGTCCTTTACAAGCACTTTATTCTTCCTAGCATCCTAAGGCTATAAGAGCCGGCTACTAAAAAAGTGAAATCCTATTATATCATATAAGACTAAAGTATTTCCATCTTAATGCTGTAAATCTCCCAATCCTAATGACGCTTTCCCAGTCCTCTATCAATTAGTGTCGTTGGATCCAACCACTTGGCATCGATAAGAGTTTGCACTTTCTTTTTGAATGCCATACAGTCTTCAACATTATGGCCAACAATTCCACAGTGATAATCACATCTTGCATTTGGATTATACCCCTTTGGATATGGTGGTAACAGGGGTTTCAATGGGATACAGGAAACCATGTGATTTTGGATCAGTATAGGGAGAAGCTCTCAGTAGCTGATTGGAAGGGGATCAAAAGGCCTTTGGGTCTTATCCTGGGGTCATTTCTTAGTCACACTTGGCCTAGGAGTTGGGGCATTTGGTGGTGGCACGAAGGTTCGAACCAGTTTGTTTACATGGAGATGTGGCGAATCAGCATGGTAAGGGTATGGATTTGGACACGGGGCCTTTGGAGGTTGTACATAGCTCGAGGTTCCTATCCCAGATACTGGATAAGGTGATTGATGAGGAAAATAGTATGAACTAGCAGTTGGTGGTGATGGAGTGGGATTTAGGAATCTCATAGTGGTCATCCCAATGGACGATTGGACCATAGTAGGGTGGGGATACTGGTTTGGACCTAGAACAGTTTGCAAGTATGGTACAGGATCCGAGGTTTCTATCTTTGGTATCAGGCTCTCAGGTTTAATCATTTTCACAATTTTGTCCACAATTTCATCAGGATTGCAACCTTTGTGACATTGACAAGTGCAGGATCCAGCAAGGACTGTATGTTCTGGACCTAACGGTTTTGGTTGATCCGAAGGCGATGCAGAGCCCTGAGAAAGTTCCTCTTTACTTTTACCCATATCCTCAACCATTTTTCAGCAATTTGGCCAGCTGTTCCTTCACCTCTCGGATTTCATGTCCACATTCCTCTTCATTGCGTTCCAAAGCACCCAATCGTTCCTCCAATTCATTCCTCATATCTCGAACCCCTTTCATGCAAATGAAAATGTCATGAGATTAAGAATACAATTATGAATGTACATACTCTATTCCTATGTGCATGAATATACTGATGATTAATGCATGAACATATACAGAGAAATTATGGTGACTATGTATGCTATGGATGCAATCTAATGGCAACATGATGCATAAAAAAATGAATAAATTGATGCATAAGTATGTACAAGTAATGACTATGTATGTATTCTACAACGAATGACCATGCATGCTATGATGTCAAAATAATACATGCGAAGAATAAATGAATTAATACAAAGGTAGGTACAAAGAATGACCATGTATATCACAAATGTATTCTATAATGAATAACCATGCATGTTAGGACTGTGACATGATGTCAAAATGATACAAATAAATTAACCAATGATTACACGAAATTGGTGGGACCTAAATCTTGATTATTCAAAAAAAATCTCATTATGCAAGATATGCCTCCAAATTTATGACTTCTTGAAACATGTTTTTTTTCTATGAAAAACCAATCATATTATTTTCAGAAGAATTCCGAGGTAGTGGATCTTACTATGGTACAATATGCAAATGTTCATGTGACACTACCGGTTTTATGAAATCATCAAATGAAATTACCAACTGTTTATTGCAAAGAATGAGATCAATAACACAACCAAAAATGTATATGCTCTATTTACACATGAATGAAATGTGCAAAATGCAAAAATGTTTGAAAAAGGATTTTTATTTTTTTAAAAAAATTAATGAATATTTTGCCCCGATAAATATCTACTTATATAGGTATCACAGTGCCTTTGGGACAGATTAACACATTTATTACGGGCGATGTACGTACATCGTTGCCCGATCTACAAAACTTATTCAGAGTGTAAAATAGGTAACAAAAGGTTTAGAAATGTCCCTCCATGTGTTCCTATCTTCGGTATATCTGACGGAAATCCGGCATGGCTTCGCCTAGGTTCACTATATGAAGGTGAATCGATTTTAAAGGCCCCGAATTGCTCCTCACTATCGCCGGTGAAGGCTAGTAAGGCACCCCGATAAAAGCGGGTTGAATTTGTTAGAGTCTATTTCCCTAGCCCATGCGGATTGTTAATCACGAAGGCTTAGGTAATTTAGTACTCCGGAAGTGTTTCACTAGCCCATGCGGATTGTTAATCACGAAGGCTTAGTTACTTTGCTCCCACCTAAAAGGACGGAACCCGGGTATAAGGCTCATGATATGCAAATGCAAGTGAGTGTGTGTGGAGGAATAAAACAAACCTGTCACCACCTATTCTATACCCCTTATTCTAAATGCCCTAGTAATTTATAAAAAAAAAAATTCAAGAATAGTGTAATGCATTAATCAACAAGCAATTATAATATACAACCTTAAATAACTAGAGAACAATAATAAAATACATGCACAAGAGAATGAACAGATTTAAAAACATTTTATTATCTTCAAAATTCTCCTTATTAAAAAAATATGGGAATTAAAATTAAATATCAATTAAACCAACAAAACCGAGACTTTGATAACACACGACTAATTCTAGGCCTGACTCTTTAATAATCCCCAGTGGAGTCGCCAAGCTGTCGCAACCTAAAAAATAACGAGTCTCATCGCAAGACTTTATTATTCGTTAAGCGTGACATTAAAAAAAACCGAGGAAAAGTCGACTTAATTCCTCTAGAAAAATGAAGGTTTTGAAAATGACCTTGAAAAAGACATGGAGTCACCACTTATCTTTTTTAGCTAGGTGTGATCGGCCACCTATTAAAACCGGTTTTATAAAATATTTTAAAAATTAATTAAAACATTTTAAAAACCAATTTCAAGTCTGCGTTTTAAACCAGAGAAATCAAAGAAACGGGTTCGGGAGTCGGTTACGTGCGGGGAAGGATTAGCACCCCCACAACGCCCGTATAAATCGGTACCTTATTAATCGTGTGTTATCTCAAGTCTCGGTAAAAAAATCGATTTTAAATTTAGTATTTCAAGTTAATTCCCAATTTAAAGAAAAATAATTCCATTTTTAATTGAAAATGATCCGGAATTTATAAATTCAAAACATTCCTATATTCCCCAACAAAAGTGGCAAAATATAGAAATTTTTATTAATTTTGGAAAATTTTTCGAATCATTCTCTTTTTATAAAAGATATTCCGTTATTAATAATAATTGATGATACCTTCTCCAGCAAACCCGGCAGAGAACTCATGAATTATTTTAACTCGAGAATATCTTTATTTTATTGAAAACCATTATCTTTTTTTTGAAAACATTTAAAAGAAATGAATATGTATATGCATGACATAAATAAAATGACATAGTAAAATCTAAATAATATAATGCCACCTAAATGACATGATATGATTTGAATGCCTTAGCATATTCTAAATGAAATGAAATATCCTAAGTTATATGATATATTCTAAATGAAATTAAATGACCTATGTAACATAATACATTCTATATGAAATGCAATATCCTAAGTCATATGATATAATCTAAATGAAATAAAATATTTTAGATGACATAATATATCCTAAATGAAATGAAATAACCTAGGTAATATAATATATTCTACATGAAATGGAATATCCTAAGTCATATGATATAATCTAAATGAAATAAAATATTCTAGATAACATAATATATCCTAAATGAAATGAAATAATTTAAATGGCATGACAAATATGAATGATATGGCATATAATTTAAATGACATGGAATAAAATAATGCTATCATATAATATGCAAGAATATAAAAATAATAATGCATGAACATAGTATATGCTAAATAAAAATAACTAAATAAAAGCATAGGATATCATGAAATATTCAAAACCATATAATAAATCATATAACACCAAAAATATAAATCAAAATAATAACAATATCATAGAAATTATTATAGCAAGAATCTCATATTATATAAAATGCATGAATATGAAAAATGCAATGCATGAAATATATTTTTTCCTTTAATTAAGGAAATCCGTATATCTAAAACGATATCCGGCTACCTTAGGAAAATATGTCAAATTAAATATTCTAAAACCAAAATACTTTGTGATTGTTTGAAAACAATATTGAAAAGCTTGAATTAAAAATAAAAACTGGGCTAAATCTTTTTTTTTTAAATGGCTCTAATTTCCTAAGTTTAAAAATCCGGACTTGACTACCTTTAACCCGAGACTTGAAAAACCATTTTTAGAGTTTAAAAAGGCTTAGAAACTATCCTAAGTCAGTATCTAACCCTCCTAATCAGCCCACTCTAAGTAACTTAACCAAAACAGAAAAATGATTTTTTTTTTAAATTCAATTCTGACTCCACTGTCCAATTTTAAGCCACGATTTTTTACCCTATTTTTAAAAATTCAAAAAATTCTGAAAAAAATACTGAAGACTGAGGACATGTAAAACTACACGGGAACAAATCAGATTAATTTTTTGATTAAAGATGAATTCCCATAAAAATCGGAGATGTACGAGTACTGGGTGAAAAAACTGTTTTGCCAAAACACATTTTTGCCTTTGATAAAATCATTTAAAAATCAAAGTAAAAATATTTGAAACTCATAAAATGACTTACAAACAGTAGCTAGGACTTTTTGAAAGTTAGATAAAAATTGGCTTAAACCTTTAATTGGCTCAAGTCATTATTCAAGTGGCATGAACATGAAATGCATGAAAAAATACAACAAACATAATGCATGAGTTTAAACCTAAATGTCATGAAAAAATGCATGGCATTCATATAATGACCTAGACCTAAATGAACTAGCATGACATTTAATGCAACCTAGACCTAAAATGCATGAACATGCATGGCAAATAAACCTAACTTAATAACTAAAATATGCATGGCATTTTCACAAACACAAAGCATGCTTAAACCAAAAACTCAACCAAATATCATGCAAATGCTAACCTATCAACTAACATGGTAAGAATGCACATAAAATGCAAAAATTCCAAGGGTGGCCGAATAGAATAATGTAACTAGCAAAAATGGCATTTTCACAAACACTTGGTATACTAGCATGCAAAACTAAATCAAATGCCATGAAAATGCAAAAACCTACCAACTAACATGGCAAAAATGCAACACACAATGCAAAACACATGGAGTAGCCAAATGGCCTCAAGCTCCAACAAGCATGGCATTTTCACAAACATTTGGTATATTAACATGCTCAACTAAAATATAACACTCAAATCATGCAAAAACCACACAAGCATTTTCACAAACACTTAATATACTAAACCTAAAACATGCTTAACTAAGATATAAAACTCAAATCATGCAAAGACCACACAAGCATTTTCACAAACACTTGATATACTAAATCTAAAATATGCTCAAATTTAAATATTATGAAAACAGAAAATTAAAAATGCAAAAACATGATATTTAAAACATAAATGGTAACAAACAAAGCAACCAAATTAAAATATAACTCAAGTATATGAAATAACATAACATTTAAAACATCAAGATCAAAGAAAATAACATAAACAATATGATAAAATAAACCAAAACAGCAACTTAAATAAATAATGTAGGCCATTTGGCCATAGTGATTATAATATAAAAAAAAAATTGTAAAAACATATTTAAGAAAGAGATGAAGGAAGAACTTAAGAAGAACAATAAAAAAACATTTATTTAAAATGGAAACTCACCAAATAGTAATCAAAATAGCACAAATAAGAATGGAAAATCAAGAAAGTGTAAGAGTTGGTGCTCAAGAGCAACCTCAAGAAGCTATATTTCAAGCTTTATCTCTTCAAACTTTCCTTTCTTTTCTAAACTTTTCTTTTTTGCTTTCAACCAAGAAGAGAAAAACCAAGTAAAAACTCAAAGAACTCAGCAAAATGAAATGTAAAAATGAAATTTCTGACTCCCTTTCCTATGCTGGCCGAAACCCCCTCTAAATTGCTCAAGGATGTTGTCATTTTTTGTAACCAATTTTTCATCAAATGGCTAATAATTCAAGGTGAAAAAAATCATGAAATTACCACCTTTAGATTAGCATCTCAGCTCTCTCAAATTACAGCTGTTCAAGAATAATGTTGACATCTCTCTCCGCCTATGTGGCTTAATCACCATGGCTTGATCAAAGAGAATCTCTAACTAACTCTTGATTTTTAGCCATTTGATTGAAAAATCAGAAGCTTCCTCCTTCCTTCGGGCCTGGGCAGGCCAGCACTTCTCTTTTCCAGCCCAACTCTGATTTTTTGAAAGGCCCAAAGAAGCCCTTTTCGGTTGCTTGGGTGAAATGACCGTTTTGCCCCCCGGATGCAAATAAATATCAAACGGGCTCCAAATTCAATTTTCCTTTTTTTAATACTTCCAAAATAATAAAATATTGAGTTCTGGAAGTTTTCAAAATTATCCAAGTCCGTTTGCTATTTATTTGGATTTTTTCTTCCAAAAATGTCCTTTTATGCCCCTACACTTTACCATTTTTTAAACGAGCTCCAAATCAGGAATTTTCTTCACCAATCTCTTCAAAATAATTCAAAAGTGTGATCTGGAAGTTTTCATAATTTTTGGAGCTCATTTGGTATTTTTTTCGGGATTTATCGGCTTGAATTACTATATTGGAGGCCCGAGATTTGGCCATTTTGCAAACGAACTCCAAATCAAGATTTTCAATCGCCAATCTCTTCCAAATAATTTTAAAATGATATTTGCAAAATTTCAGAATTTTTGGAGTCCATTTGCTATTTTTTCGGGATTTATCTTCTTGAATTATTGCATAGGAGGCCCGGGATTTGGCCATTTTGCAAACGAACTACGAAACAAGATTTTATTTTGTCAATCTCTTCCAAATAATTTAAAAATAATATTTGAAAAATTTCAGAAGATTTGGAGCTCATTTGCTATTTTTTCGGGATTTTCCTTTTTGAATTACTACATAAGAAGCCCGGGACTAGGCCATTTTGCAAACGAACTCCGAATCAAGATTTTCTTTCGCCAATCTCTTTCAAATGATTTAAGAATGAGATTGACAAATTTTCAGAATTTTCAGAGTCCATTTGCTATTTTTCTCATATTTTCCAATTTTGCCCTTTTGCCTCCGAAACCCGGTTTTGCTCAAAACAAGTCCGATTTTCAGATTTTCTTCAAGCTGAGCCTTGGGCTATCCCTTTTTAATCATTAATCATCCATTGGGGGCTTTGGTCTTACAAGTCGGGCCATTTCCGTGATTCTTCCTGATTTCACCGAAATCCACTAAAAACCTTAATTCTCGATTTTCTCCCGGATTGACTTTTCTTTCGGTTTTTCTTACAAGTGACTTCTCCATTACCCGTAGTCAGTGCTTATCTTTCATTTAGAACCTTCAATGTTTACCAATTTGATCGTTTAAGCACTTTTCCCCAAATTTCTCGGATTAGGATTTCCTTTCTATTGAATTTCCAAATCCCAACTTCCGAACTCCATATCTTTCAATGTAGACCTCGGATTATCGAAATTCTTTCGCCATTTTTCAATTGAACTTAAAATCTTGATTTTGAAAGTGGGTTGACTTTTTCAGTAGTTGACTTTCTGAGGTTGACTTTTTCGGGGTTGACTTTTTTTGGGGTTGACTTTTTTTGCTCGCCCTCTTAAATTAAGTCTTGGAGTACCACCTGCAGGATGAAAAAAAGTCTTTTTACACTCGGAAACATCAATTTAGGAAGAGAACATATCTGTTTTAGTGGTCCGGACAAAATTAAGTTTCTACACCATTATTTAATTCAACTTCGAATCTTGATTTTGATTGAGAGTTGACTTTTTCAGTTGTTGACTTTTTGAGGTTGATTTTTTTCGAGTTGACTGTTTGTGTTGACCTCCGAAATAAAGTCCTGGAGACCCATCTGTGGAATGGTGGAAGTCTCTTTGCATTCCGGGAAGTTGAAAAGAGAATTTGCCTGGTTTAGGTGACCCAGACAAAATTAGGTGTCTACACCAATCATAATACAACATGCGACATAAAATTAGGAGTTATTTGAATAGTGTCACACACGAACTTGACATGAAAAAATAATTAAAATAAGACACGACACGCAAAAAATAACATGACCAGGACAGGAATAGGCGGACGTGTCAAAATTTATATAAAACGAACTTGACAAAAAATTGAGAGTTATTTGAATAGTGCCAATTAGACCTGATAATTTCAGACACGACACAAACACGATATAAAAAAAAATAACAAAAATATAATACAACACGAAAAAATAACACTAACACGATATAAATGCATGAATGTATCAAAATCTATATAATACGAATTACTAATATGCCAAAATTTATATATATGTAATACCTTGAATACAATTTTAACACAAAAAAATAACACAAATACAACACGAATACACAAATCTTTTTCTATTTTTAAAAAAAAAAATTCTTTTCTTTCCTTTTTTTCCTTTATCTCATTCCTTTCTTTATCCCTTTGCCACAATTGCCCCTCAATTAACTGATCCTTGTCATAATTGCCCCACAATTGATTCCCTCATATTGCTTTATCTTTTAAAATTGCCCCTCAATTGATTCAATCAATTAAGGGGATAACTTTAATGTATTTAGTGTTGAATTCTCGCGTTTCTTCGGTTTTATTGTTATTGATAATAAATTGAATACGATTATGACACGAAAAAATAGCATGAATTTGGAATTTAAATTAAATTACTATGACAAATTATGCAAAATATCCCACTTGAAGATGTATAGATATTTTAAATTATCAAATTTAATATAGACAAATAATAACTCCCAATAATTATACGACATGTCACACAAATTTTGGAGTTATTTGAATAGTATCAATTATAGCTGACAATTTCTGCTGCAATATGATTATACGACACGAACACAACATAAAAAAAATAATTAAAATATGACACGATACAAAAAATAATATGAACACAACACAAATAGATGAACGCGTCAAAATCTACATACGAAAAAAATAATTAAAACACGATACAAAAAAAAAAAAACTAATGTGACACAAATTTTGTTATTATTTCTATAGTACCAATTAGACCTAGTAATTACGGGCATGAAACGAACATGCAAAATAACTAAAACACAGTACAACACGAAAAAATAACACTAACACAACACGAATACACAAATGTGTCAAAATCTATCAACAAGACACAAAAAAAGTAACGTGACATAAAATTGGGAGTTATTTGAATAGTACTAATTAGACCTGACAATTTCGGACACGACATGATCAGGATAAAATAATTAAAACACAATACAACAAGAAAAAATAATACTAACACAACATGAATACATAAATGTGTCAAAATCTATACATAATGTTTCAAAATTTATATATATATATATAATACTCTGAAAACGATTATAACACGAAAAAATAATATACCCGTCAGCTTCTCACAAATTACCAAAGCTACAGCTTTCAACGTCATACATAAGTTTCAAAATTGATTGCAAAATTCAAGATTGTTGATGTCCTTTTTGGTTTTCGGGTGGTTACTTTGGTGGTGCGTAGAAGAAAGGATTGAAGGACAGTGGTGGAGAGGGAAGATAGGCAGAGCAATGTGATTATAGGTGTTAAGGTGTCTAGAGATTTTTTATTGGCTTTAAGGAGGGCTATTTATATTTTTGTTGATGGGTCGCTAGTTGCCGCGTGTCGGAGCCTGGTTAGAAGCCAGTGGTCGACATCATGAGTATAATAGCACAATGGTCGAGGTCCCACATGAGTTCTGAGGTGATGGGCAGCGATGTGACGGTGAAAAGGCTATTAGTGAGGCCATGTGACCTTTCGAAGTGATGGGTGGTGATGCGATCTTGGATGTTAAGGGTTGCCCAGTGGTTCAAGGCTTGGCGAGCCCTACTTGGTTTGAAGCCTGCCTGACCCATTCTTGAGTCTCTTTCCCTGGTCCGCGGCTTGGAGGGTCCATTGGGCTTAATAGTTGGCCTGGAGGGCCCATTGAATTTAACAAAGATCAATTCACAGTAATCTGACGGATTACTTTCATTGTATTGTATAAGATATAGATATAGATGTAATTTAATAAGAATTATTAATTAAAGAAAGTTAACTTTATTAAGGAGTTCAATGTTAATAAAAAAATAAAAAGTAATTAATATCTTAATTTAATAATAAAATCATTAATTAAGAATAAAATATTTTAAATTGATATAAATATTATTTTTAAATTTTTAATTGATTTAAATAAATAATAAACTAATAAAAGTTATATATTTACAGATAAATTATTTAAATAAATAATAAATGTTAGAAATTTAAGGATAAATTTGTTAATTTCTAAAATCTACAAGGATATTTACATCATTTAATCTTAGTATTTTTGGAGTTTATATATATATATATATATATATAAATTATCTCATACACTGTCAGTAGAATTTTTAAATTCTACAAGCAGGGTTAAAAGAGTGTCACATACCCTTAGGATATAGTAAAAAAATCTAAATAAGAAAAAAAAATAGAATATTTGACAGTATATTTTAATCCCGTTTATAGAATTAAAAGACTCTACTGTTCGTGTATAAAAAACGAACCCATGGTCCAATCATTTGGGTTCAATTAACTTGGTTTCTTACTTCTTAGGGTGTATTATGAGCCTGAAAGGCAACCAAACTGAAATTAGGCTGAGTCTCCAAAGACAAAGATAGCCCAGGTATAGCCTGATTTGTTTGGGTTTTGGTCCAGCAACTAGCTACGATTTTTTTTTGTGTGTGTGCCTACAGCCCCAATCCAACGCATTCGGCAGTGTATTTGAGTCAGATGATCATCTTCAGTCGTATTCTCATATATGGCTGTATTTTTCAATAGTTTAAAACTCAAAATGATAGCACTTACCATTTGCTTTAATAATTGATGCATGAGCAGAGGTCGAATCCCTCTCCTATCAAATAATAATAATAAAAAAACCCTTGAAATTTGTTTGAAACTGATTATGATGTTTGCCTAACTAAATAATTACTATGATCCGCTCGACCATTTTGATCTTTTTCTGTTCATTCCCTTTTATTTTTCCTATATATATTTTAGCATCTATCCTTTGAAAGAAACTAGTAATTTTTCATGGTTGTTTTAAAATAGAAAAGATGGAATGAAGGAATATTCAAAGGTAAATCCATGTTATGCATAAAAATAAAAAAAAAAGAAAAGAAAGAAAAAACAAATGCTAGGTTTGTATTTAGGTGATTTGAATTTGTGGTGGTACATTACAAATTGCTATTCAAATTTTTTTTTTGGTATTAATTGCTACTCAAACTCTATTTTATTATTTTAGGTTAATGCATAGTTTTTTTTTTTTTTTTTTTTTTTAAAAAAAAAAATTTGGGTACGTCTTTGTATAGGTTATTACTTCTCTATACTCTAAAATTTAATCTGACTTGTCACATTCATTAAGATAAGTAGTTGTTGAGAATAACAAGGAGATTAATATATATATATATATATAAATATAAATATGAATATGATAATTGGATTTGAAATATCTTCAAATTGATGATAGAGAATCCAATATATAATTTATAAAATAATATTTTATAACAATTTCAAGGATGAATATTATGTAATGCACGTGTCAATAAAGAATTAATAGATTGATGACCCAGAAAAATATAGAAAAAATTCACTACTAATAAATCAAACAGGGTTGCACTTAACTTTTGGTGTTTGAAAATTTAAAGTTCAATTGTAAATCATGGGAGAGTTTTATAGATCTTAATTGACCTTGCAATTCTTGAAGCCAAATTGAGTGTAAATCTAGCAAGCTACTTAGATTTTTGATTATATATATATATATATATGTGTGTGTTTTCTCAAATATATATATATATATATATGTGAATTTTATAGCCATAAAAATTATAAGTTTATTTTCAATTAGGTTGAACAAATTAAATTGTGTCTTAGAAATAAAGAAAAAGGTATAACGTTCTTAATGGATGAGATAAAGTATTATACGACATCTGTAACTCTGTTCCATTTTGCTTGTCTTTATTTGGCTTTCACGTTAAGAAATAGTTTTGATTTAATGCATTTTATATTAAAATTTAATTTCTTTTATAAAGTTGATGTATCATGATTTTTAATGCCCAACAGTAAAAAAAAAAAAAGTTATGAAATTTTTTAAAAAAAATATAAAATAGAAAATTAATATTTAAAAAAAGAAAGCATAATTTTGGGACATCTAAAAAACCTATGAACAAAGAAAATGAGATGGAGGAGCGTAATTTGGATCCTCAACAAGGGGAAAGAATAAAATTAAAACCTCAACATCAAGTAAAACTGTCCTTATACGGAGAAAAAAGTGGATAAGTTGATAATTTCCCATTCATATTTATGTTAGCAGTAATTATGTTTTAACCATGTGTTTAAACCAAAAGAGAAATGAAATTATATATGTTTCATTTCTTGTATATATATATAACAACCATGAAAACATGAACATTTTAAACTATGAAAAACTATATCTCTTTTAGAAAAACAGGCTCCGAGAAGAAGCTTTGCTGAACTTCAACAGCAAGTTCCTCCAAGCTCAGCTGACATTCTAGACCAATCTGTCAAAAAAAAAAAAAAAAACACATTGGAAAATAAGATAAGGGCTTCATATATCTTTGAAAATTAATTAATTATTTATAAACAGCTACTATAAAATGGTCATTTTATACTTGAACTAGAATTTGCATATAGTAATAATGTATAAAACAAGGCTGTTCTATGTTGAAAATAAAAAGTAATTCTCTAAAAAATTTCCCACTACATTAATTATTTAGTAAGAAGAAAATGAGTAAGTGTTAAACTGGTAGTGCTTGATCCAGTGTCATCTAGAAATACTTGTTCAAAGTATATATTAACTTAATTAATTACTATTTTCAGTGATTTAGTTGGGTGCCCTAGTTCTGATGTTCCCATGCTTGCATCTTGATGTGGGTGCAATGTCAAGCCATTTCTTTTTTCTACTTGAGAATGCTTGCCTTCATGTATTTGCAATGAAATCTGCTTCAAATTGAACATGATTAGAAGCGTAAAATAAATGTATATTGGAAAGTAAAATCTCTCATCTTATACAAAATATCTAACATTGCTACATATTCTAAAAACAATACGTAGTCCCCAGAATCAGATTTTGTTTGATTCTCTCTATCTAATTAATAATTCAATATAGAATTATTGGGGGTTTTAGCTTTAGTTAATTAGTTAGAGTTGAAACAGATTAATGATTATATACCTTTATGACAAAGGAGTATAAAACAGTGTCTTCCATGCTGCTGATGTTGAGGTGAAGAACCTCAAATGAAAATTTCTCCAGCACAGCTATTATCTTCAGAATTTGACCCGGTATTCGTCGGGAAATGATTTTCAGGATCACGTTGGATCCTGAGATCCTTGCCTCAACATCTGCAAGTGATGAGTTGCAACATGCCCCAAGTTCTCCCACACTTTCGAATCCAAAGCGGCTATGATCAGGTTGGGTTGGCAGCTGTAGTGGCCTTGGTGTACTTGGACTTGGACCAGGGCTAGGGCTAGGGCTTAAACTCTTCCTTTGTTTGTTCGACTCCAAAGCTTGTAAAACTTGATGCAACTCCTTGATGAACTCTATCACACCGCCTATGATCGATGCTTGGTCACCCTAAAACATCATTAAAAAAAATCACCAAAAAGAAACCAAAATTAAGAACCCAAGAAGAAGAAAAATAAGCCAACAATGATGTGATTTATTGATAGAATGAAGGACTCTTGGTTACAATGATCAGGATTCAATCTCTAACAATCTCCAATTTGAAAGAAGAAGAAGAATTACCCTTTTAATGTAGAAACAAGGGGTTAAAGAGCGCAAAACTTTGAGATGCTCATTCATTTGCCTTCTCCTATTTCTCTCAACAGCTATATGAGACATTGTTATAATGATTTTAATTTCTACTAGCTAGGTTTTTCTTATATATATATATATATATATAATTGATCTTCACCTGTAATATTTCTCCTTAATTAATTTGTTTTAACGTGAAGTAGTGTTTTGTTTTCCCTATTTATAGTTAGGCTGCAATAAGGTGTATATATATATATATATATATAGTTGGGAAAGTGGTGGCTGAATTTGATGACTTAGTTGGGAAATAAATGCTCTATGTTGCAGTCTCGTGAGGTTCTTGGTTACTCTTTAGAAATTATTGTTATTACGTAGAGCTCACGTTTATTATCTTGGAACAATTACATGCCTTGGCGTGAGTTAAAACAAAGGCCAGAGACATGCTTAATTTTGCTCATCTTTTAACTGCCTTTATCTATTTTTCATGCACTTTCCCCTCTCTCTACTATATGTATGTCATTCATGCATGCATAATCTACATACAGAATAAATAAATTGCACAATACCAAAAAAAAAAAAAAAGAAAAAAAAAAAGAATGAAGAAAAAAGAATGAATATATATAATCTCTATGTACTATGCAGTACTACATATACATTTATATTAAAAAGTTGTTATATATAAGTATTATTTGATGCACCCAAAAGAGTGTATCTTTATTTAACCTTGCACTAAAAGGATCAATTGTAAAGTATAGTAATTAGCAAGGGCCGAGTCCTCAGGGATTGAATTTTAATTTATAAGTTATTAGTTTATCACTTAAGTTCAAAGACAAGAAAAAAAAAAGGGGTTTTGAAATAATTAAAAGTAAACAAAACAAGATAAGTAAAAAGCAAATAAATAAGAGAAAATCAAATATTAGAGAAGTATGGTTAAGGTTTCATTCTCCACCACTAGACATCATTGAGAATCAATTTCAGATCTATCAACATCAATTAGCAATCAAAGTTAACAACGTAGATAACAATTTCCCGTGTTATCCCAATCCTTCCTTAGTTCGTCGTTAAGCAGGACGAACACCACTACTTAATCTCTAACTATCAAACAACCTAGGATGAACATCTCTAAATGTAAATTGACAGCAGCTTTATGATGAGAAAGATAGGTTGATCTAAGCAACAAAAGCATGAATATGAATTGTTTAACTTAGGTTATGTTCCACTTCGTAATTAGCGAAAACTTTAACATAATTATCAATCACAAATTGCCACTATTGAATAGAAATCAAGATAAGCTACATATCAAGTCTCCTAAACTAGCATTAGATAATTATCAAGATATATCTAGTTTGCAACCTAAACAAATCAAGACAACATTATGAACAATTCTTATAGAAGAACACAAGCAACTTTCATAGAAACTAACGATAGATAGAATCTCAAAATCAATTACATAACATGTTCTAGGGCTTTGAAATCACCCTTAAACAAATAGAAGTTTAGCCTAGCATAGGCATAGATAATATATACATAAAACTAAAAGAAAATAAAAAGAATGGAGAAGAAAAAGAAGAATAATGATGATCCCTTGAGTCTCCTCAAAAGATGTCTAGTTTGTGGCTCAAAAGATGGTATTTATAGAGTTTTAAAACCATGGGAACAATTCCTTGCCACACAAGTAAGTTAGGAGGTATAGAATCACATTTTCAAGTTTTTTTCACGGTTTTTGCGATTTTTCGGGCGCCGCGGTGCCGGGCATTTTGTCTCCATTTTTCTACTGCATCTTCCTTCACTTCGTCGGCTAATTTGGATGCCCATTTCTTATCCGATTTGGGCGTGTAAACTACCGTTGGAAAGGTATTCAATTCAGCTTCAAAATTCAAGTAGGAAGTTTCTTCAAAAAAGGAATTTAACATCAGTTTTTCCTTGCAACAAGATCCGGAGGTCAAATCTGCCTTCTTGCTTTGCAACCAAAAATTGATCTTTTTGACTCCCAAGTCTTCTTCCATCTTGTGATTATGATTTTGTAAGTTCTTTACCATCATTATTGACATCTTTTGACTTCATTCTCCTTATTGTACCTAAAATTCAAAAACATAATATAAGTAAACAAGATAAAGATCGAAAACTTAACAAAAACTAAAGGTAGAAAGACATAAAATATATATTTTATGAGCTTATCAACTACACCCACACTTAGCTTTTTGCTAGTCCTTGAGCAAAACAAAATAAAGCAAAATTTAAGAAAATCTAATCCACTTTCGTAGGAAATCACGGTGGCACTTAGCATGTGACACAAGCCTTTAAACTCCTAGGTGTCTCTAGTGGACGAGTTTAGTCTCGTAAGGGTTTACTAAAACGACCCACAAACATTGAAAAAAAAAAAACTAACATACACTAAAAATAGTTACTCCTAATCCTTTCGATATAAATTAGAGACAATCTTTGAACAAGTCTTATAAACTAATCAATAGCTTAAAGAATTTCACAAAAAATCATGCTTGAATGTAAATAGTTTGAGTTAAGCCAATATTAACATAACATTTTTCAATCAAAATAGTGCATATTCAAACTTAATCTGAACTTCTTACATGGGATACTTTCATGATTTTCATTCTTTAAAGTAGTGGTAAAGTGTTTACACTCAATCAATCTCATGAAAACAGTTCTACCATATGCTTGCTTGTCCACCTATTCTCCACTATTTAGATCATACAACTTCATGAATCAAGAGGTCTTTAGTCAAGGTTGTAATGGGGCCAAGGGTAATAATGTGTTTAAAGAATATAAAGGAAAATATATCACATAGGTTCCAAAGACTTCATAGAATTTAGAGACAAAATAAGATTTTGCAAATAGAACTTTCTCAATATTCATTGGAAGTACATAATCACATAGGCTGAATATTTCATGTCAAGCATTTGCTTCATTCTAAGCAACCTTGTAGCACTCTTTTTTTCTTTTCTTTAACTAGAAGTTCAAGAGATGATTCAATTTTTATTTCTTGACTTTTACCTTTCTCCTCCCCCACACTTATCTTTTGTTCTAATCAAAATTTTCAAAAAGTATCCATTGTTTTTGCAATATGTCTCAAACATTCTAGTCCATCTTTAGAACAAGGGAAAAGATATAAATGTGTTTAGGCTAGGTGTAACATGTGGTTACCAATAAAATAGCATATTCAATGTAGGCTCAAATTGGCTTACTAGGGGGATGTTCTCTTGGAACATCAATAGGGGATTGCTGTTTGGCCCTGGTTATAATCCTAATGCCTCTATCATATTCATGTTGTCATATGTATCAATATAGTCTCAAATGGTTTAAAGCAAGTTCTAGAGAATCATGTAATCATAAGAGCACACAAAAAAGAAATTAGATTGATATGTATAATGCATCAATCATATAGGCTCAAAACTTACAAGCATGATTATACAAGTCAATTTTAAGTCTAAACATGCTTCTTTCTCAATCAACATCTCATATTAACATTGGCTCATGAAAAATAGTATTCAAGCTTAATTCTCATGAACATCTTATCACCAATAACTATTTTGGACCTATGCAATTCATATCTCATCATTGTATTGAAAGGAACTAAAAACACACTAAAATACTCACACAAAAAAAAATCTAACATAAAAATCCTAAATTCTTCCCCCCACACTTAATTCTTACATTGTCCTCAATGTAATACTATCACTGAACATGTAAGAATTATATGTAAGAGAAAAGAACTAATAAACAGAAGAATAAAAATAACTAAGACTCAAAACAAACTAATAAAACCTAAACAACCTAAAACACTACATAAACAATATAAACAATAAAAACTAAAAATAATAAAAGAAAAAGGAAAAGAAAGCAAATCTAAGTACGACAGGTTGGTAATTTCTTCATTAATTAGGCTACCTTCCCAATTAGCACTTGAGTTAATTTGTCCAACCTAACCAACACCCCGGCTTTTTAGGCTTATCAGGCTCATACATGAAACTTCCCAAATTTGTGTGTTTGATAGGAAGCTATCTTTGTACAACAGTGGATGCATTCTCCATTACAAGTATTATTCCATCATCCTTTGTGGTGCATATCTTATCGAGGAATGGAGCATATTTTGGTACTTGTTGAATGGCATCCACAAACAAGCTGTTTAAGGTTTCCGGCATGTGTTGTTCATGTTCCTCCTCCTTGAACTTTGCGAATCTACTAGTAAAAGGTGGAGAAGAAACATTAGTAAAAATTGGAACCTTAAACATTATCTCAAGTGCCGAAGTACTTTCCTTTGGAATTGAAGCCTCATTATCTTCAAGAAGTAAATCCATCTCAAGTTCTTTCTCATCCTCGAGTTCCCTTGGATTTTCTGATTCATCCTCAAGTTGTGTGGCACTAACATTCTCCTTTGGATCAATCATAGTTTGGGAAGGGAGTTGTTCATGGAGTTCCTCAGATCCTTCTTCTACCCATCGCGCCACACCACTAGCCAATTGGCTCATTTGCTTTTCCAAATTCTGGATACTTACCTGAAGACTTATCCTTGTTTCCTGAATGTTTGCCTCTATTTTCAGTTGAAAAGTATTGACAAGGTCTTCTAAAGAAGTACCTAAACTTTGAGGTGGGGGCTGCAAAAGATCTGGTTCTTAAGACCATGATTGATTGAAGCTCGAAGGATAATTGTAGTTGGCATAAGGATTTATTTCTTGATAATTTCTCGAGTAGCCATAATTAGTATGATTCCACCATCCCTCATTGTAAATGTTTGGGAAAGCATCATACTGTTGTCCTTGGAACCCTTGATGGCTTTGGTATCCTCCCACATAATAACTGGTTCAAAATTATCTTTTTGATAGTATGGGCACCAATTGGTTGGATGATCCATCATGAAGCACACTCCACGCTGCCTTGATTATTGAATCTTACTTATGGCCACTTGTTGAACTATGGAGATGAGATTGTCTAGTTGGTTCTGAATGTTCTGAAGTTTTGAAGTAGCACCTGCCATCTCTTCTTGCTTGAAATCTGAAACGAAAAACTTGTATTTACAAGAAAAATAAAATTAATTACAAATGAAAATAAGAATAAACCAAGTAACAAATAAAGTAAGGAAAACAATCCCCGGCAACGGCGCCAAAAATTTGATGCATCCAAAAGAGTGTATCTTTATTTAACCTTGCACTAAAAAGATCAATTGTAAAGTATAGTAGTTAGCAAGGGTCGAGTCCTCAGGGATTGGATTTTAATTTATAAGCTATTAGTTTATCACTTAAGTTCAAAGATAGAAAAAGAAAAGGGGTTTTCGAAATAATTAAAAGTAAAGAAAAGAAGATAAGATAAGATAAGTAAAAAGAAAATAAATAAGAGAAAATCAAATACAAGAGAAGTATGGTTAAGGTTTCATTCTCCACCACTAGACATCATTGAGAATCAATTTCAGATCTATCAACATCAATTAGCTATCAAAGTTAACAACCGTAGATAACAACCTCCTGTGTTATCCCAATCCTTCCTTAGTTCGTCGTTAAGCAGGACAAACGCCACTACTTAATCTCTAACTATCAAACAACTTAGGATAAACATCTTTAAATTTAATTTGACAAAAACTTTATGATGAGAAAGATAGGTTGATCTAAGGAACAAAAGCATGAACATGAATTGTTTAGCTTAGGTTATGTTCCACTTCGCAATTAGCGAAAACTTTAACATAATCATTAATCACAAATTGCCACTATTGAATAGAAATCAAGATAAGCTACGTATCAAGTCTTCTAAACTAGCATTAGATAATTATCAAGATATATCTAGTTTGCAACCTAAACAAATCAAGACAACATCATGGACAATTCTTATAGAAGAACACAAGCAACTTTGATAGAAAACTAACGATAGATAGAATCTCAAAATCAATTACACAACATGTTCTAGTGCTTTGAAATCACCCATAACCAAATAGAAGTTTAGCCTAGCATAGGCATAGATAATATATACATAAAACTAAAAGAAAATAAAAAGAATGGAGAAGAAGAAGAATAATGATGATCCCTTGAGTCTCCTCAAAAGATGTCTAGTTTGTGGCTCAAAAGATGGTATTTATAGAGTTTTAAAACCCTGGGAACAAGTCCTTGCCGCACAAGTAAGTCAGGAGGCATAAAATCACGTTTTCAAGGTTTTTTTCATGTTTTTTGCGGTTTTTCGGGCGCCGCGGTGCCGGGCATTCTGTCTCTATTTTTCTGCTGCATCTTTCTTCACTTTGTTGGTTGATTTGGATGCCCATTTCTTGTCCGATTTGGGCGTGTAAACTACCGTTGGAAAGGTATTCAAGTCAGTTTCAAAATTCAAGAGGATGTTTCTTCAAATAAGGACTTTAACATCATGTTTCCTTGAAACAAGCTCCGGAGGTCAAATCTGCCTTCTTGCTTTGCAACCAGAAATTGATCTTTTTGACTCCCGAGTCTTCTTCCATCTTGTGATTATGATTTTGTAAGTTCTTTACCATCATTATTGATATCTTTTGACTTCATCCTCCTTATTGTACCTAAAATTCAAAAACATAATATAAGTAAACAAGATAAAGATCGAAAACATAACAAAAACTAAAAGTAGAAAGACATAAAATGTATATTTTATGAGCTTATCATTATTCTATGATGGTATGTGTTTAAGTTCATTTATATTTACTTGCATGGAGATTTTGGATGCTAATTATTCATTTTCATTGTTAACTTTCTCTGAGACCTGTAGTATGCCCTAACCTTGGACTGCAGTAGCCTCCCTTCACCTAGATTTTTTTAGTACCGAAAAAGAAAAAAAAAACACTCTCTGATTAACATCTTAATTAGTGCTTTAACAGAATTGATTACTATATAATTTGTATCTTTGGCCAAATACAAAGTTTTTTATAAACTATTTTTTTAAGGAAAAAGAGGAAGCCAATAGGGCTACATTCTTATGAAAGCTCTTTGAAAAGAGAATAGAAAATGTTCAAAACTTTTTAAAATCATTTTCTAATTCTTGACTAAATTCTTGGTTATTCCCGAGTTAAAATAATTCATGAGTTCTCTGCTGGATCTGTCGGGGAGGATATCATCAATTATTAAGAACAACGGAATATCTTTATTTTCAAAAACAAGGATGATTAGGAGAATTTTCAAAATAAATAAAAATTTCTATGTTTTGCCGGGTCTACTGGGGAATATAGAAAAATTTTGTGTTAATAAATTCCGGATCATTCTCAAATAATATAATTGTTTTTAAAAGGGGATTAATTTGAAATGCCGAACCTAAAATCGACTTTTACTGAGACTCGAGATAACACACGATTAATAAGGTACCATTTTATACGGGCTTTGTGGGGGTGCTAATCCTTTCCCAGACATAATCGACTCTCGAACCCGCACATGTTTTCTCTGGTTCAAAGCGTAGACTTCAAAATTGGTTTTTAAAAAAATATTTTAATTAATTTTAAAATATTTTACAAAAACTGATTTTACTAGGTGGCCGATCACACCTAGCCAAAAAAAGATTGGTGCCGACTCCATTTCTTTTCCGAGGTTGTTTTCAAACCCTCAATTTTAATCTAAGAGGAATTAAGTCGTCTCTTTCCTCTTCTTCTCCCCACACCATTTTATTATTTTAAACATCGCTTAATGGTCGCGAGATTCATTACGACATAGACGTTCACTACTTCTTTCTACCGAATAGAAAAGAGCCTTTGCCAATTTGGATTCCGCACAAATTTCACATTTATAAATTTCGAAAGCAAGTCCAAATTGCTGATTCTTCTCAAGGTCTAGTAATTTACATGACTTAATCTACCATGCCATACTTTTAGAGGATACCACCAAATAAACAGAAGAAATAATTTAATTATTATTCATGTTCTTTGGCACAATAGCTATTACATTGAGCTTAAAAAACCCATCACATAAATATCCTCTACCCACAAAAAAATCCACATTTAGTGAGTATAAATTTATCTGACTCAAATTCTAGTCTCAACTCGTTCTTGCTCAACAGAGAGCCGAAAATCAAATTCTTACGAATTTCAAGATTATAAACCACATTGTTCAAAGTTAGTTCTTTCTCGGATGTCATCTTGAGTACCACCTTTCCATGGCCTCGTACCTTGCAAACTCAAGAGTTTCCATAAACAGTTGCTAATCAATAGCAGCTTCTTTATACTTGGAGAAACTCTTTCTATTAGAACAAACGTGACAATGGCATCAGTATCAACCCACCATGTCTTAGGGTTTTCTACCATGTTAACTTTTGACACTACAGCAGCAAGCTCAATCTCATTATCATCAACTAAGTTGGCTTGAGCTTTCTTTTTCTTATTCTGAAGGCTGTCATTTGTTCGATTATCGGGCTTCTTGCACACAAAGCAAGTTCCCGTGAACTTCTTGAAATTGGTTCCCTTATTACCTTGGGAAGAACTAGAACCAACATATTTCCTCTTGTTGGTCTTGTGTGAATGTTCAACAATATTTGCCTTGGCTTCCATGGTTTGAACTTTAACCCTCTATTCTGAACCACGATTATCCTCCTCCATTCTTAACCGAATAATCAAGTTCTCTAAGGTCATCTCCTTTCTCTTGTGCTTTAGACAGTTCTTGACATCTTTCCACGAAGGTGGTAATTTCTCTATGAAAGAAGCTGTCTCAAATGACTCACTAAGAATCATTTTTTCAGCAGTAATTTAATGGAGGATCAACTGATACTCTTGGACTTGGCTGATCACGATTTTCGAGTCCACTGATAACTCGTATAATTATATAGTTTTTAGTTATGTTTTATTATTGTTTTGTGTCAAATACGAGTTATTATTGTTTAGTCTAATTGTGTTTATGATCTTTTATATTTTTATGTAATTTGGTGTTTTTCACAAGTTTCTTTGAGTGATTTTAGATTACTAGAATTAAGGGCAAATCCAGTTCAGTTCCAGTTCCGACACCTTTTGCCATATCAGCTATATCTGGAGTTTCACCGAAGCAATAAAGCTGAAATTTTAACCGTGCAAAGTTAAGAGGCATATCTACCTTTTTCATGTTTTACACTTCTTGAAACGGAGTCGTTTTCCCTAGCGAAATCAACCATCAAGTTGGCTGATGTGCAATGACGTCTGTCCTGAGCAGTTTTCGCATTTTGACCATATCGTCCGATACACAGCAGCAAATGAGCTGATTCAAACGGCTATGGATCACTAACTGGTAGGGGAACATTTTTCTGGAAGACCATGTGATCAGATAAAGCCTCCAATATTGAAGAAATCGACCATCAAGTTGGCTGATGTGCAATGACGTCTGTGCTGACCTGTTTTCGTATTTTGCCCATATCTTCTTCTCCACATCAGAAAATGAGCTGATTCCAACGGCTATGAATCAGTAACTCATTGGGGAACATTTTTCTAGAAGACCATGTGATCAGATCAGGCCTCCAAGATTGACAAAAGCGACCATCAAGTTGGCTGATCAAAATGGTCATACAATATGACGAATATTGTTAGAAAAATGCACCCACCTATTATACCTACCTTTGAAATTTGTAAAGCTTGTCTCTTGTCATTTAGCCCTCCAAAATGTGTATAAATAGAGGGCCTTGGATGATTGTAGAGGATCATATTGTACATAGGTAGGATATTAGCCATTTTAATAAAATTCTCTAAGTTTTCTTCTTCTTTCTTTTCTCTAGTTTTCTTTCTTTTCTCTAGTTTTCTTTTTCTTTAGAGAGAGCAAGAGGTTGGATAATTAATATTCTTCCTCTTCTTCTTTCTTTCTTTTATTTTCTTCTTAGATTTTCTTTAATTTTATGTTTATGTTTACAATGCCTATGCTAGGCTAAACTTCTATTTGGTTAAGGGTGATTTCAAAGCCCTAGACATGTTTTGTGATTGATTTTCAGATTCTATCTATCATTAATTTTCTATCAAAGTTGCTTATGTTCTTCTACAAGAATTGTTCATGATGTTGTCTTGATTTATTTAGGTGTACAACTAGATAGATCTTGATAATTATCTATTGCTAGTTTAGGAGTCTTGATCCGTGTAATTGTCTTGATTTCCTATTCATAAGTGGCAATTTGTGATTAATGATTATGGTCAAGTTTTCAATAATTGCAAAGTGGAACATAACCTAAGTTGAACAATCCGAGCTTATGTGTTTGTTGCTTAGATCAACCTATCTTTCTCATCATAAAGCTGCCATTAAATTGAATTTAGAGAGCTTATTCTAGGTTGTTTAATGGTTAGAGATTAAATAGAGAGCTTGTTCTATTTAACGACAAACTAAGGAAAGATTGGGGTAACAAAGCTTGTTGTTATCTACGGTTGTTAACTTTGATAGTTGGTTGATATTGATAGATCTGAAATTGATTCTTAATAATGTCTAGTGGTGGAGAATGAAACCTTAACCATATTTTTCATATTTGATTCTTCTTACTTACTTGTTTTCTTACTTTTCTAGTTTGCTTATTTTTAAAAGTATATTTATTTTTATTGGCTGGTTATACCGCCTAATTTGTACATTAACTTTGTTTTATTTTTATTGGCTGGTTATACCGCCTAATTTAGTATATATATTTTTATTGGCTGGTTATACCGCCTAATTTAGTATATATTTTTATTGGCTGGTTATACCGCCTTGCATCTTATTCTTATTATTTACTTTAGTTTAAATCTGGCTTCAAAAACCCCTTTTCTTTTATTGTTCTTGAATTTAAGTTTTAAACTATTAACTTATAAACTAAAACCCAATCCCTGAGGACTTGACCCTTGCTAACTACTATACTTACAATTTATCTTTTTAGTGCAAGGTTAAATAAGATACACTCTTTTGGGTGCATCAAATTTTTGGCGCCGTTGCCGGGGATTGTTTTCTTTAGTTTATTTGTTACTTGGTTTATTCTTATTTTCAGTTCTAATGAGTTTTATTTTCTTGTACATACGGGTTTTTCTTATCAAATTTTGAAAAAATAAAAAAAATATAAAAAAATATAAAAAAAAACGATGGAATTGAGCAATCTAACTCTTGAAGAGTTGGTGGCATACATGAACATGGAAAATCAACAAGCCAATCTCACCTACCCAGTTCAACAATTGGCCATGGGAGGATGTCAAAGCCATCAAGTGTTCCAAGACCAACAGTATGATCATTACTCAAACACTTACCATGAGGGATGGTGGGATCATACTAATTATGGCTACTCGAAAAATTACCAAGAAGTAGATCCTTATGCCAATTACACTCATCCATCTAGCTTCAATCAATCATGGTCCCAAGAACCAGATCTTTTTCAACCACCACATATGACTCAAAACTCAGGTACTTCTTTAGAAGATATTGTCTATTCTCTTGTTACTGATACTTTGCAATTTCAACAGGAAACAAGGGCAAGCATCCAGAGTTTGGAAAAGCAAATGATCCAATTGACTAGTAGTATGGTGGGATGGGTAGCACAAAGATCTGAAGAACTCCCTGCCCAAACGATGATTAACCCAAAGGAGAATGCTACTATTGTGACCTTGAGGAATGAGGAACAAGATGAGGATGAGACAAAATTAGAGATGGATTCTATTCTTGAGGATAATGAAGCCACAAATCCAAATAAGAGTATTTCGGCACCTGAGGTAACGTTTAAGGTTCCACTTTTTACTAATGTTTCTTCTCCACCTTTTCCTAGTAGATTTGCAAAGTTCAAGGAGGAAGAACATGAACAACACATGCCAGAAACCTTAAACAACTTGTTTGTGGATGCCATTCAACAAGTATCAAAATATGCTCCATTCCTCGATGAGATATGCACCACAAAGGATGATGGAATAATACTTGTAATGGAGAATGCATCCACTGTTGTGCAAAGAAAGCTTCCTCTCAAACGCATAAATTTGGAAAATTTCATGTATGAGCCTGACAAGCCTAAAAAGCCAAGAAGGGGTGTTGGTTAGATTCAAAACACTAACTCAAGTGTTAATTGGGAAGGCAGCCCAATTAAAGATGAAATTGCCAACCTTCCATATTCAGATTTGCTTTCTCTTTCTTTTCCTTTTTCTTTTATTATTTTTATTGTTTTTATTTTTATTTCTTATGTTTCTTTGTTAATTGTGTTTACTGTTTTTAAGTTCATTTAGGCTGCATATGTTTCTTTTGTTTAATAGTTCTTTTCTCTTACATATAATTCTTGCATTGGGGATAATAGCATTACATTAATGACAATGTAAGAATTATGTGTGGGGGGAAGAATTTAGGATTTTATTTAGAGTGTTTCATTTTTGAGTCTTTTTATGTTGTTTTTCTTTCTGATCCTTGTTTTGAAAATAACTAGATGTAAATATAATTTTTTTAACCCCGGTTAAATGGCGGATAACGGTACTCCGTGATTATTTAAATCGGTTCCATCAGCTACCCACAAAACTGATATTGTATATAAATTTCTCTTCCAATTTCTCTTTCATTTTTTTCATTTTTTTTTTTCAGGATGGATGATATTCTCACAAGATTGCAGAAACGATTTCCTCCTTTTCCTCGAAATATTTTACTGAAGCTTTACCAAGTTCGATTTGAAAGATTAAGAATGCTTATGCACAAAGGGATTCCTGGAGACATACGTTGGATAATTGAAGCCAAGGTACGTGAAGATGAATATCTTCCTGTTTTGCATTTACCAGGTACAGGTAGAAGCACTTTTGCAAAGAAGCGACGAGCAAAGCGCATGAGTTCAAATTGCCACAAATGTGCACGATGGACGTGTAACGGTAAATGTCGTTCTATTGGGATTCCGTCCTCTAATCGAGATGATAAAATTGAATTCATTAAGGATGGACTGAGTAAGGAGAATTTGGGTAATATCCAACTTTCTCTTGAGACGCATCCTAGTGGAGACGTACAAAGAGAAATTCTTGATTTATGGCCGCAATTCCAAAGGGAATGGCAACATCTTGGGAATCTGATGTTAAAAGACCCTGTTTGCCAGCTTGTAAGAAAACTGGATGGGAAGCATATCCTCGACTCATAGAAGGCGTTTAAGCCGTTTCTGGACGTAAAACCAGAGGAAGATGTGAGCCACAATCACAACTACAATAAATGACTTCTCAGTTTTTGGTTTGATTTGCAATAACTTTATTTTGGTTTAATTTACGTGTTGTTCGATTTGTGTAATTATTCTCGTTTTTTTTATTTGTCTTTTACGGTTGATTTTTTCTTCTCTTTTTGATTTTCTTCCTGAAATCACGCAAAAATCTTTTGTTAGGTTAATATTTTCTTCTGACAGGTCAGATACACTTTCGGCGACATTATTACTCTTGTCTGATTCACTACTCAGTCCTTTATATATTACACCATGTACTCATTCTTTTTCAGGCACTCGAAGAAAAAAAAAATGGAAAGTACTTCGTCCCAGCGCATTAAAAAAATTTGTGTCTTTGGAGGTGCTTATCCAGGGAAAAATAACATATTCGCTGATGAAGCCATAAGAGTTGGAGTAATACTTGCCCAACAAAAGATCCACTTGATTTATGGAGGCGGTAGTACGGGTTTAATGGGAGAAGTCGCTACAGCAGCACACGCCGGAGGAAGTCCAGTTCTAGGAATCGTGCCAAAACTATTCACAAGTTTTTGTGGACCTACCGTGGGTAAGGAAATACAAGTCTGGAGTGTCCCTGAACGGATAACAATCATGTACCATTCTGCCGATGCATTCATTGCTTTACCAGGAGGTCTGGGTACATTGGAAGAAATAGCTTGCGTGGCTTCTTGGTCATCTTTGGTCACAAATAAGAAACCCATTGTTTTGCTTAATATTAATGGTTATTTTAGTAATTTGCTTTCATATTTAGATAATGCTGTGGATAATGGATTCATGTTTTCAGAGGCAAGGAGAACCATAATTTCTGCTACAACCATTGAAGATTTACTCAAAAAGCTCCAAGCTTATGAGTATTTATCTGCTACGGTTGTTTCGCAAACGCTCGGAAAAAGAAAAAGAGATATGGACGAGCAAGGAGTGGATTGCACTTTGTCTTTGTGACATTATCTAACATTTTGTTTGTTGTGTCTCAGTTATAATAAGTGGTTAGCAACCTCTGCAGGTAATATCTCCTAAATCCTACCTTTAAAATTTGACATTGGGGACAATGTCATATTTTAGTATGGGGTAAGGGACATATTTTGCTAATTTAAAAAAAAAAAAAATTGTTGTGTTTTAAGCCATTTAGAAGTATTCATTCTGAACAAGGTCTGAGTAAGGGAGACTTGAGACATACCTTGTCAGTTTGATTTCTTCTTTTCAAAAAAAAAAAGTTTGTTGTGTTTTAAGCAATTTAGAAGTATTCATTCTGAACAAGGTCTGAGTAAGGGAGACTTGAGACATACCTTGTCAGTTTGATTTTAATCTTTTTATGTTTACTTGTTAATTTTTGTTTAGTATTTTAGGATTATTTAGGTTGCATGAGTTTGTTTTGTTTTGTTTTGAGTCTAGTTGTTCCTATTCTTATGTTATTAGTTCTTTTCTCTTACACATGATTCTTTCATTTGGGTTAATAGACTTACATTGAGGACAATGTAAGAATTAAGTGTGGGGGGAATGATTTAGGATTTCTTTTATTTTCGTCTACTATTTTTTTTATGAGTCTTTATTATTATTATTTTTAGTGTGTTTTAGTTCCTTTTTAATACAATGATGAGATATGAATTGCATAGGTCTAAACTGGTTACTAGTGAGAAGATTTTCATGAGAATTAAGCTTGATACTAATTTTTATGAGCCAATGTTAATATGATATGTTGATTGAGAAAGAAGCATGTTTAGACTTAATCTGACTTGTATAATCATCCTTGTGAGTTTTTGAGCCTATAATGATGGATGCAATATACAAATCAATCTAATTTCTTTCTTGAGTGCTCTTATGATTACATGATTCTCTAGAACTTGCTTTAAACCGTTTGAGACTATATTGATACATGTGACAACATGAATATGATAGAGGCATTAGGATTATAACCAGAGCCAAACAGCCATCCATTATTAATGTTCCAAGAGAACACACCCTTAGTGAACCAATTTGAGCCTACATTGAATAAGCTATCTCTTTGGTAACCATAACTTGTCCCTAACCTAAATATACTTATATCTTTACCTTTGTTCCAAAGATGAATTAGCATGTTTTGAGACAAGTTGCAAAGACAAGGAAGATTTATTGAAAATTTGGGTTAGAAACAAGAAATAAGTGTGGGGGGAAAAGAAAGAAAAAAAAGTCAAGAGAAAAAGAAAGGGATCATTGTCAAATACATTCCCATATTAAAAAAAAAAATTTTTTTGAATAATCTCTTGAACTTCTAGTTAAAGAAAAGAAAAAGATGTTCGAAAGTTGGTTAGAATGAAGTAAAGGCTCAACATGAAATATTCAGCCTATGTGATTATGTACTTCTAAAGAATATTGAGAAAGTTTTATTTGCAAAATCTTATTTTGTCTCTAAATTCTATGAAGTCTTTGGAATGTTTGTGATATCTTTTCCTTTTTATTCTTTAACCACATTATTACCTCTTGGCCCCATTACAACCTTGATTAAAGACCTCTTGATTTATGAAGTTGCATGATCTTTTAGTCGAGAATAGGTAGACAAGCAAGCATATGGTAGAACTATTTTCATGAGATTGATTGAGTGTAAACACTTTACCACTACTTTAAAGAGTGAAAATCATGAGAGTATCCCATGTGAGAAGTTGAGATTAAGTTTGAATGTGCACTATTTTGATTGAAATATGTTATGTTAATATTGGCTTAACTCAAACAATTTACATTCAAGCATGATTTTTTGTGAAATTCTTTAAGCTATTGATTAGTTTATAAGACTTGTTCAAAGATTGTCTCTAATTTATATTGAAAGGAATAGGAGTAAATATTTTTAGTATATGTAGTTTATTTATATTTTACTTTTTCAATGTTTGTGGGTATCGTTCTAGTAAACCCTCACGAGACTAAACTCGTCCACTAGGGACACCTAGGGGTTTAAAGGCTTGTGTCACATGCTAAGTGCCACCGTGATTTCCTACGAAAATGGATTAGATTAGATTTTCTTATTTTATTTTTATTGAGTCGTTGCTAGGGACTAGCAACAATCTAAGTGTGGGGGTGTGATAACTCGTATAATTATATAGTTTTTAGTTATGTTTTATTATTGTTTTGTGTCAAATACGAGTTATTATTGTTTAGTCTAATTGTGTTTATGATCTTTTATATTTTTATGTAATTTGGTGTTTTTCACAAGTTTCTTTGAGTGATTTTAGATTACTAGAATTAAGGGCAAATCCAGTTCAGTTCCAGTTCCGACACCTTTTGCCATATCAGCTATATCTGGAGTTTCACCGAAGCAATAAAGCTGAAATTTTAACCGTGCAAAGTTAAGAGGCATATCTACCTTTTTCATGTTTTACACTTCTTGAAACGGAGTCGTTTTCCCTAGCGAAATCAACCATCAAGTTGGCTGATGTGCAATGACGTCTGTCCTGAGCAGTTTTCGCATTTTGACCATATCGTCCGATACACAGCAGCAAATGAGCTGATTCAAACGGCTATGGATCACTAACGGGTAGGGGAACATTTTTCTAGAAGACCATGTGATCAGATAAAGCCTCCAATATTGAAGAAATCGACCATCAAGTTGGCTGATGTGCAATGACGTCTGTGCTGACCTGTTTTCGTATTTTGCCCATATCTTCTTCTCCACATCAGAAAATGAGCTGATTCCAACGGCTATGAATCAGTAACTCATAGGGGAACATTTTTCTAGAAGACCATGTGATCAGATCAGGCCTCCAAGATTGACAAAATCGACCATCAAGTTGGCTGATCAAAATGGTCATACAATATGACGAAAATTGTTAGAAAAATGCACCCACCTATTATACCTACCTTTGAAATTTGTAAAGCTTGTCTCTTGTCATTTAGCCCTCCAAAATGTGTATAAATAGAGGGCCTTGGATGATTGTAGAGGATCATATTGTACATAGGTAGGATATTAGCCATTTTAATAAAATTCTCTAAGTTTTCTTCTTCTTTCTTTTCTCTAGTTTTCTTTCTTTTCTCTAGTTTTCTTTTTCTTTAGAGAGAGCAAGAGGTTGGATAATTAATATTCTTCCTCTTCTTCTTTCTTTCTTTTATTTTCTTCTTAGATTTTCTTTAATTTTATGTTTATGTTTACAATGCCTATGCTAGGCTAAACTTCTATTTGGTTAAGGGTGATTTCAAAGCCCTAGACATGTTTTGTGATTGATTTTCAGATTCTATCTATCATTAATTTTCTATCAAAGTTGCTTATGTTCTTCTACAAGAATTGTTCATGATGTTGTCTTGATTTATTTAGGTGTACAACTAGATAGATCTTGATAATTATCTATTGCTAGTTTAGGAGTCTTGATCCGTGTAATTGTCTTGATTTCCTATTCATAAGTGGCAATTTGTGATTAATGATTATGGTCAAGTTTTCAATAATTGCAAAGTGGAACATAACCTAAGTTGAACAATCCGAGCTTATGTGTTTGTTGCTTAGATCAACCTATCTTTCTCATCATAAAGCTGCCATTAAATTGAATTTAGAGAGCTTATTCTAGGTTGTTTAATGGTTAGAGATTAAATAGAGAGCTTGTTCTATTTAACGACAAACTAAGGAAAGATTGGGGTAACAGAGCTTGTTGTTATCTACGGTTGTTAACTTTGATAGTTGGTTGATATTGATAGATCTGAAATTGATTCTTAATAATGTCTAGTGGTGGAGAATGAAACCTTAACCATATTTTTCATATTTGATTCTTCTTACTTACTTGTTTTCTTACTTTTCTAGTTTGCTTATTTTTAAAAGTATATTTATTTTTATTGGCTGGTTATACCGCCTAATTTGTACATTAACTTTGTTTTATTTTTATTGGCTGGTTATACCGCCTAATTTAGTATATATATTTTTATTGGCTGGTTATACCGCCTAATTTAGTATATATATTTTTATTGGCTGGTTATACCGCCTAATTTAGTATATATTTTTATTGGCTGGTTATACCGCCTTGCATCTTATTCTTATTATTTACTTTAGTTTAAATCTGGCTTCAAAAACCCCTTTTCTTTTATTGTTCTTGAATTTAAGTTTTAAACTATTAACTTATAAACTAAAACCCAATCCCTGAGGACTTGACCCTTGCTAACTACTATACTTACAATTTATCTTTTTAGTGCATGGTTAAATAAGATACACTCTTTTGGGTGCATCATCCACCATTTTGTATTCCAAAAACCTGCCAACCACAAACTTTTTCGTACTAGAATTCTCGATTCTGTACTTCTTTCTAAGGACTCCCACAGCTCTGTCGCTGTTTTGATTGGGCTATACACGTTGTATAACTTGTTGTCCAATCCATTGAGGATATAATTCTTGCATAGGAAGACAGAATGCTTCCATGCTTCCACCAAGGCTACAACCGTAGGATCGATCTCTCCCTCATTGAGAATCGGAGCCTCCACCCATAAAAATCAGGCTAGGTTGAGGGTGGTCAAATAGAACAATATCTTTTTGATAAGTGCTTAATTCCATACATTTTCCTATTTAATTTCCTTATACTTTGTACTTTGATTCTTAAGTTCCTTGACATTTTACTAGGTTTTTATTCTTTGTAGGTATTTTGGAAGAGATGAAGTCATAACATGTGAATTTGGATGTTAAAGAGCTTATAAAATCACAATCACATGATGGAAAAAGACTTGGGAGTCAAAAGATCAAATTCTTGGTGCAAAGCAAGAAAGCAGATTTTACCTCCGGAGCTTGTTGCAAAGAAAACATGATGTTAGAGTCTTTATTCGAAGAAACTTTCTTCTTGACTTTTGAAGCTGAATTGAATACTTTCCAACGGTATCTCATGGGCCTAAATCGGATAAGAAATGGTCATCCAAATCAGTGCTGGAAGATATCCTTAAACAATCCTAGCAACAGAAAAACCCTAGCCGCAAATCCCTCTTTAAAACCCTAAGAATCCTAGCCGCAAATCACTTTGGAAGCCCTAGTTGCTGCCTATAAATAGAGGAACAAGAGGGAGAGCCACAACACACATTGTACATATTATAGTAGTAAGATTTTATTGTTTTTTTAGAGAATTTGAGAGAGCAAGAGGCTAAATGATTCAATAATCTTCTTCTTCTTCTCCATTTGCTTAGTTTTCTTCTTATTTCTTTTTAGTTTCATGTTTATGTTATCTATGCCTATGTTAGACTAAAATTCTTTTTGGTTAAGGGTGATTTCAAAGCCCTAGACATGTTGTGCAATTGATTTTCAAAAACTTCTTTTTGGTTAAGGGTGATTTCAAAGCCCTAGACATGTTGTGCAATTGATTTTCAAATTCTATTTATCATTGGTTTTCTATCAAAGTTGCTTATGTTCTTCCATAAAAATTGTTCATGATGTTGTCTTGATTTGTTTAGATTGCAAACTAGATATATCTTCATAATTATCTAATGCTAGTTTAGGAGACTTGATATGTAATTGTCTAGATTTCCTATTCAATAATAGCAATTTGTGATTAATGATTATGGTCAAGTTTTCGATAATTGCAAAGTGGAACATAACCTAAGTTAAACAATTCATTTTTATGCTTTTATTGCTTAGATCAACCTATCTTTCTCATCATAAAGCTGCTATCAAATTAAATTTTGAGATGTTTATCCTAGGTTGTTTGTTAGTTAGAGATTAAGTAGTGGCGTTTGTCCTATAACGACAAACTAAGGAAGGATTGGGGTAACATGGGAGGTTGTTATCTACGGTTGATAATTTTGATAATTGATTGATATTGATATATCTGAAATTGATTCTTAATGATGTCTAATGGTGGAGAATGAAACCTTAACCATACTTTTCTCATATTTGACTTCTTGTGTTTGCTTACTTGCATTCTTACTATCCTAATTTACTTTACTATTAATTATTTCAAAACCCCCTTTTTCTTTTATTTTCTTTTCTTGTCTTAGAACTAAGGTTTTGAACCAACCAACTTATAAATTAAAAGCAATCTCTATGGATTCGACCCTTGCTAGCTACTATACCTAACAATTGTTCTTTTTAGTGCAAAGATTATATAAGATACACTCATTTGAGTGCATCAAGTTTTTGGCGCCGTTGCCGGGGATTGTTTTCTTTAATTTATTTGTTACTTGGTTTATTTTCAGTTCTAATTAGTTGTATTTTTCTTGTACATATAGGTTTTTCTTTTAAAATTTTGAGCAAAGAAAGATGGAATTGAACTATCTAACACTTGAGGAGTTAGTTCAACAATTGGCCATGGGCAATGTTCAACAATAAAGGAAGTGTGGAGTGTGCTTTATGATGGATCATCCAACCAATTTGTGCCCATTTCCAAGAAAATACTGTGAACCAACCTATGATTTAAGAGAATTTCAAGGCCAACAAGGGTTGCAAGAACAACAGTATGATCCTTTCTCAAACACATACAATGAGGAATGGTGGGATCATACTGATTATGGCTACTCAGAAAATTATCAAGAACCATATCTCTTTCAGCCACCACATGTGACTCAAAACTCAGGTACGTCTTTAGAGTCTCTTGTTACTGATACTTTGCAATTTAAATAGGAAAGAAGGGTTCAATTTGTCTTCAACCAACCATGGGCTCAACAATAATATCTTTTTGAGCCACCACCTGTGACTCACAACTCAGGTACTTGTTTAGAAGATATTATCAATTCCTTTGCTAGTAATACTTTGCAATTTCAACAAAAATTTCAGGCAATTATCCAAAGTTTGGAAACGCAAATGAGCCAATTGGCTAGTAGTATGGTGGAATTAGTAGCACAAAGATCTCAAGCACTCTCTTCTCAATCGGTGATTAACCCAAAGGAGAATGTTGTTGTATATGCCCTAGAGCCAATAGGTTTGGTCAGGCATAAACTACCAATAATGCAAACCCATCACTATATCTTAGTGATACAATATTTTCCTTCATGTTAGTACAATGATAAGGAGTTATTAAGTACAAATCGGATGAAGCCCATGGAACATAATGGCCTTGCAAAGGAATTATATATAATTATGAGATCCTTATGCATCAAAGCCATGTTCCTAAAACGGTTCCTGGTCATCGTATTGCCAAGACGGGGCATTGGCATGCTCAAAGACTGGTACATGTTAAGCCTACTTACTTAGTAAGCAACTGATCTCATGTGTTGAAGTATATGAGATATTTTAGGATAACATGTAGGTGTTTGTCTGTTGAACAAGTTCACTGAACATAAACAGTTGTGAGAACTCCATTTGGTATTGTCACTCAAGTGTCTATGGAAACGTTCTCACGTGTCAGTCGTATAAGTAGTCCTCTGACTTGTGATACCAGGTCATCTTGTATGGGGAGTGTCATACTTTGATTCCATCACGAACGGGTCCTTAACATAGAGTGATGCTTATGGTAGGGTAGTTTTGGGTATGACATGAACCATACGAAGACGGATAAGTGATCCAGAGAAGATTCACCACTCCAAGTGATATCGGAGACATATCTCATATGTTCTTGGCTTAAGTTAACTTGATGGAATCTTTGGCCAGAGTATGATGAATTTAGGAGAAATAGTTTCTCTAAATTCACAAAGTTAACTAAAAGTTGCAAGAACTAATATGGATTGAACATGAGTAGACACTACACCATGCTCATGGTCTTTCCCGGATATTTGGTGAATTACACTGATAGACTAAACACGAAAGGTTATGTCGAGACTAACTTGACTCTCCAGTATTTGGGTGGTCATGATGGCTTGCTAGAGTCTGCTCATGATCTATGAGTATAAATTAATTAGATTAATTTATATTCATTGCCAACATATTGGAAGCCTAATGGGTCATACACAGAATGGTGAATTAAGAGATTAAAATGGAAAGAGCCTAATTGATTAATTTGAGAATTTAATCAATAGGGACTTAATTAAATAGTTTAATTAAGTGGAAGAATTTAAGGGCAAATATAGAAGAGCTACTGTACATAGTCCAAACCCTGGAGTGATTTCCACCCCCTTTAAAAGAAACATGATAGCTTGGCCGACCTTCCTATGGCCCCCTAGCCGCATATGTGATATGCTTAGAGGCTTTGGTGTCTTCTTGATTTCTTGACTTCCTCCTTGCCTCTTCATGGATTGCTAGAGAGAAAAACGTTTTCTTTCAAGAGAGCAAAGGCATGAAGTGAAGAAGAAAGAAGATCAAGATAATCCTAGAGGTTGGCGCATCAAACCCGGAGAAGCAAGAAAAACGTTTTCTTCTTCTTGATGCTTATGAAGCATTCAGGCATGGTATGTTTAGATGGGGAGAGGTTTCTTGAAACCTAAACTACTAGCATCATTTTTGGCAAGACTCCATTCCTACCTTATGAAGGTTTTCTTGATCATCTTGTGTGGATTACCGTTAGAGTCAGACACTTGTGTGGCTTGAATCTCGAATTGATAGCTTGGTGTTCAAGATTGAGTGGGCTATTTGTAAACTCAAGATTACTAGATCTTTGAGTTAAGGTATGATTCTTGATCAGATGTATGCTTTATAATTACAAGATCGCATTAAAATTTTACAAGCATGATCCTGTTAGATTCGACTGTCTCTTTGTTTATTATTCCGCTACATTCATGTTCTTCTTTAATTCGACTATTGTTTGAGCATGAGGCCGAATCCCAACAGTGGTATCAGAGCCTAGCTTCTAAGTTTTCTTGTGATTTACATGTTTAATTCTTGGTAATATTCAATTGGATTGAATTGTGTGTTGATCTAGCAAAGTTCTTTCAAGAAAAATGTTTTCTTGTTTTGTTTCAATTATGACAGCTTCTATTTGCAATCTGATCTTGGTGTTTTAATTAGTTTAAAACATGTTTAAAATTGATTTGATCAATGTTTGACCTTGCCATATGATTGCATGACACAAAGAAGTTAAAAGAAACAAGTTTGGATTTGATTTGAATTGAATTGAATTTGTTTTGGTGCTTGAATTTCGAAGAACACAAGTGCAGGATTTTTCTGCAGACCTGCTGTAAGTTGCAGTTTTGACATGGTTAGAGGTGTCCCAAAATTCTGAAAATTTGAGAAGTCCAAAACATGGTCTATCTTGATGCTGTAATTTTTGGTGATTTTTTTTTTTGGATTGCCTAAACGGCCTCTAAAAGTTGTGCAAACAGTTTGCATGGTTGCTAGAATTTTCTGGGCAGCCTTGAGTTCTTGAATTTGATTCTTGAATTGTAGGTATACTTGGCTGAAAATTAAATAATAAATTATGTGTGAATTGTTCACCACTTAGCCACCAAAAGAGGCTGCTGCTTTGAGGCAAACGTTGCCCCAACAAGAGCTGCAGGTTACGACGGCGTGACTTACTAAAGGTGGGAGGCGGCTACACACAAAAGTTATGTGTTAGGGCATCGCTTTCTATTTTTGAAAATTCTTATTATTTGGAATTTTGGACTTGTGGAAATTGTTTCCTAGTCAAGATTTGATTCCTAAGAGTTAGGAATGCACCTAAGCTATCCTTGTGGAAATTGTTTCCTAGTTGGGCAAGGACTCTTAAAAGTTAGGAGAAGATATGAAACTTTCATTGTAGAGAAAGTTTCCTAATCAAACTTGAACTTCTTAAGTTGTTAGGAAATCTAATTAAATTGTTTAATTAGATGGAAGATTTTAATTCAATGAATCCTAATTGGATTAAGACTCAAGTAAATTGAACTAAAATTAAAATTTCTAGATAATTTGAGCCAAGTATATTTAAATGAGTTTAAATATTACTTTCCTTAAATGACACACAAGATTACTAAGTGATATTAAATATGTATGCATTTAATTTTATACTTTATGATGTGATTATGAATGCATGAGGATGGTTATGGACTTAGACCTTAGACTTAGGTCATGAATGGTTAAATTTTCTTTTTGGTATTTTTATAAATAGGGTCTGCGAACCCTGCCTTCTCTTTTTATTTTCGGAGTTGTAAATTCTCATCTCACCTAACTCCCCTCGAATGTAACTCAAGGTATCTATCAAAGATATGTAAATGTCATATAGGTTTGTAGATTTAGATTTAGGCTAAGATTATAATTTATGCAATTCAAAATGTAAGGAGATAAGGCGCCAAGAAGAAGGACCAAGGAGATCACCATCAAGACTTATGAAGACTATGTATGGTATCCCTAGGAATTTGACCAACTACTTTCCTAATGGCTCAAGGAAACTAGAGTAGTAAAGTCCATAATCATCCTAGTAGATTGCATGAAATAGATTTATTTTTGAATTTATATATGTGATATATATTTGAATAAATGCTATGCATGTCAATCAACAAAGAAAAGCAATGAAACCTATTTAATGAAATAAAAAATCCCTCATTAAATTATATTGAGTCCATGTTACGCATGATTAGTTACCTTCACCATCTTAACAAGATAACCAGTGTTCTTCCAGTAGGAGGCTTGTTGAGTCACTCAAGGTCAAACTACTGTACGAATATGTTTGAGTTAAAGAAGGTGGGTTTTACTCAACTAAGTGTCATGTTATCCGGATGCGTCAAACTTGATCACTTGATATTTAGAGGCAAAGGTTAGGCGAAATGCATATGATGCATTTAGGCAAAGAGTTGTCACCTAACTGATCAAGGAGTTTCATAGAGATGCAATTGGTAAGCAAAGTTACCTACTCAATTAGTTTCAACATGGCTTGTTGAGTCACTCAAGGTCATGGTGGGATGAAAGGGGTCCTTGCTTACTAAGAAGTCTAAAAGTTAAGTTTCTCGAATAGTAGAGGAGGGCTACTATGTTGATAAAATAGTGAGAACAATCATTCAGACTTTAAAACCTGGTTTTAATGATTGCAATTTGCATAATGACTATTATATGCATTGGTTTATATAGGATATAAATTGTCATGGTAGTTTAACTAGTCACTTGATTGCATACTTGATGCAAAGTCAATTTCACTAATTAATGAAATGAATGTCTATGTCCTTAATGATCCATGAGGTATTTAGCAATGAGAAGTTCAAACATCTCGAGGAATTGTTCCAATGAAAAATGATTAGAAAGATATCCTATGAGGCATCATGAGCTAATTAATGCATCAACAAGTTTGAGAAACTTGGTTGATTTATGGATCATAATCTAAGTATAGACTTAGTTCTTTCTTCCTTGTCTAAGAGCAATTTGAAAGTCGTGTTGTATTACAACATGAACCGAAAGGTGTTGCTAAATGTGCTCACTAGACTAGAAGATCATCTACTTTGTTACTTCCACCAGGGGAAGGTAACCGAAGAAACGTTCTTCAAAATTAGGATGATGAGATGAAGAAAGAAATTGATATTGATAAAGGGACATACCATCATTGTGGCAATGCAAGGCATTAGAGGCTTAAATGTAAGAGTATATTTGATACTTGAAAGGAAGTGAAACTTGAGAAGTTTTACTTCATGATTATTATGAGTTTGTTTTCACTATCTTTAGGTATATGATACCTATAAAATTGGTTCAAATATATGTATGACATATAGATGGAACTAATAGTAAGGGCAAGTGAAAAGAATAAGACCAAGGAGGTGGTAACCTTAGTTGATACTTGATCAAGCTTGCCAACCTATTCATGATGAACTTTTTAGAAACATTACCACTGATATTTCGGTTATGCTAGCATTAGATGCTTGGCCATTTATCCCAGAATGAACCGAAAGGTTATATGGAATTTGTTCCATATCATGGTCTTATTACACTCATAAAATCTAGAAACTTGCATAAAAGATAATCACAGATTGTTCAAGTCAAAACTATAAGATTAAAGTATATAGATACTAGTAGTTTCTTTGGTTATGAATCAAAGCGCATATTATACAAAACTTGACAACTAGATGAGCTTTGGCTCAAGGAAATTCATAATGAGATTATGAAACTAATTTAGTTAAAAGAACATTCTTATTAAGATATGATCTAAATGAAGAATGGCTTGAAACTAAATTGATTGATTATCTAATAGAATTCATATCAGATGAATTGGATGGACATTACTATGTGATGACATAGAAAGGTCCATGATGCTCCAAATAGCCAAGATTGTTGAAACACTAACCTAGATAGGATTTCGAATTGTATTTGTAAAACAAACATTCATATGGGATATGAGATGTTTGGTTTTATAATTACAATTATGCATTCAAAAGAGTTTTGAATTCACATCCCATAGAAAAGTAAATGAGTTTACTTTGAATGTTTCTACACAATTAGGAAACAGTGGGAGCATTATGACATTTAAAAGTTAAAAGTCATAAGTAGAAATCCGAAGTTTATGCATAGGATGCATAAAGGCACAAAGTTTTAGTAGGATGCATTATGATGCATTACTCATACGAGATGAGTCTACAAAACATAATGACTAAGTAGGATGCATAGTGGTGCATAACTCATAGAGATGAGTCTACTTAATAGAACATTGTTAGACAATGGATTGAGATATCAAGTTTTGATAGTGACATTCAAAAGTTGAATTTATGAAAAGGATGAGATATCTTTTGTGCATACCAAAGGGTTAGTGGGAGTAATACAGATTACTCATCAAACAATGTATATCAGATACATTGAAGATTGAAAGGTAAATCGACTAGTAATGCTAAGATCTAACAGATTTAGCAACAAATGATTGGATTAAATGTTAAAAGAGTTTAACATAAAGAGAATCCAACAAGTGACTTAATGCTATGATGTAAACAAATTTAGTCATTTGGAAACGTTCCAAATTATAGAGGACTGAATTATTTATATTCCAAGTCAGAATACAAACCTTTTGTTTAAGGTTGCAAAAGGTGTATTTTGATCCATAGCTCACTGGGCTAATTAAAAGATTCCTAGTTGTTAAAGTAACAACATGAGCCACAAGGAATCGGGTTTCATTGTGATCCGAATAAGTATTGTGACTATGATAATAGAGATTATCAAAAGTATATGACCGAAGCATATTCTCATAATAAAGTACTGAAGCTATGTCCTAGTAGAGACACAATTGCTAAACGAAAGAGTTCGGCATTAGATGCGTTAGCGATTGGCTTAGTGCAAGTGGGAGATTATTGGTATATGCCCCTAGAGCCAATCAGTTTGGTTAGGCATAAACTACCAATAATGTAAACCTATCACTATATCTTATTGACACAAGGTTTTCCTTCATGTTAGTACAATGATAAGGAGTTATTAAGTATTAATCGGATAAAGCCCATGGAACATAATGACCTTGCAAAGGAATTATATATGATTGTGAGATCCTTATGCATCAAAGCCATGTTCCTAAAACGGTTCCTGGTCATCGTATTGCCAAGACGGGGCATTGGCAATGCTCAAAGACTGGTACTTGTTAAGCCTACTTACTTAGTAAGCAACTGATCTCACGTGTTGAAGTATATGAGATACTTTAGGATAACATGTAGGTGCTTGTCTGTTGAACAAGTTCACTAAACATGACCCGCTATGAGAACTCCATTTGGTATTGTCACTCAAGTGTCTATGGAAACGTTCTCACATGTCAGTCGTGTAAGTAGTCCTCTGACTTATGATACCAAGTCATCTTGTATGGGGAGTGTCATACTTTGATTCCATCACGAACGGGTCCCTAACACAGAGCGATGCTTATAGTATGGTGGTTTTGGGTATGATATGAACCATACGAAGATGGATGAGTGATCCAGAGAGGATTCACCACTCCAAGTGACATCAGAGACATATCTCATCTGTTCTTGGCTTAAGTTAACTTGATGGAATCTCTGGCCAGAGTATGATGAATTTAGGAGAAATAGTTTCTCTAAATTCACAAAGTTAACCAAAAGTTGCAAGAACTAATATGGATTGAACATGAGTAGACACTACACCATGCTCATGGTCTTTTCGGGATATTTGGTGAAAAGATCGAATTACACTGATAGACTGAACACGAAAGGTTATGTCAAGACTAACTTGACTCTCCAGTATTTGGGTGGTCATGATGGCTTGCTAGAGTCCGCTCATGATCTATGAGTATAAATTAATTAGATTAATTTATATTCATTGCCAACATATTGGAAGCCTAATGGGTCACACACAGAAAGAAAATTAAGAGATTAAAATGGAAAGAGCCTAATTGATTAATTTGAGAATTTAATCAATAGGGACTTAATTAAATAGTTTAATTAAGCGGAATGACTTAAGGGCAAATACATAAGAGCTATTGTCCATAGTCCAAACCCTGGAGTGATTGTCGCCCCCTATAAAAGAAACATGATAGCTTGGCCGACCTCCCTATGGCCCCCCTAGCCGCATATATCATATGCTTAGAGGCTTTGGTGTCTTCTTGATTTCTTGACTTCATCATTGTCTCTTCATGGATTGCTAGAGAGAAAAACGTTTTCTTTCAAGAAAGCAAAGGCATAGAGTGAAGAAGAAAGAAGAACAAGATAATCCTAGAGGTTGGTGCATCAAACTTGGAGAAGTAAGAAAACCGTTTTCTTTTTCTTGATGCTTATGAAGCATTCGGGCATGGTATGTTTAGATGGGGAGAGGTTTCTTGAAACCTAAACTACTAGCATCGTTTTTGGCAAGACTCCATTCCTACCTTATGAAGGTTTTCTTGATCATCTTGTGTGGATTACCGTTAGAGGCCAGACACTTGTGTGGCTTGAAGTCTAGGGTTGATAGCTTGGTGTTCAAGATTGAATGGGTTATTTGTAAACTCAAGATTACTAGATCTTTGAGTTACGGTATGATTCTTAATCTGATGTATGCTTTATAATTATAAGATCGCATTAAAATTTTACAAGCATGATCCTGTTAGATTCGACTGTCTCTTTGTTTATTATTCCACTGCGTTCATGTTCTTCTTTAATTTGACTATTGTTTGAGCATGAGGTTGAATCCCAACAAATGCTACTATTGTGACCTTGAAGAAAGAGGAACAAGTTGAGGATGAGATAAAACCAAAGATGGATTCACTTCTTAAGGATAATAATGCCACCATTCAAATTGGGAGTATTTTGGCACCTCAGGTAACTTTTAAGTTTCTTACTTATACTAATTTTTTTTCTCCACCTTTTCCTACTAGATTTGCAAAGTCCAAGAAGGAGGAATTGAACAACAAATTCTGGAAACAATAAACAGCTTGCTTGTTGATGCTATTAAGCAAGTACCAAGAGATACACCATTCCTTAACGAGTAATACACCACCAAGAGCAAATTAAAGTGTGATGACATAATAATTGTGGTGGAAAATGCATCTGCTATTGTGCAAAGAAAGCTTCCTACCAAACGCACAGATCCTGGAAGTCTCATGCCTGAACCCGAAAATCCCAAAAAGCCAAGAAGGGGTATTGGTTAGGTTAGACACATTAAATCAAATGCTAATTGCGAGGCAGCCCAATTGATGAAATATTAGCCAACCTGCCATATCATATTTGCTTTTTCTTCCTTTCTCTCTTTGTTTTGCTTAGTTATTATTATTTTATTTTTTTTGTGTTTTAGGATTATTTAGGTTTCATTAGTTTGTTTTCTTTTGAGTCTTTCATATTTTTATTTGTTTGTGTGTTTTAGCAAGTCAGGATGAGGACAATAAACCAAACGCTTCTTGGGAGGCAACCCAAATGGAAGGAGAGCACACATTATAATTAGATTTGCTATTTCTCACTCTCCATCCTTCTATCTTTTATTGCTTTCTTTGCTTATTTTTCTTATTTTGTTTATTAGTTCTTTTCTCTTGCATATAATTCTTTCATTTGGGATAAGAGTATTACAGTGAAGACAATTTAAGAATTAAGTGTGGGGGGAAGAATTTAGGTTTTCTTTTAATTTAGGTTTGTTTTGGTTTGTTTTACGTCTCTATTTTTTTTAGTGTGTTTCTAGTTCTTTTCAATACAATGATGAGATATGAATTGCATAGGTCTAAAACTGGTTTATTAATGCAAAGCTTTTCATGAGAATTAAGCTTGATATCAATTTTTTATAAGCCAATGTTAATATGATATGTTGATTGAGAAAGAATCATGTTAAGACTTGGTATTGACTTGTATAAACATCCTTGTGAGTTTTGAGCCTACATGATTGATGCATTATACATATCAATCCAATTTCTTTCTTGTGTGCTCTTATGATTATGTGTTTCTCTAGTACTTGCTTTAAACCATTTAAGACTATATTGATACATGTGACAACATGGATATGATAGAGGCATTAGGAGTTTTACCAAGGCCAAATTAGTCATCCCCTATTGATGTTCCAAGAGAACATGCCCCCCTAGTGAACCAATTTGAGCCTACATTTAATAAGCTATTTCATTGGTAACCATATCTTACACCTAGCCTAAACACATTTATATCTTTACCTTGTTCTAAAGATGGATTGAATGTTTTGAGACATATTGCAAAAACAAGGGATATCTATTGAAGATTTGGGTTAGAAACAAGAAATAAGTGTGGGGGAATGAGAAAGGCAAAAGTCAAGAGAAAAAGAAAGGGAACATTGTCAAAATACATTCCCATATATATATATATATATAAAGAGACAAAAGAAAAAAGAAAATTCAACCATCTCTTAAACTTTTGGTTAAAGAAAAGAAGTTGCAAAGTTGGTTATAATGAAGCAAAGGTTCAACATGAAATATTCAGCCTATGATTTTATGTGTTTTAAAGAGTTTTGAGAAGTTTTCCTTGTGTAATCTTATTATGTCTCTAAACTCTATCAAATCTTTGGAAACTTTGTAATATCCTTTATCTTTTATTCTTTAACCACATTACAACCCTTTGGCCCCATTACAACCTTGAATAAAGACCTATTGATTTATGAAGTTGTATGATCTAAATAGTGGAGAATAGGTGGACAAGCAAGCATATGGTAGAACTATTTTCATGAGATTGATTAAGTACCACTACTTTAAAGAGTGAAAAATCATGAGAGCATCCCATGTGAGAAGTTGAGATTAAGTTTGAATATGCATTATTTTCATTGAGATATGTTATGTTAATATTGTCTTAACTCAAACTATTTACATTCAAGCATGATTCTTTATGAACCTCTTCATGCTATTGATTAGTTTATAAGACTTGTCCAATGATTGCCTCTAATTTTTATTGAAAGTGAACTAGACTGGGTTTTCTTACCTTGTTTCTATTTTGTTTGCTCGAGGACTAGCAAAAGATTAAGTGTGGGGGAGTTTGATAAGTGCTTAATTTCATACATTTTCCTATTTAATTTCCTTATACTTTGTACTTTGATTCTTAAGTTCCTTTAGGTTTTTATGCTTTGTAGGTATTTTGGAAAATATGAAGTCAAAACATGTCAATTAGGATGTTAAAAAGCTTATAAAATCACAATCACAAGATGGAAAAAGACTAGGGAGTTAAAAACATCAAATTCTTGGTGCAAAGCAACAAGGCACATTTGATCGTCGGAGCTTGTTGCTAAGCAAACATGATGTTAGAATCTTTATCCGAAAAAACTTCCTTCTTGACTTTTAAAGCAGACTTGAATAACTTTCCAACGGTATCTCATGGGCCTAAATTGGATAAGAAATGTTCATCCAAATCGGTGCTGGAAGATCTCCCTAAACAACCCTAGCAGCAAAAAAACCCTAGCCGCAAATCCCTCTTTAAAACCCTGAGAGTCCTAGCCACAAATCATTTTGGAAGTCCTAGTTGCTACCTATAAACAGGGGAACAAGAGGGAGAGCCACAACACACATTGTACATATTATAGTAGTCAGATTTTATTGCTTTTTTAGAGAATTTGAGAGAGCAAGAGGCTGAATAATTCAATAATCTTCTTCCTATTCTTCTCCATTCTCTTAGTTTTCTTCTTATTTTCTTTTTAGTTTCATGTTTATGTTATCTAAGCTAAAATTCTTTTTGGTTAAGGGTGATTTCAAAGCCTAGACATGTTGTGGAATTGATTTTCAGATTCTATCTATCATTGGTTTTCTATCAAAGTTGCTTATGTTCTTCCATAAAAATTGTTCATGATGTTGTCTTGATTTGTTTAGTTGCAAACTAGATATATCTTGATAATTTTCTAATGCTAGTTTAGGAGACTTGATATGTAATTGTCTAGATTTCCTATTCAATAGTAGCAATTTGTGATTAATGATTATGGTCAAGTTTTTGATAATTGCAAAGTGAAACATAATCAAAGTAAAACAATTCATGTTTATGCTTTTGTTGCTTAGATCAACCTATCTTTCTCATCATAAAACTGCTATCAAATTAAATTTAGAGATGTTTATCCTAGGTTGTTTGGTAGTTAGAGATTAAGTAGTGGTGTTTGTCCTATTTAACGATGAAGTAAGGAAGGATTGGTATAACACGGGAAGTTGTTATCTACGGTTGATAATTTTGATAGTTGATTGATATAAATAGATCTGAAATTGATTCTCAATGATGTCTAGTGGTGGAGAATGAAACCTTAACCATACTTTTCATATATTTGACTTCTTTTATTTACTTACTTGCATTCTTACTATTCTGATTTACTTTACTATTAATTATTTCAAACCCCCCCCTTTTTCTTTTATTTTATTTTCTTGTCGTAGAACTAAAGTTTTGAACCAACCAACTTATAAATTAAAAGCAATCTCTGTGGATTCGATCCTTACTAGTTACTATACATAACAATTGATCTGTTAGTGCAATGATTATATAAGATACGCTCATTTGAGTGCATTAATTTTGCTGCCATCATTTGAAGTCCAAACAACTGAACTTCTCGAGCCTCTCACCATGTGTTACATGTAGTGGCAACGTCGTTACAGACACACTAGCAGTACTGGTAGTTCGTTCTACCATCTGTTATTTTTATAATAATAAAAAAAAAGATAACAGGATCAACTTTATGCAATTTGTATCAAAAAATTGACTACCAATAAATATATACTACAAATATATATTTGTTCACAATATATATATATATATTACAAATACAAATACAACTATATATATATATATGTTCACAATAATATATATTTCAAAACAGTAGCAATATATATATATATATTTAACTATATATATATATTCTACTTATATATATATATATATGTTATAGCCAACTTAACTATATATTATAAATATATATTTTTTACTTATTGTTTAGTAAAAAATATATATTTATATATATATAATAACAAATGTAACTAAGTATAAAAATGTAACAAAGTTTATGTATGCTGTCATTATAAATATATATAATTGTTTAGTAATATATATATATGAGTGTATAATGGAAGGACAATTAGCAAGTTGGTGCCAATTGGGAAAAGATGGCTCGGTAAGTTGGTTTCCTAACTGAACCATCACACCTTTTATTATACATGGATATTCTTAATCATTTTATTCAAGTATATATATATATATATATATATATGCAAAAGAACGAGAAGGAAGAAATTTTTTTTGAGTATGTATATACGCTTTGAATATAAACTTTTGTTACCGCACCATTGTAACAAAAGTTTATATTCAAAGCGTATATACATACTCAAAAAAAATTTCTTCCTTCTCGTTCTTTTGCATATATATATATATATATATATATGCAAACTGATCAACTATAAGAATTATTCTGTCACTTAATATATATCCTAACAAACAGTAATAAAAATTATAAATTCGTCTTAGCATATTATAAGCATTAGTATTATTACTGCATACATGAACCTATATATAAATATGAAACAGAATATATGTAATATATTCCAATACGAAAATTATAAAGAACACTTCCAGTTTCGATAGAAGAAAGAATGAAAAATCGAGTCAAGGTAAAACCTCTAACTTTAAGACGAATTTTGGCTACCTCTAAGGTGCTTGCAGAATTTATGCAAATCGTCTCTCACGCCTCCTCAATTACATTGCTATTGAGAGCACACTCGAAGCAACTCAGCAAACCGAAAAGATAAAGTAGTCTCTCTCACAAGACAGTATTCGACTGAGACAGAGGAAAGAAAATTTTCAGAATGTTTTTTCAATGTCTGTAAAACAAGCATTGCCTCTGAGTATTTATAGGAATGCAGGTGTCTGTTCGAACAAGACACACTTGTTGGAAAACAGATAGAACGGATTGGTTCGTTCAGACACAACCTTTGGAATAGAATCGTTCCGAACAGACATGTCTGGTTGGTTGGATGCATTGATTCGGTCCAGACCGAACATATATGTCTTAAATAGATAGGTTGCTCGGTTAGGCAGCAAAAAATCAGTTGGCTTGCCAGTAAAAAATTAATTATTGACCAAACCCGACCTAGCCCAATTCGACCGGGCTCGATGGCGTGAGTGTGTGGTAGCCCATTTTTTGTGTAGGTCCTCACCCTTCACAAAAACTTGGGTGCCTCTTAGGACCCAACTCAACATAGAACCTAAGCCTATATAAACTACAAGCTTAAGCCTTTATTTGTTCAATGTGGGATTCCATACCATACACAATATCAACCAACTTTCTTCTTCTTCAAGTGGGTGTTTATGAGACCAATTTCTCATTCAATATTGATATCAATTGTGTACATTAATTATATATCGTGTATCTACTTATGACAACCTACGTATTGATATACATATTTCGTATTTATACACATAAATTAACTATTGATATCCAACATAGTTAACAGTAGCTAAGCAAACTAGGAAGAAATAATAAAGACAACAGTCTTATCATTCCAAAATTGTATGGAAACAAAACAGAGAATGATGCAAGATGAAGGAATATATAGCAATTATAGAAAAGTTGAAATGGTATGTGAATGACTACACACTCCACGGGCAGAGAACTAAAGGGAGCTTAATTAACTAATTTAAAGATTGGAGAAGCAAACAAGCTAAAGGCACAAGTTCCAAAGCTGACTTGTTACAAAATTTTAAATATATATAATACTTGCTAGACGACTCACAGAACCCTGAAAGATTTTTTTGCTAAACTCAAACAAGGAACTGACTCATAGAGCAACAGTGAGAACTTGGCTAACATATATATAGATTCTAAGAGCTTAATAAGACCTATATGCCAAACCTATTGAAGAACCCGAGTTCTAACTTATTGAAGTTACAACACGCAAAAGGAAACTTGATTCCAATGCGCATGTTATAGATAGAGGTGCTCATGGTCCGAACGGAGTCGGGCCAGGTTCGGGTCGGTATTAACATCATATATACTTACTCAAATTCGGTCCGACCCGAAATATGAGTCTCAAATTCTATCCAAACCCGTCCATATTTTCTAAATGGGTAGTCCAAACCCGTTTAGGCCTGCCCATATATTTTTTTTTTTCTAAAAAAGTTTAAACAAATATTTTTTTTGTTATTTAATTTTTAGTAATTTTGTCATTTTATTTTTTTTATTAAGTTCTAAAACATAGTTAACTTAGCATATTTTTAAATGCTTACACTATAGTATTATATATATATTTATTTTTTATATAATATAAATTACATAATATATAAAATATAAAAATGAAAAATTATATAAATGAAAAATGGGTCGGGCCGGGCTCGGGCCTTGATTGCTGGAGCCAAGGCGCGGCCCATTTTCTAAATGGGCCTCATTTTTACCCAAACTCATATTTAGGGCCTAATATTTTTGTCCAAACCCTCCAAAATATGAGCAGGCTTTCGAGTTTGGGCAGGTAGCCCGACCCTTGAGCAGTTCTAGTTATAGACATAGTACTACTATTTTCTTGGCTTATCACTTTATTTCTCTTTAAAGAAGAATACTCTACAAAAGATTTTCCAAAATTAGTCTTAGGATCCATTTGGATGGGCAATGAGATTAAAATGCAGCGGTGACAGTGAGATTAATTACTGTAGTGATGAGATTGGGTACTGTAGCAGTGAGATTAAAATCAGTGGTGGGATATGTATTTGGATTCAAAAGCAGCGATGGCGGTGAGACGAATTATAGTGAGAAAATAAAATGATCATTAAGAACATTAGATTAAAATGTGTATATATAATAAATAATTACAAAATATTAAAATTATATTTATTTTAAATAATAAAATATGTATTAAAATTATATTAATGTCAAAAAATAAAAAGTTAAAAATAAAAAATTTTAAAAAGAATATTTTTCATTTTTTATTATTTATGTAATTACTTATTTTTAATTAATTATATAATAATAAAATATATTTTATTAATTTATTATATAATAATAATAATTATTTCCTTTTTATTCAAATTATTTCTATAAATTATAATAAAAAAAATTAAATAACATGTAAAAAAAAAAAAAAATATGGGTAAAATTGGACAATGCCCTCCAGTGGAAAGGCATTGTCATCCACTGGAGCTTCAAACTCCAGCACGGTGAGAAATACGAAGCTCCAGCATGGTGAGACCATGCTCACCATGCTGGAGCTTTGTTACCCAAAGGGTAACTACGGCCCGATTGGGGCCAAAAAATCCCCTAATCGGGCCACACATTAGTAACTTATAATAATAAGGGTATTGTATATCTTTGTAAGAGTTGATAAATCAGTGGGCCAAACCTTTTGAATCAATTTGGCTTAGAATTAATGAAGTAAAGGATTAAGCTAAAAAGAAACTATGGGCATATACTAGGTCATCTAAGCAGATTTTGTCTGCAATTGATTACTCATTTTACTAGGTAATCAAGTCATTCAAACCATTAGTTTCAAGCTTTGTTACATGGACTCAGCATTTTAAGGTGCCATAGACACGACACGAGATCTGTGTCTAACTCGCCTCTGCAAATATGGACTCGACTTCATCGCAAATCACACAAAGGCCTTCAAGAACAGAGCATAAGAAAGATGGGGTTGATGGACGAAGATGCTAGGCTAATCCTTGTTGTTGCACTTGGGCTTCTTAGCTTTTGCAACATGACAGCTTAGGAAAAAAAATCGCAAATGAAAATTTTCTGTATTTTAGAGAGAGAAAGAACGAAGGGACGAAAGGATTGCGGCTACAAAGAGAAGAGGTGGAAATTGGAATGTACAGATTAAAGGTTTTTTTAATTGTCGATTGGGCTTCAAAGTCTTCAAGCCCAAAATTCTATTACCTTAACAAAGCAATTAATCTGTTTGGTCCAGTAAAAACAAAAGGATTGTATCTTGGTTTTTTTTTTTTTTTTAATATCTTGAGATCTTGATTATAAAAAGTTCAAACTTCAATTTGTGGGGATTAAGATTATTAAAATAAAAATATTTAACTATTTAAAATTAATTTAGGAAAAAATGAATTTATGTATTTAAAGATATTTAATGAAACGAGAGGAAATTTTATTTATATAAGAAATAATATTAATATTTTTTTTTGTAATTTTTTAGTATCCGCGTACCCCTATCCTATTTTTGGACTCTTTTTAGCCGACTCCGCGAGTTCAAAACATTAACCAAATGACGAGTCTGACTCTTAGATACATACCTGTGTCGAATACCGCACCCGAATCTATGTAACATAGGTGTAGACACCTAATTTTGTCTGAGCCCCTCTAAACCAGGTCTTCCTTGTACTTTTTTAGAATGCAGAAAATCTCTTCTCATCTTGCAGATGGTCCCCCAAGACTTGTGATTCAGAGTTCAGCATGAAAAGTCAATCCAAAAAAAGTCAACTCAGAAAAAGTCAACTTTGAAAAGTCCACCCTAAAAAGTCAACCATTGAAAAAGTCAACCCTTGTCAAAATCAAGATTTGAAGTTGAATTGAACAATGGTGAAAGAATTTTGACAATCTGAGATCTACAACGAAAGATATGAAGTCCGGAAGATGGGTTGTGGAAATTCAATGCAGAGGAAGACCTAATCCGGCAAATTTGGGGAAAACTAAATTGGGGGTGAATTTGATCGAAAAAATTGAGCATTTTTGGACCAACTCAAATTCAATATATGACGGAGGGAGAAGAAAAAGAAAGTCCAAAAATCGGACTCGTTTTGAGCAAAACTGAGGTTTTGGAGGTTAAAGGGCAAATTCGAAAATTCAAAAAGAAAATTTCAGGAAAAATAGCAAACGAGCTCGAAAAATTATGAAAACTTCCAGATCTGAGTTTCATAATTTTTGGAAGAGTTTGGTGAAGAAAAATTCAGAATCGGAGTTCAAATGAAAAAGGTGAATTTCGGGTGCACTAGGTCAAAATTCTAAAAGGAAATTTCGAGAAAATAGCAAACGAGCTCAAAAAATTATGAAAACTTTTAGATCCGAGTTTCATAATTTTTGGAAGAGTTTGGTGAAGACAAATACAGAATCGGAATTCAAATGAAAAAGGTGAATTTCGGGTGCGCTAAGCCGAAATTCCAAAAAGAAATTCCAGGAAAAATAGAGCTCGGAAAATTATGAAAACTTTTAGATCTGAGTTTTATAATTTTTTGAAGAGATTGGTGAAGAAAAATCAGGAATCAAAGCTCATTTCAAAAATGGCAAAATTTAGGTGCACAAATCTGGAAATTCCAAATATAATTCCAGGAAAAAAAGCGAATGAGTTCAAAAAAATGTGAAAACCTCCAGAACCAAGCTTTATATTGAATAGGGTGAGTTGGGATAGACAAATCCAGAATTGGGGCCCTTGTGCAATTAAATTAAGTTCGGAAGGGCTAAAAGGTAATTTTATCGAAAGAATCGAAAAGGGCCATTTTGCAATTAAGAAAAATATGAAAGATGGAGAAAATTCTTGAACATTCCATGCCTTGGCCGGCCAGCATAGGAGGGGTGGAAACCTTGATCAATTTAGTTCACTAGTCACTATCAAGCTAAAAATGACATCTTTAATACCTTGCAAATGGTCACTCCTTCATCCGATGGCCTAGATGCATTTAAGAAAATATGAGTACACCTTTCAATGGCTGAGATCAAATGCCAAAATGACATTTTTATTTTTCATGAAAAAATCCTCATCCAATGGCCACGAGTGGAGGAAGAAAAATGAGCACAAACCATCCAATGGAGAGGGATGGTTCGGCCAAGGTGAGAGCATGCAAGTGATTTTGTGTCATCCAATGGCCTAGGTTATTTGTGGAAGACGAGTACACATTTTAAGGGCTAAGATCTATTTGAAAGATGATATTTTTATGTTGTCATGAAAAGATCCCAATCAAAGGGCTAGAATGGATGGAAAAAATGAGAAAAATCCATCCAATGGATAGGAGGTCAACCGGCCAAGCTTTGGAAAGGAAGAGGGGAATGTTTTATTTCCTTAAGAGGCTGGTCAATTGAGAGAAGAGAGGCAGTAGCTAATTTGGCAAAAAAAGAGGTTTTTGAAAGAAAAGAAGAAAGGTTTTACCAAAAAGCTTGGAAGGTAGCCATTTCTACCTAGCTCTAGCATGATTTTCTTCTTCATTTCTCATGTAGTTTTCTTTGTTTCCTATGTGATTTCCATCTTTTTTTTTTATGAAAATAAAAGTTTTGAAATGCTTTTTTAGCCTTCGTCTATTCCTTTTCCATCAAGAATGGAAGAAAACAATTTTTTTACCAATTTTCAACATGGCCAAAACTTGCATTGGTGCTTGCCTTGATATTTGTCTTGCCTTTTGGTTGTGAGAAACATGATTGTGGAAGGTTTAGTCATTTTTTTATTCTGATTTTTTTTTCAAAATAAATGAAGTAAAAGAGGTTGAAAATGGCTACATGATCTTGATAAACATCAAGTGACCATGGTTAGGGGAGGGCATGCCCATTTGTACCAACCATGGAGCTCACCTCCATTTTGTTGTTAGCTTGGTTTATTTTCTGATTTGTGGGTTGGAAAGGCTTCATGATTTAGTCAATATCAAGTGATTATGGTTAGGGGAGGGCTATGCTCATTGGTACCAACAATGGAGCTTAACTTTCCTTGTTTTGTTTACTAATTTTTATTGTTATTTCATTGCATGTCCATGATTATTTTGATCATGTTCTTTGCATTATTTTTATGCTATATTGGCTTTTACATCATTTTCATGTAGCAATAGTTCTTTTTTACCATTCGGCCATCCTTGTATTTTTGGTGATGTCTTGCATTTTTCCATATCCTGCATATTAAACATGTTTGCATCTTGCATTTTTCCCATATAGCCATTCATCCATCCATGTATTTTAGGTTATGACTTGCATTTTGCCATATCTTGCATGATTAAGCATGTTTGCATCTTTCATTTTGCCATTTAGTATTCGGCCATCCTTGTACATTTTTGGTTACAACTTGCCTTTTGCCATATAGTATTCGGCCATCCTTGTAAATTTTTGGTTACGACTTGCATTTTGCCATATCTTGCATGATTAAGCATGTTTGCATCTTGCATTTTGCTATATAGTATTCCTCCATCCTTGTTCATTTTTGGTTATGAATTGCATTTTGCCATGTCTTGCATGTTAAGATCATGTACCATTCAATCCTCCCATGCATTTTAGGTCTAGTTCATGCTTTGCATTATATTTGCCTACGTCATGCATATTAGGTCATATAGCTATGTCATTTATAGTCTAGTATTCTCATGCCATATTATCCATATGCCATCACTATATCATCTTATGCCGTTCACATGCCTTTATTATCATGCTATGCTATTCATAACATTTTAATAAATAAGGCAATATTCCTGAGTTTTAATAATTCATGGTTTTCTCTGCTGGGTCTGCCGGAGAGGTTATCATCAATTATTAACGAAGGAATACCCTTTTATAAAATAAATGATTCAGAAAAGTTCAAAATAAATAAAACTTTCTATGTTTTGCCGGGTCTGACGGGGAACATGAAAAGATTTTGTATTTAATAAATTCTGATCATTCTCAAATTCATTCATCTTATGCCATGTCATGCCATTGTCATTTTATGTCATCCCTTTATGTCATGCCATCCATATGCCATGTCATTTTGCGTGTCTTGTCGATTTCATTCACATGCCATGTCATTTTATGCCATGTCACATGCCATTCACATGATATATCATCACCTTATATCATGCCATCCATAGGCCATGTCATATTGCTTATCATGTAGATTTCATTCACATGCCATGTCATTTTATGCCATGTCACATGTCATTGGCATTTTATGTCATCCTTTTATGTCATGCCATCCATATGCCATGTCATCTTGCTTGTCATGTCGATTTCATTCATATGTCATGTCACATGCCATTGTCATTTTATGTCATCCCTTTATGTCATGCCATCCATATGCCATGTCATCTTGCTTGTCATGTCGATTTCATTCGCATGCTATGCCCTTTTATGCCATTCACATAATATGTCATCACCTTATGTCATGCCATCCATATGCCATGCCATCTTGCTTGTCATGTCGATTTCATTCACATGCCATGTCATTTTATGCCATGTAACATGCCATTGTCATTTTATGTCTTGCCATCCATATGCCATGTCATCTTGCTTGTCATGTCGATTTCTTTCACATGCCATGTCATTTTATGCCATGTCACATACCATATCATTCTATGCCCTTTTATGCCATTTCATATGCCATGTCATTCTGCTTGTCATGTCGATTTCATTCACATGCCATGTCATTTTATGCCATGTCACATACCATATCATTTTATGCCATGTCACATACCATTGTCATCTTATGCCATGTCATTCTGCTTGCCATGTTGATTTCATTCACATGCCATGTCATTTTATGCCATGTCACATGCCATATCATTTTATGCCATGCCATGTCATCTCATGCCATTCATACACCATGTCATTCTGCTTGTCATGTCGATTTCATTCACATGTCATGTCACATACCATATCAATTTATGCCATGCCATGTCATCTCATGCCCTTCATACACCATATCATTCTGCTTGTCATGTCGGTTTCATTCACATGCCATGTTATTTTCATACCATGTCACATGACATTTGTTTTCGTGCCATGTCATCCATATGTCGTGTCGGTTTTGTTCACATGTCATTTTGTGTGCTATGTCAATCATATGTCATGTCATTATTTCTATTATTAGATCATAATAAAATGTTTATCATGGCATGATAAATATGCATAATTATTTAATTGTTATTTTGGTAACATTTTTGCATAATCATTTTCTATGCTTTTACAAAGGATGTTTTTGCAAAATAAGATTATTCCCGAGTTAAAATAATTCATGAATTCTCTGTTGGGTCTACCGGAGAGGATATCATCAATTATCATTAATAACGAAATATTCTTTTTAAAAAACGAAAATGATTCAGAGAATTTTAAAATCAATGAAAAATTTCCATATTTTGCTGAGTCTGTCGAAAAATATGGAAAATTTTGTACTGGTAAATTCCGGGTCCTTTTCAAAGTAAAATATGAATTTTCAAGGGAACTATTTATAAATGGCAACTTTAAAACCGACTTTGTACTGAGATTCGAGATAACACACGATTAATAAGGTACCATTTCATACAGGCGTTGTGGGGTGCTAATCCTTCCATACACGTAACCGACTCCCGAACCCGCACTTGTTTTGTCTGGTTTAAAGCGCAAACTTCAAAATTGGTTTTTTAAAAAAAATTTTAATTCATTTTAAAATGTTTTTTTATATAAAAATTGGTTTTAATAGGTGGCCGATCACACCTAGCCAAAAAAGATTGGTGGTGACTCCATTTCTTTTTCCGATGATGCTTTCAAGCCTTCGACCTTTTATTTCAACCAAAAGGAATTAAGTCATCTTTTCCTCCGCCTATTGTTTTCCCCTCACTCGAACGAGTCCCCCCGGATCACGTATCGACAGCTTGGCGACTCTGTTGGGGACGCTTAGAGAGTCAGGCCTAGAGTTAGTCGCGTGTTATCGAAAGTCTCAGTTTTGTCGGTTTTGGTTGGTGTTTACTTTTAATTCCCTTTTTCTAATAAGGCAATTTTTGAAAATAATCAAATGTTTTAAATGTGTTCATTCTCATGTGCATGAATATTTTTGCTGTCCTCTGATTATTTAATTTAACATGTCATTATTATTCTTTATTTAATTAATGCTTTACATTGTTTAATTTTGTCTTTATTAAATTGCTTGGGTGTTAGGATAGAGGTATAGAATAGGAAAGGGTTTTTTGTTCCTCCTCACACACTATACTTGCATAACATGAACCCTCTACTCGGGTTCCGTCCTTTAGGTGGAAGTAAAGTAACTACGCTCTCGTGAGGTGTTAACCTCCGCATGGGCTAGCGAAAACACTTTCGGAGTAGTAGACTACCTACGCCTTCGTAGGGTGATAACCTCCATATAGGCCTGGGAAATACACTCTAACAAGTTGAACCTGCTTTTATCGGGGTGCCTTACTAGGCTTCACCAACGACAGTAATGAGCAATTTGGAGCCTTTTTAGAACCTAATGCAACTTCATATAGTGAGCTTAGGTGAAACCATTTTTGTTAAAAATACCGAAGCTAGGAACACTTGGAGGAACCTTTCTCACCTTTAGCTATTTATTTCAATATCTCATTGCTTTGATTATTATATACCAGTACTGACTCATTTCCCTTTGTTTTGTTTATTTTTTTTTTTTTGCTTTGTTTTCGTTGCATGCATCATGGTCACTTAGGAGTGTTTTCCTTAAGACGGATTCCAATCAGAGGTTTTCGTTACGGTCATGGAACACCGAGATCTTGCTCTAATGTCAGTTATTTCTAAGACATATCGAGAGGTCCGAACAGAGTCAGAAAAACATCAAGTTGACAAGGGAGACTGCTTGATTGGAAGCTTCATTCCGTTCTTCCCGAGTCGGTTCATTTAGATCTGGGTCGGAATGATTTGACAGAATTAGAGGAGATTTGAGGACAATGGGGAATTGCAAGGAAAAATGAGTTCACCAAGAAGTATGGCGGCATAGAATTACTTCTCCCGATCCAGATAGATGAGCAGTTAATCAGGGCAGTGGTGCAGTTTTGAGATCCCTCTTACCGATGCTTCACGTTCAATCGGGAAGATATGACACCCACCATCGAGGAATACTCAATCTTGCTCCGTATCGAGTCATCCACCCCTGATAAAATATACTGCAAGCAGCAAAAGACAATTAGCTTTCGTAGGAAGCTACTGACATATTGGGTATGGAGATTCCGATCAACTCCCCGAATATTAAGAAGAAGGGTTCGAGTATTTGTATCCCATGGGTATTCCTACGATCATGAATAACCGAGGGAACGATCGTGTAGTGGATGTCTTTGCCTTGGAAATCTATGGTTTGGTGATATTTCAAAAGATTTTGGGGCATATTGAGATGACCATAGTGGATTTCTTTGAGTGCCTAGGCAAACAAATGGATCCTGCTCCTGCTATTCTTGCCGAGATATTTAGATCACTCAATTTCTGTCGGAGAAAGGGCGTGGGACGTTTCGAGGGATGTGCACAGCTCCTGTATGTTTGGATCCAAAGTCATTTCTAGGGGGATGATAAGGAGAAGCTTCATCCCTACATAAGCACTTTCATTCCTCTGAAGGAAATTTGCAAGAAAGAATGGCCAAGAAAGGGAGATAAGAAACAATGGATAATGACTCTTCGCCACTTAGCTCAAGAAGACGTCACTTGGAGAGCTCCATGGATGCCGATGGGATCCATTCTGTATAGTTGTGGAGACAAACCATGGGTTCCGTTAATGGGAATTTGGGGAGCTATCAGTTATGCACCCTTCCTAGTATGAAGGCAGTATGGGTCTGAGCAGTTCATCCCGATGACTCATGGGCTCACTTTGGGGGATTTTGCATATGATGGGCCCGGGTACATGAAGGAAATACGCGAGCTCATCAAGGCATGGAGAAAGTTGAATCGGTCAAAGTTGGGTAGATATACCAACAACACTACTCCCGGATACTTGGTTTGGAGAGCCAAGAGGGTCCATAACATAGTGCTCCCTGCCAATGATGCCTCTGTCTATCCAATAATCCTTCAGCCAGAGCCGGTGGTACTTTCAGAGATTGAGCTTGTCAGGCAAGAACTAGAGAAGGACAAAGGGAAACTGAAGCGTTAGTATGATAAGCTTCAAGAGAAAGTCAAAGATTTGAAGACCGACCTTGATATCTAAGAGGCCAAGGCACGAAGGTTGGTTAAAGAGAGAGACACGGCGCAATCGGATATACAGGACTTGCATCAAGAGAACAAGAGGCTGAGAACCAAGGGACAGTTCATTGGAATTAGTAGGTCTCTAACACCATAAGAAAGAGATAGAAAAGTTTCATAAAGAATTGGATTTCTAGAAGGGTAAGGTTAAGGACAGTAAGGAATAGGAGTCCCGATTTTCTCATGAGCGGCAAAAATAGGGAGATGCACGATCACTAATATCGACCAAGTTGGAAAGATGCCTGCAGGAAAATGAGCTATTGAAAGCAAAGTTGGGAAATAAGAGGGAAAGGACATCCATGCTACACCAGGAGAATGAGACACTCCATGTGACCATTCAGACCTTAGAGCATGAGTTGCAAGATCGAAAGACTGACATCGATGCCATCATCCAAGAATACAGAGAGAGGAAGGCCGAATGGAACCAGGCAAATGACTTAACTTTAGATGCTAGCTCTAGGTGAAAGACTGAGACTTTAGGAAGGCAGCAGTATATAGACCACCTGACTAGGCAAATTCGCAAGGCCATGGTCAAAGCCAGAGAGATGTTGGAAAAGGTAAAGACTCTGAGGCGTGATGTCAACCCGACAGGGGAGCATGGACAACCTTTGATGAATTTCCTAGAGGAGGCTCAAGAAATATGAGCAAATACGATCTTTTTATGCAACCTGAGAATGAGAGAGGATATGTAACAAGTTCCCATGAATTAATGAAAAAAAACCTTTGTGTTGGAATTTGATCTTAAGGCAAATACTGTTAGTTGCATCATCTCATTTCATACAATTAAAGAAGCATACATTCATTCATCTATTTGTTTGATCAGTCATGCATTGTTTTATTAATTCATCCTTGCACACATTTAATTAATAAAAAGAATAATATGCCATGAAATTCTAATTCGTGGCATTTACACCAAGGTTCAAAAATTGGGCGCCCATCGAAACTCCCAAAGAGAAGCACTCCCCATCAGTATAATACTCGATCACAAGTTAGGATCATGGATAATGAACAAATGGCCCGAATGGAGAGAATGGAAAGGGCTCAAGATGAGTTGAGGGAACAATTGGCTAAGTCCCAGTCTGAATCAAGGGATCAGATAATTAAGCTGATGGAACTAGTGTCCGTCACAGTCAAAGGAAAGGGACACATGGAGAATTTAGCCCTAGGTTTAGAATCAAGACATCAAGGGGAAAAGAAGGACAGCAAGAAGCCGTGCTGACAAACAGCCAACCTACACAGAACATGGATACTCCACCCGGCAGCCCAACACAGGGGCACCAAAACATATGTCAGTTAGGATAAACCTAGAGACCCTCTCGACAGATCCTATCGATATCCCAAACTTGGATAAGTTGGCTGAACAAGAAAAGAGGAAGGTGGCGGAACTGAAAAGGGTTGAAACAGCTGAATCACAAAAGAAGTATCAGTTATTGGAAGAAAGGCTGAGGGCCGTGGAAGGGGTAGAATTGTTCGAAAGCCTCGATGCCAAAGAAATGAGTTTAGTCTCCGGTTTAGTGATCCCACCAAAGTTCAAGACGCTAGATTTTGAGAAGTATAACGGGACCACCAATCCTTCAGCACATCTGACGATGTATTTTCTAAAAATGATCGGACATGATAGTGATGAAAAGTTTCTTATACACTGTTTCTAGGATAGCCTCACCAGGTCGGCCACTCGACGGTACAATCAACTCACCCGCAGCAAGATCAGATCATGGACGAACCTGGCTAGGGCTTTCTTGGAACATTAGAAACATGTCTCTGACATGGTGCCGAACAGACTATCCCTGCAGAACATGGAGAAGAAAGATACAGAGAGTTTCAAACAGTACACCCAAAAATGGAGAGATATGGCTACTCCGGTGCAGCAACCCCTGACCGATAAAGAAACTACAGTTCTCTTCATCAACACCCTAAAGGCGCCATACTATTAGAAGTTGGTGGGTAATGCCACTAAAAATTTCGCAGATATGGTCATATTTGGGGAGATGATTGAGACCACGATCAAAAGCGTGAAGATGGGAAGCGAGGAACAGGTCTCCTCCAAGAAAATGACTCCTACCAAAAAAAAAAAAAAGAGGAGGCTCACGCGAGCAGTTTTAATAACCGACCTTTTTCACCTCCAGCATCCTATACACCTTACCAGACTTACAACCCTTACTACTCGGCTATAAATAGCCTCACTCAGAACCTTTTTCCATCACGGCTATCCCTCAACAACCATATCCGACTGGCATATCTCCTCAGATAGCCATTACACCAAATACTACCCCAAACATGCAAAACAGTCCCCGAAATGATCAAAGGCCTGTGAGGAATAACCAAAAACCCCAACATGATCCTATCCCCACTACTTACAGCGAGTTATACCCGAAGCTTCTACAGGGTCAACTCGTTGCGCCTGTGTACCTCCAGCCTTTAAAACCTCCTTATCCCAAGTGGTATAATTCCAACGCTCACTGCACGTACCATGCGAGCATCCAATGACACTCGACCGAGACTTGTACTGCTTTCAAACATGAGGTTTAGAGCCTTATTGAAATTCGGGCCGAAAAATGAACCTAATATCGCAAGAAATCTGTTGCCTAATCATACGGAGCCCAAGGTCAACGCCATCATGTTAGGGGAGAATGAACGGGTAAAAAGGCATGTCAGGAAAGTAAAAATGCCTATGATCAGAGTATGGTTTGAGATGGTCAAAGCGGGTTTGCTTAAGCCAAAATCAGATGTAATGGAGATAGTCAGCCATATAGAGGACTTCTGCCAATATCATGAGTACATAGGGCACACCATTCAGTGCTGTGGAGAATTCTTAGCAAAAATTCAAAAGATGATGGATATGGGCGAGGCCCAGTTTTCTGAGAAGATAGAGGATATAGAAATCAGTATGAATGAGATCTGTTATGGGGTGGATGGACCCCTAACTACATACTATGATGAACTCGAGAAAAAGGTTAGCCCAGCAATCGAGGGACCCACTCCAAAGATGATCATAGAATTACCGTCACCTTTTTTTTACAAAGGAAACGGGACGATTCCATGGAAGTATGAATGCGGCATTGCGATGCTAGGATCTTCAAACCATCAGGTAATAGTCGTGGATGTAACCGGAGTGGGGCACTTTACTCAGAGTGGTAGATGTTATGCTCTTACGGCAGTTGAAATTGGAAAGACAGGGGGGCTTGACAAAGGAAAAAGGGTAGTAGAACCAGACCCTATGGAGGTAGAACAATCAGTTGAAGTTGAAAAAGATCCAACCTCAGCTAGTAAGGTAATGAAACAAGTAAATAAGAAGAAACCCTATGAGTTCTTAAAATTCATCAAGCACAGCGAGAACAGTGTGGTAGAACAGTTGCATCACCAACCGACGAAGATTTTAGTGCTTTCATTGCTGTTAAACTCAAGCCATACCGAAATGCTCTGCTGAGAATTTTAAATTAGGCTTATGTAGTAAACAAGATATCTATGGAGAAATTAGATCGGCTAATGGGAAATATCACGACAGATGATTACATCTCCTTCAGCTATGATGAGATACCGCCAAATGGAATAGGATCCACCAAGGCCCTTCATATCACTACCACCTGCAAAGGGCACATTCTACCTCGAGTGCTCCTTGAGAATGGATCGTCTTTTTAATGTGATGCCATTGGCTACTTTGTCAAAACTGCTGATGGATATGTCTTACATGCTGCCGAGTCATACCATTGTCAGAGCTTTTGATGGCACTCGTCGGGAAGTAATGGGAAACATTGAGATCCCACTTCAGATAGGTCCCTATACCTATAAGGTGGATTTTCAAGTGATGGATATCATCACCCCATCTTACAATTGCTTGCTGGGGAGACCGTGGATCCATTCTGCTGGGGCTGTGACATCATCTCTCCACCAAAAGCTAAAATTTGTAATAGAAGGGCATTTGATTAGCGTATCAGGAGAAGGGGATATTATCGCCTCTACATCTACTGATACCCCTTACATAGAGGTAAACGAAGATGCTATAGAATGCTCATTCAGGTCACTGGAATTTGTCAATGTCGTGTCCGTCACTGAGGGGCGTAAAATTTCGAAGCCAAGGCTCTCCTAGAATACCAGTTTGGGGGTGAGAACAACAGTTGGAAAAGGCTGCAGGGCAGGAAAAAGACTAGGGAAGTATCTGCAAGGGATGGCTAGAGCAATAGAAGTGGCCGAGAAGAAAGACTGATTTGATCTTGGATATCTCCCCAAAGCTCACGGGAAAAAGAAACAGATTGAGAAGAATCGTAAAAAGAGGATGGCACATTTTGCGGGTGTGGATATGGAGTGGGAACTCATGACTTTCCCGCCAATCCTTCACATCTTCCGATCGGGTGGATTTGAGTTTGGGAGTAAGAATTCTGAAGATGTGATGGTCCTGCTGGAGCAGGCTTTTGAGAAACTTTATGGAGTTAGAGACAAACAACCATATGAAATGATGGTCAGTATGGCTGAATTAGAGGAACAGAAAGAGGAGGGCACTAGTTGGATGGTGAGTCCTTGCTCGCCAGGTTATGAGCTCAATTGGAGAGTGGTCGAACTTCTCATAGTTTATAGGTCTACTCCAGTGTAATGCTCGAACCAACCTTAATTGTCCTAGCCATAAGGCATTAAGTGTCCTCTATACGGGCTTATGTTTAAAGATTATCATTTAATAAATAACAAGCATGATGAATTTCCTTCATATTGATGTGTCCACATTCTTTTATTCTTTCATTCTTTCATTATTATTACCTATATGCCTTCCTATATTGTTTCATCCTCACCTATTTACAGGTGCCCAGATATGGAATATGGATCATCCTATTAATAATTCTGAAATTAATTTAAAAAAAAAATCTGTACGGGTGATTTTGACCCTGACGAAGATGTCGAAGACTGTGATTTATTTCCAGATTTGTTGAAAATAATAGAACAAGAGAAGAAACAAGTATTACCTCACAAAGAACAGTTGGAAGTAACAAATTTAGGGGATGGGGAAGAAATAAAATAAGTCAAGATAGGGACTGCCATTTCACCATCAATAAAGCAAGATTTGATAAGTCTGCACCGGGAAGAAGTGGATGTGTTTGCATGGTTGTACCAAGACATGCCGGGATTGGACCCTGATATCGTGGTTCACAAACTTTCATTGAAACCAGATTGCAAGCCTATTCAGCAGAAACTGAGAAGAATGAGGCTCGAAATGCTATTAAAAGTGAAAGAGGAAGTGAAGAAGCAATTCGATGTTGGATTCTTGGAAGTGGCAAAATATCCGGAGTGGGTAGTGAACATTGTCCGATTCCAAAGAAAGATGGCAAAGTACGGATGTGTGTCGATTACCAGGATCTGAACAAGGCAAGCCCCAAGGATAATTTCCCATTGCCTCAAATTGATACTTTAGTCGATAATACCACCAACAATTCCATGTTTTTCATCATGGACGGGTTCTCAGGGTATAATTAGATAAAGATGAGGATATGGAGAAAACCATATTCGTGACGATATGAGGAACCTTTTGTTATAAGGTAATGTCATTCGGGTTGAAAAATGTTGGGGCTACGTATCAAAGGGCCATGGTAACTTTATTCCATGACATGATGCACAAAAGAATTGAAGTTTATGTTGATGATATGATCGCAAAATCGCAAGGAGAGGACGAACACATTGCAAATCTTAAAAAGCTCTTTGAAAGGTTGAGAAAATTTCAATTTAAACTCAACCCAGTAAAGTGTACTTTCGGAGTCACTTCGGGAAGGCTATTGGGCTTCATTGTTAGCCGGAAAGGGATTAAGATTGATCCAGATAAAGTGAAAGTCATTCAAAGCTTGCCTCTCCCTCGTACATAGAAATAAGTAATAAGCTTTTTGGGTAGGCTGAATTATATCACTCGGTTTATCTCCCAACTGACCGATAAGTGCGGCCCGATCTTCAAGTTACTCCGAACTGTGATCCGGGGGAATGGGATGAAGGATGCTAGATAGCCTTTGATAAGGTGAAACATTATCTATCCAATCCACCAGTATTAATGCCACCAGTCCTAGGGAAGCCGTTGATATTATACTTGTTAGTATTTGAAAAGTCCATGAGGTGTGTGTTGGGACAACATGATGAAACTGGAAAGAAAGAATAGGCCATCTACTAGCTCAGCAAAAAGTTCATTGAGTACGAGTTAAAATATTCATTGGTAGAGAGGCTTTGTTGTGCCTTAGCCTCGACTGCCCGAAGGCTCAGACAGTACATGCTGTATCACACGACATGGCTGATTGCAAAATTTGATACCTTCAAATACGTATTCGAGATGCCTTCGTTGTCAGGAAGGACGGCAAGGTGGCAAGTGTTGCTCTCCGAATATGATATTGTATATGTGAGCCAAAAGGCTATAAAGGGTAGCGCAGTAGCTGAATTTCAAGCAAGTCGAGCAGTAGAGGATTATGAGCCCCTGGACTTTGATTTCCCTGACGAAGACCTAATATGTGTTTTACAAAAAGAAGGGACTTCCTCTGAGAAGAAAACCTGAAAAATGTATTTTGATGGTGCATCTAATGCCATGGGGCATAGAATAGGTGCAGTGCTCATATCCCCTGAGGAAGATTATTATCCTTTCACTGCCATATTGGATTTTGATTGTACCAACAATACCGCATGTACTATGTGTCTTCGTGCAACCATAGAAAGAAAGATAAAAACACTAGAAATCTTTGGAGATTCAGCCTTAGTGATATACCAAATACGCGGAGAATGGGAAACTTGGGATGCAAAGCTAATCTGATATAAAGAGCTTATACTGAGTTTGATGGAGGAATTCGAAGAGGTAGTTTTCAATTACTTTCCCCGAGAAGAAAATCGAATAGCGGATGCTCTAGCCACTTTATCATCAATGTTAAAGTGAATGAAGGGGCCGAAGTTGTGCCAATCAAGATGAGCATATACGAATCTCCTACCCACTGCTTAAGTATCGAAGAAGAAGCGGATAGTCACCCTTGGTATTACGACATCTTGCAATACATCAAGAGTCAACAGTACCCTGAGCAAACGACGGAAAATGATAATAGAACCTTGAGAAGAATGGCAATGGGTTTTGTCTTAGATGGTGAAATCCTTTACAAGAAAGGGAAATACTAGGTTCTGTTGAGGTGTGTTGTTTCTGCTGAAGCTCAGAGAATCCTCGAAGAGGTCCACGAAAAGATATGCGGCACACGCCAATGGCCACATGCTGGCTAAACAGATTATGAGGGCAGGATAATATTGGCTAACCATGGAGGGGGATTGTATTAACTATTCTCGGAAATGCCATAAATGCCAAATATATGTACACAAGATTCATGTCCCGCCATCACCGCTACATGTCATGACGGCTCCATGGCCATTTTCAATGTGGGGAATGGATATGATCGGGCCCATTACCCCAAAAGCTTCAAATGGACACTGTTCCATCCTAGTAGCCATAGACTATTTCAAGAAGTGGGTAGAAGTAGCCTCTTATGCCAATGTAACAAAGTCAATGCTGTGCAGATTCGTCAAAAAAGAGATTATATGCCGATATGGACTCCCGAAGAGAATAATCACAGACAATACTCTCAATCTGAATAATAAGATGATTAGGGAATTATGTACCCAATTCAAGATCAACCATCATAATTCGGCACCCTACCGTCCGAAAATGAATAGGGCAGTAGAAGCTGCCAATAAGAACATCAAGAAGATTTTTGAAAAGATGATCGATGTGTACAAAGATTGACATGAGATCTTGCCTTTTGCTCTCCACGCATATTGTACTTTGATACGCACATCTACGGGGGCTACACCTTTTTCTTTGGTATACGGGATAAAAGCAATGCTGCCTATTGAGGTTGAAATCCCTTCACTTCGTGTTTTGATGAAAGTGGGCCTAGAAGAGGCAGAATGGGTTAGAGCTCGCTATGAACAGTTGAATCTCATCCAGGAGAAAAGGTTGAAAGCAATTTGTCATGGGCAGATGTATCAGAAAAGGATGATTCGAGCCCACAACAAAAAGGTTCGTCCCAGGCAGTTCCGAGAGGGGGAGTTGGTACTGAGGAAGGTTCTCCTATTATAAAAGATCCCCGCGAAAAATAGGCTCCGAATTGGGAAGGACCCTATATGGTGAAAAGAGCTTTTTCTGGAGGAGCATTGTTCTTAATTCGGATGGACGGTGACGACTTGAGAAGTCCCGTGAATGTCGACAAACTAAAGAAATACTATGCTTGAAGAAGAAAAGAAAAAATATATATAGAAAAAAAAAAAGGAAAAAAAAGAAAAGTGTGATACTGTACATATGAAAATTTGAATGATTCCAAATGTAAAAATGAGAATTCTATATATCTATTTCCCCTGAGGATTGCTTTTCAATGAGAATATTCGTGCCGAATATGATCAATGACCATTTTTCATAACTAAGAAGAAATTATCCTTAGTCACCCCTTTGAGTAGACCTGCTCACGGGCCGGGCAGCCCGCCCGGCCCGGCAGGCCCGACCCGTATTGGGCCGGGCCTGGGCAGGATATTTTATGTTCCGGGCCGGCCCGGCCCGGAACAGTGATTTTTATTATAATAATATTATTTTATTTAATTTTAATTATAAAAAATAAAAAAATTTATTTTTTTATTCCAATGAACAGTAATTCAGGCCTAAACGGGCGGGCTTGGGCTACCCAAGGCTGGGCCTGGGCAGAGAAAAAAAAACCGGGCCGCGGCCCACCCGGCCCATGACCACCTCTACTTTTGAGCCTTAGGAGTTCTTTCTTTCTCTGAACCCTGATCAAGGATCACCCTCTAAACTCGAGGGCAAATGCGAGGAAAATCCTCTTTCAAAAAAATCATGGCAAAAAGAACCATCGAAAACAAAAATCATTATGGCAAAAAAAGCTATCGAAAAAGAAAAAGAAAAATAAGAAAAAACACAACAAAAAAGGTGTGATATCAAAGAATGGCGAATAAAAGCTAAGAATGAAAAGAAGCAAATTTAAAAAGGGGAAAAGTCCAAAAAAGGACAAATGATTCAAAATAAGTCATCCTCATGAAATGATCCTTGATCCAATCACCTTTAAACACATTTTGGGTCTATTTATCTTTTATTTTTATACCTGAACCTTGGCCTACATTACGTGCTTTTAAAGTTTATTTTGATCAAGCATGGGTATTTAACTTGAAAGAGTTTTCCTCAGATTTCATCCCATCTTTTGAATTGCCATTTTTACCTTGGAAGCATTTAGAATTCTTAGATGCATGGTAGAACACAAGAAGAAAAAAAAGAATGTAAAAGGAGAGGTTTAAGCTGAAAACCCTAAAAAGGCGACTTAAAACCAAACGGGGGACACTTGGGTTGAAAACCCGCAAAGGGCAGCCTAAGTATTGATCAAAGACTGAATCAATGCTCCATGTAAAGGGGGAGAAAATATTAGAAAATCAGAGAAAAGGGGTAAAGCTCAGTCTGAAGCAGCAGTGAAAGTCGAGAAGTCACCTAAGCAATTGGCAAGCTCAGAAGATATTTCAGAGGAATTAAAAACAGGAAGGGTCGAGGATATTCTGCGTCTGGGACATCTATACCTTCACCTTTTCCTTTTTCTTTTTAATCCTTGATATTCATCTTTGTTATTTAAACCTTTTTGCAAAGAACTCATGTTGGCCCTTTCGGGGCATATGGCTGTTTCATACCATCTTTTATATATGTTGTGATGCATTTTTGAGCGTTATCAAATTGAATGATGATCAGTAAACATAAAAATCTTTCAAAAGGATTTCAGTGTATTACTAAGGAGTAGATTTAAATTTTAGAAGAGGTTTAGAGACCACTAAAATTTGGAAACACAACAGCATATCATGATAGGAAAATTCACCAAGTAGAGGTAAACAGCGAACGTGTTGAAGAATCTGTCATGAAGTCAGAAAATTTGTGAATTTCAGTGAAGTCATAAACTGGGACTTTTTGACAATTTATCTTGATTGAAGGCTCCTCAAGTGGGGCATCAATGAAAAGTTGAAGACTCCGTCATGAAGTCAGACAGCCCGTGAACCTCAAAAAAAATCATGGATTAGAAATCATGACAAAATCATTTGATTGCATTCATCCTTAGGGAACATACATCCTACAAGCATTTGCAAAACGTGTCATTTTCATCACTGCATTTGGCTAACATTACAGGAATCGTGGAAATTTCGCTCTCCCAAATCGAACTCGTTCTGCTTCTCAAATGAGTCGAGCCCCGAGACCACCGTCGAGGTATTTTTGTTTTAAAATCGAACTCGTTCTGCTTCTCAAATGAGTCGAGCCCCGAGACCACCGTTGAGGTATTTTGTTTTTAAATCGAACTCATTTTGCTTCTCAAATGAGTTAAACCCAGAGATAACCATGGAGGTATTTTGTTTTAAAATCGAACTCGTTCTGCTTCTCAAATGAGTCGAACCCCAAGACTATTGTCAAAGTATTTTGTTTTAAAATCGAACTCGTTCTACTTCTCAAATGAGTCGAGCTCCAAAACCACCGTCGAGGTATTTTGTTTTCAAACTCGTTCTGCTTCTCAAATGAGTCGAGCCCCAAGACCACCGTTGAGGTATTTTGTTTTAAAATCGAACTCGTTTTGCTTCTCAAATGAGTTGAGCCTCGAGACCACCGTCGAGGTATTTTGTTTTTAAATCGAACTCGTTCTACTTCTCAAATGAGTTGAACCCCGAGACACTCGTCGAGGTATTTTATTTTAAAATCGAACTCGTTCTGCTTCTCAAATGAGTCGAACCCCGAGACCACAGTCGAGGTATTTTGTTTTCAAATCGAACTCGTTCTGCTTCTCAAATGAGTCTAGCCCCGAGACCACACTCGAGGTATTTTCCTTTTCAAAACGAACTTTATTTTCTAAATGATTCGAACCCAGGATTGACATTAAGGCATTCCTTATGTTTTTAAATCGAACTCGTTTTACTTCTCAAATGAGTCGAGCCCAGAGACCACCGTCGAGGTATTCCCCGTTTAAACCCAACACAGCTGACACCAAGACAAGATAAGGCCCCGAGACCACCGTCGATGTATTCTCTTCTCTTGCAAATCTTACTCGTTTCCTTAAGACAGGTCGAGCCTTGATTAGTCAGGTAACTCAATTTAAGGACAAAATCTTCTATTCACAACTTTTTTTGAAGAAAATAAAAAACAAAAGAATGATGAAATAAATGGAAATGAAGAATAAAGCAAACTCTCTTGCCTTACATGTGATTTCCCTAACTGGACAAAATTATTGTATATTTATCTTTACCTGATTCCTGATTCTCAATAATAGCCAAAGAGGGGCAACTGTAGACACCTAATTTTGTTCGGACCCCCTAAACCAGGTAAATTCTTCCTTGTACTTTTTTAGAATGCAGAAAATCTCTTCTCATCTTGCAGATGGTCCTCAAAGACTTGTAATTTGGAGTTCAGCATAAAAAGTCAATCAAAAAAAGTCAACTCCAAAAAAGTCAACCTTAAAAAGTCAACCACTAAAAAAGTCAATCCTTAGTCAAAATCAAGATTTGAAGTTGAATTCAACAATGGTGAAAGCATTTTGACAATCTGAGATCTACAACGAAAGATATGAAGTCCGGAAGATGGGTTATGGAAATTCAATATAGAGGAAGACCTACTCCGGCAAATTTGGGAAAAACTAAATTGGGGGTGAATTTGATCACAAAAATTGGGCATTTCCAGACCAACTCAAATTCAATATATGATGGAGGGAGTAGAAAAAGAAAGTCCGAAAATCGGACTCGTTTTGAGCAAAATCGAGATTTTGAAGGCTAAAGGGCAAATTGGGAAATTCAAAAAAAAATCTAGGAAAAATAGCAAACGAGATCAGAAAATTATGAAAACTTCCAGATCTGAGTTTCATAATTTTTGGAAGAGTTTGGTGAAGAAAATCCAGAATCGGAGTTCAAATGAAAAAGGTGAATTTCGGGTGCACTAGGCCGAAATTCCGGGAAAAATAGCAAACGAGCTTGGAACATTATGAAAACTTCCAGATTTGAGTTTCATAATTTTTGGAAGAGTTTGGTGAAGAAAAATCCGAAATCGAAGTTCAAATGAAAAAGGTGAATTTCGGGTGCGCTAAGCCAAATTTCCAAAAGAAAATTTCGGGAAAAATAGTAAACGAGCTCGGAAAATTATGAAAACTTTCAGATCTGAGTTTCATAATTTTTGGAAGATATTGGTGAAGAAAAATCTAGAATCGGAGCTCATTTAAAAAATGGCAAAGTCAGGGTGCACAAATCCGAAAATTCCAAAGATAATTCAGGGAAAAATAGCGAATGAGTTCGAAAAAATGTGAAAACCTCCAGAATCATGTTTTATATTGAATAGGATGAGTTGGAAAAGACAAATCCGAAATTAGGGTTAGGTTCCTTGTGCAATTAAATTAAGTTTGGAAGGGCTAAAAGGTAATTTTATCGAAAGAACCGAAAATGGCCATTTTGTAATTAAGAAAAATGTGAAAGATGGAGAAAATTCTTGAACAATCCATGCCTTGGCCAGCTAGCATAGAAGGGAGGAGGAAAGCTTGATCAAATTAATTCACTAGTCACTATCAAGCTAAAAATGCCATCTTTAATACGTTGTAAATGGTCCCCCCTTCATCCAATGACCTAGATGCATTGAAGAAAAGAAGAGTAAACCCTTTAATGGCCAAGATCAAATGCCAAGATGACATTTTTATTTGTCATGAAAAAATCCTCATCCAATGGCCAAAGATTGGAGGAAGAAATATGAGCACAAACCATCCAATGGTAAGGGATGGTTCGGCCAAGGTGAGAGCATGCAAGTGATTTTGTGTTATCCAATGCTTTAGGTTATTTGTGGGATATGAGTACATATTTTAAGGGATAAGATCTATTTGCAAGATGATATTTTTATGTTGTCATAAAAAGATCCCAATCAAAGGGCTAGAATGGATGGAAAAAATGAGGAAAATCCATCCAATGGATAGGAGGCCAACCGACCAAAGTTTGGAAAGGGAGAGCGGAATATTTTGTTTCCTTAAGATGCTGGTCATTTGAGAGAAGAGAGGCAGTAGCTAATTTTGCAAAAAAAAAAAAAAAAGAGGTTTTTGAAAGAAATTAAGAAAGGTTTTACCAAAAAGCTTGGAAGGTAGCCATTTCTACCTAGCTCTAGCATGATTTTCTTCTTCATTTCTCATGTAGTTTTCTTTGTTTCCTATATGATTTCCATTTTTTTTATGAAAATAAAAGTTTTGAAATGATTTTTTAGCCATCATCTATTCCTTTTCCATCAAGAATGGAAGAAAACAAATTTTCTACTAACTCTTCAACATGGTCGAAACTTGCATTGGTGCTTGCCTTGATTTTTGTCTTGCCTTTTGGTTGTGAGAAACATGATTGTGGAAGGTTTAGTCATTTTTCTATTCTGATTTTTTTCAAAATAAATGAAGTAAAAGAGGTTGAAATGGCTATATGATCTTGATAAACATCAAGTGACCATGGTTAGGGGAGGGCTATGCCCATTTGTACCAACCATGGTGCTCACCTCTACTTTGTTGTTAGCTTGGTTTATTTTCTGATTTGTGGGTTGGAAAGGCTTCATGATCTAGTCAATATCAAGTGATTATGGTTAAGGGAGGGCTATGCCCTTTGGTACCAACCATAGAGCTTAACTTTCCTTATTTTGTTTACTAATTTTTATTGTTATTTCATTGCAAGTCCATGTTTATTTTGATCATGTTCTTTGCATTATTTTTATGCTATATTGGCTTTTACATCATTTTCATGTAGTAACAGTTCCCATTACCATTCGGCCATCCTTGTATTTTTGGTGATGTCTTGCATTTTTCCATATCTTTCATGTTAAGCATGTTTGCATCTTGCATTTTTCCCATACAGCCATTCGGCAATCCATGTATTTTTGGTTATGACTTGCATTTTGCCATATCTTGCATGATTAAGCATGTTTGCATTTTGCCATATAGTATTCAGCCATCCTTGTACATTTTTGGGTACAACTTGCATTTTCCCATATCTTGCATGATTAAGCATGTTTGCATCTTGCATTTTGCCATATAGTATTCAGCCATCCTTGTACATTTTTGGTTACGACTTGCATTTTTCCATATCTTGCATGATTGAGCATGTTTGCATCTTGCATTCTTGCCATGTTTGCATCTTGCATTTTGCTATATAGTATTTATCCATCCTTGTACATTTTTGGTTATGACTTGCATTTTGCCATGACTTGCATGTTAAGTATGTTTGTATCTTGCATTTTTTGCCATGTATCATATCTTGCATCCTTAGATTGATCTATATTGCGCATCAGGTCATGTGCCATTCGGTCCTCCCATGCATTTTAGGTCTAGGTCATGCTTTGCATTATATTTGCCTATGTCATGCATATTAGGTCATATAGTTATTTCATTTATAGTCTAGTTGCATTCTCATGCCATATTATCCATATGCCATCACCATATCATCTTATGCCGTTCACATGCCTTTATTATCATGCTATGCTATTCATAACATTTTAATAAATAAGGCAATATTCTCGAGTTTCAATAATTTTTGGTTTTTTCTGCTGGGTCTGCCGAAGAGGTTATCATCAATTATTAACGAAGGGATAACTTTTTATAAAATAAAATGATTCAGAAAATTTCAAAATAAATAAAACTTTCTATTTTTTCCCGGGTCTGTCGGGGAACATGAAAAGATTTTGTATTAAAAAATTTCGAGTCATTCTCAAATTCATTCATCTTATGCCATGTCATATGCCATGTCATTTTATGCCATGTCACATGCCATTGTCATTTTATGTCATCCCTTTATGTTATGCCATGTCATTCTGCTTGTCATGTCGATTTCATTCACATGCCATGTCACATGCCATTCACATGATATTTCATCACCTTATGTCATGTCATGCCATCCATATGCCATGTCATCTTGCTTGTCATGTCGATTTCATTCACATGCCATGTCATTTTATGCCATGTCACACGCCATTGTCATTTTATGTCATGCCATCCATATGCCATATCATCTTGCTTGTCATGTCGATTTCATTCACATGCCATGTCACATGCCACTGTCATTGTATGTCATCCCTTTATGTCATGCCATCCATATGCCATGTCATCTTGCTTGTCATGTCGATTTCATTCGCATGCTATGCCTGTTTATGCCATTCACATGATATGCCATCACCTTATGTCAATCCATCCATATGCCATGTCATCTTACTTGTCATGTCGATTTCATTCACATGCCATGTCATTTTATGCCATGTTACATGCCATTGTCATTTTATGTCATCCCTTTATGTCATGCCATCCATATGCCATGTCATCTTGCTTGTCATGTCGATTTCATTCTCATGCCATGTCATTTTATGCCATGTCACATACCATATCATTATATGCCCTTTTATGCCATTGTCATCTTATGCCATTTCATATGCCATGTCATTCTGCTTGTCATGTCGATTTCATTCACATGCCATGTCATTTTATGCCATGTCACATGCCATATCATTTTATGCTATGTCATATGCCATTGTCATCTTATGCCGTTTCATATGCCATGTCAATTTCATTCACATGCCATGTCACATGCCTTGTCACATGCCATATCATTTTATGCCATGCCATGTCATCTCATGCCATTCATACACCATGTCATTCTGCTTGTCATGTCGATTTCATTCACATGCCATGTCACATACCATATCATTTTATGCCATGCCATGTCATCTCATGCCATTCATACACCATGTCATTATGCTTGTCATGTCGATTTCATTCACATGCCATGTTATTTTCATACCATGTCACATGACATTCGTTTTCATGCCATGTTATCCATATGTCGTGTCTATTTTGTTCACATGTCATTTTGTGTGCTATGTCAATCATATGTCATGTCATTATTTCTATTGTTAGATTATAATAAAATGTTTATCATGGCATGATAAATATATATAATTATTTAATTGTTATCTTGGTAACATTTTGCATAACCATTTTCTATGCTTTTTCAAAGGATTTTTTGTAAATTAAGATTATTCACGAGTTAAATTAATTATGAATTCTCTGCTGGGTCTGCCAGAGAGGATATCATCAATTATCATTAATAACGGAATATTCTTTTAAAAAATCAATATGATTCCAAGAATTTTAAAATCAATGAAAATTTTCATATTTTGCTGAGTCTGTCGGAAAATATGAAAATTTTTGTGCTGGTAAATTCAGGGTCCTTTTCAAAGTAAAATATGAATTTTCAAGGGAACTATTTATAAACGGCAACTGTAAAACCGACTTTGTACTGAGATTCGAGATAACACACGATTAATAAGGTACCGTTTCATACGGGTGTTGTGGGGGTGCTAATCCTTCCCCGCACGTAACCGACTCCCGAATGCACACTTGTTTTCTTTGGTTTAAAGCGCAGACTTCAAAATTGGTTTTAAAAAAAATGTTTTAATTAATTTAAAATTGTTTTTTTAATATAAAAACCGATTTTAATAGGTGGTCGATCACACCTAGCCAAAAAAGATTGGTGGCGACTCCATTTCTTTTTTCAAGGATGTTTTCATACCCTCGACCTTTTATTTCAATCAAAAACAATTAAGTCGTCTTTTACTCTGACTATTGTTTTCCCTTCACTTGAACGTGTCCCACCGGATCACATTATTGACAATAGGTTTCAAGTATTATTATATACAAAACATCTGACATTTAAGTATTATTATTATATATAAACCATTAGTCAGATATATCTTTCCTTCCTCGCTCGTACCTGTGGATGCCGATGGGATCCATTTTGTATAGTTGTGGAGACAAACGGTGGGTTCCGTTAATGGTGGGGAGCTATCAGCTATGCACCACTCCTGGTACGAAGACAGTACAGGTCTGAGCAGTCCATCCCGATGACTCATGAGCTCACTTTGGTAGATTTTACATATAATGGACCGGATACATGAAGGAAACATGTGAGCTCATAAAAACGTGGAGGAAGTTGCACCGATCAAAATTGGGTAGATATACTGACAATGCTACTCCTGGATGTTTGGTTTGGAAAGCTAAGAGGATTCGCGACATGGTGCTCCCTACGAAAGATATCTCTGTTTATCCAATAGTCCTTCAGCCAGAGCCAGCAATACCATCAGAGGTTGAGCTTGTTAGGCAAGAACTAGAAAAGGACAAAGGGAAATTAAAGCGATAATGTGATAAGCTTCAAGAGGAAGTCGAGGACTTGAAGACCAAACTTGAGATCCAAGAAGTCAAGAAGCTAAAAGTGGCCACAGAGAGAGACACAACACAATCCGATATAAAGGACTTGCATCAAGAGAACAAGAAGCTAAGGGCCGAGGGAAAATTTACTTGAACTAATAGGTCTCTGGGTACACATGAGAAAGAGATAGAAAAGCTTCAGAAAGAATTGGATTTTTGGAATGGTAAGGCTAAGGAAAGGAAAGAAAAGAAAAGGAATCCAGATTTTCTCATGAGCAGCAGAAGTGGAGAGATGCATGTTCATTGATTTAGGCCAAGTTGGAAAGATGCCTATAAGAGAATGAGATGTTGAAAGCTAGATTGGGAAATGAAAGGGAAAGGACATCCATGCTACGCAAGGAGAATGAGACACTCCATGCGACCATTCAGACCCTAGAGCATCGGTTGCATGTCCAGAGGGCTGACATCACTGGCATCATTCGAGAATACTGAGAGAGGAAGACCGAGTGGAGCCAGGCAAATGACTTAGCCATAGATGCCAGTATGAGGTGGAAGGCAGAAACTTTGGGGAGGCAATAGTATATAGTCCACCTGACTAGGCAAATCCGTAAGGCTGTGGTCAAGGCTAGTGAGATGTTGGAGAAAGTGAAGACTTTGAGGTGTGATGTCAACCCGATAGAGGAGCATGGACATCACCTGCTAAACTTCCTAGAGGAGGCTCAAGACCAATACGAGCAGATCAGATATTTATATGTAACCCGAGAGTGAGAGATGACTTGTAAAAAGTTTCTATGAACTAATGGAAAAACCTTTGTCTTGGAATTTGATCTTAAGGAAAATACCAATATTTGCATCATTTCATGTCACAAAAATTATAGAAGCATACATTTATTCATTCATTCATCTAAAATGTTTGTTCAGTCATTCATTGATTCAGTTATTCATTCATTCTTGCACACATTTAATAAGTAAAAAGGAATAATGTGCCATAAAATTCTAATCCATGGTATTTACACCAAGGTTTAAAAATTAGATGTCCACCGAAACACCCCGAGAGAAGTACTCTGCATCAGTATAATACTCGATCGCAAGTCAGGATCATGGAAAGTGAATAGACTGCCCAAATAAAGAGAATGGAAAAAGTACAGAATTAGTTAAGGGAGCAGTTGGTCGAATTGAGAGATAGATGAATAAGCTGATGGAACTGGTGTTCGCCACAATTAAGGGAAAGGGGCACATGGAGAATTCAACTTTATAAGTAGAATCAAGAAGTCGAGGGGACAAAAAGGGCCAGCAAAAAGCTGTATTGACAAACAGCCAATCCTTGCAGAATACAAAAACTCTACCACTGGCAGTTGTAATGTCTTTCGTGTATGTTCAACCCAACACAGGGGCACAAAAACAATGCCTATTGGGGTGAATCTTGGGGCAATCCCGACAAACCCTATCGAGGTCCCAGATCTAGATGATCTAGCCAAACAAGAAAAGATGAAAATGGCGGAGCTGAGAAAGGTTGAAACAGCTGAATTGCAGAAGAAGTATCATCTATTAGAAGAAAGGCTGCGGGCAGTGGAAGGGGCTGAATTGTTTGGCAGCCTCGATGCTAAGGAGATGGGTTTAGTTTCGGTCTAGTGATCCCACCTAAATTCAAAATGCCAGATTTTGAGAAGTACAATGGGACCACTAATCCTTCCACGCACTTGACAATGTATTGCCGAAAGATGACTGGACATGATAGTGATGAGAAATTGCTTATCCATTATTTCCAAGATAGCCTTATTGGGTTTGCAACTCGATGGTACAATCAGCTCACCTGAAGCAAGATTCGCTCCTGGACGGACTTGGCTAGGGCCTTTCTAGAACACTACAAACACGTGTCTGGCATGGTACCTAACAGACTATCTCACAAAATATGGAGAAGAAAGCTACTGAAAGCTTCAAAGAGTACTCTCACAGGTGGAAAGATCTAGTTGCCCAGGTACAATCGCCCTTAACTGAGAAAGAAGCTGTTATCCTATTTGCAAATACACTGCAGACCCCACACTTTGATAAACTCACTGGTAATACCACGAGGAACTCTGAGGACATGGTAATCCCAAAAGAGTTGATGGAAAAGACAGCCAAGAATGGAAAGCTCAAAATAGGTGAGACATCCGATGCCAAAGGAAATTGGGCACCCTAGAAAAAAGCAAAAGAAGTCCAATCTATGACCTATGTTGAGCAATGGATGGGAAGCTTTACCTCATATCCTCCACAACCCATATGCCAACCGTTTTTCCTTTCCATGAACAATGTATATCAGGGTCCTCACTTACACCTGATGGCCTCTCAATATAATTACTTGACAAATCTTCAACCTCAAGAAAGCCGGGGAAAGTCAATGAATATTCGAAAAAGAGATCAGTTCGAGCCACTCTCCATCTCTTACTCTAAGTTGTTACCCCAGCTTGTTGAAAGCCGACTTCTCACTCAAGTGCTAGTCAATCCTATTCAACCCCCATACCCGAACTAGTATGACGAGAATACATTTTGCGATTATCATTCCACAGAAAATTATTTGTCTCCATAATGAAAGGTTCAAGCACTAATCAATAATGGGCAGATATGATTTGAGTAGAAACAAAAATCAGATAAAGGGAAGAATCTAGTGTTCATTCATGGTAAGGCAAGTGGGGATGTCACAATGAGAAAGAAAGGCACACATGGGTTCATGAAGCAAGAAAGAAATCAAGTTGACCCAATTCCCGTGTCATACAGTGAGCTGCTACCTCAACTTATCCAGAATCGCCTCCTAACACCCACGCAACTGGAGCCTCTAAAGCCCTCATACCCAAGCTGGTATAATGCTAATGAGCATTGCAATTATCAATCCAGCAACCAAGGCCACTTAACCGAGTGTTGGTGTAAGCCCTACAAACCAATCTAGTTAGGCTTGTAAAATACTATTTATATATTCATGTATTGTACATTATAGTTTATTAATTATAATTGAGGTATTTCTTTTTCCATAAGTATTGTTATAATTGTTATAAATGACTTATGAAGATAAAGCCCATGAGACACAATGGCATTGCAAAAGAATTGTAAGGTGTTACAATTATGAGGATCCTTATACATCAATGCCATGTTTCTAAATTGTTCCTGGTCATTGTATTGTCAAGACAGGGCATTGACAATGCACAAAGACTGGCATATGTTAAGCTTTCATGCACTTGATGCATGCAACTGATCTCATAGGTTGAAAGTATAGAGATAATTGGGAATAACATATGGGTGCTTGTTAGCTGAACAAGTTCACTGAACATGACTCGCTATGAGAGTTCCATTTGGTACTTCACTCAAGTGTCTATGGAAAATACTCTCATGTATCAATAGTGTAAGTAATCCTTTGACTTGTGACACCAGGTCATCTTGTATGTGAATTGTCATACTTAGATTTCATCACGAATAGGTCCCAATCACGAGGATGCTTATGGTAGGGTGTTATTGGGTATGACATGAAGCATATGAAGATGAATGAGTGGTCCAGAGAGGATTCATCACCCCAAGTGATTAAGGGGACATATCTCACAAGTATCTGGCTATATTAACTTATGGAAGTCCGGCCAAGGCAATACTTAAGAAGTTAATATTAAAGCTGCAGATCTAATATGGAATGGGTTAAGAGTAGACACTGAACAATGCCCTTTCCTATCCTAGGATATTTGATGAAGGGATCGAATTACACAGACATATTGTACACGAAAGACTAGTCGAAGCTTCATGACTCTCTTCGCATTTGGGTGGTCTTGATGCATTACTAGATGCCGCTCATGATCTATAAATATAAAGAGGAAATTCTTAATTGAATTTATTATATTTATTTCCAACATGTTAAGGGCCTAATAGGTCACACAAAAAAAGTGATTAATGAAATCAAAATGAGATTGGGGCAGATTAAATATTCATTAAGTGTTGTGGGCTAATTTTGAATATTTAATAATATTTATAGGGCTTTAGTGTAGTTAGTCCAATAGTTGGCATACACTAAACCTACTTATAAATAGCCTAATGTTGTTGCCACCTCCCCCCTAAGGAACCCTTGAATCGGTGCCTCACTCCCTCTTTAGCGTGTTTCGAACGAATAGCAAAATAACCAAGAGGAACTCGATTCTTCTAATTAGTTTTGGCTAACCAAGGAAAAGGAGGAAGGTTTCTCACTACCTAGACTACTAGAATCGTCTTGGCAAAACATAATCTCAACCTTGTGAAGGCTTTCAGATCACCTGTGTGGATTACTGTTAGAGGTAGGACATTTGGACGACTTTGGTTTCAGACAAGCAAGCTATGTGTACAAGAATAAGAACATCAAGAATCTGTCTTGAGGATTCGGCAATCTTCAAAATAGAGGTATGTGATTTTGATTGTTATCCGTTCTTGACAGCCTAATCGTTTTGAATTCATAGGTAGATCCTTGGAGGGGTTTGGTATTCTCTATGTTTTACTTTATTCCGCTGCGTTGTATATTTAACTGTTGATTAAATTATACATTATCTCTGTTTGAGCATGAGCCGTATCCCAACAATGGTATCAGAGCCTCTCTTACGTTATTCCTATACGACCTATGCTTTGATTGTTACCTTTAACAAAATTGTTTTGTTCTTTGAGTTATTTTGATCCGATTGTCACTAACCGAATTTGTAAGAATTTGCACTTGTAGTGTTTTGATGAAGGCAGCAGTTAATCATGGTGAATTCTTGTTGATTAGTTGGTTTAAAATTGTTTTAAACTGATTAATGCAACTGGAAAAAGTTTGGCAGCAATTGAAAAACTGTTTAGTCTGCTTTGTGCAAGTTTGGTGATTTTAGTGAGAAAAACTTGTACATTTGTCTTGGCTGATTTTTAATGCATGTTTTAATCATTTTTAGGATTTAAAATTGCTTAGAATTGTTCTTGGCAAGCCTGAAAAATCATAAAACTGATTTAGCATTGAAAAGTTGGAAGCTGTGAAAAGCGGATAGACAGCCTTAGGGAGGTGAGGGGGCGGGGCAATCTTAATGTCCATGGCTGTTCCTCCCTTGCTAGGGTTTTTCGCTTCTATCAGATTCTCACAGCTTATGAATTTTAGCAATATTTAGTTACTAATGTTGTAGTATCCTAGTTGAGACACAACACTAAAAATTAGTAATCAAGGTAATATTGTTAAATTAATTAAATCTCCAAAATAATAATTTACAAGAATATTCAATTAATTATTTAATTGGATAATAATTTAATTAAAGAAAATAATCCTAATTGGATTAGGATTTATTCTAATCAGATTAGAATAAATGTTTATTATTTTCTTTGAATTAAATTATTGATCAATATAATCAATGATGGTAACTAGAATTAAAGCTTGATTTATATGTTCACAAATTGTTTGTGAATGTATGGGATGATTATGGACTTAGACCCAATATGATTGTGGATGGTTGAATTTAATTTTATGGTTTTATTAAATTAAATAGGGACTGCGTGCCCTGCTTATCTCTCATTTTCTGGAGTTGTAAAAAAACTTTCCTCACCTAACTCCCCTCAAATGTAAATTGAGGTTTCTTTATTACAAATGCAATTAGTTACATTAAAGTGTAAAATTAGGATTAGCTACGAATAATTTTTGTAACTTGAAGATGAAGATAGGTGCCATGAAGATAAGGAGATTACAAGCAAGCTTTGAAGACTATGTATGTAATCACCTAGGAATTTGACCAACTAATTTCCTTTGATGGCTCAAGAAAATTAGATTAGAAAAGTCCATAATCATCCAAGTAGAAAGCATGTTATAGATTTATTTTATGCAATATTATAAATGCTATGAATGTTTATTATGATGAGACTTAAAAGAAAAAGGAAATCCCTCATTACAATATTGAGTCACATGTTTCGCATGATAAAGTTGCCTTCCATCATCATAGCAAGATAACTAGAGTTCTTCAATAGAAAGCTTATTGAGTCACTTAAAGTCAAACTATTGTACGAAATGTTTGAGTTATAAAGTTGGGTCTTACTCAACTAATGCCATGTTGTCCGGATGCGCAAAACTTGACTGCATAGTGTTAGAGGCAAAGTTACGCGAAGTACATATGATGTGCTTAAACAAAGAGTTGTCACCTAATTGATCTGGGAGTTGCATAGAGATGCAATTGATAAGATATGTTATCTACCGAACTAGGCTTGTTGTAATTTGTTGAGGCATTTAAGGTTGCAACATGTTGAATGGGATCCCAGCCCACTAGAAATACCTTGATGAGATTTTCGAATAATAGTGAGGGCTATTATCTCGAAAATTAGTGGGAAAACCAATAAGAGATTTAATACCTTATCTTGAATTGGTATAAATGCATGAATATAACTTATATATACTTTTTCCATATTAGGTTGTTGAAAACGGTTAATACTTTAACTGCACTGCGCAGCATTACGAATGCCATTAGTCCAAAATGTTTGGATTGGTACAGAAGATTGAGAACTGTTCTCAATGAAAGGAAGGTTGCTCACTTGACAAGTCAAGAAGAACTTATATAAGTTTCTGGGTTGACTGCGTTTGTGATTGAACTGAATCTTTTTACTGTTAAATCCAATTCCTGGATAATTGATTCAGGATGCGGTTCACATCTATGTAACGACATAGTGATGTTGAAAAGAAGTAGAAAGTTGAGCAAAGATGAAGTAGTTCTAAGAGTAGGCAATGGTGCAAAAGTTGCAGCATTGGCCGTTGGAAATGTACTTTACCTTTGCCGTCTGGTATGAAATTGGAACTGAAAGATTGATACTTTGCTCCAGTATTGTCTAGAAACATCATTTCGGTTTCAAACCTCACTGTTAATGAGGGTTTCGAGATAAGAATGAAGGGCAATAGTTGATCCATCATTCTTAAAGATATTCACTTTGGATCGGCAACATTACATAATGAATTATATGTTTTGGATCCATAGATACCTATGTTCAAAATAAATGTCAAGAAAGCAAGAAAGGATGATCCAAGTAAGATTTACATCTGGCACTGTATACTTGGTCATATCAATGAGACAAGGATTTCCAAATTGCATAAACATGGTTATTTGGAACCCTTTGATTAAGAATCATATGATACTTGTGAATGTTGTCTCCTTGGTAAGATGACCAAGACTCCCTTTACTGGAAAGAGTGAAAGAGCTGGTGTTTTATTGGGCTTAATACATTCTGATATATGTGGGCCACTAAACATAGCTGCTAGAGGTAATTTCTCATACTTCATAACCTTTATCGATGATCATTCTAGATATGGTTATGTGTATCTAATGAGATACAAGTCTGAAGCTTTTGAAAAGTTCAAAGAGTTCAGCGCTGAAGTAGAGAAATAGACTAGGAAAAATATTCTAGCTCTTAGATCGGATCGAGGAGGAGAATATTTTACTCATGATTTATTGGATCATTTGACAGATAATGGAATTCTGTCGCAATGGACTCCACCTGGAACTCCTCAGCATAACGGAGTATCTGAAAGGAGAAATCGAACCTTGTTGGACATGGTTCGGTCCATGATGTCTAAGGCTGACCTTCCGATATCCTTTTGGAGATATGCCTTAGAAACTGCAACTTACCTTCTAAATAGGGTTCCAAGCAAGTCGGTAGATAAGGTACCATATGAGATATGGAATGGCAAGGAGCCATACTTATCTTATCTAAAGATTTGGGGATGTACTGCTTACGTTAAGCAAGTACCTTCTGATAAGCTGGGAGCTATATTAGAAAAATGTAAGTTTGTGGGATATCCTAAAGAGACTATGGGATATTACTTTTACAGTCCTGCTGATCAAAAGGTGTTTGTGTCAAAACACACTGCTTTTCTAGAGAAAGAGTTTGTACTAGAAGGATTCAATGGGAGTAAAATAGATCTTGAAGAAGTTCAAGAACCACAACCTAACATTCCCTCGGAACCTGAGCCATTAGTCGAGGCATTCGATGCTCGGACTGATGCTCAAGAAACACAAGTACTCCGAAGGTCTAGTAGGGAGAGGCAAACTCCAATAAGATATGGATTTCTTTTGGAAAGAGATGGTTTGCCCATTGATAATGAACCTGCTACCTATAAGGAAGCGATGTCGGACATCAATTCCAAGAAATGGATAGAAGCCATGAAATCCGAAATGGATGCCATGGAAGTTAACCAAGTTTGGTCTTTAGTTGATCTACCTCGAGGGATAAAACCCATAGGGTGTAAATGGGTCTACAAGATAAAGAAAGACATGGATGGCAACATACAATCGTGTAAGGCCAGATTGGTTGCAAAAGGTTATAATCAAGTTGAAGGCATTAATTTTGAAGAAACTTGTTCACTAGTTGCCATGGTAAAGTCCATTAGGAATATGCTTGCTATCGCTGCATACCATGATTATGAGATATGGAAGATAGATGTAAAAACTGCAATCCTTAATGGGAATTTGCAAGAGGAAGTGTTTATGACACAATCTAAAGGTTTTTCATCCAAGGCCACATCTAATAAGGTTTGCAAGCTGCAAAAGTCCATTTATGGACTAAACCTAGCATATCGAAGTTGGAACATCAGGTTTGATAAACAATCAAAGAATTTGGTTTCATTAAGAATCCTGATGCACCATGTGTTTACAAGAAAATAAACAGACATGCAATTGTGTTCCTAGTGCTATATGTCGACGACATATTGCTTATAAGAAACGATGTACCTATGCTTCAGACCACCAAGGTCTGGCTCTCCAAACAGTTCTCCATGAAGAATTTAGGAGAAGCAGCATATATTCTGGGGATTAAGATCTATAGAGATAGATCGAAAAGGCTGCTTGGATTATCCCAATCCATTTACATTGACAAGGTGCTAAAGAGGTTTAGCATGGATATTTTCTTGGTCTATGAAGGGGCTGAACTCCAAGTTAAGGGTTATACAGATGCTGACTTCTAATCTGATTAGGATGACATTAAATCGCAGTGTAATTATATATTTACCTTGAATCTTGGAACAATCAATTGGAAAGGTTCCAAACTAGAGATGATTATAGATTCAACAACCAAAGTCGAGTATATCTCTTCGTTTGAGGCAACGAAGGAGGTTGTTTGGATCAAGAAGTTCATTAAAGAACTTGGTTGGTTTTGAGCATTGTTGATCCAGTACCACTTTACTGTGATAACAATGGACCCATAGCGCAAGGTAAGGAACCAAGGTTTCATCATTGATCCATACATATATTACGGCAGTTTCACTTGATTAGTGTAATCATTGAAAGAGGTGACATTAATATGAAAAAGGTTACCTACTGAGGTTCTGTCCCAGCATAAACATAATCGTCACATGGAAGGACATGGGCTTAAGTAAATGAGCTATTAGCTTTAGTGCTAGTGGGAGATTGTTGGTGTAAGCCTTACTAGCCAATCTAGTTAGGCTTGTAAAACACTATTTATATATTCATGTATTGCATATTATAGTTTATTAATTATAATTGAGGTATTTCTTTATCCATAAGTATTGTTATAATTGTTATAAATGACTTATGAAAATAAAGCCCATGAGACACAATGGCATTGCAAAGAAATTGTAAGGTGTTACAATTATAAGGATCCTTATGCATCAATGCCATGTTTCTAAACTGTTGCTGGTCATTGTATTGTCAAGACAAGGCATTGACAATGCTCAAAGACTGGCATATGTTAAGCCTTCATGCACTTGATGCATGCAATTAATCTCATAGGTTGAAAGTATAGAGATACTTGGGGATAACATATGAGTGCTTGTAAGCTGAACAAGTTCACTGAAAATAACCAGCTATGAGAGTTCCATTTGGTATTTCACTCAAGTGTCTATGGAAAATACTCTCATGTGTCAATAGTGTAATTAATCCTTTGACTTGTGACACCAGGTCATCTTGTATATGAACTGTCATACTTAGATTTCATCATGAACGGGTCTCAATCACGAGGATGCTTATGGTAAGGTGTTAATGGGTATGACATGAAGCATACGAAGATGAATTAGTGGTCCAAAGAGGATTCATCACCCCAAGTGATTAAGGGGACATAACTCACATGTATCTGGCTTATATTAACTTATGGAAGTCCTTGGCCAAGGCAATACTTAAGGAGTTAATATTAAAGCTACAGATCTAATATGGAATGGGTTAAGAGTAGACACTGAACCATGCTCTTTCCTATCCCGAGATATTTGATGAAGGGATCAAATTACTCAGACATATTGTACACGAATGGCTAGTCGAAGCTTGATGACTCTCTTGGCATTTGGGTGGTCATGATGCATTGGTAGATGCCGCCATGATCTATAAATATAAAGATGAAATTCTTAATTGAATTTATTATATTTATTGCAAACATGTTAAGGGCCTAATGGGTCACACACAAAAGGTGATTAATGAAATTAAAAGGAGATTGGGGTAGATTAAATATTCATTAAGTGTTGTGGGCTTATTGTGAATATTTAATAATATTTATAAGGGCTTTATTGCAGTTAGTCCAATAGTTGGCATACACTAAACCTACTTATAAATAGCCTAATGTTGTTGCCGCCGCTCCCCCTAAGGAACCCTTGAATCGTCGCCTCACTCCCCCTTTAGAGTGTTCAGCCGAATAGCAAAATAACCAAGAGGAATTCAATTCTTCTAATTAATTTTGGCTAACCAAGGAAGAAGAGGAAGGTTTCTCACAACTTAGACTACTAGCATTGTCTTGGTAAACATAATCTCAACTTTGTGAAGTCTTTCAGATCACCTGTGTGGATTACTGTTAGAGGTCGAACAATTGGACGACTTTCGTTTTCGACAAGCGAGCTATGTGTACAAGAACAAGAATATCAGGAATCTGTCTTGAGGATTCGACAATCTTCAAAATAGAGGTATGTGATTTTGATTGTTATCTATTATTGACAGCCTGATCATTTTGAATTCATAGGCAGATCCTTGGAGGGGTTCGGTATTCTTTGTGTTTTACTTTATTTCGCTGCATTGTATATTTAACTGTTGATTAAATTATACATTATTTGTTTGAGCATGAGCCAAATCCCAACACCGAGAACTGCCCATCTTTGAAATACAAGGTCGCGGATCTCATCAAAGCTGGTTTGCTAAGTTTTGAAGAAAGGAAGGCCAAGTGTCATGAAAGGTCTCCTTCCCAAAAACAACCACGGGATGACCAAGAGAAGATTCTGATCCCAATCCCTGACCTGCTGCCATTGCTAATAAAGAACAAGTACCTTGCCCCTGTGTTTTTGAAAATAGTTCCAGATTCGTCAGCTAAAAGTTATGATCCCAACAGCAATTGCGAGTATCACATAAGGGCGATTGGGCATTCAACTGAAAAATGCAGACAGCTGAAGAAAAAAATTGAAGGCCTTGTTCACAATGGCATTTTGACACCATAGCTTATCGAAAAGTGGAAGTCCACTTTGCCATAAATCTTTTTCTTGTAGGGTTTTTAAAGAGGGGAAATACTATCTTTGAAGGCGTGACAATAGGAGCATTTTGATGCATGTAGTTTCATACCTCATGATGAAAACACTTGTCTTATGTCAACATCTATATGAACTAAATAAATTTTAAATGATGTGTTTGTTGTGCTCTAGCAATAATTTGAATTTGCAAAAAAAATGAAACTTTGAGAAAAAAATTTGATGAACAATAATAAGGGGTTTTCACATGAGATAATGGACAGTCTCGAGAATATTGATGATCATTGTTAGAAATGACCCAATACCTACCTCTCTCTTGGGCTTTCCTATGCCTAAATCCCTTGAACCAAGACCACTTGAAAGACCTAATGCTTCAAGGAATATGAATGATTGAACTTCATAAACCATTGTCTTTGCAGAATAGGAAAAGATATAGATCCTAGTCTAGGCTCTGAGTAAAAGAACGAAATTTGGAAAAGAAAAAAAAATTGAGCTCCTTGGAAACTCAAACAAATGAGACATTCTTTCAAGAATCTAGATCATGGTAATTTGATGCATGTGAAGGTTGTGCCAAAACCATTCACAGCCTTTCCAATAACCACAAAACACCAATTGCCCAAACGTCACTTCATGATTGACACCTAGGGGCATAATGACTAAACCGAATTATCCCATGTCCCAAAGAAAATCTATTTTTGGGCCATATTTTCCTTGTCACTTCAAATAAGCCCAAGATTGAAACTTAGCCTTTTCAGTATAGACCTGGACTTCCTCATTCTCATGGTTAATCAAGTTGGGGCATCATATGTGGAAATGATGGATACATGTTGAATAAGGATGGAACTAATGCTTGAATCAATGGGGGAGATGAGAAAAAAAAAGAAAAAAAGAAGGAAAATTTGTGATAATAGAATATAAGAATTCGGATGATTCTGAAGTGTAAAATGAAATTCTGATTATCTAGTCCCCCTGGCGATTGCTTTTCAATGAGAATATTTTTGCTTGATATGAGAAATGGCCATATTTCATATCCCTTTCACAAAAAAGAAATTATCCATAGTCACCTCTTTTGAGCCGAAAGAATTCTTTCTTCTTTGAACCCTGATCAAGGATTATATTCTACACTGGAGGGCAAATACAAGGAAAGATCTTCTTAAATATCACGGAGAAATGAGTTCTAACTCGAAGACAGATATAAAGAAAATTGAGCTCCCAAATAAATACGGGCTCACTCTCTCAAAATGAAGATACAAAAAAAAAAGTATGGCAAATGAAAGCCAAGAACAAAGAAGAAAAGGAGCAAAAGTCAAAAAAAGGAAAGAAAAGTCCAAAAAGGACAAATGTTTCAAAGAGAATCCTCCTCTAGAAATGATCCTTGATCTGATTACCCTCAAACACGTATTTTGGGCCTATTTATCTTTTCTTTCTGAACACCAAACCTTGGCCTACATTATGTGCTTTAAAAGTCCATTTTGATCAAGAACGGATATTTGACTCGAAGGGTTTTTCCTCAGATTTTATCCCATCTCATCGAATTATCATTTCATTTTGGAAGAATTTAGAATTCTCATGTGCATGGTGGAACAATAAAAGAAAAAGAAAAAATGGAAAGAATGGGACTCTAGGACGAAAACCCAAAAATGGGCGGTCTAGAGTAAAATGGAATTTTTTATGCCGATGCCACAACAAAAGAAGAGGTCATCTTGAAGAAATTGTGGAACATCTTCGAATTCCTGAACCTACTAAACTGTCAACTATCATTTGGAGGATTGACTTCAAAAATTGAGACTTTTTCCTTCCAAAATCAACTTTCCAGTTTGAACATCCTGGCCAATCTTCACGCTTGTCAAAACATCATGATTTGGAAACTAAAAGAATGTTGAATTTGTTTGATTCTCAAGGAAATCGTGTTTTATAAAACGTATTCCATTTGTGAGCCTAGAAGGGACATACATTTTTTGTTGTGAAGTTTTCTTGGATCAACCAAAATCTTGTTGTACCAAGCTTTTTCAATTCAAGTTGAGAAACCCAAATTGAAATTCAAAAAAATTCCTAACAGTGATCATCAGTCTTCAAGAGATTCATATATCACACTCTGTGGGGTTAATATTTTTGGCTTAGAAATTTTCATTAAAAAAGCGATTCTTTCTAAAAGAGGTTGACCTTGACTTCTAAATATGAGAGGAAGAAATAGAACTCGACAAACAGATTTTTGTTGATAAGAGTTTGAAAATAGTTGGGGCAAAGAGATAGCTAAGGACTAGAAAGAAAATGATCTCTTATGGGGCACGAGTGTTCAAGATACACTCTGATGTGAAAAGGAAAGGCTAAGCCAAAGTCTAGAAAAATAATTGGGGACATTGGCTTCATTCATGAGCAATTACCTCTTTAATGAGCTTTTCATCTGCACCGTGTCAGCAAGCATTTGCATCATTCATGGGTACTTGCATTTGCATTATTCCATGAGCATCTACATTTTACCAATACATTTACATCCTTCATGGATATCTGCTTTTGCGTCATCTCAAGCAATTGCATCATTTCTAGGATCATTGCATCTTCATTATTGTAACTGCAGTTACACCATTCATGGACCACTTACATGAACACTATTTGTAGGGGCATCTGCATCTTTTCATGAAGCATTTGCATCATTTAGAAGCATTTTCACATTGTCAATCTTTGCATTTGCATCATTAAGAAGCATTTGCATAATGTCGATCTTTGCATCTGCATCATTCCATGAAGTAGTTGCATTAATGTTGATCTTTGCATTTGCATCATTTAGACACTGCTAATCTTTGCATTTGCATCACTCAGAAGCATTTGCACAATGTTGATCTTTGCATTTGCATCATTCAGAAGCATTTGCATAATGTCGATCTTTGCATCTACATCATTCCATGAAATAGTTGCTCAACGTTGATCTTTGCATTTGCATCATTTAGAAGCATTTGCACACTGCTAATCTTTGCATTTGCATCACTCAGAAGCATTTGCACAATGTTGATATTTGCATTTGTATCATTCAGAATCATTTGCATAATGTCGATCTTTGCATCTACATCATTCCATGAAGTAGTTGCGTCAACGTTGATCTTTGCATTTGCATCATTTAGAAGCATTTTGCACATTGTCAATCTTTGCACATTTGCATAATGTCGATCTTTGCATCTGCATCATTCCATGAAGTAGTTGCATCACACTAGTGATCTTTGCAGTTGCATCATCTCCATAAGCATTTGCACAATGTTGGTCTTTGCATCTGCATCATTTCATGAAGCATTTTGCATCTTTCATAGATATTTGCATCATTCGGGTATTTACATTTTCATTATTTCCAAGATCATTGTATCTTCATTATTGATTGGTAACTGCAGTTACACCATTCATGAATCTTAAGCATAAAAACAATCAAAGGCATTTGCATCAAGAAGCATTTACATCAATCTAAGACGGTCACACCTGCATCTTTGTTGATCGTTGCACTCGCATATGAAACATTTGCATCTTTAATTTCTGTATCTGCAACAAGAAGCCTTTGCATCTTTAATTTTTGCATTCGCATAATTTTATGAAGCATTTGCATCAATTCAAAAAATTTCCTGGACAAGACAACCAGATTTCTCGGACAAGACATCCAAATTTTTCGGACAAGACATCCAAATTATTCTTGGACAAGACAACCAGATTTCTTGGACAAGACATCCAAATTTTTCAGACAAGACATCCAAATTTTTCCTAGACAAGACAACTAGATTTCTTGGACAAGACAACAAGATTTTTCGGACAAGACAACCAGATTTATTGGATAAGACATCCAAATTTTTCGGGACAAGACAACCAGATTTTCTCAAATAAGACATCCAAAATTTTCCTAGACAAGACAACCAGATTTCTCGGACAAGACATCCAAGTTTTAAAGAAATCGAACTCGTTTCTTTAAGACGGATCGAGCCTTGATAAGTCAGGGAACTCAATTTAAGGACAAACCATACTGTGTTAGACAAAGCTTCACCAGGATGAGGTAAGGCCCCAGGATCTCCGTCGAGGTATTTTTCTTCTCTTGAAAATCGAACTCGTTTCCTTAAGACGGGTCGAATCTTGATTAGTCAAGGAACTCAAGTTAAGGAAAAATCTTTTTATTTATAGTTTGCAAGAATAAAAATAAAAACAGCGGAAAATGAAAAATGATGAATAAAAAATGATGAAAATTCTCCTTTATCCTTCACAGTTGATTTTACTAATCGGACAAAATTATTGCCTATTTTATTTTTGGGTGATTCTTGATTCTCAGCAATAGTCAAAGAGATCGGCTGTAGATAACTAATTTTATTTGGGCCCTCTAAACAAGTTGTTTCTTCTTTTCAACTTCTCGGAAAGCAAAGAAACTTCCACCATTCCTCAAAGGGGTCACCAAGACTTTGATTCGAAGGTCAACACGAAAAGTCAACCCGAAAAAAGTCAACTCTAAAAAAGTCAACACCAAAAAGTCAACCATTGAAAAAGTCAACTCTCTGTCAAAATCAAGGTTCGAAGTTGAATTGAACAATGGTGAAGGAATTTAGATAATCGAAGGTCTACAACAAAAGATAGAGGGTTTGGAAGACAGATTGCAAAAATTCAGTGTAGGAAAATGCTTAATTTTGCAAATTTCGGGAAAAGTGCGTAAACGATCAAATTGGACGTTACAAATGGAATAAGATCAATAAATATGGATGGTGGAAGGTCCAATTTTGAAACAGAGTTGAAGGAAGATGTGGTTTAAAGAGAAAAAAGAAAATAAAGATTTAATGAATAAATAGAAAATTCCCAAATTTGGGGAAAACTGTAGAGATGGCCCTATTCGGTGAAATTGAAGCCCCCATTTGATAAAGGATAAATAAATAAAAATATCCCAAGTCCCAATTTGAAGTGGATCCCAAGGAAAAGTGGATTGGAGGAGAAACGAAAAAACAAGAAAATTTCCAATATTGAGAAAAAAGGGAAAACTAAATTGGAGAGGAATTCAGATGTAAAAATTGGGAATTTTCGGACCAACTCCAATTCAAAATATGACAAAGGCAGCTGAAAAAGAAAATCCAAAAATTAGGCCCGTTTTGAGTAAAATCGAGGTTTCAGGGGTTAAAGGACAGTTTTGGAAAATTCGTGAAAATGGAATCCAAGCTCGAAAAATTATGAAAACTTCCAGAACTGAGTCTTATATTAGATGGAAAGGATTGGAGAAGAAAAATCCAGAATCGGAGCTCAAATGGAAAAAGACAACATTCGGGTGCACTAATCGAAATTCCAAGAGAAAAATCCGAGAAAATAGAAAACAAGCTCGAAAAATTATGAAAACTTCCAAAACTTAGTTTTATATTTTATGGAAAGGATTGGAGAAGAAAAATCAGGAACCAGAGCTCAAATGGAAAAAGACAAAGTTTGGGAGGCACTAAACTGAAACTTTAAAGAAAAATCTGGGAAAAATAGAATTTGAGCTCAGAAAATTATGAAAACCTCCAGAATTGAGTTTTATATTAGATGGGATGGATTGGAAATTAAAATTTTGAAATTGGGGTCCATTTTCAATTAAATTAAGATTGGGGACCAAAATGAAATTTTACCAAAAAACCGAAAAGGGCCATTTTGCGAATAAAAAAAGGAATGGCCTGGAAAATTTCAGGTTATTTTCAGCCATCCCACTGATTAGAAGAGGATGTGTGATCATATTGAATCAAATGGCCAAGAGTGAATAGCAAGATGACATTTTTAAAAAAGGACAAGATTCTCCACTATTTGCCTACATGCATTTTTGGCCAATGAGAGGCCTCCAAATTACAAAGCCATGTGAAGGCCATATGAAGGCTATGAGATGATTCCAAATAGGATTAAAAATGCCACCTAGGAAGATAACTTAATAGTAAGCCATATGATCATGACAAGTGACTTAGATATTTTGTAAAGATAGGAGACAAGAATAATCTAGGTGGCATTATTGGCCAATGAGAGGCTAGGAAACCCTTAATTTAAGGAAAGCATCATGCAAAAGGGGGACAAGAACCCTTTATTTAAGGAAAACATCATGCAAGGAGGGGGCAAAAATTAGTCATGTGGCAAGGATGTTGGGAGAGCACGCAAAGCATGACAAGGGAAAAAAATAAAACACTCTCTCATATGCATAGAGGGGGCCGGCCACACCAAGAGGGAGGAGGGATTCATTTTTTTAAGGGCATTTCACTAGACTCTTGAGAAGAAAAAGGAGAAAAAGAAAAGAGAGAGAAAGGAGGAGAGTTTGGAGAGCTTGATTTGGAAAGTAATTGCTAGGTAGCTATTTCTTCTCTTCTTCTTCAATTATTTTCTTTGATATCATGTTCTTTTCCTTCTCCTTTTCCATGTGATTTGTTAACTTTCTTTGTTGAATGAAGGGTTTTCAAAAATAAATTTTAAAGGTTTTCTCTCATTTATTCTTTATTCTTTACAAAATAACAAAGTTGACAAATTTTTTTTTTACACTTTTCTTGCCTTAGCCGAAACCTAGGGGGCCTTATTGTGCTTGTTTTTTCTTGATTTTATTGCTTGCTTGTTGATTGTGGGCTTCACCATTGTGGTAGGATAGATTTTCCTCTTTGATTTTTCTTTTTAAAAAATTAAATAAAAGGTTTGAGAAGCTTGAGGATCTTGATTTTAATCAAGTGATTTCGCTTGTTTATAGTTTTAACTCATGATTGATTCATTGTCATGTGTTTGTTGGCTATAAAATCATGCATTTCATACCATTTTCAACTAGGTTTTTGGCTTAGCCAACCAATGATCTTTAGCCAAAAATCCCTTGTCTATACTAGTTGAAAAAGTGATAGTTTAAGTGGGATATTCAGACTTGGAGCATTTTTTTTTTACTAAGTCATCTCTTGTCAAAATAAAATGATTTTTTTACCACATGTAGTAGACCTTTAGAGGATGCCTTGGTATTTTTCCAAGATTTTTAGATTTTTTTTATCAAGGTTGGAAAAATGGATTTTGATAAAACAGTTTTTAGTTTACTGTTTTGGTTTTAAGGCAATTTCGACCAAGGCATGCTTAGTCAAAAAATTAAACCGATTTTACCCCATAAAGAACATCACGCCTCAAGTCTAAACTGATTTTTCCAGGATTTTTGGATTTTTTTTATCATGGTTGGAAAAATGGTTTTCAATAAAATAGTTTTTAATTCACTGTTCTGACTTTAGGGAAAATTCGGTCAAGGCATCTTTAGTCCAAAAATTAAACCGATTTTTTCCCATCAAGACCATCATGTTTTAAGTCTATACTGATTTTTCCAGAATTGTTTGAATTTATTATAAAGGGTAAAAAATAGTTTTTCAAAACTGGTTATGGGAGTAAGAATTGAGTTTTCCTAAATTAATAATTTTCTGATTTTCATTTATAAAAGGGAGGTGTTGATTTGAGTTATTAGCTACTGTTTTAGGTTGATTTCCATCTCATCTCAAGAATAAAAATTAATTTTACACAGATTGGATCATGGGTAGTCAACCCGGATTTTTTTAAAAAAAATAGGAAACTAGAACCTTTTAGAGGGGAGTTTCGACCAAGGACTTTTTTTCTATCCAAAAATTCTAACTTTTTTAAATCCGAGCCCAAAGTCATTCGGTTTTTAAAAATTCAATTTAAGTTTCTTTCAAAGGTAGTCGGATACCTTTTTAGGTATACGGATATCCTTACTTCAAGGGAGAAATACGTCTTCATGCATTGCATATTTAAAAATGTTTTTACTTAATTTGGCATAAAAACGTGCTTCTCGGTTTCCTAAACATTTGGCGAGAATTAATTCCTAATCTTTGCCGAGTTTGCCGGGGAGGTTAGGAAATTATTCAACGCACGTTGTTATGAAATCGCAAGGCATGGATTTTGTTTTATTCGGAACAATATAAATATCATATGAAAGAATTATTTTCCAAGCTTTGCCGGGGAACACGGTAATATTCTCCGACATATACCATTTATGTGATTCCTCACATGAAGGATCCATTTCAAAATAATGATATGTGCATGTGATCATGTTGTGATTATGAATATTTTATGATGATGTCATTTTGTGATTTTGCCATGTCAAGCATGCCATGTCATTCATACACATGACATATCATTTAGATTATGCCATGTCATACATATGCCATATCATTTAGATGATGCTATGTCATTCATTCATGTGCCATGTCATTTGAATTTTTGCCATGTCAAGCATGTCATATCATTCATTCATATGTCATGACATTCATTCATGTGCCATGTCATTTAGAGTATGCCATGTCATTAACTCATATGCCATGTCATTCTTTCTTTATGTCATGTCATTTAGATTTTTGCCATGCCAAGCATGCCATGTCATTATTTCTTTTACCATGTCATAATAAAATGTTTGTCATGCCATGATAAATATGCATGTTTGTTTAATTTTTATCATTTTAACATTTTTGCATATTTATGATCATTTTTTATGATTTTTTAAAATACATGAAAAAACAAATAATATTTTTTATAAATCAAGATTATTCCCAAGTTAAACTAATTCATGAGTTCTCTACTGGGTCTGCCGGGGAGGATATCATCAATTATCATTAACGACGAAATATCATTTTCCAAAAACGAGGGTGATTTGGAGAATTTCAAAATCAAGGAAAAATTCCATGTTTTGCCGAGTTTGTCGAAAAATATGGGAAATTTTATGTTAATAAATTTAGGATCATTTTCAAATAAAATATGAATTTTTTTAAGGGAATTATTTTAAAACACCAAATTTAAAATCGACTTTTCACCGAGACTCGAAATAACACACGACTAATAAGGTACCGTTTTATACGGGCGTTGTGGGGGTGTCTGGTTCAAAGCGCAGACTTCAAAATTGGTTTTAAAAAATGTTTTAATTAATTTTAAAATGTTTTTATTAAAATCAGTTTTAATAGGTGGCCAATCACACCAAACCAAAAAAGATTGGTGGCGACTCCATTTCTTTTTTTTAGAACGTTTTCATACCCTCAACCTTTAATTTAGAGGAATTAAGTCGTATTTTCCTCTATTTTTCTCTAATGTCACACTCCTTAAACGAAGGCCGGATTGTGCCCGGGACGGGGGCAGATTATTTTCGGACCCGTTTTAAAGAGAGGTTGCGACAATACAAATGCAAGGTCTTATATTATCTTTTACCAACTTTACTGGGCTTATATCATCTAATATGCCAATTTCACTGGGCTTAAATTACTTTTATGCCAGCTTACATTGGGCTTAATCTCATCTAAAATGCCAACTTTACTGGTCTTACTTCTTTTTGTGCCAGCTACATCAGGCTTAATCACATCTAACGTGCCAACTTCACTGGGCTTAAACCATAACTGCCAGCTTACATTGGACTTAACCAAATTTAAAATGCCAACTTCACTAGGCTTATTCCCTTTTGTGCCAGCTATGTCGGGCTTATCCAAAAATAAGATGCCAACTTTGCTAGGCTTACTTCTTTTTGTGCCAGATATATTGGGCTTAATTACGTCTAATGTGCCAACTTCACTGGGCTTAAACTATAACTGACAGCTTACATTGGGCTTAACCAAATTTAAAATGCCAACTTCACTGGGCTTACTTCCTTTCGTGCCAACTATGTCGGGCTTATCCAAATCTAAGATGCCAACTTCACTGGGCTTACTTCTTTTTGTGCCAGGTATATTGGGTTTAATCACACCTAACGTGCCAACTTCACTGGGCTTAAACCATAACTGCCAGCTTACATTGGGCTTAACCAAATTTAAAATGCCAACTTCACTGGGCTTACTTCCTTTCTTGCCAGCTATGTCAGGCTTAAACCATATCTTTCTTTTGAGAAATTCCTCTTTCGAGGGTTCACAACTTTAAAAAAATTTCTCATCCAAAAAATCATTTTCATATTTCGAAAATTTTCATCATTTTGAAATTCTTCAATACTTTTCTCGATTTCATCGCCTCCAAGAAATTCTCAAGACTCACATCTTCTTTGCTTTTCTTTTTTCAACAGATTTTTTTTTTCTAAATCTAAAGAAGACCCTTCCCTCTTTGGGAAACCTATCTTCTTTTCCTTTTTGTCTTTTCAATGCTTGGCAAATGCAATAACCAATTGTATTGATACAAAAACCAATGCAACCTATGAAGATGCAGATGCAAAATGTTCATTATATGATGCATGAATGCTTGTGGAGATGCATGACATCATTTCACATTAGAAAAATGTTAAGAGAGTTGATCATGTCTCTTTTTCTTTGTGTCCTGGCGAGGTTTATATTGGGTTATCCTACTCTCGGGATCATGCTTAAACAAAATAATCAAAGTGCAGCGAAAGTAAACAAAGAAGCACTCGGAGTACAACAGGATCTTCGGCTTGTGTTTAGCATAGGTTTATAGCATTCAAAACAAATTAAATCACCCATATGATTTAGAAGTTACCTACTTAAGATATCGTAACCTTAAGTTGCAGATCCAAATTGCAAATTTCTCTCAAGTCCAAGATACAATTCGAACAAGATCATAAGAAGCACAATTTTCCTTTCTCTAGAGCTAGTCCACACGAACAGCTGATGGATCCTTCTCTAAGGTATGGTGATTCACTTGTGCTAGCAAGTTGATCTTAAGATCACAATCAAAAGATCTACTTCTTGTATTTATCTCACTAAACCAATCTCACTCAACAAGGTGAAGAGGTGACAAGAAAACACCCAGAACGAGAGGAATTGCGGCAAGCTTGATTTCTACAAGGAGGTGGTGATATGCTATTTTTGCTAGGTTAGGGTTCTCTTCTTGAAACCAACTTTTTCTCAAGAAAAATTCAGAATATCTCAAGTAGAATCAATGTCTCATCGGCGGCTACAGCCTCTATATCTTATATATAAGTAGGCGCAAACCCTGACCCCCTCTCCCTTAGCTTGGCCGGCTAGTGTAACTTGTTGCACAAGATTTTCATTAATCCACTTGGACTTAAACTATTTAATTCTAAGATGGATCAATAGGCCCATTATATTATCTAATAATAATAATGGTCCAACAATATTAATGCCTTAAGTTGGGCCAACCATCCTTAGTGGACAGTCCTAAATTAGAATAGTTACTTTGGACCCATTCTAATTTATCATGCTTATTTATTGGATAGATTAATTTCTAAACGAAAGTAATTTAATTCTCAATTAAATTTCTTTCTCCTCATGAACAATTCATGCCATTAATCTATTAATATCATCTCATGACATTAATCCAACATAGCATAGTCATTCGAAATACACCTTGCACATCACTATGTCAAAATTGACTATACTAGTTTATATAAGACTTCTTGATTCCTCTTATCTCATTAAGACTTTGTCTTTGGATTTCTCAAATATCAATTATGCCTTAATCTTTCTTAATTGAACTTCTTCAATTAAGTCCTCAATATAGATCTTTTATTCCATTAAGTTTTACCTTAATAGAATACCATGTTTAATCCATACATATATGTTCTTATGTGTGTGACCCTCTAGGTTCCTAATATGTTGGCAATAAACATAACTTAATCTCATTAACTTGTTTTCATAGATCATGAGCGGGATCTAGCAACCCATCATGACCACCCAAATATTGTGAAGTCATCGTGACCTTTCAGAAACCTTTCAACAACCAGCCTATCAATGTAATACGGTCCTTTCACCATATATCCCAGATAGCGCATGAGCATGGTGCAGTGTCTACTCATGATCAATCCATATTAGTTCTTTGCAACTTATGATTAACCTTATGGATTTAGAGAAACAACTTTCTCCTAAATCCATCATGCTTTGGCCAAAGACTTAATCAAGTTAATCGTAGTCAAGAGCAAACGAGATATGTCTCTATTATCACAGGGAGTGGTGAATCCTCTCTGGATCACTCATTCATCTTCGTCTGGTTCATGTCATACCCAATAACACCCTACCATAAGCATCCTCTTGTTTGGGACTCGTTCATGATGAAATCTAAGTATGACACTCTCCATACAAGATGACCTGGTGTCACAAGTCTGAGGACTAATTTACATGACTGGTACTAAGAGAACATTATCATAGACACTAGATTGATATTACCAAATGAAGTTCTCTTGGCGGGCCATGTTTAGTGAACTTGTTCAATAGACAAGCACCTATATATGTTATCCAAAGTATCTCATACTTCAACCTATATGAGATTGGTTGCTTACTTCATAAGTAAGAAGGCTTAACATATACTAGTCTTTGAGCATTGCCAATGCCCTGTCTTGGCAATATGATGACCAGGAACAGTTTGAGGACCAAGGATTTGATGCATAAGGATCTCATAATTATAACTCTTTATAATTCCTTTGCAAGGCCATTAGGTTCCATGGGCTTTATTCAATAAGTACTTAATAACTCCTTATTATCGTACTAAAATGAAGGAAAACCTTGTATCACTATCTTCATAGTGAAAGGTCTACTTTATTGACTATGTATCCCATGCTCAATCTGATTCGCTCTAGGGCATACTCCAACAGTTTCCTCATTCCTTGCTATCTTGTCCTGTTGGAGAGAATGATCCATGCCCCACATTCACATATTCCAATTCATCTTATCCAAAGAAATCGCATGGTTTTGTATTCCCAATTTGTCCTTGCCCTAGCAAATTCTTTCTTTTCGATTTCCTGGTATAAACCAAAACACAGAGTCAGACTTCATTCACATATAAACTCAAAATTTCATGCCTCAAAACAATATGAACCTTTCTAGAGCATATCCACTTCTCAAGTTTAGTTTGTTATTCCTAAGTCAAGTCAACTTCATTTCTTCCAAAACACGTGAAATTGAAGTCTTTCAAAAATTGTTGATCACCATTAGAGACATTTCTAAGCGAGATGGAAAATCAGCCTCACTTTTTTGAGTGATTTGAACGATTTAATACAACAAAGTCAATGAGCTGATGCAATAAGGTCCGGATTTGTCTAGGAAAACTTTTCAATTTGACAAAGAGGAAAAGGTGAATATCCATTTGTCTTAGCTCGTGAGTAAGTTTTCTCAAAACATGAATTCCTTAAAACCAAACGTCTTTTTCTAAAAAGTTTTAAAGTACAATTAAATCTCAACAATCCTCCAATCGCTAAATATGGCATTTTGATTAGTGTTAACCTTAGCCATGATAGGTTCAATATTGGAAGGTCAATTTGGAAGGAAAAAGGTTTAGCTTTTAAAATTAACTCCAAAGAAAAGGCTGTCCTTTTGGTATATCTAGGAGTTCTTGATGCTTCTTGAATTCCACAAACTGATGGCTTCGGCAATTCCATGTGTGGCATCAAAATTTCTTCTTGTTCTGCTCTAGACTACCCGTTTTTGGGTTTTCACCCTAGAGCTTCATTGTTTCTTTCTTCTTCTTTTTTATTGTTCCACCATGCATCTGAGAATTCTAAGTTCTTCCATAATGAAATGATAATTCGATCAAGGATCATTTCTTGAGGAGGATTCCCTTTGAAACATTTGTCCCTTTTGGACTTTTCTTTTCTTGTTTTGACTTTTGCTCCTTTTCTTCTTTGTTCTTGGCTTTCATTTCATCATCTTTTCTACATTTTCCTTTCTTTTGTTTTGCTTTTGGCTTTCATTTCGCCATCTTTTTCTCCTTTTTGTTTTGTTCTTGGCTTTCATTTCGCCATCTTTTCTTCATTTTCCTTTTCCTTTTGCATCTTCATTTTGAAATAGTGAGCCCGCATTTATTTGGGAGCTCAATTTGCTTTGTATCTGTCTTCGAGATAGGACTCATTTCACCATGATCTTTGAAAAAGATCCTTCCTAGCATTTGCCCCTAGTGTAGAGGGTGATCCTTGATCAAGGTTCAAAGAAAAGAAAAACTTCCTTATGCTCAAAAAGGGGTGACTATGGATAATTTCTTTTCTTTTTGTGAAAAGGATAGGAAAGATGTCCATTTCTCATATCATGTACGAATATTCTCATTGAAAAGCAATCCTCAAGGGGAATACATAATCAGAATTTCATTTTGCAGTTGGAATCGTTCGAATTCTCATGCGCATGATATCATAATTTTTTCTTTTTTTCTGGCGACCCTTTTTTTGTTGCATGCCTCAAAAAAAATCATGCGTGATTCATCTTCAACCACAAATGATGCTCAATTTGATTTTCCATTCAAGTGAAGGTCCTTTGGTTTGTGGGAATCTTGCTCTGAAGGAACATCTCGGGTTTTATTTTAAACTTTTCGCTAAGTAAGCTCATTTGGGTTTCAATTTCTTCAAATTGTTTCCAACACACGGGGAGGGAAAAGAAAGGTGTTCTGGCTCATTCTTTGGTTCGGGCGCTCATAAATCAAGGGTCTTGGAAAGACCTAGGGATTTGGCATTTGGAATCTTTCAAAGGGATTCGGGAGATTTTTGAATCTTTGAGTTTTTGTTACGATTTGCAGTAAGGCATAACTTTAACACGCATCAAACTACCAAATCTAGATCTTTTAGAGGACTGTCATGTTTTCTTGACTTTCAAGGAACCCACGAAATATTTTTCAAACTTTCATTACACACGGCCTCGATAAAGGTTATTCTTTGGGGCTTTTGAGTGGTATTTATTCAACTGGTCTATGATATAGGTACATGTAAAAATAAGGTGTTTCCTAGGATTTAGTCCATCTTATGATGATCACCAATTCTTTCGAAACTCATTTCACTTTTCAAAGAAGTATCTTTTTGTTTTCAATAAGAAAAATTATCCGTACGAATTTTATTTTTCAACCTTTTTGTTTTTTTTTTCTTTCAAAAATCATAAAAACAAGGCTTAAGAAGAACATTGAAAACTTCAAATGAGATATGATGTATAATGCTTACAATTTGAGGTTCATTCATTTCAAACAAAGTGTAAGTGTGCACAAAATTTAAACCAAGGTTCAGAATTGCCCCTGATTGGCATGCTACCCTGAGAACAAATACACTTAACCCCATCGTCCTTGATAAGAGTCCATGAGCTTTTTAAACTTTTCGGGTTTGCATCAATTACGGCTTCAACTTTGTCTTTGAATGCAATGTAGTTCTCCTTGGAATGCCCTTTAACCCCGCTATGATACACGTATGTGGCATTAGGATCATACCATTTCCGGTAAAGAGACTTCATGGGCTTTGCAAGTACAATGGAGATCATTTGGCTTTGGACAAGCGATGGAAAAAGTTCTATGTAGGTCATCAGAATTGAATGGTACACCTTTGCCTTCTTTCTCTTACTGCTCTAAGAACAGACTGAGTCAACCTCCGAATCATTTGGCATGACGAACCTTTGGGGTGGTGTGAAATTTTGAAACGCAGCCCCGGCAAAGTTGTACTGGGTGGATGGTGCTTAGGTGAGCCTGGAAATGACACATGTTCAGTGTGGGGGATGCCGATATCTTGAGGCCTGGTCCAGGAGCAAAAAGGCTTGAAAAACGTATCGTTGAACCTAGATGAATGATCTGAATCAATTACCATGGAGATATTTGAAATTGGAGAAGAAAAAGGTAACTGGTGATGAATTGTCTTTCCCTTAGTTCAATACTCCTTCACATTCTTTTTAGGAGCACTAAATTTTTATCAAGCACCTAGTTGTGCTATGATTTTTGTAAAGTAAATTACGATTCATTTGTTAGTGTACTCTGACTTTTTGTTTATTAGCAGAAGATTTGTAGTTTCCATGCTTACCAATTACCATGATGGGAATCCAATTATATGGTTTGACGCAGTTTGCTATACCCATTCTTGGATTTCAATGTAGTATAGCACTCTTACTAAAAATTTTCTAAGCCTTTTCAATTATTAACTTATGTTATTCGGACTCGAAGTGAGTGTCGATACGAGACGAAATTTTTTTTTATATATATTTAAAAAATCATATTCATATTCATATTCAAATATGTTGAACATAGACCTGCTCACGGACCGGGCAGCCCGCCCGGCCCGGCAGGCCCGGCCCGTATTGGGCCGGGCCTGGGCAGGATATTTTATGTTCCGGGCCGGCCCGGCCCGGAACAGTGATTTTTATTATAATAATATTTTATTTAATTTTCAAAATAAAAAAAAAAATTATTTTTTTATTCCAATGAACAGTAATTCGGGCCTAAACGAACGGACTTGGGCTATCCAGGGCCGAGCCTGGGCAGAGGGAAAAAAAACCGGGCCGCGACCCGGCCCGGCCCATGACCACCTCTAGTTGAACACATATATGACGTGAGTACATAAAATAAAATAAAAAAATAAAATAAAAAAGTTCGAATAAAAAAATGTTTTAAGTTTAAATGAAAAAATGCTTATGTTTTAGAATTAAACTATAATTATCTTTAACTTTGTGTAATAAACAAGCAATCATGTCACCTATCGTGTGATTTATTGTTAATAAAATGTTAAATTTTTAATTTTAATAATCAAAATTCAAATCATTATATATAAAATAAATTAAAAAAAAAAACAATCACATAGTTCATAAATCTTTAGATAAAAGTTTCATCAAAGTCTTTACCCTTCAAAGTTTTGAACAATTTGTAGACATTCTTTCACCTCTGTATTTAGAGTTGCATCCAATCCACTGAACTGACAAAAAAACAGGCTAAATAAAAACAAATTAAAATAAAAGCCCAAAGGGGCATTTCAGCATCTCAAAAGTTCTCAGGGCTGTCACCTAATTGTTTCTCATCTTCAATATCAACCTCCATGATTTCCTGACAGGGAAATTATAAAACATATTTCAACAAAAATTGCCATGAACCCATAAAATTAAGCTTAAGCTAACAATAATAATAAACAAATTTTGACTTACAGGGATTCTCTGCTTCAAATAATTTCTGACCCTGGCTACAACTGTGGAACGTTTGTGCCAAAATCGACCTTTGAGACTAATCTTCACAAAGGGTCCATCCAATTCATATAGTTCAACTTGTCCTAAAAGTATTTCCAGCTTTAAAACTTTTAAAACTACATCAAACAAGTTTATAATTGCAGAAAATAAAAGTCATAATGTACCTCAAGAAGAGTCACCTGTTATGCCAACCGAAGTGTCAAAAAGCTGAGCAAGCTGCAAAGCAAAGACAGACAACCCAATTTGCAAGAATTTTTCATTAAAAAAATGGAAAGGTAAGATAAATTTAACAAGGATAATAATTGAATTCAGATGAAGAAATAAATAGAAGAAACTTGCCTCTACTCGGGCATCAGCTAAGACAAGTTCAATATTTTCCTCTGTCAAATCTAATGGCGGAAGTGGAACTCCACCTGATGCTGCTTCTGCTGCTGCTTTTACTGCCCGTAATGATTTAGATGGTGATGATGAAGATATCCAACTAATAATGTGTATATTTCTTGCTGATGGTCTTTGTTGCTGTAACATCACCCGTGCTGGCCTGCTTCTTGGTCTTACTCTGCTGGAGATTAGGCCACCAGGAGAAGCGACAGCCGCTGTTGGCGACGATGCTGCTACCATTGTTTTGGATTGATGACAGTGGAAAACTAGCAGATTCTTCGACATCAGCTTGTTTTCTTGTTTCTGTTTTTAGAACCCTTTGTTTCTCTGATGTTTTTGGTGAACAGAACTTCCTTGTCTGAAAATGGATTGAGGATTTTGGTATCGTGGCCATTTCTGGACCGTTCACTTCAGAAGAACTAATATTATTGATATTTGCTTTCTAAATTATAAAAAGAAAAACAAAATAATTTTAAAAAGCCAATGCAAAAAACAAAATCCTAAGCGGATCCTAAGAGGTGTCCAACAGTTGGGCCGGGACCGAATAAGCTTAGATGGTACTTTTAAATGTCTTGTTTGAGTTTGATTTATTCATTTAAGTATGATAACATTTAAAATTATTTTTACATAAATATTTTAAAATTAATAAAAATTTTATTAATAAATTAATATTTTGAATCAAGTCGTATCAAATTTGAATTTGTAAAATCATAATCAAGGTTGAACTCGAATTGAGTTAAGTTTGCAAGCTTGATGGATCTCTAGATTCGTGAATAGATCTAGAAATTTCTCTTTGTGTCTTGTAATTTTGTTTTTTAGTGTTTTTATTATTTTACTTTTGAAAATAATAATAACAGAAGAATAAAACAATACATATGGATACAAATGTTAATAATATTTAGATTATTATTTTACACACCAACTAAGGATTCATTAGGAACCCACCGCACCTCTGGTGTGGTGGGATTCGGGGGAATTTTCCTCCATCAAAAAGTTAATCCACAAGGGGTGCATCTAGTGGAAAAGTCACTGGATGGAGCTTCATTGGCTCCACTAGACCTAGTGGAGGAGGGAAATCCCCCTTTTACCTCCTCTATTATTTTTTTTTTTTAAATTTTTTTAATTTATTTTTAATATAAATATATTTTTAATAATTTTTAATAATAATTTTATTATTTAATATAAATATAATTTTAATAATTTTTAATTATTATTATTTAATATAATTTTAATATATATTTTATTATTTAATATATATCTTATTTATTTATTATATATATATACATATTTTAATTTAATGTCTTTAATGGTCATTTTCTTTCTTATTTTATATTTTATTTTTTATTTTTTTGGAGTAAGTATTAAAAGTATAATTTTATAAAATATCTTCTGAAAATAAAATCTTAAATACATCATATTGATATAAGGTAATGATTTAAACTTGGAAAATGAAGAAATTTAGACTAAATATATATATATATATATAAAAAAAAAAAAAAAATCATACACACTCTATGTTCACACTTTTCATTAATTTGACATGATAATTATTATTAGAGGTAGATTCTTTCATGCTCGGATAATAACTTTTAATTCCGGGTAGCTTACTACTAGCTTCCTAAATTATCAAATTATTTAATAATAGTTAATTTATTTTTATACATTGACGAAGTTTTTAGACTTCACCAATAAATTAAAAGATGAACAAATATCTTAATAGGATATATGTATAAATGTTAAAAAAAATAATTATTTGATAAATAAACATGTATCAGTTCTTGCTTATGAACTTTAAAATTTTTATCTTCATTGTATACAAAACGAGATATTTAATAATTTCTCCTTAATTTCAAAATTTAGGTTGACCTGTTTTCGCTGTTCGATTAATGAAGGAGATACATATAACTATCTATTCTAGGAATTGAATAGACTTGTTTCAGGGCCGGCTCGACAAGTTTGACCCGTATTGAGTTGGATATGAAAAGAACTTTTTAATCTGAGCCGACCCGACTCAAATTCATCAAATTTATTTATTTAAATTTAATTTTTAATATAAAAATATTTTTTAATATCATTTTGAATAGTGATATCAGTTTTTGGATTGACCTGATCCAAACTTGAATAAAAAAATAAAAAAAAATCAGACTGCAACCCGACCCGACCATAAACAGAAGCAACCTTTCTCTTCCGATGATGTTTACCAAAAAAATGATTTTTTTTTGGTTCAATTTCTCAAGCTTTAACTCGAGTCTAACCTCAACCAAAGGATAATCCTTTGTCTTACATCTTAACAGATCATTGGCACTACTCTCCCAGTTTCCCTTTTTCCAACAACTAGAAGTCATCTCAATTATACATAGCATTTAATAAAAAGTTCATATTTGATATATAAACGATCGAATTTTTTAATTTTACAAGTGAATTAAGAATATATCACATATTTTATTTTCAAATTTTTTTACTATATCTTAAAAATATATATGTCATTTTATTAATTTCGCTTATAAAATCTAAAAACTATACTGATACTTTTTCTTTTATTAAAAATTAACAAATTAAGCATTGAATCATATATTAATTTTACTAATGAAAGCATTTGATGAACACAATAGGGTTAAAAAAGGAAAAAAAAAAAAAAAGAAAAAAAAAAAAAAGAAGAAGCTATTTGGTTTAAACACCATCTAGACAGAATGAATGGAGTGTGTCCCGTTCATTTTATTGTTATATTATTACTATTAGTAATCTTTTTCCAAAGCATGTACTCTTATTTACAGCATGGATAGCCTCCCCCTCCACTTGGTACACCAGGATATGCGTTGGGAGTGCCATAATATTGAAGAAGCTTCCTTCCTGCATGCACCCAACATCAAAATCAAATATGGTTAATTAAAACACTGCAATTACTCTTTAGTAATAATAATAATTTGGAAGCTGCTGTGAGTGAGGTGTAAAAAGAGAAAGAACTAACCGAAATTCAGAGGTTTCAGAATCAAATCCTGAGGGGAAACAGCAGCAGCAGAAGATGACATGAGAACCATGATGGCTATGAAAACCATCACCATCTTCACTTGAGAGGACTGTGTTAAAGCCATTTTTGTCAAAACCTGACTATAAATCTGCAAAGAAGTAAGGGACTTGGGCTTGGAAATAGAGCAGAACAAGGCAAGAGCCAAGGGGGGTGATGGAGATATAATGCAAATTGTAACTTAGTATTTATAGCCAGAAAATCATGACTTTCGATAAATGAAGATTAATCAAAGTCTGAAACATCACTGTATTAGTTCCATCTTTGAAATTTAAACTTATAAGTCAGTCTACTGTGTACAGGAACATGATTGCTGACAAGAGTAAAGAATTCAATGAACGACTAGGTCTTACGTCTAGTTGGGTAGGTATATTATAAGAAAAAAAAGTAATACACGCATGTTGAATTGGAAAAAAAAAAAGTTTGAAAATTCTCAGTCTTTTTACTCATTTGTACATAAATGACACCGTACTTGAGAGGTAACTTTCTACTTTTAACATTAATATATACTAGATTAAACCCCCGCGCGATGCCGCGAAAATCAAATGTTAAATATATGATGACAACATTTCTAAAAACAAAAATTAACAATTAAACAAAAAAAAATTAATATTTTTTTAAAATAGCAAAAGAGAACTGTCATAACAATTTAAAGTTATTGATATTGTCGACGGTTCGTTGACCGCCGACTAGGCGAGTGTCGGTGAAAAGTTACCGACGGACCTGACCACCTATCCGAAATAGCGTCTGTATTTGCCAACATGGCTTTTCCCGGCGCTTTAAAATGCCGTTAAATGTAAAATGCTTTTAATCTCACCGTTACAGTAACTAATCTCATAGCCACCACTGTTTTTAATCTCACCGCCCATCCAAATGGACTCTAAGATTTTTTGACTCGTGCTTTGCAGTTTTTTTATTAGAATATAGCTTTTTATTTTTTTAATTACCAAAATACCGATACTTCTCTTTTAATTACCAAAATCCGTTCTTTTTTAAACCTGTTGGAAAATCGTCATGGGCCATGGTGATTTCCTAACATGTTTTTCAAATTTTTTTTTTTTTAAATTTGTTGAAGATCAAGTTTTAAAAAAAATGAAAATAATACAAGGAAAATCGCCATCACCGATAGCGATTTCCCTTTATATAAATTTTTTATTCTTTTGTTTTAAATGAAGGGAAGTAGTAGCCACCATGCCTTCATTAGTTCTTCTTCATGAAGAACATTTTTTTTCAAAATATTAAATAATAAATTTTAAATAAAAATTATATAATTTATAAATTTATAAAATAAAAAAAATAATAAAAATTATATATTTTATTTAAATTTAAATTTAAATTTAATTATAAAATATATAAAATATTTTTTTAATATTTTAATTTTTTTGAATAGTGAAACAGACTTTCGGGCAAAATATGTATAACGATATTATTGTTGATGCGAACTCTCTCCCAATGTATCAGATTGATAAGGATATTTTTGACGACTATGACTAGAGATGTCCATGGGTCGAGCCAAGGCCCAGAATTTTTTATTTTCCTTGCCCAAGCCCATTTTGGGCCAGGCCCGGACCGGCCCGAAAGCCCGTTTCACTATTCAAAAAATATTAAAATATTAAAAAAATATTTTATATTAATATTTATATATATTGGACCAGGCTGGGACAAGTTTTTTTGTAATTCGGGCCGGTCCAGCCTAGCCCGAATTACTATTTATTAAATAAAAAATATTTTTTTATTTAACTTTAATTATAAAATAAATATAAAAATGTATTTTTAATATTTATATAAAAATTTATATAATTTTGTAAAATTTGTAAATTGTTATTATTTAAATTTTACAATTTATTAATTTTTACTTTTTTTAAAATCATAAATTATATAATTTTTATTTTCGGGATTCGGCAAGGGAAATAAAAAAATTTCAGGCTTTAGCCCGGCCTGGCCCATGGACACTTCTAGTCATAGCCGTCGAAAATGTCCTTCTTAATCTAGTACATCTGGACACATCCGGGCTTACCGGGCCGGGCGGGCTACCTGGCAGTGGATAGGTCTAGCTATGACCTTCATTCCTGCATAATCCACAATACTTTGGTTGGCTTTTCTCCCGGAGATCCATTTATTACGAATACAAGTTAAGAAAATCCGATTGACATTACGAATATAATTTTTAAAATTTTTGTAATTTTTTTTTTAACTTTGTTATTTAAATTTTTATTTTTTAAAATTATAAATTATATAATTTTTTTAATTATTATTATTTAATAATTTAAAAAAAAAGTTGGGAAGTCGCCACCATGGTGGTGATTTCCCTTAGTAAAATATGTATTATTTTTTTTAAAATGATCAAGGGAAACCGCCATGGGCCATGGCGATTTCCCTTAATCAATATCAAAAAAAAATTGAAAAACCTGTTGGGAAATCGCCATGGACCATGGCGATTTCCTAGCAGGTTTAAAAAACGGATTTCGATAAATAATTTTAAAATATCGATATTTCGGAATTTAAAAAGATAAAGTTATATTAGGATAAAAAAACCCAAGCTTTGCACTATTAGCTTTTATTTTTTAAAAATATATTTAAATAATATGTACACATAAATATATAATAGTTTTCTAAATTCTAAAAAGTTTTACTTTAAAAAAAATCTACAATATCATGAAATCTAAAAAAAAAAAATAAGAATGAAATATTAATGGAGTAAACAACATATATTCATAGATGAAATGAGAAAAACCAAAAGTCACATTAATAAATAACCATAAAATGAGTATAATAGATATAAAATATTAATAATTGATAGTACAAATATTACGAAAAGTTAAATAAATTTGATTGTTTCGAAATGAAATCAATTTATATTTTTTTAAAGATTTATTTTCTAATTATTAATTCATGAAAAAAAAAATGAAATCAATATAATAACGTTTTGTGGCTTTTGATCTACTTATCATTTTAATTAAATTAAGTGATTAGTAGATCATATGAAAAGCTTTTCAATTGAGGTTGATTTATATTTCTTTTTAGGGTCCATTTCTGCCAAAAATTATTTTAAGCAAATGATTTTTGTATTTGGCGAAAAATAGTTTGGTTAACAAAAAATAAATTTCGGGTCAATAGAAATTTATATTTTTAAAAAGCGTAAGACATTTTTTTAAACTAAAGCAAAGTAAAAAAAACTTTAACTATAAGGATCAATCGCTTCTTTTATATATATATATATATATATATATATATATAAAAAGAAATCGATCTCATACGAATATGAATTGATTTCATAGGAAAAAAAACTGAAGCAAAAAAAAAAAAAATGTTAGGATTGATCATTTTTATATCAATTTAAATTTTCGAAAAACAACCCCACAAAGAAGACAAAGTACCACTTTTTTCTTTTTTATTTATTTATTTTTACAAGATATCATCTAATATTATTAATATTATTGAAGTATGAAGCCTTGAATTCAAAGTTTGTATATTTATTAGGGATGGCAATTTGAAATGCGGATTCGGATATTCGCGGATATTCGATCTATTTTTTGGGGATTCAGATTTGCGGATTCGGATAAAAGTCGAATTTGGATTTTATAATTGCTATCCGTAGCGGATTCGGAGCGGATGCGGATATGAAACCTCGGATATCTATTATTCGAATCTGCATTACTTCTGTGGATTCGGATATCCACATCCGAATCCGTTTATTTCGGATATTCGCGGATACTCGATCTATTTTTTGGGGATTCAGATTTGCGGATTCGGTCGGATTTGGTTTTTATAATTGCTATCCGTAGCGGATTCGGAACGGATGCGGATATGAAACCTCGGATATCCATTATTCGAATCTGCATTACTTCTGCGGATTCGGATATCCACATCCGAATCCGTTTATTTGTAAAATATATAAATTTTTGCTCTTGGAGAGACTTAAACTTTAGCTTGCAAAGTCAAACACCAAAGTCTTAACCAAATGAGCTAAGCTTGAATTTTAAAATAACATGCTACTAAAATTAAATTATATCAAGTATAATGAAATATAAAAATAATTTTAAAATGTTTTTCAAAATAAAATATAATAATTAATTAATTATGTTAAATACCTTTAAATTAAAAAATATACATGATGTTAAATACCTTTAAGTTTTTGTATTTTAGAATTTTGTTTGTTGATAATTATGAGTGACTTTTAATTTAAAATTAATTTTTTAATTTTTATTTTTATTTTTAAAAAATTGATTTATTGAATTCGGATTTTTAACGGATTTGGATATCCGACGGATAATTCTATTTAACTCGGATTCAGATTTGGATAGTATTATGCGGATTAAATACGGATACTTTGTGGATTCGAATTTTAAAACAGTTTTACGAATTCGGATTCAAATAATACAAAAACTTACATATATCTAACCCTTTGCCATCCCTAATATTTACTCACAAATCTGCGTAAAATCATCTACACTTGAAAGAGACTAACAAAGAGACACCAAACGGGTGGTGGAGAATTTAAGATTAATCAAAACATCAAAACTCAGTTTCAAAACACAAAATCAGGAATTCAAATAAAATGAAACCAAAACTTATAGATTTGACCTATCCGAGAGGAGAAAAAGAAAAGAAAAAAACAATAGTATTTCTTCAAATTGACAAGCCCAAAAGTAACTTTAATTTGTTGGAATTTAAGATGTTATATAGTGTGTATAAAAGAGGATGTGAAATTGTGAATATGGTATAAAAACAACTTCATGTGAAAAAAAAACTAAAGGTGAAATAAAAGAGAGTGATAAACGTAGTGCTTACATGAAAAACAAATAAAGAAAATGTTAAACTCGGGTCAATTTAAGGAGAATTAATAAACAAATCTGGAAAAATTAAATGTTTACATTAATTGTTTTGAAGTATCAATACCTTATCTATAAACAAAAATGCCCAACAGGGGTTTTTGTTTGACACTTGTCCAAGTGTTTATGATTGACACCTGTTTTTTTCTTTAGTTTACACTTAAACAAAACGGCGTCGTTCTACTTTAAGTGTAACTGAAAAAAAAAAAAACAAAAAACAAAAGGAAGAGTGTTAAAAGAGGTGGCAAAATGAACCCGAATCCGAAAATTCGTCCAAAAAAATCCGAACCCGAACCCGTTCAAACCCGATTTGACCAAAAAGTCAAAAATCTGAATCCGAAAAAACCCGAGCCCGAAATGGTCCGAGCCCGAAAGAGCCCGAACCGGAAAAGACCCAAACCCGAAATTACCCGAACCCGAAAATACCCGAACCCGAAAAACCCGAACCTGAAATTACCCGAACTCGAGCCCGGCCCGAACCCGAATTTAATACTAAAAATAAACATGATCAAATTATAATTAAATAATTTTTTTATAAAGCAAGAACTTTATTTATCAATTTTATTCTAATATCTTTTTTAATAATTTAATTTATATTATATATATATGATAAAATAATAATTTTATCAAAAATACAATTATATTTTGTGCTTATAACTTTAATGCCCCATATCTTGATGAATCCATTATTTAAAAATTCTAAACTCATGAAAATTTTAGAAATGTAAAATTTTTTGACATAAAATATTACTTATCCTTTATTTATGTTATTTTAAGAGCATCCTTATAATAGTATAATAGTATTTTTTATATATTAAAATTAATTAATAGCAATTCATTTATTTTAATTTATCTTTAGTATAATAGTATTTCTTATATTAAAAAACTAGATAAAAACTACTTTTAAAAAAAAATGTGTTGCTCTTTGCAACATATATATAGTTTTCTTAGGCATATTATAAATTAAGTCATCAATACCATATTCACTTGTCCAAGCCCGGATCGATCCGAAATATAGGCCTCAAATTGTGTCAAAACCCGCCCATATTTGTAAATGGATAGTCCAAGCCCGTTTAGACCTCAAAGTTGAATGTCAGGGTTCATCGCTAAAAATCTCTTATTTTGTAGTGAATATAAATTATAATGTATTTACATGTTGAAATTCGAGTTCATCAAATCAATTATTTTAAAAATTTAAATTAATAAGATTAATTTATAATATATAATATTTTTTATAATAAAATATTTTAAAAATTAATTTTATATAAAAAATTAATTTTATATTCTTTTAGTGCTAACAAATATTGGTTTTAATAAATAAATATAATTAAAAATATCATATTATAATAAAAGATTATTTTTAAAAATAATTATAAAATTATTTTTAAAAGTAAATATTTAAATTATGTAAAAATAATTATATCTAACATAAAATAAAAATGATGTAAAACAAATCCGAACCCGAATTCGAATTCGAACCGAACCCGAAATGACCCGAACCCGATTAGACCCGAACGGATCCGAACCCTAATAGACTCGAATCTGATTGAATCCGAACCTGATTGAACCCAAACCCGAATGGACCCGAACCTGAATGAGTATGAACCAATCGGACCAATTGCCAACCTCTAGGTAGAACTATCGAGAAACCCAATTAAAATAAAAAGTTTAAGAAAAAAATGGAACCATTCAAGGAGAAATCTGGAGAATTCTGGAAAATTAAAATGAGATTGAAAAAAAATTAAGCAAAGAAATGTATGAGGGACAATAGGGAGAAAGGCAATAGAGGAGTGATGAAGGAGAAAGGAATAGTTAAAAAAAATCAAAGTGGTCGGCAATGGTGGCTGGATAGAACGAGAATGGGAAAGATGCAGAGGAAGAATTATCAGAGAATATGGGAAAAGAAAGAGAATGAAGAGAGAGTGGGAAGATAAACCTAGAAGGAAAGAAAAGGGATTGACAAAAAAAAACTTGAAGAGTGAAAGGATAAAAAAATTTTATCATTCTGAAATCTCACCCGAGTCTCATTTCATTTTTTTTTCCAGATATTCCTTTTTCCTTTTCTTTCTTTTTTTTTTTTTTTTTTGACCAGATAGTTGTATTTTTTGCTGAGAGAGCAAAAAGAAGGGAAGAGTGAGCTGCGGCGTCACTTTGGGCAGACTACCCCCGCCACAACCAGATCGAGACCAATGCCGGGTTTGAGTGTGTGTAATCATTACATGTTTTTGCCTTTTTGTTTTTGTTTTTGAATTATCTTTCATAGATTTGTGGTATCATCAATTTAAATGCTTTTTGTTGTTTATTTTCATTTTCAATATTACATTTTCTTTTAACCATTTATGAAGATGCTCAACCTAAGTCAGTTCCAAATGCACATAATCAGTCAGTTATGTAATGAAGTTTTAGGTGGATTGAAACATATGAGAAAAGAAACAAGGGAGTCTGAAAAAAGAACATAAACGGGGGGAGCCTTATGCTGAAAAGAAAGAGATCTAGAACACATTATCACAAAGTTTCCAATAAATCATAAATTAACTTATCCCTATTTAAGGTCATGCTAGCAAGACATCGACAGCATAAGGATTATCATGACAAAAGCCTCGATTCCACAAAATTGATAACCAGTTAAAAGATTGATGGACACCTCTGCTAATAGCACTCACAAAGATATCAAATGAGACTAAAAACTGAAGCAACAAAGAAGTTATCTAAAAGAAATAGTAACAATTAAGCAGGTATGCTCACTATATATCTACAGTTATGCTTACTAATTTGTCAGCTAATGACGTTTATGGCAGTACATTTAAATGATATACCATGAAAACTTAATCTAAGTCATATTACAATTTAAGAAGCTTGACCGTTTGGGTAGGGTTAGATTGCTTAGTGGCACATGTTATACAATTTTTAAGAGTTGGTTGCATTACCTTTTGATTTTGATTCAAGTGATTTCTAATTGGCAGTAGTAATGTTGAAGGAATAATGATCAAACAATTAAATGGGCCATAAAAATACTGCTTTAGCTTATGTTCATTTTCAGAACAGTTCATAGCCATACTAGCTAGCAGTTTATGCTTCAGTTACTGATGGATGGTTTACTGCTACCATTGCTGATTACCAACTCTTCTTTTTGTTTTTTTATACTCAGGTAATGTCATTGTAACAAATTTACAAAATATAATAACAATAATAATAATAATAATAAAGGTTTGAAAGGCACCAGAATACATGCTCTACTTGCAAACTGGATGGTAAGTAACTTTTTTATCTTTAAAGCAATTAATTGGAAGCTACTCCATAAAGTGTTGGTTTGTATTTTTTATGGATTTTACAGGATAGCTCTTTTAGGTAGATTGATCCTTTACTATATTTATTTAAGGTTTTATTGTAGGTAAGGTTGAGTGTAGAAGTTCCGGCAGCAGTAGGTGAGGATTGTTACAAAAGGGTCCTAAAGGAGTTTATGAAGCAAGCAAAGGTAATTTCTTGGCCAAAGTTTAGTTTTTAGTAGTGTTGTAGTTTTCTAGGGTCATTTGGTTCAAAACAAAGTCTTCTTTGTTAAGCATTTCTTGATTTTAGGTTTTGATTTCATGCCTCAAAGTTTTATGGTAATGATAAAATCCATAGCATTTTTGTTTAATGCTCTCCAACTTGCTATAGGACTACAACTTTTTTGTAGCTAGAGATGCTCTTATGTTAGCTTTTTGCTTTATTAGATTTATTTTGGATGCTGAAATTCAATTTTTTTTAGCATGTACTAGATACCTGGATTTCGCCTTGGAAAGATCCCGGTGAGTATTTTTCTAAATTATGTTGGGGAGGAAAACATTCAGAAGGCCACAGTAGAATCCATTTTGAAAAGGACTCTCCCTCATGCTATGTCTACGGTATGTTTACTAATGTTTGGTCCAGTCTAGTTAATGTTCCGAAACTTTTATATTCTTTTTTGGCCTATTCATGTTAAGAATCAACTTGCTGATATTTGGTTGATCTTATTCTATAGGTAACTGGAAAGGCTTTGAGAGATTCAGTTCGCATAATAACCAAATTTTTTGATATGGAGAAAAGCTATTCTTCTCTTAGCTCTCTTAGGTTGGTATATAATACATCCTTAAATATCACTTGCATGTTCCTTTGAAGGTTTATTGTACAATAATACATACAACCATTCCTGTTAGAATCTTCTGTCACGGTGTACTTGAGGGAGAGGCATTTGATAAGGAGGAAAGACTGACATAATAAATGAGCATAAGCCTCTACCTGCAATGATACAAATGGTTATTGATTTGATTTGTTTTCCATTTATGATGTCATTGTAGATGTGGCACCTGAAGTCAGATGGATAACTGAGAATGGATACAAAAATCTGAAGATTGTTGTTGAAATAGACAATGACATAGAAGCTGAAAGAGCTTGCGAGCGGGAAATAAGGAACCGCCACAAGTCCTTAGGTTCACTGAGAATTGTGACTGAGAGAGGACTATAGGTTACTCATGTTTAAGAAACTCTCCTTTGTTTCTGAACAGTTTTCACCTTTGTTACATATGAGATGAGTTCAGGAATAATATAAAGATTTGCAAAGATTTACAATTATATGTTTCTATTTACATCTATTGCTGCAAATGTTATAAAATTTATAATCTATCTTTTGAACTTAAGCTTAGCTCTTTAATGTTGGATTACTCATTTTGTTAAATTTTATTTTAGTTGTACATTAATTTCCAATATTATCAATATCTTATTTATAGATTTTTACTTTAAATTTTTTGACAATTCCTGAAGCGAAGCACGGGTGTTATCATACTAGTTGAAACTGATGTGGTATGCATAAAAAAAAAAATATTTATGTGACAGCCATATTATTTTTCGTCAATTTCTTGGATGAGATCTGTTAAGGTGATTAAATTTAGTATAATTAACAGAGTTTAATAATTTTATTAGGAAAAATTAAAGTTTATGACTCAAATTAGATTTTGATCAAAATTCGATGAACAATGATGAAATTCACTCGGCTAAATTTGTAACGTCATTTGTCTTCTTGTAAATATTTCCTCATTTTGAAAAATTATTAGATAAGTATTTTCTACCACATAACTAATAGAATGGATATGATAAATTAAATACGACGCGTAATTAAAAATTATTATTATTAAAAACATAACTTCTTTTTTTTTTGAGTAACTATTAAAAGTATAATTTTATAAAATATCTTCTGAAAATTGATATAAGATAATGATTTAAACTTGGAAAATGAAGAAATTAGACTAAAAATATATATATATAAAAAAAAAAAAAATTCATACACACTCTATGTTCACACTTTTCATTAATTTGACATGATAATTATTATTAAAGGTAGATTCATTCATGCTCGGATAATAACTTTTAATTCCGGGTAGCTTACTAGCTTCCTAAATTATCAAATTATTTAATAATAGTTAATTTATTTTTATACATTGACGAAGTTTTTAGACTTCACCAATAAATTAAAAGATTAACAAATATCTTAATAGGATATATGTATAAATGTTAAAAAAAATAATTATTTGATAAATAAACATGTATCAATTCTTGCTTATGAACTTTAAATTTTTTATCTTCATTGTATACAAAACGAGATGTTTAATAATTTCTCCTTAATTTCAAATTTTAGGTTGACTTATTTCGCTGTTCGATTAATGAAGGAGATACATATAACTATCTATTCTAGGAATTGAATAGAATTGTTTCAGGGCCGGCTCGACAAGTTTGACCTGTATTGAGTTGGATATGAAAAGAACTTTTTAATCTGAGCCGACCCGACTCAAATTCATCAAATTTATTTATTTAAATTTAATTATTAATATAAAAATATTTTTTAATATCATTTTGAATAGTGATATCAGTTTTTGTATTGACCCGATCCAAACTTGAATAAAAAATATAAAAAAAAATTCATACTGCAACCCGACCGATCATAAACAGAAGCAACCTTTCTCTTCCGATGATGTTTACCAAAAAAATGATTTTTTTTGGTTCATTTCTCAAGCTTTAACTCGAGTCTAACCTCAACCAAAAGATAATCCTTTGTGTTACATCTTAACAGATCATTGGCACTACTCTCCCAGTTTCCCTTTTTCCAACAACTAGTAGTCATCTCAATTATATATAGCATTTCATAAAGAGTTCATATTTGATATATAAACGATCGAATTTTTTAATTTTACAAGTGAATTAAGAATTTATCACATATCTTATTTTCAAATTTTTTTAATATATCTTACAAATATGTGTCATTTTATTAATTTCGCTTATAAAATCTAAAAATTCTATTGATAATGAATCTGATACTTTTTCTTTTATTAAAAATTAACAAATTAAGCATTGAATCATATATTAATTTTACTAATGAAAGCATTTGATGAACACAATAGGGTTAAAAAAGGAAAAAAAAAAAAAAAGAAAAAAAAGAAAAAGAAGAAGCTATTTGGTTTAAACACCATCTAGACAGAATGAATGGAGTGTGTCCCGTTCATTTTATTGTTATATTATTACTATTAGTAATCTTTTTCCAAAGCATGTACTCTTATTTACAGCATGGATAGCCTCCCCCTCCACTTGGTACACCAGGATATGCGTTGGGAGTGCCATAATATTGAAGAAGCTTCCTTCCTGCATGCACCCAACATCAAAATCAAATATGGTTAATTAAAACACTGCAATTACTCTTTAGTAATAATAATAATTTGGAAGCTGCTGTGAGTGAGGTGTAAAAAGAGAAAGAACTAACCGAAATTCAGAGGTTTCAGAATCAAATCCTGAGGGGAAACAGCAGCAGCAGAAGATGACATGAGAACCATGATGGCTATGAAAACCATCACCATCTTCACTTGAGAGGACTGTGTTAAAGCCATTTTTGTCAAAACCTGACTATAAATCTGCAAAGAAGTAAGGGACTTGGGCTTGGAAATAGAGCAGAACAAGGCAAGAGCCAAGGGGGGTGATGGAGATATAATGCAAATTGTAACTTAGTATTTATAGCCAGAAAATCATGACTTTCGATAAATGAAGATTAATCAAAGTCTGAAACATCACTGTATTAGTTCCATCTTTGAAATTTAAACTTATAAGTCAGTCTACTGTGTACAGGAACATGATTGCTGACAAGAGTAAAGAATTCAATGAACGACTAGGTCTTACGTCTAGTTGGGTAGGTATATTATAAGAAAAAAAAGTAATACACGCATGTTGAATTGGAAAAAAAAAAAGTTTGAAAATTCTCAGTCTTTTTACTCATTTGTACATAAATGACACCGTACTTGAGAGGTAACTTTCTACTTTTAACATTAATATATACTAGATATTCACGCAGGTAAAAAAAAAAAAAAAAAACTAAGTTTCAAAAGGAAAAAATGAAAATTATGTAATGAGTGTGTAATTATTTAAGGAAATTGTATGATAAATGGCTAGTTTTTTTAGAATACATGTAAAACAAAAAATAATTATAAATAAAAAGATATATCATATATGTACCTTATTTTATATTTTAGTTATTATCATAACAAAAAAACTCACTTTTATCGGCATTTATAAGTGCCGGTAAAAGACCATAAAAATGCCCCTATTGATATTGTCGACGGTTCGTTGACCGCCGGCTAGGCGAGTGTCGGTGAAAAATTACCGGCGGACCTGACCACCTATCCGAAATAGCGTCTGTATTTGCCAACATGGCTTTTCCCGGCGCTTTAAAATGCCGTTAAATGTAAAATGCTTTTCTAGACATTTTAAAGTGCCGGTAAAAGTGTTATTTGCATTGAATTTATATATTGATTTACATATTGGTTGAATGAATTATGTTGATACTTAAAACTGCCATTACAAGTTAATAACCTTTAAAGACAATTTAAAGTGCCGGTAATAGTCTTATTTGCATTGATTTTATATATTAATTTATATATTTGTTGAATGAATTATGTTGACACTTACAACCACCCTTATAAGTTAATAACCTTTAAAAGTAATTTAAATTGCCGTTACAAATAATAATTTACGTACCTAAGCTTTTTTGACATTTTAAATTGCTCTTGAAAATATTATATCTTTTTTTTTCCTTACTTTTGGCAAATTGAATTTAAAAAGCACAACAAATTGAAGTTCAAGTTATTGGTTGCCAACCTAAAATGATTTTATTTATATAAGGTCATTTTAAAGTATCCAAAATCAACAAAGAGACTACCATCATGTAATCAAAGTTAACAAAAAGATAACCTCATAAGAAAATATAACATCCTAATTTTCATAAAAGAACAATCTTAAGAAATTGATCCAATTAGAAAACAAATCTAATGCAGTAGCTTCATTCACAATGCTTCTATCTTTCTTCAATTATTTGCACGTATTGACCTCAATGAAATCGATGCATTCGAAACCTGCCATATAAATTTTTTAACTCAAGTTAAATAAGCAAGCAAACCCAAATATATATTTCAAATAAAAATTTTAACTCAAGTAGTTTATTTCTTCGCAAACCAAAAGTAGCAGAAAATAAACAAATCTAAGTATAATGATGATAGTAAAAATAGTAATCTAACAGTATAGATATAGAATAGGTAAAAACCAAAAGGGAGAACTACATATTTGATATTTTAAGATATTTCACAAGTTACCACAACAGTTTTTTTAGGCACTGCCATTTTCCAGGTTCCATTTTCTACATTCTGTGTCGTAAACAGTAATCTAAAATTTGATTCATGAAAGCTGAAAGTATTTTAATTGTTTTGTAAACCAACCATGTACACAACAATACATTCATCCAAAAGGAAAAGAAAAAGAACATAATATCACTACATATAGAAACAATTCTTTCATTTCAATGGGGATTCATGTTAGTAATATACTAGTAATAAATATCTTGAAGATGGACTCATGTCAAATGAATTGATTATGAATTAAAACAGAAAGTTATTTGGTATTTGCAAATAATAACATACTAGTAATAAATATCTTCACATTATAGCATGGAGTATATGAAAATGAAAGTCATGGCAAACTGCCCTGCCCTGCATTGGCAGCAAGCAGTGCAGTAGCTGTTGCTGCTGCCCTTCACTGGCAGCAAGCAGAGTAGTACCTGCTGCTGCTGCCCTTCATTGGCAGCAAGCAGTGCAGTAGCTGCTGCTGCCCTGCACTGGCAGCAAGCAGTGCAGTAGCTGCTGCTGCTGCCCTTCACTATTTTATTTTGAAAGATAATAGTATTATCAAATTAACAATTCAACCTGTTAAAATCGACAGTAAGGGAATATATAGTATTTTGTATAACATGCTTCATCTTAGATGGGATAAAATATTGGCACTGAAAAGCAAAGAACCAACTGAATCTATCAACCTCAATAAAGAAACTGAAGGTTCTTACAGTAACAGGAGTGAAAAGAGCTCAGATGTCAAGTTGTAAGGAACAACATGGAGTTAAGATGTTATCCCTCTAAAACAATTAAAACCCAATTTATGACTTCTTATTATATTAATATACTAGAAATTACACCACTATTTTATTTTACATGTTTGCATATCTTTTGACTAATGATATCAATGATACCTATGGATTGACTTAAAACTTATATTAGTTAGTAGTGATGTAATAATGCATCCTCCACATAATATAATTGAATTTATCTAATTGAGTTTTAAATTAAAGGCAATTAGTTCCCAGCATTACCAGCGAAGCATTGCTGCATTAGCATCTTGATTATTTGAGGTGGATGAGGCCAGTGTTGTCAAGGGCGCAAGGCGCACTCTAGGCGCTAGAACCCTTGTATTGCCTTAGACGCAAGGCGCAAAAAAATCGCTCGCCTGAGTGAAGTAAGACGCAATATTTATATGTGTCTATGTAGCTTAAGATATATCATTATAATAATAAACTCTAAAGAGTGGTCCAGTTTATCTACAAAACATGCAATTTATTTTTTGCCCAACATGCATGATTTCCTTATGGTCCCATATCTGTTGTTGAATACTCAAATATTGAGAAGTGGAGAGTTTGATACTATCTCCTTTCTTACTAATAAAAGTACATCTAATGAAAAAAGTTAAAATAAAAGAAATTAAAGAGAACTTCAATCGGGCGAGCTTTTTTTACGCCTATCGCCTTACAAAAAAGCGCGTCTAGGCGCACCAGGCGTGCGCCTGATCAAATGAGCCTCGCCTGAAAGGGTCTGATGTGCTTTTGTTATCTAACGCTAAGGCGCAAGGCGTAGGCGTGCCTAGGCGCACGCCTTGACAACACTGGATGAGGCTACATTGGATCTCCAACTTGAATAGGAATATTTTCTTGATTATGTTGTGCCCCAGAGGCTGGAGACCTGTGACTCTGTCTGCATGTTGACGGCATCACATGAAAACTAACGCCTCATCCCTCTTAAGATTTGTATAAAATCAAGAAGCCCTATCACAAGGAAATGAAGTTTAATATCATATAAAAACTGGGAAAGAAAAAGAATAAAGGAACACAAACCATTATATAATCATAATAAGCAAGCTGAAAGGACCACGAGAAAATGCACTTAAGTATAAATATCCCCTTCCTCAAGAAAATAGTGAAAATAAGAAGTTTACTCTCTTTGACTCTCAAGTCTGAGAACCGCCTGTTACAAAGTGTCCAGAAAAGTTATTTTGCTTGTAGTGTGATAAAGGACTTGAAATAATAAATGGTAAGAACGTTCTAAGTACAGAGACAAAAAGTTTTATTGTTCAAATCAAGTACTATATGCCCAGGAATTCTACCTTCTCTCCCTTTTCATCTTCAAAGTTGATCTCAAACATTTAAGCAAACTTTTGGCCCAAACAATGGGATGTTGCACCTTGAATACCACGCCCAGTGTTTGGAATAAATGCCTATCATACTATGAACAGATTAAAAGTTCCTCAAGTTAGATTAAAAGCACATTGATCAAGCAGACAACTTAAATTCATTGCTCATGACAATAAGTAGAGATTGTTATTACATGCATAAATGCATGATAGTTTATACTATACCTCGACACAAGTTGTGTAAAGTCTAGCAGCAAACATCTCCAGTTCACTCTTTCTGCCTTTCGTAACAGGAATAACCAAGAATTCTTCATATATACATCAATACAGTTCCAATATTTGAAGACCTAAAATATAACGAAATTTAGACACATGTAAAGAGATCCAGCTGACATCTCTACCACTGTTATCGATAACTAAGTCCCTTTTTTGCCTGGTTAGTTAAGATCATGAGATATCACAAATTAATGATGTTAAAATGAGAAGCATCATAATTTAGTACAACTATTGCATGAGTGATTAGATGTATGATAAGTATGAGTATAACCCTGTATCTGTCATCTATGCCGGCCATTAAATCATTGTACTCTTTTTTCCTTCATCATGTCGTTATCTTCTTGTTTTTAATTCTTTTTTAAATTTTTCAAAGAAGAGGGAAGCAGAGGGACTTTGATGGAAAAGGGATACATCACCTAAAATTATAGTGCATTATGAGTACTTAATAGCAGTTTGCCACAAAGAGAAAACTTATTGACTCTTGATTTGTTATAAATTCAAATCTTTGCATTCAATATGATTGAACGCCAACAAAGTATTTATTAGTTCATACTGACTGAATTCTAATTAGCAAAGAATAATGAGTATACAGGTCTCAGAATCACTACATATATATTCTAATATATGTTATTATTCTTAAAATCACTTGCTTAAACCAAAATCAGTTCAAACGTGCTGATGCTCCTAGAATCAATTGTAGAATCTAAGATGTTCATCATACAAGTTAAACTCAAAAATCTTTTAAGTCCAAGGAGGCAGCGGAAAGTATTAAAATAAAATAAAAAATTTGGCAAAATCAATTCAAAAGTTCACATAGAAAAATCGTGAGATTTTCACATCATTAAGAGGAAACAAAAAGAAAAAACTTACCAGAGCTGGATTAGACCAGAACTTGACCCAATCTGTTAATTAGACAGAAACAATAAAATCTTAGTTAGTTTTCTTTTGAAAATCGAAGTGGAGAGAAAGTGATTTAGACAAATTATCTGGTTGAGAAAATGGCGGCAGAGAAAATAACAACAAGGAAAAGTGATGCGACGGAGACATTGACGGTGACGATGGTGGCGAGAGTGATAGAGAGCGAGTTTGATGTTTAAATTTTAGGGTTTGGCTTTGAAATATTAGGGAATGAAAGGGATTTGTATTGATTTGAGAGAGAAAAACAAATTGTTGGTATATGCCCTATAGTCAATTGTTGGCATAATCTACCAATAATGCAAACCCATCAATATATCTTAATGATAAAAGTTTTCTTTTATGTTAGTACAATGATAAAGAGTTATTAAGTACTAATCAGATAAAGCCCATGGAACACAATGACCTTGCAAAGGAATTATATATAATTGTGAGATCTTTATGCATCAAAGCCATGTTCCTAAAATGGTTTCTGGTCATCGTATTGTCAAGACAGGGCATTGGTAATGCTAAAAAACTGGTACATGTTAAGCCTACTTACTTAGTAAGTAGTTGATCTCACATGTTGAAGTATAAGTGATACTTTAGGATAACATGTAGGTGCTTGTCTATTGAACAAGTTCATTGAACATGGCCCGTTGAGAACTCCATTTGGTATTGTCACTCAAGTGTCTATGGAAACGTTCCCACGTGTCAGTTGTGTAAGTAGTCCTCTGACTTGTGATACCAGCTCATCTTGTATGGGGAGTGTCATACTTTGATTCCATCACGAACGGGTCCCAAACAACAGTGATGCTTATGGTAGGGTGGTTTGAGGTATGACATGAACCATACGAAGATGGATGAGTGATCCAGAGAGGATTCACCACTCCAAGTGACATTAAAGACATATCTCATATGTTCTTGGCTTAAGTTAACTTGATGGAATCTCTGGCCAGAGTATGATGAATTTAGGAGAAATAGTTTCTCTAAGTTCACAAAGTTAACCAATAGTTGCAAGAACTAATATGGATTGAACATGAATAGACACTGCACCATGCTCATGGTCTTTCCGGGATATTTGGTGAAAGGATCGAATTACACTGATAGACTGAACACGAAAGGTTATGTCGAGACTAACTTGATTCTCCAGTATTTGGGTGGTCATGATGGCTTGCTAGAGTCCGCTCATGATCTATCAGTATAAATTAATTAGATTAATTTATATTCATTGCCAACATATTGAAAGCCTAATGGGTCACACACAGAAAAGTGAATTAAGATATTAAAATGGAAAGAGTCTAATTGATTCATTTGAGAATTTAATCAATAGGGACTCAATTAAATAGTTTAATTAAATGGAAGGACTTAAGTGCAAATACATAAGAGTTATTGTCCTTAGTCTAAACCCTGGAGTATTGCCGCCCCCATAAAAGAAACATGATAGCTTGGTTGAATTAATGCATGGTTTGCGACACATGAGATGTGCCTTGTGATTGGCGTTTTTCTTGATTTCTTTTCTTGCTTCTTGCCTCTTTATGGATTGCTAGAGGGAAAAGGTTTCTCTCAAGAGAGCAAAGGCTTAGATCAAGAAGAAGAAGATCAAGATCTTGCCTTTGGTTAATGCTCTAAACCCTGCAAAAAAGAAAAAAGATCAAGATCTTCATTATTGGTTGACGCACCAAACCCTGTGGAAGTAGAAAAGCGTTTTCTTCTTCTTTATGCCTAATGAAGCATTCGGCCATGGGATGTTTAGATGGGGAGAGGTTTCTTGAAACCTAAACTACTAGCATCTTTTTTGGAGGACTCCATTCCTACCTTATGAAGGTTTTCTTGATCATCTTGTGTGGATTACCGTTAGAGGCTAGACACTTGTATGGCTTGAAGTCTTGGAGTGACTGCTTGGTGTTCAAGATTGAGTGGGGTGTTTGTAAACTCAAGATTACTAGATTTTTGAGTTAAGGTATGAATCTTGATATGATGTATGCTTTATAATTACAAGATCGCATTAAAATTTTACAAGCATGATCCTGTTAGATTCGGCTATCTCTTTGTTTATTATTCCGCTGCGTTCATGTTCTTCTTTAATAAGATTATAGTTTGAACATGAGGTCGAATTCCAACACAAATTTTAAGGAAAAAAAAAAAAAACACATTCACATGAAAGGAGAGAGGGAGCAAGTGTTTTCTTTTCTTTAAAAGTAAAAATGAATTTGGGTCAATCTGTTATTTAGGGTCTCATAGTGTCCCAAAAAAACTTAATAATACAGGCGTTTTATTTGAGACAGGAAAGATCAATTAAAATTTTAGAAGCTAGGGCGGTTCTTTGAACCCCTAAGAAAAATGTGCCCCTAAAAGTAACGCTTTTGTAGTGTATTATATTTTTAATTTTTTCGAAAAGATTTTAGTGAGTTAGTGTCACTTAACTTGTGATACAAAATTCTGTCAAACATTTTAAATTGTATAGATATATAAATGATAATCATGATTTATGAAACCAATATCATGGTAAATTGGTTAGATACATGTTTGAATTGGCAAAAGGGTTGAACAACATATCACTTTCATTTACTTTTAATATATATACATATTTAATATCTACTACTAGACGAAAAAATTATAATATATATATGTTGTATTAGTTTGCTTGGCTTACCACAAGAAAAATTATTTTTAGGCTTAATTAAAAAATTGCCTCTTGAACTATACTCTTTTTCCCATTTTGGTACCTAAACATTTTTTGGTCCCAATCAGGTACCTATACTATAATTCCGTCAAACATATTGGTACCTGACACTAACACCGTTAAATAAATGCTAACATGGCAAATAGTAACCAATGAGAGCATGACACGTGGCAAAATGCCATGTCAACACTAACTTTATGATGCCACGTCATCAATAAAAAAAATGTTAAAAATTCAAAAAAATTAAAATCAAAATTAAAAAATTCACAATAATTTTTTAAAATTCAAAAATTCAAAAAAAAAAATTATAAAAATAGGAATAAATTCAAAAAAAAATCATAATTTTTTTTTAAAAATTTAGAAAAATCTAAAAAAATTATAATTTTTTTTTAAAAAAGGTAATAATTATAAAAAAAATAAAAAATTTTCACAATTAAAAAAAAAAAAATCAGAAAATTCAAAAATATTCAAAAAATTGAAAAATTCAGAAAATTGAAAATATAATTCAAAAATTATAAAAAATTAAAACTAAAATTAAAACAATCAGAATAATTTTAAAAAATAAAAAAATTCAATTTTTTTTTAAAAAATTCAGAAAAATCGAAAAAAATTCTAAAAATTTTGAAAAAGGAAATAATTATAAAAAATAAAATGCAAAAAGTTTAAAATTTTCACAATTTGTTTTTTAAAAGAATCTGAAATTCAAAAAAATTATAAAAAGTTAAAATTAAAATTAGAAAAAATCACAACAATTTTTTAAAATTATAAAATTCATTTTTTTTATTTTTTATAAATGTAGGAATAAATTTTATAAGAAAATCTCAATTTTTTTAAAAATTCAGAAAAATCGAAAAAAGTTCTAAAAATTCTAAAAAGGAAATAATTATAATAAATTAAATTAAAATTTCCCTCTCCCTCTCTCTCTCTCTCTATGTTTTAATTTTTTTTAAAAAAAATTAGAAATTAAAATCTTTTTATAATTTTTTTTTAATTTTTCTTGAGTTTTCTGAATTTTTTAAAAAAATATTTGAAATATTTTAACTTTTTTTTTTATTGAAATTTTAGATTTTTATAACTTTATTTTGAATTTTTATAATTCTTTTTATTTTTTGTGAATTTTTTTTTCTATTTTTTATGTTAAAAATCTTAAAATCTTAAAATTTTAGAATTTTTTTAATTTTTAATTTTTTCCTTTTTTTTTATAATTTTTTATTTTTAAAAATAAAATTGTGACTTTTTTTGTTTTATTTGTAATTTTTCCTTTTTCCTTTTTTTGAATTTCTTATTTTCTTATTTTTTTAAAAAAAATTTTGAATTTTATAATTTTTTGTGAATATTTTTAAATTTTTACATTTTTTAAAAATTATTTTTAAAATATATGAATTTTTTAAATTTTTTCTTTTTTTTTTAGTTTTTTTTTTATAAAAAATTGAATTATTTGAATTTTTAAAAAATTTTGTGAATTTTTTTTTAGTTTTAAATAATTTTTTCTATTTTTTGTAATTTTTAACATTTTTTTATTTCAATGATGACGTGGCATCATAGAATTATAGGCTGACATGGCATTTTGCCACGTGTCATGCTTTCATTGGGTGCTATTTGCCATGTTCGCATTTACTTAACGGTGTTGGTGTCAGGTACCAATCTGTTTGACGGAATTATAGTATAGGTACCTGATTGGTACCAAAAATTCTTTAGGTACCAAAGTGGAAAAAAATGTATAGTTCTTGAAGCAATTTTTTAATTAAGCCTTATTTTTACCAGCATTTATAAGTGTCGATAAAGGATAGAAAAAAATGTCCTTAATAGTATCACCAGTAGACCTGTCAATTCTTACCCGAACTCTAAAAACTTGACTAACCCACTTGAACCCAAACCCAATCTAAGTTGATTTGACCAAAAAAGTCAACAACCCTAACTCGATCCAACTCGAACCCGAAAATGATCTGAACTTGAAATGACTTGAATTCAGATTGATCCGAACCCAAAATGATCTGAACCCAAATTGACCTGATAATTAACCCAAAATGATCGAACTTAAATTAAGTATAATTTTATTTTAAAAACATTAATTTAATAAAAATAATAACTATAATATAAATTATTAATTTATTTTAATTTATAACTTGTAATTACCATTTTGAAATATGATAAAGTATGAATTATGCAGACAGTAGATGTAGAAAAAATTAGAAAATGAAAAAGAAACTTGATATTATTATAAATAGTTTTAAGGTATTAGGAATTAAAATTTTAGTAAATCGGTTGTAAATCAATCTTAATATCTTTATTTTAAATCGAACCGTTGGATTGGATAAATAATAAGTTTGTTGTATTATTACCGTAATAACCTTCTTAAATTAATTGTTCAAGTTTTCAAGATAGTTATTCAAAGAAAAAAAGTTTTTCAAATATATAATAATCTCTTAAATAAATTAATAAAAGGTTAAATCAATTATGATAATTTTATAATAAGATTTAAAATAAATTATATTTAATTATCATTGATATACTTATGATAATCTTATATCATTCTTTATTGTTATACATATTATTTAAAATAAAGGTATTATTTTTATTTTAAAAATATAATACATTGTTATGTAATTTAAAATAAAGTACATAAAATAGGTTGTTATAATGATGTGTATTTTATCATAATGATTTTAACATTATGTTATAATAATATTTTATCATGTAATTTAGATCGTTATACATGTTATTTTTAGGGTAAATGTGTTGTTTTTATTTTAAATATATAATGTTTTAAGTCTTATCATGTGATTTTCTAAAAGTATATAAAATACGCCATTGATATGTATATAGTATTATAATGATTTGTACACTGTGTTATAACAATACATTTACAAATATGTAAATGGATTGGGATAACGATTTCAGATATACAATAATACTCGTTTAAGTAAAACGGATACTCGAATTTGAAAAATTACTGGATTATGCCCGAATCCAGAACAATAAAGTTAGATAGATATTTATTTTTAAATTAAAAATTACAATGTCTATATTTATTTTTAAATATTATTTATTATTTATTTTCTATATTCAATAAAATTCTAATTAAATCTTACTCGATCAAATAATTTGTTTAAATTTAATATTTGATTTTAAAATTAATAATTGAACCCGAATGACTTGAATCGAATAACTCGAGTGTCAAACCCGAATGACCCGAACCGAAAATGATTCAAGCCCGAAATGACCCGAATCTGAAATGACATGAAAAATTTAAGACCTGAACTGATCCAACCTAAATTAACCTGACACGTCCGATTGACAGGTCTAATCATCGGTAGTTCTTTGATCGTCGGTTGACCGCCAGCTAGGTGAGTGCTGGTGAAAAGTTTTTCGCGGGCCCAACCACAAATGCCGAAATAGTATTTGTATTTGTTGACATGAATTTTCCCGTCACTTTAAAATTCCATTATATGTAAGAAAAACTTTTTCAAAATTTTTAAAGTGCCGGTAAAAGTTATATTTACATTGAATTATATATTAATTTACGTACTTGTTGAATAAGCTATGTCGACACTTAAAACTGCCCTTAAAAGCAATTTAAATTACCGTTAAAAATAATCATAATTTTTTGATTGTGGATATATGAGGATGATTATGGACTTAGACCCAATTTGATTGTGGATGATTTATATTTTTCATGGTATTTATTTTAATAGGGTCTGGGAACCCTGCCTTGTCTCTTATTTTTCGGAGTTGTAAAATTCTTTCCTCACCTATTTCCCCTCGAATGTAACTCGAGGTTTCTTTATTACAAATGTAATTAGTTACAACAAAATTGTAAAATCAGGATTAGTTAGGAATAATATTATCAACTAATTTTCTTTGATGGCTCAAGAAAATTAGATTAGAAAAGTCCATAATCATCCAAGTAGAAAGCATGTGATAGATTTATTTTATGCGATACAATAAATGCTATGAATGCCAAAATGATGAGACCTTAATAACAAAGATAAAATGAGCAAAGAAATCCTTCATTCAAATATTGAGTCACATGCTTCGTACGATAAAGTTGTCTTCCACCATCATAGCAAGATAACCTGAGTTTTTTTTAATTGAAGGCTTGATGAGACAATCAAGACCAAACTTTTACATAAATATGTTTGAGCTATGAGAGCGGGTCTTATTCAACTAATGTTTTGTTGTCCGGATGCGCGAAACTTGACCGCATGACATTAGAGGCAAAGTTAGGTGAAACACATAGGATGTGCTTAGACAATAGTGCTTAAACACATAGGATGTTATTTACACAATTAGACTTGTGGCTTATTGAGACGATCAAAGGTTACAATGAGTCAAAAGGGGTCTCGGCCTACTAGAAATACCTTGAAGAGATTTTCGAATAATAGTGAGAGCTATTATCTCGAAAAATTAGTAGGAGAACCAATAAAGATTTAATACCTCATCTGAAATTGGTTTAAATGCATGAAGGACTAATATAAATTTTTTTCATATTAGGTTATTGAAAATGGTCAATATATTAATTGCACTGCGAGGCATATTAGATTCCATTAGCCCAAAATGTTTGGACTAGTACATGAGATTGAGAAATGTTCTCAATAAAAAGAAGGTTGCTATCTTAGCAAGTCAAAAAGAACTTATAGAAGTTTCTAACTTGACTATGTTTATGATTGGGCTGAATCTTTCTATTGTCAACTCTAATGCCTGGATAGTCAATTCAGGTTGCGGATCGCATCTATGTAATGATATAAATTTGCTTAAGAACAGTAGAAAATTAAACAAAGGTGAAGTAGACCTAAGAATGGGCAATGGTGCAAAACTTGCAGCATTGGCCGTAGGAACTTGTGTTCTACCTTTGCCTTCTGGCTTAAATCTGAAACTGAAAGAATGTTACTTTGTTCCAGTACTATCTAGAAACATCGTTTCTGTCTCATACCTTACCGTGAATGATGGTTTTGAGTTTAGGATGAAGGACAATAGTTGTTCTATCATTCTAAATGACATACAATATGGATCTGCTACATTATATAATGGATTGTATGTTTTGGATCCACAGATGCTAGTGCTTAATATAAATGTCAAGAAAACAAGAAAGAATGATCCAAGTAAAACCTACATCTGGCATTACAGACTTGGTTACATCAATGAGACTTGAATAACCAAGTTACATAAACAAGGATATTTGAACCCATTTGATTATGAATCATATGGGACATGTGAATGTTGTCTCCTTGTCAAGATGACCAAGACTCGTTTTACTGGAAAGGGTGAAAGAGTTGGTGTTTTGTTGGGCTTAATACATTCAGATATATGTGGGTCACTAAAGACAGCTGTTAAAGGAGGTTATTCTTACTTCATAACCTTTATTGATGATCATTCAAGATTTGATTATGTGTACCTAATGAGGTACAAGTTCGAAACCTTTGAAAAACTTAAAGAGTTTAGGACTGAAGTAGAGAAGCAAACTAGCAAAAATATTCTAGCTTTAAGATCTGATCGAAAAAGAGAATATTTAAGTCAGTAATTCTTGGATCATTTGAAAGAAAACAATATACTGTTACAATGGACTCCACCTAGAATTCCACAGCATAACGAAGTATCTGAGAGGAGAAATCGAACCTTGTTTGACATAGTTCGATCCATGATGTTTAAGACTGACCTTTCGATATCTTTTTGGAGATATGCCTTAGAAACAGCTGCACACTTTCTGAACAAGATTCCAACCAAATCAATTGATAAGACACCATATGAGATATGGATTGTAAGAAGCCACATTTTTCTTACATAAGGATTTAGGATGCACTGTTTATGTGAAGCGTGCATCGTCTGATAAGCTTGGAGCTAGATCAGAAAAATATAAGTTCGTAGGGTATCCTAAAGAAACGATTGGATACTATTTTTATAATCCTAATGAGCAAAAGGTGTTTGTCTTAAAATATGAACATTTTCTAGAGAAAGAGTTTCTACTTGAAGGGTCTAGTGGGAGTAAAATAGATCTCGAAGAAGTTCGAGAGCCATAGACTAACATTCTTTTGGAACCTGAGCCTATGATTGAAGCATTGGATGCTCAAATCGAAGCTCAAGAAACACAAATGCTCCGAAGATCTGGTAGGGTTAGGCAAATTCCAGAGAGATATGGATTTCTATTAGAAAAGGATTCTTTACCTATTTATGATAAACCTACTACATATGAGGAAGCAATGTACGACATTGATGAAATCTGAAATGGAAGCCATGGAATTCAACCAAGTATGGACTTTGGTTGATCCACCTGAAGGGATAAAACCCATAAGGTGCAAATGGGTCTTTAAGAGAAAGATTGACATGGATGGCAATGTACAGATGTATAAGCCCAGACTGGTAGCAAAAGGTTATAATCAAGTTGAAGGCATTGATTTTGAAGAAACCTTTTCTCCAGTTGCCATGGTTAAATCCATTGTGATTTTGCTTGCTAACGTGGCATAACATGATTATGAGATATGGCAGAGGGATGTAAAGACTACATTCTTAATGAGAACTTGCATGAGGAAATGTATATGACACAACCTGAAGGGTTTACATCCAAGGCTACTTCTAATAAGGTATACAAGTTGCAAAAATCCATTTATGGATTGAAGCAAGCATCGTAGAGCTGAACATTAGGTTTGACGAAACAATTAAAGAAGTTGGTTTCATCAAGAATTCTGATGATCCATGAGTTTATAAGAAGGTGAATGGACAAGTAGTTGTTTTCCTACTGCTATATGTTGACGACATATTGCTCATAGGAAATGATGTACATATGCTGCAGACGACTAAGGTCTGGATTTCCAAATAGTTCTCTATGAAATATTTGGGAGAAGCAACATTCATTCTGGGAATTAAGATCTATAGAGATAGATCGAAAAGGCTGCTTGGTTTGTCCCAATCCACTTACATAGACAAGGTGCTAAAGAGGTTTAGCATGTATACCTCTAAAAGAGGAAACTTGCCAAAGTTGCATGGCATACATCTCTCGAAAAAGATGTGTCCTAAAACATCATATGAAAGGACATAGATGTATAAGATTCCATATACCAATGCAATTGGATCTATCATGTATGCCATGTTGTGCACTAGACCAGATGTATCATATGCTCTGAGTGTCATGAGCAGATACCAAAGCAATCTTGGTGAAAGTCACTGGATTGTTGTGAAGAATATCCTTAAGTACTTGAGAAAGACTAAGGATATTTTCTTGATCTATAGAGGGACTGAACTTCAAATTAGGGGTTAAACTGACGCTGGCTTCCAATCTAATAAGGATAACAGCAAATTGCAGGGTGGTTATGTATTTACCTTAAATGGCATTGCAATCAGTTGGAAGAGTTCCAAACAGGCTACGACTGCATATTCAACAACTAAAGCCAAATACATATCCACGTGTGAGGCAGCGAATGAGGCTGTTTGGATCAAGAAGTTCATCACTGAACTTGGTCTGGTTCTTAACATTGTTGAGCCAGTACCTCTTTACTGTGATAAAAATGGAGCCATAGCGCAAGCTAAGGAACCAAGGTCTCATCATAGATCCAAACATGTATTGCGGCGATATCACCTGATCAGAGAGATCATTGAGAGACGTGAGATTAGTATGGAGAGTGAGATTAGTATGGAGAGAGTACCCACTGAGGATAATCTTGTTGATCCTTTCACTAAAGTTCTGTTTGAGTAGAAACATGACCATCACATGGAGGGCTTTGAGCTTTAGACACATGGGCGATTGGCTTTAGTGCTAGTGGAACATTGTTAGTGTCGCAACCTAAAAAAATAACAAGTCCATCTCAAGATTTTATTATTCGTTAAGTATGACATTAAAAAAAACCGAGGAAAAGTCGACTTAATTCCTCTAGAAAAATGAAGGTTTTGAAAATAACCTTGAAAAAGACATGGAGTCGCCACCAATCTTTTTTGGCTAGACCTATTAAAACTGATTTTATAAAATATTTTAAAATTAATTAAAATATTTTTAAAACTAATTTCAAGTCTGCGTTTTAAAACTAGAGAAATCAAAGAAATGGGTTCGGGACTCGGTTACGTGTGGGGAAGGATTAGCACCCCCACAACGACCGTATAAAACGGTACCTTATTAATCATGTGTTATATCAAGTCAAGGTAAAAAAGGCGGTTTTAAATTTAGTATTTCAAGTTAATTCCCAAATTAAAAAAAAATAATTCCATTTTAATTGAAAATGATTCGGAATTTATAAATTCAAAATTTTCCTATATTCCCCAACAAACGTGGCAAAATATTAAAATTTTTATTAGTTTGGAAAACTTTCCGAATCATTCTTATTTTAAAGAAGATATTTTGTTATTAATGATAATTGATGATATCCTCCCCAGCAAACCTGGCAGAGAACTCATGAATTATTTTAATTCGGGAATATCTTTATTTTATTGAAAATCATTACCTTTTTGAAAAACATTTTAAAGAATATGAATATGTATGCCATAAATAAAATGACATAGCAAAGTCTAAATAATATAATGCAACCTAAATGATATGATATAATTTAAATGTCTTAGCATATTCTAAATGAGATGAAATATCCTAAGTTATATGATATATCCTAAATGAAATGAAATGACCTAGGTAACATAATATATTCTATATGAAATGTAATATCCTAAGTCATATGATATATTCTAAATGAAATAAAATATCCTAAATGACATAATATATCCTAAATGAAATGAAATGACCTAGGTAACATAATATATTCTACATGAAATGAAATGACCTAGGTAAAATAATATATTCTATATGAAATGAAATAATTTAAATGACATGGCAAATAGAAATGATATGGCATATAATTTAAATGACATGGAATATAAAATAATGCTATCATATAATATGCATGAAAATAAAAATGAAAATAATAATGCATGAACATAGTATATGCTAAATAATATGACAAAAAATAACTAAATAAAAAGCATAGGATATCATGAAATATTCAAAACCGTATAATAAACAATATAACATCAAAAAATATAAATCAAAATAATAACAATACCATAGGAATTATCATAGCAAAAAATCACATAATATATAAAATGCAAGAATATGAAAAATGCAATGCATGAAAATGTATTTTTTCCTTTAATTAAGGAAATCCGTATATCTAAAAAGATATCCGACTACCTTAGAAAAATATATCAAATTAAATATTCTAAAACCAAAATACTTTGTGATTGTTTGAAAACAATTTTGAAAAGCTTAGATTAAAAATAAAAACTTAAACCTTTTTTTAAAATGGCTCTAATTTCCTAAGTTTAAAATCCCGGACTTGACCACCCTTAACCCGAGACTAAAAAAATCATTTTTAGAGTTTAAAAAGGCTTAGAAACTACCCTAAGTTAGTAGCTAAACTTCCTAATCAGTCCACTCTAAGTAACTTAACCAAAACAGAAAAATGATTTTCCTTCAAATTCAATTTTGACTCCACTGTCTAGTTTTAAACCACAATTTTTTACCCTATTTTTAAAAATTCTAAAAATCTAAAAACAATATTGGAGACTCAAGATATGTAAAAATACACGGGAAAAAATCGGCTTAATTTTCTGATTAAAGATGACTGCCCAGAAAAATCGGGAAAGTACGAGTACTGGGTGAAAAAACTATTTTGCCAAAACACATTTTTGCCTTTGATAAAATCATTTAAAAATCAAAGTAAAAATATTTAAGACTCTCTAAATGACTCACAAACAGTAGCTATCACTTTTGAAAAGTTAGGAAAAAATTGGCTAAGTAAAAAAAAAATCACAAAGCTAGAATAATCAATTTGACAACTCTTTAATTTTCCACAAGTATGCTCAAGAGAGCATGACTTTGAGCCATTGATTGACCTAAGTCATAAGTCAAGTGGCATGGACATGAAATGCATGAAAAATACAGCAAATATGATGCATTGAATGCATGATTTTAAACCTAAATGTCATGAAAAATGAATGGCATCAATAAAATGACCTAGACCTAAATGAACTTGCATGTCATTTAATGCAATCTAGGTCTAAAATGCATGGATATGCATGGCAAAACAAACCAATCCTAACATCTAAAATATGCATGGCAATAACACAAACACAAGGCATGCTTAAACCAAATACTCAAACAAATGTCATGAAAATGCAAACCTATCAACTAACATAACAAAAATGCATACACAAAGCAAAGAAAGTGAAGTGGCCGAATGGCCTCATGTTCAAAGTGAGCATGACATTTTCACAAACACTTGATATACTAACATACTTAACTTAAAACATAACAATCAAATCATGCAAATATAAAGTAGAGGTATGAAAACTAACAAGCATTTTCACAAACACATGGATTTCAAAATATAAAACATAAACAAACTTAAACATTTTGAAAACAGAAAATCAAAAATGCAAGAACATGATAATAGACTCATATATGGAAATAAGCTAGCAACCAGATTAAAACAAGCTTCAAGTATATGTAGTAGAAGAAGATTTAAAGCATCAAGACTTATTTAATATCAAAAATAACATGAAATAACAAAGCAAAACAGCAACTAAAACAAAAAAAATGGGCCATTCGGCCATGTCAAAGAACAAGGGGAAAAAATATTTCAAGAATTTTTTATAAGAAAAGATAAAGAAAGAACTTAAAGAAGAACATTAAAAACACTTATTTAAAAAGAAAAATCAAAAGAAACTCACCAAAATAATAATCAAAACAGGAGATCAAGAATGGAAAATCAAAGAAAGTGCAAGAGTATGGTGCTAAAAGCAACCTCTAGAAGCTATCTTTCAAGCTTTTTCTCTTCTAACTTTCTTTTCTTTTCTTTTCTAAACTTTTTCTTTTGCTTCTCAACAATGGAGAGAAAATCAGCTAAAAGAAAGAGAGAATAGAGAATGAGAGTGTGTAAAATGAAAGAGAGAGTTCCCTTTCCTCATGTGGCTGAATGCCCCCTTCTCCTAGGATAGGATGTTGTCATTTTTCCATTCACCAATTTTCATCCAAGGGCCATTGATCCAAGATGTTTAAAACATGAAATTATCACCCTTAGATTAGGCCATCAGCTATCCACAATTACAGCTGTTCAAGAGTCTTAAGCCATTATGTTGACACTCTCCCTCTGCATGCATTGGTCCATGTGGCTTATTTGCAAAGGCTTGATCAAAAAAATACTAACTCTTCATTGTTGGCCTCTTGATTAAAAAATCAGAAACCTCCTTCCCATCTATGGGACTTGGCCGGCCAGCCCTCCTTCTTCCAGCCCATGTTTGACTTTTTTAAAAGGCAAGAAGAGCCTTTTTCGTTTTCTTGGATAAAATGACCTTTTTGCCCCCCAAATGCAAATAAATGGCAAAAGGACTCCAAATTCAAATTTTCTTTTTTCAATACTTTCAAAATAATAAAAAATTGAATTCTGGAAGTTTTCAAAAATTTTCGAGTCCATTTGCTATTTATTTGGATTTTTTCTTCCAAAATTGCCCTTTTATGCCCCCAAAATTTACCATTTTTTAAACGAGCTCCAAATCAAGATTTTTATTCATAAATCTCTTCAAAATAATTTAAAGGTGTGATCTGGAAGTTTTTATAATTTTTGGAACTCATTTGGTATGTTTTCGGGATTTATCTGCTTGAATTACTACATATGGGGCCCAGGATTTGGCCATTTTGAAAACGAACTCCGAATCAAGATTTTATTTTGCCAATCTCTTCCAAATAATTTAAAAATGATATTTACAAATTTTTAGAATTTTTGGAGTTCATTTGCTATTTTTTCGGGATTTATCTTCTTGAATTTCTGCATAAGAGACCCAGCATTTGGCCATTTTGTAAACGAACTCCGAATCAATATTTTCTTTCGCCAATATCTTACAAATGATTTAAGAATGATATTTGAAAATTTTCAGAATTTTTGGAGTTCATTTGCTATTTTTCCCAAAATTTCCAATTTTGCCCTTTTAGCTCCGAAACCCGGTTTTGCTCAAAACAAGTCCAATTTTCAGATTTTCTTCAAACTGAGCCTTGGGCTATCCTTTTTTAATCACTCCTCATCCATTAGGGGCTTTAGTCCTACCGAGTCGGGCCATTTCTGTAATTCTTCCCAATGTCACCGAAATCCACTAAAAACCCTAATTCTCGGTTTTCTTTCGGATTGACTTTTCTTTAAGTTTTTCTTTCAAGTGGCTTCTCCATTACCCGTAGTCAGTGCTTATCTTTCATTTGAAACCTTCAATTTTGACCAATTCGATCGTTTAAGCACTTTTCCCCAAATTTCTCGGATTAGGGTTTACTTTCTACTGAATCTCCATAACCCAACTTTCGAACTCCGTATCTTTCGATGTAGACCTCGGATTATCAAAATTCTTTCACCATTTTTCAATTGAACTTCAAATCTTGATTTTGAGAGTGGGTTGACTTTTTCAGTAGTTGACTTTTTAGGGTTGACTTTTCAGGGTTGACATTTTTCAAGTTTGACTTTTTATGCTCACCCTCTTAAACTAAGTCTCGGAGTACCACTTGCAGGATGAAAAAAGTATTTTTACATTATGAAACATCAATTTAGGAAGAAAACATACCTGTTTTAGTGGTCCGGACAAAAGTAGGTGTCTACAGTTAGTGTAAGCCCTACAAGCCAATCGTGATTTGCTTGTAATACACTAATTTGTCATTTCGTGTATTAAACATTGTAATTTATTTAATTATAACTCATGGAAGTCCTTGGCCAAGGCAATACTTAAGGAGTTAATATGGAAGGTGCAGGCCTAATATGGAAAGGGTTAAAGAGTAGACACTGCACCATGCTCTTTCTCTTCCAGGATATTTGATAAAGGGATCGAATTACACTAACATACTGTACACTGAAAGGCTTGTCAAACCATGTGACTCTCGTGGTCTTTAAATATAAATTCTTAATCGAATTAATTTATATTTATTGCCAACATGTTGGGGGCCTAATAGGTCACACACATAGAGGTGATTTTAGGAATTAAAATGGGATTGGACTTAATTGAAGAAATTGTGAGTTCTAAAAGACTTAATTGAATTGCAGGGATTTATGCAATTAAATCTAAAGTTGGCTAGCACTTAACCTAACTATAAATAAGTCATATTTAGTCGCACCTAGGGTAGCATGCTTAGCATTTTTCTTCTTTTCTTCCTCTTGGCCGCAACCTACAAGACAAAGAGCGAAAATCGTTTTCATGCTTTAGGTTTCGATCTTAGGAGAAGAGATAAAGACGGTGTGGTTTTGTGAAAACCAAGGCTACTGCATAGCCCTCAGCTAAGCATAGTCCTAACCTTGTGAAGATTTCCTGAGTCACCTGTGTGGATTACTGTTAGAGGCCGGATGTTTGGACGACTTTGATTTGCGACAACCGGACTCGATATGCAAGAATGAGCAAAGTTGGAATTTGATTTAGGGTTTCGAAAATCTCAAATTTTAAGGTATGACTTTCGGCTTCTTGTTTGCTCTTGACAAGGATTGATTACAAACTCACAAGTTGATCCTTGAGGATTTCGGTATTATATAATTAAATTTCCGCTGCATATTTATTTTAATTTGATTAAAATTATTTCTCTCTGATTGAGCATAACTCGAATTCCATCAAGGATGACTTGTCTTCTTACTTTGCCATTAAGCATTCAACAATGCTTTTGACTGACCACTTGTTATAGGTTTCATTATTTCTTTATTTATATTTGCATTTAAATCACAAGATTTTGTTTGTTGCTTGATTTTGAAATATAGGATTAAGATGATATGTTTTTCAAGCAGGATTAAAAATTGCTTCAAGCCTAGACAAGGACAATGAAAATACATCCAACAAAAGTTAATGATAGAAACATAATTTGAAAATAACATTAAAACCAATATTGATCCTATACAAAGAAATTTTTATTTATAACCACTTAATTTAAGCTTGATTAGGAGGAGGAGAAGCTATGTTTTCTACGATCAAGCTATGAACTTAACTTAATAAAAGGACTTAACCAAGCAAAGCATAAATCCTACAAGAATGATTAGTTCAACAGATTTAACAAGATAAACCAAAGAGTAATGAAACTTAATTTCAAAAACAATATAAATATTGCTCCAAAGCTAAGCTCATGAGTAAAAGCAAAGCATAAATCCTACAAAAGCTATTGGTCCAACAGATTTAACAAGATAAACCAAAAAGAGTAATGAAACTTAATTTCAAAGAAAATATAACTATTGCTCCAAATTAAACTCATGAGGGAAAGAAAAGCATAAATCCTACAAAATTTAAGACACAATACCAGCCAGCTTTCATCCAACAAGTTAATTCTTTTCACAAAAACAATATTTATCTTAAACTTTAGACAGCAGCTTGGGAACACATTGCTAGACGAGTTGCAAACTCATGCCCAACACAATCTTGAATGTGGATTGTCTTGAAGCATACCCTTATACTTCTCTCTGTTCTGAATCACTCCAACAAGTCCTATGTTCCTTCCTCCAGTGATCATGACAACATTCCTAACATGAAATTCAACAATTTTGTTGCTCTCTAGGTCAAGCTTGATGGTCTCAGAACCTTTACCCAAAATCCCTAAAACCTAAACCAAAATTAACAATCAAAATTCCTATATCGACACCCCAAAATCCCTAAACATAAACCATAATTAAAAATAAAAAATCCCTTACCCAATCAAAATCCATAAGCTAAAAACATATATAAATCGAAAATTACGAACTGAATTCATACCTTGATTGACTGATCAAATCAACAAACTTGAAGAAGAAGAAAAAATTGCAGCGTCGAATGGGTTTTCACATGGACTAGGAGGAGAAGTATCGAGAGGGAGAATCCATTTGCATCTGTCTAACTGTTTTCCATGAAGCAAATTTAAAATCGTGGTATAATTTTTTATTTTAGTATGTTATAAAGGTAAAACTAACCCAACATATTAAAATTTGAGAGCAGAAGAGACATAAATGTTACATTTCAGGCGGAATATAATATTATCTAAGAGAGTGGTGGGTATGATATTACCCCCAACATTACCGAATCTTGGCATGGTAGATAATGTATTATTCCCGAGCTTCAAGAATGTTTCTGAACCAAACACGATAATATCATGAAAAATTTCAGATTCCGAGTGGTAATAAAATATTGTCCGAACCAAACGATCTCTCAATTGCATTCCACAAAAGAAAACCATTAGTATAACACTTAATAATATAATAAATTATTATAAAAGATTGTAATATTAATTTCATAATCAATTTAATGATTCTTACCATCCTGTACGTATGAACTAGAAAAGAGTTGATCCCACTATATGCTTTGCAATACAAAATATTACTTAACTTTGCTTCGCTTAAATACAAAATATTTGTATCTGTTGGGTAGAAACTTAACTTTGCACCAGTCCTATACACACCTCATAGTGGGAAAAATGATAAATCCATTTTTTTATTTGAATAAAGGTTAAAGAAAAGATAAGTAAAAGAATTACGGTTATCTGAAAACATGAAGGACAAAAAAAATAGAAAAATGCAGATTGCAGTTATTTAGAAGAAAAAAAAATAGGCATAAAACTTTTAAGTTTAAAATCTGTAAATTCAAATCCTATTTTGAAGCAAAAGAAAAAAATTCTAATGTATCCTTACTAATAATAATTTAACTTTTTTATTCTATTTTTTCAAGTTACTCATTAAATTAATATATGATTAATTCGTGAAACCAATTCAATCATTAATTTTAAAAATAATATATATATATATAAATAAATATGTTAACTTTTTATATTTTACTTTTTTTATTAATGGGACATAGGCAACCATGTGATTTTGGATCAGTATAGGGAGAAGCTCTCGGTAGCTGATTGGAATGGGATCAAAAGGCATTTGGGTCTTATCCTGGGGTCGTTTCTTAGTCACACATGGCCTAGGAGTTGGGGCACTTGGTGGTGGCACTAAGGTCTGAACCGGAGTGTTTACATGGAAATGTGGCGGAACAGCATGGTAAGGGTATGGATTTGGATACGGGGCCTTTGGAGGTTGTATATAGCTCAAGGTTCCTATCCCAGATGCTGGATAAGGTGATTGATGAGGGAAATAATGTGAACTGGCAGTTGTTGGTGATGGAGTGTGATTCAGGAATCCCGTAGTGGTCATCCCAATGGACGATTGGACCATGGTAGGGTGGGGATACTAGCTTGGACCTAGAACAGTTTGCAGGTATGGTACAGGATCCAAGGTTTCTATCTTTGGTATCAGGCTCTCCGGTTTAATTATTTTCACGATTTTGTCCATAATTTCATCAGGATTGCAACCTTTGTGACATTGACAAGTGCAGGATCTAGCAAGGATTGTATGTTCTGGACTTAATGGTTTTGGTTGATCCGAAGACGATGCAGAGCCCTGAGAAAGTTCCCCTTTACTCTTACCCAAATCCTCAAACATTTTCAGCAATTTGGTGAGTTGTTCTTTCATTTCCTGGATTTCATGTCCATATTCCTCTTGATTGCGTTCCAAAGCACCCAATCGTTCCTCCGATTCCTTCCTCATATCTTGAACCCCTTTCATGCAAATGAAAATGTCATGAGATTAAGAATACAATTGTGAATGTACATGCTCTATTCCTATGTGCATGAATATACTGATGATTAATGCATGACCATATATAGAGAAATTATGATGACTATGTATGCTATGGATGCAATCTAATGTCAACATGATGCATTTAAAAAAAATGAATAAACTGATGCACAAGTATATACAAACAATGACTATGCATGCCATAAACGTATTCTACAATGAATGACCATGCATGCTATGATGTCAAAATGATATATGCGAAGAATAAATGAATTAATACAAAGGTAGATACAAAGAATGACCATGTATATCATAAATGTATTCTACAATGAATAACCATGCATGTTAGGACTGTGACATGATGTCAAAATGATACAAATAAATTAACCAATGATTACACGAAATTGGTGGGACCTAAATCTTGATTATTCAAAAATCTCATTATGCAAGATTTGTCTCCAAATTTAATCTACAATTTTTTGAAACATGTTTTTTCTATGAAAAACCACACATTATTTTCAAAAGAATTTCGGAATAATAGATCCTACTATGGTACAATATGCAAATGCTCATGTAACACTACCGGTTTATTAAATCACCAAATGAGATTATTATTTCCAACTGGTTATTGCAAAGAATGAGATCAATAATGCAACCAAAAATGTACATGCTTTTATTCACGCATGTACGAAATGTGCAAAATGCAAAAATACTTGAAAAAGGATTTTTATTTTTTATTTCAAACAGTTAATGAATATTTTTCCCAACAATATCTACTTATTTAGGCATCACAATGCCTTCGAGGCGGATTAACACATTTATTACGGGCGATGTACGTACATCGTTGCCCGATCTACAAAACTTCTTCACGATGTAAAATAGGTAACAAAAGGTTTAGAAATGTCCCTCCATGTGTTCCTATTTTAGGTATATCTAACGGAAATCCGGCATGGCATTGCCTAGGTTTATTATATAAAGGTGAATCGATTCTAAGGCCCCGAATTGTTCCTCATTGTCGCCGGTGAAAGCTAGTAAGGCACCCCGATAAAAGCGGGTTCAATTCGTTAGAGTATATTTTCCTATGCCCATGCGGAGGATTATCACGAAGGCATTAGGTACTTTATACTCCGAAAGTGTTTCACTAGCCCATACGGAGGATCAATCACGAAGGCTTAGTTACTTTACTCCCACTTAAAAGGACGGAACCCGGGTAGAGGATTCATGTTATGCAAATGCAAATACAGTGTATGTGGAGGAACAAAACAAACCTGTCACCACCTATTCTACAACCCTTATTCTAAATACCCCACTAAAATCAAACAATGTAAAGCATCAGTCAAGCAAACATATAAATATACGCAACAAAATAACCAGAGAACAAATAATAATATGAATGCACATGACGATGGACATATTTAAAATATTTTTCTTATTTTCAAAATTCTCTTTTATTTAAAAAAAAATATGGGAATTAAAATTAAAAACCAATTAAACCAACAAAATCGAGACTTAGATAACACACGAACAATTCTAGGCCTGACTCTCCAATTGTCCCCAGTGGAGTCGCCAAGCTGTCGCAACCTAAAAAATAACGCGTCTCATCGCAAGACTTTATTATTCGTTAAGCGTGACATTAAAAAAAAATCGAGGAAAAGTCGACTTAATTCCTCTAGAAAAATGAAGGTTTTGAAAATGAGCTTGAAAAAGACATGGAGTCGCCACCAATATTTTTTAGCTAGGTGTGATCGGCCACCTATTAAAACCGGTTTTATAAAATATTTTAAAAATTAATTAAAACATTTTTAAAACCAATTTCAAGTCTGCATTTTAAACCAGAGAAATCAAAGAAACGGGTTCGGGACTCGGTTACGTGCGGGGAAGGATTAGCACCCCCACAACGCCCGTATAAAACGGTACCTTATTAATCGTTGTTATCTCAAGTCTCGGTAAAAGAAATCGGTTTTAAATTTAGTATTTCAAGTTAATTCCCAATTTAAAGAAAAAATATTTCATTTTTAATCAAAAATGATTCGGAATTTATAAATTCAAAATTTCCCTATATTCCCCAACAAACGTGGCAAAATATAAAAAATTTTATTACTTTTGGAAAACTTTCTGAATCATTCTCTTTTTTTGAAAGAAAGATATTCCTTTATTAATGATATTCCCTCCAGCAAACCCGGTAGAGAACTCATGAATTATTTCAACTCGGGAATATCTTTATTTTTTATTGAAAACCATTATCTTTTTTTGAAAACATTTAAAAGAAATGAATATGTATATGCATGACATAAATAAAATGACATAGCAAAATCTAAATAATATAATGCAACCTAAATGACATGACATGATTAGAATGCCTTAGCATATTCTAAATGAAATGAAATATCCTAAGTTATATGATATATTCTAAATGGAATTAAATGACCTATGTAACATATACATTCTATATGAAATGCAATATCCTAAGTCATATGATATGATCTAAATGAAATAAAATATTCTAGATGACACAATATATCCTAAATGAAATGAAATGATTTAAATGACATGACAAATATGAATGATATGGCATATAATTTAAATGACATGGAATAAGATAATGCTATCATATAATATGCATGAAAATAAAAATAATAATGCATGAACATAGTATATGCTAAATAAAAATAACTAAATAAAAGCATAGGATATCATGAAATATTCAAAACCATATAATAAACCATATAACATCAAAAAACATAAATCAAAATAATAACAATATCATAGAAATTATTATAGCAAGAATCACATATTCTATAAAATGCATGAATATGAAAAATGCAATGCATGAAATGTATTTTTTCCTTTAATTAAGGAGATCTGTATATCTAAAAAGATATCCGGCTACCTTAGGAAAATATGTCAAATTAAATATTCTAAAACCAAAATACTTTGTGATTGTTTGAAAACAACTTTGAAAAGCTTGAATTAAAAGTAAAAACTGGGCTAAATCTTTTTTAAATGACTCTAATTTCTCAAGTTTAAAAATCCAGACTTGACTACCCTTAACCCGAGACTTGAAAAACCATTTTTAGAGTTTAAAAAGGCTTATAAACTACCCTAAGTTAGTAGCTAACCCTCCTAATCAGCCCACTCTAAGTAACTTAACCAAAACAGAAAAATAATTTTTCTTTAAATTCAATTCTGACTCCACTGTCTAGTTTTAAGCCATGATTTTTCACCCTATTTTTAAAAATTCAAAAACTTCTGAAAAAAATACTGGACACTCAGGACATGTAAAAATACACAGGAAAAAATCGGCTTAATTTTCTGATTAAATATGAATTCCCAGAAATATCGGAAATGTACGAGTACTGGGTGAAAAAACTGTTTTGTCAAAACACATTTTTGCCTTTGATAAAATTATTTAAAAATCAAAGTAAAAATATTTGAAACTCATAAAATAGCTCACAAACAGTAGCTAGGACTTTTTGAAAGTTAGATAAAAATTGGCTAAGTAAAAAAAATCACAAAGGTAGAATAATCAATTTGACAAACTTTAATTTTCCACAAGTGTGCTCAAGAGAGCATGACTTGGAACCATTAATTGGCTCAAGCTATTATTCAAGTGGCATGAACATGAATTGCATGAAACAATACAGCAAACATAGTGCATGAAATGCATGAGCTTAAACCTAAATGTCATGAATAAATGCATGGCATTCATAAAGTGACCTAGACCTAAATGAACTTGCATGACATTTAATGTAACCTAGACCTAAAATGCATGAACATGCATGGAAAATAAACCAAACTTAATAACTAAAATATGCATGGCATTTTCACAAACACAAAGCATGCTTAAACTAAACACTCAACCAAATATCATGCAAATGCTAACCTATCAACTAACATGGCAAGAATGCACATAAAATGCAAAAATTCAAGGAGTGGCCGAATGGCCTATGTAACTAGCAAACATGGCATTTTCACAAACACTTGGTATATTAACATGCAAAACTAAATCAAATGTCATGCAAATGCAAAAACCTACCAACTAACATGGCAAAAATGCAACACACAATGCAAAACACATGGAGTAGCCAGATGGCCTCAAGCTCCAACAAGCATGGCATTTTCACAAACACTTGGTATACTAACATGCTCAACTAAAATATAACACTCAAATCATGCAAAAACCACACTAGCATTTTCACAAACACTTAATATACTAAATCTAAAACATGCTCAACTAAGATATAAAACTCAAATCATGCAAAAACCACACAAGCATTTCCACAAACACTTGATATACTAAATCTAAAACATGCTCAAATTTAAACATCATGAAAACAGAAAATTAAAAATGCAATAACATGATATTTAAATCATAAATGACAACAAACAAAGCAACCAAATTAAAATATAACTCAAATTTAAAACATCAAGATCAAAGAAAAAAACATAAACAATAGGATAAAATAAACCAAAACAGCAACTTAAATAAATAATGTAGGCCATTCGGCCATGGTGAGTTTATTGTTAAAAAAATTGTAAAAAATATATTCAAGAAAGAGATGAAGGAAGAACTTAAGAAGAACAATAATAAAAAAAAATTTATTTAAAATGGAAACTCACCAAATAGTAATCAAAATAGCAAAAACAAGAATGGAAAATCAAGAAAGTGCAAGAGTTGGTGCTCAAAAGCAACCTCAAGAAGCTATATTTCAAGCTTTATCTCTTCAAACTTTCCTTTCTTTTCTAAAGTTTTCTTTTTTGATTTCAACCAAGAAGAGAAAAACCAAGTAAAAACTAAAGGAACTCAGCAAAATGAAGATGAAAATTGCAAATTCTGAACCCCCTCCTAGTGCTGGCCGAATGGGACCTAAAAAGCTCAAGGATGTTGTCATTTTTTGTGTAACCAATTTTCCATCAAATGGCTAATAATTCAAGGTGAAAAAATCATGAAATTACCACCTTTAGATTAGCATATCAGTTATCTCAAATTACAGCTGTTCAAGAATAATGTTGACATCTCTCTTGGCTTATGTGGCTTAATCACCATGGCTTGATCAAAGAGAATCTCTAACTAATTCTTGATTTTTAACCATTTGGTTGAAAAATCAGAAGCTTCCTCCTTCCTTTGGGCCTGGGCAGGCCAGCACTTCTCTTTTCCAGCCCAACTCTGATTTTTTGAAAGGCCCAAAGTAGCCCTTTTCGGTTGCTTGGGTGAAATGACCGTTTTGCCCCCCGGATGCAAATAAATATCAAACGGGCTCCAAATTCAATTTTTTTTTTCAATACTTCCAAAATAATAAAACATTGAGTTCTAGAAGTTTTCAAAATTATCCGAGTCCGTTTACTATTTATTTGGATTTTTTCTTCCAAAAATGCCCTTTTATGCCCTCACATTTTACCATTTTTTAAACGAGCTCCAAATCAAGATTTTTCTTCACCAATCTCTTCCAAATAATTTAAATGTGTGATCTGGATGTTTTCATAATTTTTGGAGCTTATTTGGTATTTTTTCGGGATTTATCGGCTTGAATTACTACATAAAAGGCCCGGGATTTGGATATTCTGCAAACGAACTCCGAATCAAGATTTTCTTTCACCAATCTCTTCCAAATAATTTAAATATGAGATTTGAAAAATTTCAAAATTTTTGGAGTCCATTTGCTATTTTTTCGGAATTTATCTTCTCGAATTATTGCATAGGAGGCTCGGGATTTGGCCATTTTGCAAACAAACTCCGAATCAAGATTTTCTTTCGCCAATATCTTTCAAATAATTTAAAAATGAGATTTTCAAAATTTCAGAATTTTTGGTGTCCATTTACTAATTTTTCGGGATTTATCTTTTTGAATTATTGCATAGGAGGCCCGAGATTTGGCCATTTTGCAATCCGAATCAAGATTTTATTTTACCAATCTCTTTCAAATGATTTAATAATGAGATTGACAAATTTTTAGAATTTTCGGAGTCCATTTGCTATTTTTCCCAAATTTTCCAATTTTGCCCTTTTGCCTCCGAAATCCGATTTTGCTCAAAACAAGTCCAATTTTTGGATTTTCTTCAAACTAAGCCTTGGGCTATCCTTTTTAATCATTCTTCATCCATTGGGGGTTTTGGTCTTACCTAGTCGGGCCATTTTTGTGATTCTTCCCGATTTCACCGACATCCACTAAAAACCCTAATTCTCGGTTTTCTCCCGGATTGACTTTTCTTTTGGTTTTTCTTGCAAGTGACTTCTCCATTACCCGTAGTCAGTGCTTATCTTTCATTTGGAACCTTCAATTTTGACTAATTTGATCGTTTAAGCACTTTTCCCCAAATTTCTCGGATTAGGGTTTTCTTTCTATTGAATCTCCAAATCCCAACTTTCGAACTCCATATCGTTCAATGTAGACCTCGGATTATCAAAATTATTTCACCATTTTTCAATTGAACTTAAAATCTTGATTTTGAAAGTGGGTTGATTTTTTCAGTAGTTGACTTTTTGGGGTTGACTTTTTTGGGGTTGACTTTTTATTCTCGTCCTCTTAAACGAAGTCTCGAAGTACCACCTGCAGGATGAAAACAGTCTTTTTACACTCGAAAACATCAATTTAGGAAGAAAACGTACTTGTTTCAGTGGTCCGGACAAAATTAGGTGTCTACACCTTAGCTTGGACTGCTCGAAGACTCAGACAGTACATGTTGTACCACACAACATGGTTGATTGCCAAGCTAGATCCAATCAAGTACATGTTGGAAGCACCTTCTCTATCAGGGAGAACAGCAAGATGGCAGGTCTTATTGTCAGAGTACGACATTGTATATGTAAGTCAAAAAGCTATCAAGGGTAGTGCAATGGCTGAATTCTTAGCAAGTCGGGCAGTGGAAGATTATGAGTCGTTGAACTTTGACTTACCGAATGAAGAGATGATGTATGTTTCACAAGCAGATGAGATTTCCCTGAAGAAAAAAGTATGGAAAATGTACTTTGATGGCGCATCTAATGCCATGGGGCATGGAATGGGTGCAGTGCTCATATCCCTAGAAGAAGATTATTATCCTTTCACTGCTAGATTGGATTTTGATTGTACAAACAATACTGTCGAGTATGAAACGTGTTCTATGGGCCTTCGTGCTGCAGTGGATAAAAAGATCAAAGTATTGGAAGTTTTCAAAGAATCAGCCCTAGTGATATACTAGCTATGGGGAGAATAGGAAACCTGAGATACAAAGCTAATCCGATACCGAGAACTCATACTAAGTTTATTGGAGGAATTTGAAGAAGTGAATTTCAATTACTTCCCTCAAGAAGAAAACCGAATGGCAGATGCTCTGGCTACTTTGTCATCAATGTTTAAAGTGAATGAAGGGGCTGAAGTTGTGCCAATAAAGATGAGTATATATGAGTCTCCTGCCCACTGTCTAAGTATTAAAGAAGAAGCAGATGGCCTCCCTTGGTATAACGACATCTTACAATACATCAAGAGTCAACAGTATCTAGAACAAGCAACAAAAAATGACAAAAGGACTCTGAGAAGGCTAGCAATGGGTTTTGTTCTAGACAGTGAGATTCTCTACAATAAAGGGAAAGACCAAGTCTTATTGAGATGTGTCGGATCTGTTGAAGCTCGGAGAATTATAGAAGAGGTCCATGAAGGGATATGTGGCACTCATGCTAATGGTCACATGATTGCTAAGAAGATTATGAGGGCAGGGTATTATTGGTTGACAATGGAAGGAGATTGTATCAGTTATTCCCGGAAGTGCCATAAATGCCAGATATATACAGATAAGATTCATGTGCCGCCATCGCCATTGCATGTCATGACTGCACCATGGCCCTTTTCAATGTGGGGAATGGATATGATTGGACCTATTACCCCGAAAGCTTCAAATGGACATTGTTTCATCTTGGTGGCAATAGATTATTTCACAAAGTGGGTAGAAGCTACTTCCTATGTCAATGTAACCAAGTCGGTGGTATGCAAATTTGTTAAAAAAAAGAAATCATATGCCGTTACGCACTGCCAGCAAAAATTATTTCGGATAATGCTCTCAATTTGAACAATAAGATGATGAGAGAAGTGTGTACTTAGTTCAAGATCACACATCATAATTCGGCACCTTACTGTTCGAAGATGAATGGGCAGTAGAAGCAGCTAACAAGAACATCAAGAAGATTGTTGAGAAGATGACTGATGTGTACAAGGATTGGCATGAGATCTTGCCTTTTGCTCTTCATGCATATCGTACCTCAGTTGGCACATCTATAGGGGAAACGCCATTTTCTTTGGTATACGGGACGGAAGCAGTGCTACCTATTGAAGTTGAAATCCCTTCATTACGGGTTTTGATGGAAGTTGGCAGAAGAAGCATAATGGGTTAGAGCTCGTTATGAACAGTTGAATCTCATCGAGGAGAAAAGATTGAAAGCAATTTTGTCATGGGCAGATGTATCAGAAAAGGATGATTCGATCCCACAACAAGAAAGTTCATCCCAGACAGTTCCAAGAGGGGGAGTTGGTACTGAGGAAAATTCTCCTTATAGTGAAAGACCCGCGAGGAAAATAGGGTCCGAATTAGGAAGGACCCTATGTGGTAAAATAGCTTTTTCTAGAGGAGCATTGATTTTAACTCGGATGGACAGGGAAGATTTCAGAAATCTCGTGAATGCTGATGAACTGAAGAAGTATTATGCTTGAAAAAAAAAGTGTGATGTTGTGCACATGGAAATTCGAATGATTCCAAGCGTAAAAATGGAAATTCTATATATCTATCTCCCCTATGATTTTCTTTTTAATGAGAATATTCATGTTTGATATGATGAATGACCATCTTTCATATTTCTTTCACTAAGAAGAAATTATCCTTAGTCACCTTTGAGCCTTAGGAATTATTTCTTTCTTTAAACGTTGATCAAGAATCACCCTCTACACTGGAGGCAAATGCGAGGAAAAATATTAAAAAATCATGGCAAAAAGAAAGTCATCGAAAAATATGAAATCAAAGAATGACAAATGAAGGCCAACAAAGAAAAAGAAAGTCCAAAAAAAAGACAAATTTTCAAAAATGAACTCTCCTCAAGAAATGATCATTGATCGAATTACCCTTAAACACATTTTGGGCCTATTTATCCTTTCTTTCTAAACTCGAGCCTTGGCCTACATTACGTGCTTTAAAAGCCCATTTTGATCAAGCATGGATATTTAATTTGAAGGTTATTCTCAGAATTCATCACATCTTTTGAATTGATATTTTTACCTTGGAAGCATTTAGAATTCTCAGATGCATGGTAGAATACAAGAAAAAAGAGAAAACAAAGAATGAAAATGTAAAAGGAGAGGTTTAAGCCGAAAACCCGCAAAGGGTGACTTAATACCGAAAGAGAGACACTTGAGTTGAAAACCCGCAAAGGGCAGCTCAAGTACTGACTAAGGTTTGAATCAATGCTCCGTGTAAAAGGGGAGAAAGTATCAGAAAATCAAAGGAAAGGGAACAACTCAGTCTGACGTAACTACGGAAGCCGAAGGGTTACCTAAGTAAATTGCTCATTCAAAAGAAATTTCAGATGGTTTGAAAAAGAAGGGGTCCAAGATATTTCGTATTCAGGGCATCTACAACTTATAACTTTACATTTGTTTCTTACATCCTTGATATTCACTTTTACTATTTTAAAATATTTGTTGCAATAAATTCTTGTTATCCTTTTCATGACATTTTGCTTGTTTCATATTTTCTTTCATACATTTTTGAGATACATCTGATTGTTATTAAATTGAATAATAATTTGTAAGCATAAAAATCTTTAAATAAAAGGATTTCAGAGTATTACTAAGGAATAGATTTAAAAAAAAAAAAGGTCTGGAAACTACTAATCCTGATGGAAAGTTCACCAAGTAAAGGAAAACAGTGAATGTGTTGGATACTCCGTCATGAAGTCAGAAAAATTATGAATTTCAGCGAAAGTTAGAAACTGGGACTGTTTGGCAAGATATCTTCAGTCAAAGGTTTCTTAAGTGGGGCATCAGTGAACAATTGAAGAATTCGTCATGAAGTCAGATAATCTGTGAACCTCAAAGAAGCCATGGATTAGAAATCATGACACAATCATTTGATTGCATTCATTCTTAGGAAACATACAAGCATTTGCAACTCATTCACATCATTGCATTTAGCTAACATTGCAGGAATCAGGAAAACTTTGGCTTCCCCAAATCAAACTCGTTCTTCTTCTCAAATGAGTCGAGCCCCGAGACCACAGTCGAGGTATGCTTCTTTTTAAATCGAACTCATTCTGTTTCTCAAATGAGTCGAGCCCCGAGACAGCCGTCGAGATATGTTCCTTTCATTTTCAAGTTAAATTTATTTTTTCCAAATGAACCAAACCCAAAATCATTCTTAGTATTTCCTTTTGTTTTAAATCGAATTCATTCTGTTTTATCAAATGAGTCGAGCCTTGAGATCACCGTCGAGGTATTTCCTTTTGTTTTAAATCGAATTCATTCTGTTTTATCAAATGAGTTGAGCCTCGAGACCATTGTCAAGGTATTTCCTTTTGTTTTAAATCGAATTCATTCTGTTTTATCAAATGAGTCGAGCCTTGAGATCACCGTCAAGGTATTTCCTTTTGTTTTAAATCGAATTCATTCTGTTTTGTCAAATGAGCCCCGAGACCATCGTCGAGATATTTCCTTTTATTTTAAATCGAATTCATTCTGTTTTATCAAATGATTCGAGCCTTGATACTACCGTTGAGGTATTTCCTTTTGTTTTAAATCGAATTTATTCTATTTTATCAAATGAGTCGAGCCTTGAGATCACCTTCGAGGTATTTCCTTTTCTTTTAAATCGAATTCATTCTGTTTTATCAATTGAGTCGAGCCTTGAGACCACCGTCGAGGTATTTCCTTTTGTTTTAAATCGAATTCATTCTGTTTATTAAATGAGTCGAGCCTTGAGACCGTCATCAAGGTATTTTCAAATCATGGGTAAGGCCTCTAGCTACCATTTTTAAGACCTCCGGGCACCATTCTTAAGACCTCCAGGCATAAGTTTCCAGAGTTTTTACAGTTTTAAACAATGAACAAGTCTTTGGTGGTGATAACCAAAGCCTCTAGTGGAGATATCCAGAGTTTTACATTTGCTTGAACAAGTCTTTGGTGGTGATAACCAAAGCCTCTGATGGAGATATCCAGAGTTTTTCAGCTTTAAAAATGAACAAGTCTTTGGTGGTGATAGCCAAAGCCTCTGGTGGAGATATCCAGAGTTTTTACATTTGCTTGAGCAAGTATTTGGTGGTGATAGCCGAAGCTTCTGGAGGAGATACCCAGAATTTTAAACACAGCTTAGCACAAGACAGGTTAAGCCCTCGAGACCATCGACGAGGTCTTTTCTTCTTTTGCAAATCGAACTCGTTTCCTTAAGACGGGTCGAGCCTTAATTAGTCAAGGAATTCAATTTTAGGATAATATCTTCTATTTACAGCTTTTTTCAAAAACAATGAAAAATGAAAAAATGAAACCCCTGTCCCTTCCCTTCACATGTGATTTCACTAACTGGACAAAATTAGTATTTGTTTATCTTTGCCTGACTCCTGATTCTCAGCAATAGCCAAAGAGGGGCAGCTGTAGACACCTAATTTGGTCCGGACCACTAAAACAAGTATGTTTTCTTCATAAATTGATGTTTCAGAATGTAAAAAGACTTTTTTCATTCTGCAGGTGGTACTCCGAGACTTAGTCTAAGAAGGCGAGTATAAAAAGTCAAACTTAAAAAAGTCAACCCCAAAAAGTCAACAACTAAAAGAGTCAACCCACTTTCAAAATCAAGATTTTAATTTCAATTAAAAAATGACGAAAGAATTTTGATAATTCGAGGTCTACGTTGAAAGATATTGAGTTTGAAAGTTGGGTTACGGAGATTCAGTAGAAAAAAAAACCCTAGTCCGAGAAATTTGGGGAAAAATGCTTAAACGATCAAATTGATCGAAATTGACGGCTCCAAATGAAAGATAAGCACTGACTACGGGTAATGGGGAAGCTACTTGGAAGAAAAACTGAAAGAAAAATCAATCCGGAAGAAAACCTAGAATTAAGGTTTTTGGTGGATTTCGGTGAAATTTGGAAGAATTACAAAAATGGCCCGATTCGGTAAGACTAAAGCCCATAATGGATGAGGAGTGATTAAAAAAGGATAGCCCAAGGCTTAGTTTGAAGAAAATCTGAAAATCAGACTTGTTTTGAGCAAAATTGGGTTTCAGAGGCAAAATGGCAAAGTTGGAAAATTTGGGAAAAATAGCAAATGAACTCCAAAAATTCTGAAAAATTGCAGATCTCATTCTTAAACCATTTCGAAGAGATTGGAGAAAGAAAATCCGGATTCGAAGTTCGTTTGCAAAATGGCCAAATCTCGGATCCCCTATGCAGAAATTCAAGAAGATAAATCCCGAAAAAATAGCAAATAAACTCCAAAAATTCTGAAAATTTGCAGATCTTATTCTTAAATTATTTGGAAAAGATTGGTGAAAGAAAATCCAAATTCGGAGTTCATTTGCAAAATGGCCAAATCCCGGGCCCACTATGTAGTAATTCAAGCAGATAAATCCTGAAAAAATACCAAATGAGTTCCAAAAATTATGAAAACTTCCAGATCATACTTTTAAATTATTTGGAGGAGATTGGTGAAAAAAATCTGGATTTGGAGCTCGTTTTAAAAATGGTAAAGTTTGAGAGCATAAAAGGGCAATTTTGGAAGAAAAAATCCAAATAAATAGCAAATGGGCTCGAAAAATTTTGAAAACCTCGAGAATTCAATTTTTTATAATTTTGAAAGTATTGAAAAAAAAATTAATTTGGAGTCATTTTGCTATTTTTTTATGTTCGGGAGGCAAAAAGGTTATTTTACCCAAGAAACCGAAAATGGCTTTTCTTGCCTTTTGAAAAAATGGAGATTGGGTTGGAAGATGAGGGGTCAGCCGGCCAAGGCCCAAGGGTGGGCAAATATTTTCTGACTTTTAATCAAAAGGCCAACAATGAAGAGGAAGGTAGTTATTTTTTGATCAAGCCTTTTAATTAAGCCACATGGACCAATGCATGAAGAGGGAGAATGTCAACATAATGACTTAAGATTCTTGAACAGCTGTAATAGTGATAGCTGATTACCTAATCTAAGGGTGATAATTTCACATTTTAAACATCTTGGATCAATAGCCTTTGGATCAAAATTGGTTGAAGAAAAAATGACAACATCCTAGCAAAATGGGACCATTCGGCCACTACAAGGGGAAGGGGGTCTCTCTTTCATTTTCACTCTCTATTCACTCTTCTTTGGCTGAATTCTCTCCATTGTTGAAAGGCAAAAAGAAAGTTTAGAAAAAAAAGGAAAGTTAGAAGAGAAAAAGCTTGCAATATAGCTTCTAGAGGTTGCTTTAAGCACCATACTCTTGCACTTTCCTTGATTTTCTATTCTTGATTTGCTATTTTGATTACTATTTTGGTGAGTTTCTTTTGATTTTTTTTTTTAAAATAAGTGTTTTTAATATTCTTCTTCAAGTTCTTCTTTATACTTTCTTGGAAAAAGCTTTGAGAAATTTCTTTTTATTTTTTTATTTTTTGAGTTGGGCAAATGGCCTATTGTTTTTGGTAGTTGCTATTTTGCTTCTTTGTTTCATGATTCTAGTGATGTTTAACAAGTTTGGATGCTCTAAATCTTCTTCAAATACATAAACACGAAGCTTGTTTTGATTTGGTTGCTTGCTTGTTTCCATTTTTGAGTCTATTATCTTGTTATCATGTTTATTTTACTTGTCTTGCATTTTTGATTTTCTGTTTTCAAAATGTTTAAGTTTGTTTATGTTTTACATTTTGTTAATCCATGTGTTTGTGAAAATGCCTATTGGTTTTCATGCCTTTACTTTATGTTTCCATGATTTGAGTATTATTCTTTAGCTATGCATGCTAGTATATCATGTGTTTGTGAAAATGCCATGCTCATTTTAAAGTATGAGACCATTTGGCCACCCCTCTCTTTTAAGCTTTGTGTGTGCATTTTTGTGATGCTAGTTAATAGGTTTGCATTTTCATGATATTTGGTTGTGTATTTTGTTTAAGCATGTTATATGTTTGTGTTATTGCCATGCATTCTTTAGGTTTAGAATTGGTTTGCTTTGCCATGCATATTCATGCATTTTAGACCTAGGTTGCATTAAATGCCATGCAAGTTCATTTAGGTCTAGGTCATTTTATTGATGCCATGCATTTTTCATGTCATTTAGGTTTTAAATCATGCATTTCATGCATCATATTTGCTGTATTTTCATGATTTCATGTCATTGCCACCTGATTTATGACTTAGACCAATCAATGGTTCAAAGTCATACTCATTTTGAGCATACTTGTGGAAAATTAAAGAGTTGTCAATTTGATATTCTAACTTTGTGATTTTTTTTACTTAGCCAATTTTTGCCTAACTTTTCAAAAGTGTTAGCTACTGTTTGTGAGTATTTAGGAGAGTCTCTAGCATTTTGTATTTGATTTTTTAAATGATTTTATCAAATGCAAAAAAAATGTGTTTTGGCAAAACAGTTTTTTCACCCAGTACTCGTATTTTCCCGATTTTTCTGGGCAGTCATCTTTAATCAGAAAATTAAGCCGATTTTTTCTCGTGTATTTTTACATGTCCTAAGTTCCAATATTTTTTTTAGATTGTTTTGAATTTTTAAAAACAGGGTAAAAAATCGTTCTTTAAAACTGGACAGTAGAGGCAGAATTGAATTTGAAGAAAAATCATTTTTCTGTTTTGGTTAAGTTACTTAGAGGGGGCTGATTAGGGAGTTTAGCTACTGACTTAGGGTAGTTTCTAAGCCTTTTTAAACTCTAAAAATGATTTTTTGAATCTCGGGTTAAGGGTGGCCAAGTCCGAGATATTAAACTTAGGAACTTAGAGCCATTTAAAAAGGGTTTAGCTAAGTTTTTATTTTTAATCTAAGCTTTTAGAATTTGTTTTCAAACAATCACAAAGTATTTTGGTTTTAGAATATTTAATTTGATATATTTTCCTAAGGTAGCCGGATTTTTTTTAGATATACGAATTTTCTTAATTAAAGGAAAAAATACATTCTCATGCATTGTATTTTCCATATTCATGCATACTATATAATATGTGATTTTTGCTATGTTAATTTTCATGATGGTGTTATTGTCTTTGATTTAAATTTTTGATATTATATTAATTGTTATATGGTTTTTGAATATTTCATGATATCCTATGCTTTTTATTTAGTTATTTTTGTCATATTATTTAGCATATACTATGTTCATGCATTATTATTTTTATTTTCATTTATATTATATGTTAGCATTATTTTAATTTCATGTCATTCCATATCATTTAGATTATATGCCATATTATTTATATTTGCCATGTCATTTAATTCATTTTATTCCATTTAGAATATATCATGTGACTTAGGATATTTCATTTCATATAGAATATATTTTGTTAACAAGGTCATTTCATTTCATATAGAATATATCATGTTACCTAGATCATTTCATTTAGAATATATCATATGACTTAGGATAATTCATTAGGATAATTCATTTCATTTAGAATATGGTAAGACATTTAAATTATATCATACCATTTAGGTTGCATTATATTATCTAGACTTTGCTATGTCAATTTATTTATGTCACACATATTCATATTCATATATATTTTTTAAATGTTTTGAAAAAGATAATGATTTTCAATAAAATAAAGATATTTCCGAGTTAAAATAATTCATGAGTTCTCTACCCGGTTTGCTGGGGAGCATATCATCAATTATCATTAATAACGGAATATCTTCTTTAAAATAAGATTGATTCGGAAAGTTTTCCAAACTAATAAAATTTTTATATTTTGCCACGTTTGTTGGGGAATATAGAAAAATTTTGAATTAATAAATTCCGGATCATTTTCAATTAAAAATGGAATTATTTTTCTTTAAATTGAGAATTAACTTGAAATATCAAATTAAAATCGACTTTTTATCGAGATTTGAGAAACACAGATTAATATGGTACCGTTTTATACGGGCATTGTGGGGGTGCTAATCCTTCCCCACACGTAACCGAGTCTCGAACCCGCTTCTTTGATTTCTCTGGTTTAAAACGCAGACTTGAAATTGGTTTTTAATTAATTTTAAAATGTTTTATAAAACCGATTTTAATAGGTGGCCGATCACACCTAGTCAAAAGAAGATTGGTGGCGGCTCTATGTCTTTTTCAAGGTTATAATACCTTCGTTTTTCTAGAGGAATTAAATTGACTTTTCCTCGATTTTTTTTTAATGTCACGCTTAACGAATAATAAAGTCTTGCGATGAGACTTGTTATTTTTTAGGTTGCGACAATAACAATTCAAAAAATTTCAACTAATTAATTATATGGTAAAAGAAATGTCATAACAATATAATCATTGATCTTATGTTGTACTTGTACATGTATAGTCATTGCAGTATTTTACATACAAAGAAAAGAACAAATATAGGATGAATTTTTACATGCCAAATGATAATTGCATACTTTATCATACTCCAAAATGGTATTTACAAGTTATAAAATTAAAACAAATTAAAAAATTATGTTATAATTTATTTTTATTAGATTAATGTTTTCAAAAATAAAATTTAATTTAAGTTTAGGTTATTTCAGGTTAACTGTTCAGGTTATTTCGAGTTCGGTCACTTTCAAGTTCGGATTGGTCGGGTTTGGATTGTTAACTTTTCCTGATCAAATCGGATTAGGTCAAGTTCGGATGAATTGGTTGAATTTTTTGAGTTTGAGTCAGAATTGACAGGTCTATGTGGCATAATAGAAAGGTCATCACCGCGCCACACAAGTGTTTGCCAAACATTTTTTTCCCAAACGATTAGACTCATAAAGTGGTCCAATTGTACCGAACAGTGTTGTATCCAAAACCAAAAGAAACCCAGGAATATAACCAAAAAAATCTAAATGAAGAAAAAAGAGGAGGAAAAAATGTGTGTTGCATACCTGCATTACCCTATATAGTTTGCTCCAAATGGCAAAGAGCAAAAGCCACACATCCTTCTTTTGTCCACTTCAGTTTCATTTTCGATTTCTGGCAAGTAAACAACCCAATTTCCAAAGGACTTCAACTCTGTTTCTAGTGAAATGGGCAGAGCTTTGGATCCCACTATCAAGAAGAAAACAATTCTTGCAACACTGTTAACCTTCTAAGTCTTGAGGAATTTAGGAGGCAAGGTCACATGATCATAGATTTCCTAGTTGATTATTACCAAAACATCAAAAATACCGGTTCTAAGCCAAGTTGAACCAGGATACCTTGTAAAACTTTTATGGATTCCCCCCTAATATTCCTGAACCTATTGAAATAATCCTCCATGATATCTAGAAACATATTATTCCTGGCACAACTCACTGGCAAAGCCTAAACTACTTTGCGTACTTCCCTTCAAGTGGTAGCATTGCTAACTTTCTTGGAGAACTGTTTAGCACCGAATTTAATGTGGTAGGATTCAATTGGATATCATCACCAGCCGCGACTGAGCTTGAATTCATAGCCATGGATTGGCTTGGACAGATGCTTGAGTTCCTCAAAGTTTCCTTTTATCTGGGACTGGTGGCAGTGTTAAACTAGGGACTACTTGTGAGGCCATTTTGTGCACACTAACAGTCGCAAGAGATCAAATGTTAACCAAAGTGAGGAGAGAGAATATAGGAAAATTAGTCGTCTATGGGTCAGACCAAATGCATAGCGTACTATCAAAGGAAGCTAAAGTCGCTGGTCATAGAGTCTAAGAATTTTAGGGCCATTAAGACAACGAAATTGGCATCATTTCAACTATCCCTAGAATCATTGCGAACAACAGTTAGGTTGGATGCAGAAGCTGGACTTATCCCATTTTCTCTTTGTGCCACTGTTGGAGCAACATCAATGATAGACGTTGATCCAATACGGTTGTTAAGTGAAGAATATGGAATATGATTCATGTAAATGTTGCCTATGCAGGAAGTGCCTGTATATGCCCTGAGTATCGACATTTTATTGATGGCGTAGAGAGTGTGAACTCTTTTAGTCTCAATGCCCACAAATGGTCTTCACTACTTTGGATTGTTGTTGTCTTTGGGTTAAGGATCTTGGTTCTCTAACAAAGTCACTCTTAACAAGTGCTGAGTTCCTGACAAATAAAGCGAGTGATTCAAAGCAACTTGTGGATCACAAAGACTGGCAAATAACCCTTAGTAGAAGGTTTCGCGCAATGAAATTATGGCGGCTTTTAAGAAGTTATGATGTGTCCAATCTTAGGAACTTCATAAAGAGCCATGTCAAAATGGCCAAACTTTTCCAACAACTTGTTGAAAGTTATAATAGCTTTGAAGTTGTGGTGCCTAGGAATTTTGCTATGGTATGTTTCAAGGTTTTGCCAACAACACTAGAAAAGAAACAGAATGGATGCAACAAAAGCGGTTATAAAGCAAAGCTTGTTGACGAGGAATATGCAAATGACTTCAACCAGAATTTGTTAGAGTTGGTAAATGCTTTAAGGGAATTTATGTGATAGGGTTTGCAGTGGGTGCGACTCTGACAGAGGATAAACATGTGATCAAGGCTTGAAAGGTGGTGTAAGAGACAGTTGATGCCATCTTGACCACTATATAGTTAATCATATCATCCATCTTGGTATCTTAAGTATTATATATTGATTTTATATATGTATCTTCAAGCCATCATGTATCGCCAGCAAATTGCGTATGATATTATTGTTGATGTATGTCCTAATATCAATCGGATTATTGGTTATGTAATGCATGTTGTAGACATTGAATTTTGTTCGGGTTGAGCTCCGAATAATTCAAAATAAATTAGTTGTTAAGTAGTTCTCGATAATTTTATTTTAGATCTTGATTTTTGATTGGACCTTGATCTTATATCGAATCAGTAAAAAATTCATAAAAAAAAAAAAAAAACTTAAAATTTTTTATAAAAACTAAAAAAGAAAAAGAAAGTCAAAGGGGACAGGTGGTTGGCAAGCACTACCAGCAGCCGCCTGACCCCTCCTTAATCTAACAACAAACCTTCCTGCTCCCCTACCCTGGCAGCCTACACACATAGCCCCATTCCTTGAAGCAAACCCCAAAATCTCATATTTTCAGGGAAAATTCTAAGAAAAGTTCTTTACAATCAGCTTCCCATAAGCTTCAAGAAATTCTGATCGTTAAATTAAAATTGGTTGATCTGAACCGTTGAAATGATAAAAAAAAAAAGAAATAAAAGAACCGGCTAACCGGGTGAAACAATGATGAAAAGAGGAGAGCTGAAACCCTAATCCCAATTAAAACAAACCCATAAAAATCAATTCCCCTCTGAAAATACCTCGATCTGAAAAAAAAAACCCTTTCACCATTTCCATCCACCACCAAATTTGTTAGAGATTTTTGCAGGTTGTGGATTCATGTTCATAGGCTACAGATTATGATCTAAGTCTTGGAAACGGCTCAGCTTTGGGCAAGAGTCAATCTTTTTGTACCAGAGGCCAAGCTACCATACCCACTTTTGTTGTAAGTTTTTTTTTGCATAGTGAGAAGTATTTGTTATTTTCAGCCAATACAATGTAAATTTGTTTCCTTTTTGGTAAGAAAGGTCTTTGCTTCCATTTCTGTGTATATTGTGGTGATGGGTTTAGCAGTTCTGTTATTTTTCTTTTCTTTTGTCCTACAATTTTGTTTTTTAAGCAAATTAGTGATGGAAATTCGTGTTTTGGTGTGAAGGTGGTGAATTGGTGGATTGTCTTTCAACAAGTATTCATGGTTGGTGAATTGGCGGATTCAGCTTCAGCATGTGTTCTAACAACCAAATGGTTTCTTTTTCGCTTTTTTTACTTTTTTTTTTGTTACATTTATCTATGTACTGCTTTTCTTTTCTCATTCCTTTTCTTTTTTTAACGACGAAATGAAAACAGGCGTCAGAGAAGAAACTATCGAACCCAATGAGGGAAATCAAGGTCCAAAAGCTTGTCCTCAACATCTCCGTCGGTGAAAGCGGAGATCGTCTCACCAGGGCTGCCAAGGTACCCAGCCACCCGTCTCACCCAAATTCTGTTTTTTCCCCTCTCTCCTTCAATTAAATCTTTCCTCTACGTGCAGGTGTTGGAGCAACTCAGCGACCAAACCCCCATTTTCTCAAAAGGTAATAGTTTTTTTATTATATCAAATTAAGAGATTTCAGAAGTAGATGGATTTTTTTAAAAAAAATAAGTATTTTTTTAGTTGAATTTTTTGTTTTTCAAATTAATATCAATAAAGTGTAGATGTAGATGATAGAACCTTCCCATTTTTGTTCTGACAAATGTGGAATATGAAAGATGCTGTGTTTTATTGGTTTTAGTTTTAATTTTCCTGCCCATCATTTGCTTAGGAATTTTAGATTAGTAAATCTGAGTGATTACTGAAATAAACCCCTTAAAAATTCTTATCAATAAAAAGTCAATGTGCAAGTTGTAAAAGATGCAGTTGGAGTGCCATATTATTCTTCCCAGTTGAGAAGCAAATTGCATTTTTTTTAATAGGTTGTGGCTTTCTTACATATTTGTTTTGTATTGTACTTAATTTTTCCCAATCTAATGTCCACAGCTAGGTACACTGTGCGATCCTTCTGAATTTGACGTAATGAGAAGATTGCTTGCTATGTCACTGTTAGGGGAGAGAAGGCAATGCAACTTTTGGAAAGTGGTTTGAATGTTAAGGAATATGAGCGGTTGCGAAGGAACTTCAGTGATACTGGTTGCTTTGCTTTTGGTATTCAGGAGCATATTGATCTCGGGATTAAGTAAGCTCATATTCCTCTTAAAATTTATGTTTTTTTGTTTGGGGGAACATGATTATTTGTTGTTATCGTTTCAACTTGTCGTTTGGGACATGGAGTTAGCATAATTCTATTTTTTTTACCTATGTAGTTTTTTACTAAGTTCTAGTTTATGCTAAATAAACAACTTGGGGAAATTTCTAATGTTATATTTCTTGTAAAGCTTGTCTGGCTAGCTTCCTTCCTCCATTGCTCTCTTTGTATGCTTAACCCTGTCTATATTATTTATTTAGCTTAAGATATTTTCCTTGTTTGCTAATTTGCTAATGTAATTGTAAATGCTATCTTAAGTGTTTCGAGAGTCCAGACCAAGTTAGTCAGTACTTTATTTGCAGATATTTGCTACCATTATCTGAACCTGATTTTGATCAATGAGGGATTGCCACGCTACCTTAAACAAAGAGCAAAAAATAGCCACCTACTTTCTATGAAAAAATGACAATTAGTGAGTGAAACTAAAAATAAAAAATATTAACCAGAATGCGTTGTTTGACAGGTAGAGTTTGAGCAGAAAGCCAGAAGCCTACATGAGGATATAACAAAATATGTATGTATTCTGAATTCAATATTTAAGAATCAAGACTTCTGAAGTTTAAGTTATAAGTGTTGGGATGCATAATGCAATACCTTGTAGATGGATTTTAAATATGTTGACAACTGAGGGGTTATTAGTGAGTTTAGTAAACAATGTTCAATGGGACATCTAATCATTCCTCTGTTTACTCTTCTCATCTTTGGTGTTTTAATTTATTTTTCACTTCTAATTTTGCTGCATTGCCTTGAAAAATATGTCAGTGGATTATGAAAGAGTTGGTTTTATTGCAAAGCCAGATCAATTGGGCAAATGAGAAAGAATGGAGGAGAGAATATCCTTTGATAAAGTTTCACAAGTTTATATTACCAAGATATGTAGAAAACTATCAATAATAATCAGTATTTCCATAGGTTGGAAACTCAACAACAATGATGTGTCCCTGCTAGTTTCTCTGATATGCTTTTGTAATGCCAAATTCCAACATAATACTAGTTTCACTTTTACTTCTCTAGATATCTTAGGGCTCACCCTCACACATATATGTCCCTGCTAGTTTTTGGTTTGCTTATTATCAAGTACTATACATATCTTTTCCATCAAAAAACAAAAAGTACTATATTCAGAAGGATTGTTGGTTAGTTTTCTATTTTCAAAGCCATAGGTTTATCTCATTTGTTTCTCAAGTTTCCCAGTTTTTTATTATCAGTGAAAGTTTGTTATCATTCCTTTGTTAAAGGAGCTTTGAAGAGTATATTGCATCTTTTTTTTTTTTTTTTGTGATAATCCTTGCGTTTGGTAGAAAATAGGGTTTTAGCTTGGATATTTGGTGTTTTTTAGTTTAAAGTTCCTGTTATTAAGTTTACCTGTCCAAATAGAATTTTTTACTTAACTCATTTTATTACTGGAAATTTTACCTGTTAAAATAGAATTTATTATCTCTTTTTCAAGTGGTACAAAGGACTACAAAGTTCTCATGGACCAATTTCATCTTTATATGTAATGCTCTTTTGGAGCTTGAAAAAGGTTAGTTATTAAGATTTTCTAGATTTTCCTTGTTTATGCTAATATTTTAATGTGATACTGATATCTTTGCCTTAATATGTGTTATTAATTTACTTTTTGTCTTTATCTCTTAATTAGACTATCTTACTTTAAATACATGGTTCAAGTTGTTTCTACTTGTGGATTTTTGACAAATAATCAAGAGTTCTCAATTGGTTCTGCAGTTATCAGGAGGTAATTGAGGATATTACAAAAAGAATGGGTGTAGGAATGGCAAAATTTATTTGCAACAAAGTTTAAAATTTATTTGAAACTGAAATTTCTGTTGTTTTTGGTTATTAAATTTGTACTATGAACATCTTCATATTAGTGTACGAATGTTTTGGTGGGTTGAAAATCTGTTGTTTCTGTTGTTCTGGAGTATTGAAAATATGGCTACTTGGGTTGTGGTGGAGGTGGTTATAATCTCTTTCTAGTATTTTAATTTTGTTTCAGCAGAAGAATCAGTTCAGAAATATGTATTTTTTGCTCTCATAACAATATGTATTTTATATGGTTGAGTTGGACAGCGTTATAGATTGTCATGTGGCATCGCCTTTGCTTTGTTTCTCAGCAGAAAAATATACAATGTAAATGCTATGAAAGAAAGTGCAGTCCTAGTTCTCCTGAGTTTGGGGAGTTTTTCTCAGCAGAAAAATATACAATGTAAATAATTCTTGTAGAACGTTTGGAGTACTTGGCTACAGTCCATAATTTAAAAAGTCTTAAATACATAACTTACCACAAAAAATTTCAATTAAAGTTATAACTTCTGATTTGAATTGGTAATTAATAACTTGAGGCAATTCGCGTGTTTGCAATACATATGGCTGATTTTGTGCATTTCACTTGGATGAGATTAAAGCCCCTGTAAAAGAAGTAAAAGAAGTTGGAACATATCTACAACTATTAAGCGACAGCAACTATTAAGAAATTTTATAAATATGGAAACAAGTGCATATTGAACTCTCACAATTGTATCTTAGACTTCACCTATTAACTTGGTGATCTAAACCAGGTAGAGAAGTCTGATTGTTTAGTTTCATTATATCTTTTTGGGTAATTGCTGAATGAAAAAGAGTCGTCCTAAAAGTATTAAATATAACGTTAGTCATATGCTGAACAATTAATTATTTCATTGAGCGCAGTACCCGAAACCAATAAAAGCGTAGAAGAAATAAAATTAAACATTACCTGCATCTTCTCGTTCTCTTCAGCATGCATAGTTGGGAAAAAGGCTTCAGTCTCCACTTCATATTCTCCCTATGAGGATTTAAGGTAATTATTCACCGAACATCATACTGTTAAAACTTTAAAAACACAAATTCATATGTAATGTAAATCTCACATGTTGTACTGAATATTGGAACTCATTGTCACTATTAGAAGTAAGGTTGTCGAGACCAGCACTTTGCATTCCAAGTTTCAAAAGTGGGCAAGTAACTTTACTATGTCCCTCCATTCTGCAGTACCCACACTTTCTGACTTTGGACGGTGTTTGCTTTTTCCCTACTTCTTTCCCTTTACCCCGTCTCGTAATAGGGTCTAGTACTTTTCCTATCTTTGAGATCTCAGCTACGGGATCATTCAGCTCACACAATTCCTCCATTTCAACAGTCAATCTATTAATTTCACTTCTTGCTCTATTAAACGACTCATCTGTTTTGGATGCTACATAGCACATTCGGTTACAACTACTACTTAGTGATGCATACCGCACCATTTGCATCATCTCGGGTGCAACATCATTCTGCACAAACGATGGGGCACACAGTTTGGCATTTTTCGTCCATCGATGCATAATCAAAGATGCAGGAATATCAGACATATCTTCAAGCTTCATCACATGAATTTGATGCCTACAAGGCAACCCAACTGTCTCAAATTTTTGGCAAGAACACTCAATAGTTTGCGCAGCTGCATCAAAGACAACTACAACCCTTCGGTCAGGTTCCCTGTACTTCGCTAAATAATAGGTCCGCGTTAATTCATTTTCTACAATTGGTTCACGGATACGATACAACGTCTCCTGCTGAAGCTCGTCTTGGAAAAGAGAGAATGATTCCCTTGTGTACATAGTTGCCGCATGACCTTCAATGTCATCTAACTTGCTTAAATGGGTTGGCCTTGTTTTCTTACTGAAGTAATCAGCCTCCAATTCCTTGGTCCGCATTCTACTAACCCCTTGATCAATTGAACGAACAAAGTCAAGATATGTTTTTTTTGGACTTCAAGTATATAGCAAGCGAAGCGTTCAAGGACTCACACCTTTGTGTGGTTCGTAATGTCCCAAAAAATTGTCCTGTAATATATGCTTGTGCCCACATGTCCCTAGTTCTATCTTTTTCGACTAAGATTCCAATATGACAGAAAAGTTTTTACAAAACTAAACTGAATTAACCTAGCTAAATCAAACTTAACCAAGATATTAACCTTATTTGAACATGTTCATAAAATGAATTTGTAATTTAGAACCTCACTTGACCCTTTAACTTGAGACTCAATGTTGGATGTGATTCAGATTCGATTTGAACATGGCCTGGACAAAATTAGGTTACAACAGTTGCCCCTCTTTGCACATTGCTGAGAATCAGGAATAGGGCAGAGGCAATAAACTCTAATTTTGTCCAGTTGATTCTCGAGATAGGCAAGAGTTCATCGTTGAGGAAAGATCGAGATTTTTTTTTTATAAAATTAAAATGTTAAAACTGATTTTGAAAATGATTTAATGACCTGATCGAAACCAAAAATCGAAATGTGACTTGGGCGAAACCAAAGTCATAGAGTGGTATAGTCGAAACCAGTAATTGACTGCAATGATCTGGATGAAAACAGGGATCAGTAAAGTGACCTGGGCGAAACTAGAAGTTAACTGAAATGATCTGGACGAAACAAAAAAAAAAATCGGTAAGTGACCTGGGCGAAACCAGCAGTCGAAGGATGACCTAGGTGAAACCAAAGTCAGAGGACGACCTGGGTGAAACTAAAAGTCGAGAGGGTGACCTGGGCGAAACTAGAAGTTGGAAGATGACCTGGGAAAAACCAGAAGTCGGGAGATGACCATGGCGAAACCAAAAGTCCAAAAATGACCTGGGTGAAACCAGAAGTCGAAATATGGCTGAAGTCGAAGATGACCTGGGCGAAACCAAAAGTCGAAAATTACATGGGCGAAACCAAGAGTTGAAAATAACATGGGCGAAACCAAAACTCGAAGGATGACCTGGGTGAGACCGAAGTCGAGATTGATTCCATAACTTTTGTGACTTGGACAGAACCAACACCTGAAAGTGACTTGGGCGAAACCGGAGTCGAGGTTAATCGAAACATTTGATAGTGACTTGGGCGAAACCAAAGTCAAACTTAACTCTGAGATAAATTCCATGACATAATTAGCTTGGACGGAACCAAAGCCTGAAAGTGACTTGGGCGAAACCAAGATCGAGATTAATCTAAAATAAATTTCATTGAGTAGAGGTTTTGGATAAACCAATATCTAAAAGTGAAATGGACGAAACTGGAGTCAGGAATAGAATTGAAATTTTGAGGGTAACTTGGGCCGAACCAAAATCAGGACTGTCTAGGATGCAAAATTTGAAAATGACTTGGATGAAAACGACTTCTTGAATGACCTATACGACACCAACCTTTGAAAATGATATGGACAAAACAAAAAATCGAAATGGGGGATTGACAATCTTTATGGAGACTTAGGCGAAACCAAAGTCTGGAAATGATAAAGTTTGAAAGTGATTTGGATGAAACCAAAGACTGGACTAGAATTGACAATTTTTTTATGGTGATTTGGGTGAAACCAAAATCTGAAAAACTTTGGGGGTGACTTGGACGAAACCCAAGTCTGATTAAAAAATTCCATAATTTTGAATCTTGCTTATCTCTCTAGCTATTCACATTAGTTCCTTGGATGTTTATAACACTGTTGGTGCAATGTAATGACTGCCCCAATATCATGATGCAAATGTAAATGCAGATGATTCCCATTAAAGGTAAACATGCTCTACAAAGATGCAAATGTTATGATACACATAAATGATGTAGGTGCCCACGAACGATACAAGTGCAATGAACGATGCAGGTGCTCATGAATGATGCAAACGCAAAGCAAAAACCCTTTATCATTCCTGTGACTGACTTCTTCCCAATTCATCACTATCCATATCATTTTCTTCTTGATCTCTCTGTATCATCTTGTCAATTGATGCATGTGCTAACTTTCCCTTTAGCATAATATTTTCTTCAACAAAACATTTTTCTTCAAAATTTGTAGACATGTCTTTTTCTTTCGTCTCAGAGAATAATGATTTATCCCGATAATTCCTACCTTCTTGATCATGAGAACTCCTGTCTCTTTCCAAAACAATTTTCATTGGTCATTCACTTTCCCCAAATGATTATCCCATATTTAAAGGGCCCCACAAAATTTTTATCTTTTTATTTATTTCAAAACTGATTTTTCCAACAGGTGCTCGTCTGCCGAAAACATCCAAACCAAAATTTTCCTCAAAAAATGTGACATTCAACTTTTACCTGGGAAAGCTCTGTAACAAGAAAGGTGCATGCCTCTTCATCCGGGTTCGTTAAGTTTTAAAAACATGAATTTTATGAAAACCAATTTTATGAAAAAGAATCATTTTGATGTACAAAAAAATTAGACACTCTTTCTTGTTCCTAAACAAAGGCATTTAGACAAGTGTCGAGACTGACCTTGACAGATCTCAGATTTTGGAAGGTCATTTTGAAAGATGAGAATGGTTCTTTAAAAATTTCAACGTCAACTCCCTCACAAACTCAAGTTTTGAACATAGTTAACAATATCGTATGCTCATTGGTGGTACCATGGGTGGCTTTAAAAGTCTTTCTTTCTGCTCTAGACTGCCCTTTTTCGCGTTTTCAATTTAGAGTCTCACCTCTCTTTTCTATGGTTTCGTTTTTTTTTTTTGTTGATTGTTCCATCATGCATTTGATAATTCAAAATTTCATCCAACGTGAGCTTGATAACTCAAAAGTATATCTTGGTGAGGAGACAATGATTGAAGCCTCATGGAAATGAACATTCCTCAAGGTACAGACTCTCCAGTTCAAGTAACCGTGTTTGATCAAAGTGGACTTTTGAGGTATGTAACGTAGTCCAGGGTTCAAGGCTATGAAAGAAAGGGAATGTAGGCCCAAATTATGTGTTTGAGGGTGATCAGACTAGGGATCACTTCATTGTGAGAAAATTTTTCATTTTTTATTTTGACATTTCATCATTGTTCATTGCCCTTCTTTTTTTTTTCCCGACATCTTCATTGTTTCAAAACTTCTTGATACTATACTTATCAAAATTTGCCCTTCGAAATAAGACATTCTTTTCTTGCCCTTGTAATTGAACTCAACAATTCATAACCTTTGAAAAGATTTCTCATCCTATTTGCCCCCAGTGTGGGGTATGATCCCTGATCAAGGTATATTTGAAAAAAAATTCATTAGGCTCAATGGGATAGCAAGCGGATAATTTTCAATATTCGTGAAAGGAAAATGAAAGATGGCCACTTATCATCTCAAACATGGCCACCCAAATTGAAAAGTCATCCCTTGAAAAATTGGTTGAAAAAGTTTTTTTTTTTGAATTATTCTGAACATCTCAAATGCATAATGTTACACTCAATTTTCTTTTCATTTTTTTTAGCATGCTTTCGTAATTGCTGCGATAATCCACCTTTTCCCATCGTATTTATAGAATGATGCCCCTATTTTAATCTGTCACACAAATATGGGTTTATTTGACATAAGAAAAATTTGGAAATATATCCGATTCGAATTCCTGAGGTTAATATCGAAAGAGCTGATTTTTTGTCCAAGTGAGAGGAAATGTTATGGCATGAATTTTGGCTTTAGATGGTTTCTGTTCATTCTTTGCACTCGAAAGGTGAGTCAAGCATTACCTTGGCAGAACGGAAGACGTCTACTTTTTTTGTAGTCATTTCAAAGAATTCTGGATTTGGTGATATCAGAAACTATAGCTCAATCTTGACACTGATTAAATTACCAAAATTTAGATTCTTTGAAAGAATATCAAGTTTGTTTGATCTCCAAAAGAATTTTTCCAGGTGAAACTCAAATTTATTATCAATTTTTTGAAGTCTTATATCACCTCCTATTTTGAAAACCATTTTTCTTTTCTTGCAATCTAGGGAACTAATTATGTGTTGGCTTATTCTCAAAAACTTTCATACTTTCAAATAAATGAGATATGGCATAAAAATGCTTGAAATTAAAGTTGATTCATTTCATGAAAATGTTTTAGATGTGACAAGAGTTATCATTCTCATGAATGCTATCAAGATAGAACTACCAACATCAAAATTTCCCTCGGCCGACATGTTTTTCCTTAGTCCAAAAATCCCTTGATGCTTTACTTAACCCTGCATGACTCTCTTTCCTTTGTCAGTATTCACGCTTGCCTTACCATGAATAGGCAGCAGGTCCCCCCTTGTTTAAAACTCCAACTTTTCAGTCTTGATGAGTGCTTGCACTTTGCGTTTTAGCGACTGACAATTTTCTATGGAATGGCCCTGAATTCCACAACGATAATCACAATATGCGTTCTCATCATACCAATCCGGATATGGGGGCTAAAGAGGTACCATTGGAATTTTAGTAAATAGTTGTTTTTCAACAAGTTGTGGCAACAATACGGTGTAGGAAGAGGGAAGTGGATCAAACTGATCTCTTTCTCGGACAGCTCTAGATTTTCTTTGATTGTTTCTGAAGTTTCTTGGTTGGTTCAATGGTCTATGAGTAGGCACAAAAGTGGGTGTAGAGACAACGGCATTCATTTGTGGTTGCAAATTTGCGGGATAGACTGGCTGAGGAAATAGTTGATGAGGATACGAGTTATATGAAATGTTGTTCATAGCTGGATAGTAAGGGTGGTATCCAGGATAAGGTTGGTGAGGAGAAAAGTTCTCCGGTACTCGATCTTCAAAACTGCTGAATTGTGCTTCTCTATCTTCTTCCTTAGCTAACCTTCTTTCTTGGGAGCAATAGTATCTCGCGTATCAATCTTCCTGCTTTTGATTGCATTTTCAATCATCTCACCAGAAATAACCATATCAGTGAAATTTCTTGAGGCATTGCCAACCAACTTGTAATAATACGACATTGATAGTGTACCAATGAACAATACCGTGTTTTCTTTCTCAGTGAGCGGTGGTTGCACCTGTATTCTTTCAGTATTCTTCTTTTCCAAATTCTGCAAGGACAACCTATCCAGTGCCATGTCTTTCATGTATTTATACTAAACCGAGAAAGCTCTTGCCAAATCCCTCCAAGAATGAATACGACTCCGATCCAACTGATTGTACCATCTCGCAGCTGACCCTGTTAGACTGTCTTGAAAGCAGTGAATTTGCAAATTTTCATTGTTGGTGTGGCCACCCAATTTTCGACAGAACATAGTAATGTGGGCCGATGGACACTTTGATCCGTCATACTTTTCAAATTCAGGGACCTTGAATTTTGGCGAAATCACCAAATCTAGGACCAAGCTGAGCTCATTCGGATCCATATTCCTAAAAGCGTCTATTCCTTCTATAGCTTTGAGTCTCTCTTAAAACATATCATACTTCTGTATCATTTATGTGTCATCCACTTGCTTTGCCATACGTTTCTTCAGCTTTTCTTGTTCTAGTGAATCATCTTGCTTTGGAACAATAACCGGGTCTAAGGGGTCAAGTCCCGAGTTCAATTGAAATTGTCCTTAGCCCTGTTGACTTGGTAGGTAAATCGGTTCTTTGTTGTTGTTTGCTTGAGGTCGAGGTCCCCCCTATGATCGACCCTTCAGCAACCCACTTTCCTCGGGTCAATCTTGTCATCATTTCAATCATCTTGTCTATTTGCTCACGTGACTCCTCTCAAGATTTTGTTATCTGTTCCCGTGCTTCTTGCTGAGATCTGGCTAATTGTTCTTGTAGTTCTCTATGCATTCTTTCCATCTGTTCTGTTTGCGCCGCTTGTTCACTTTCCATGGCTTTATCTGTGTGCAAGTATTGTATTAGTGCCGAATGAGTGATCTTGGGTTTCTTGTTGGCTTTCAAATCTTGTACCTTTTGTTCTTAGAGTGAACTTTCTTTAGAGTGCTCTTAAAGCCAAACAAAATCTTATCTACCTCCCAATTTATTGCATGTAAGCTTATGAATGAATGCATGTATGTATGCAGCATGATGCATGTGAAAAGAAATAGTATGAACATACTATACCAAGAATTAAAGAGTTTTTTTTTTTATTAGAACTATTATTTTCGACATTTTTTATATATATATATTTTCTCAAAAAGTCAAAACAAAAAGAAAATTTATTGTTGTTCACAACACTATTCCATCACAGAATTTTTTTTTTTTTTTTTATATTTTCATGATTCTCATTTTTATCATTTTTTTCTTCTATTGTCGTTTAATTTTGAAAATGTGAGAGCAATAGAAACATCTCTCCCTTTTTTTTAAAGATAATGATTAAAGAAAGTACTGTATTTTTTTTATTATTATTTTTTAAAAATGACATGAAAGAATTTCTTTTTTTTTTAGAGTTCTTTTCGTTTTATTATGAAAGGAAGAAATTAAAATTTTATTTTTCTTTTATCTTTTTAATTTTTTTAAATAAAAAATAAAAAAATTTAATGAATTCTTTTATTTTGTGAGAATAACTTTAAAAACTTTTTCATTTATCTTTTGTGAATTTTTTTGGAAAGAAAAAAGAAAGTTAGAATTAAGAAATTATCATTTGGCTTATTTTGAAGAAAGAAAATCTTTTTTTTTTCTTTTTTCGAATATACGAAAAGGAAATATGAAAAATTTGGAAAATGAAAAATTTTAAGAAAAAATTATTTTTTTGAAAATGTACCAAAAATTTTGGAAAGAAAAAAAATATATATAAATTTTGGATAAACATACGGTAATTTACTCTACATTTAGCGATTACAAAAGACAAAAATAAAAATTTCAGGTGTTCAAGATTTGTTGAATCTATACTGATTACGCGGGGTACGATTTCTACAAAAGGTGCCCTTTACTTGTCCTAATTCTGGATAACTTTTACAAAACACGGGCATAGCTATACCTAAGGTCGGCCTCTTAGGTTCATTATATGAGGTTGAATCGGGTTCTAAAGGCCCCAAATTGCTCCCCATTGTCGCCTGTGAAGGCTAGCGAGGCATCCCAATTTAAATGGGTTCAATTTGTTGGAGTATATTTTCCAAGCTTATGTGGAGGCTACCATCTCACGAAAGCGTAGGTACTTTAATGCTCCAGAAGTGTTTCACTAGCCCATGCGGATGTTATCACCTCACGAGAGCGTAGGTACTTTACCCCCTCCTAAAAGGAAGAGCCCGGGTATAGAGTTCATGATATGAACATGCACGTGAAAGTGTATGTGAAGGAACAAACCACTATTTAATCTGTTCAATACCCCTATTCTAAGTGCCCCCACAATTATTAGCATAAATGAAAATAATAAAGAAATAACATAATTAAAAAGCATAAATAAAAAATTAACAGAAAACAAGGCATGAATTTTTTTTCAAAGGAATTAAAATTAAATATCAATTAAATTCATCAAATCAAAACTTATGATAACACATGATTAATTAATGGCTCGACTCTCAAAAAAAGTCCCTAGTGGAGTTGCCAAGCTGTCATAGCAATTTTTCGACCTCTAAGATGATTTTTAAAAAAAATGGAGTCGCCACCAATGTTTTTTGTTAAGTGTGATTAGCCACCTATTAAAATCGATTTTAGAGTAAAATATTTTAAAATTAATTAAAAAAATTTTTAAAACCAATTTCGAACTCTGCGCTTTAAATCAGAGAGCAAACAAAATCGGGTTCAGGAGTCGGTTACGTGCGGGGAAGGATTAGCACGTGCACGACGCCCGTTTAGAAAACGGTACCATTTAATCATGTGTTATCCTAAGCCTTGATTTAATGGACTCAACAGTGGTTGTCGCAACCTAAAAAATAATAAGTCTCATCGCGAGACTTTATACTCGTTAAGTGTGACATTGGGAAAACAGAGGAAAGGATGACTTAATTCCTCTTGAAATAAAATGAAGGTTTGAAAACAACCTCGAAAAAGACATGGAGTCGTCACCAATATTTTTTGGCTAGGTAAGATTGGCCACCTATTAAAACCGGTTTTGTAAAACAATTTTATAACCAATTTCAAGTCTGCGTTTTTAAACCAGAGAAAATCAAAGAAGCGGGTTCGGGACTCGGTTACGTGCAGGGAAGGATTAGTACCCCCACAACACCCGTAAAAATGGTACCTTATTAATCGTGTGTTATCTCAAGTCTCGGTAAAAAGTCAGTTTCAAATTTGGTATTTCAAATTAATTCCCAATTTAAAGAAAAATAATTCCATTTTTTAATTGAAAATGATCCAGAATTTATTAATTCAAAATTTTCCTATATTCCTCGACAAAATCGAAAAAATATAAATTTTTTTATTTATTTGGAAAACTTTCCGAATCATTCTCGTTTTTTGAAAGAAAGATATTCCTTTATTAATGATAATTGATGATATCCTCTCCAGCAGACCCGGTAGAGAACTCATGAATTATTTTAACTCGGGAATATCTTTATTTTATTGAAAATCATTATCTCATTTTAAAACATTTTAAAAAAAATGAATATGAACATGTGTGACATAATAAAGATGACATAGCAAAATATAAATGATATAATATAATCTAAGTGACATAACATATTCTAAATGAAATGAAATAACCTAAGTGACATGATATATTCTAAATAAAATGAAATAACCTAATTGACATGATATGATATGTAACATAAAATAATATTATCATGGAATATGCAAGAAAATGAAAATAATAATGCATGTACATAATAAATCCTAAATGATGTGATAAAAAGAATGACTAAATAAAAATCATAGGATAACATAGAATATTCACAACCATATATCAAACAATATAACACCATAAAACATAAATCAAAATAATGACATTATCATAGAAATTATCATAGCAAAAATCATATATTATATAGTATGCATGAACATGAAAAATGCAATGCATGAAAGTGTATTTTTTCCTTTAAATAAGAAAATCTGTATATCTAAAAAGATATCCGACTACCTTAGGAAACGACATCAAATTAAATTTTATAAAATCAAAAACACTTTGTGATTGGTTTGAAAACAATTTTGAAAATTCTTGGACGAAAATGGCACATGGCCGAAACCCCCTTTGAAAAAGGCTCTATTTCCTAACTTTGAAAACCTGGACTTGACCATCCTTGACCCGAGCTCTATAAAATAATTTTCTAATTTCAAAATGTCTTAGAAACCAACCTAGGACAGTAGCTAAGGCTCCTACTCAGCCCTCTCTTAATACCTTAGACAAAACAGAAAATTAATTTTCCCTCAAATTCAAATCTGACTCTACTGTCCAGTTTTAAAACGTGATTTTTTAACCTATTTTAAAAAATTCTAAAAAAATATGAAAATATATAGAAGACTCAGAACATGTTTAACTCTCTGGGAAAAAAATTGGCTTAATTTTTAGAATAAGGATAACCTTCCAAAAAAATCACGAAAGTCGGAAAACTGGATGAAAAACTGTTTTGCCAAAAATCAGTTTTAAGCCTTTGATAAAATCATTCAAAAATCAAAGTAAAAATATTGGAGACTCTTCTATGGACTTACAAACAGTAGCTAATTTTTTTTAAAACTTTGGACTAATATTGGCTAAGTAAAAAAAATCACAAAGGTAGAAATTTCAACTTGACAAATCCTCAATTTTCCACAAGTATGCTCATGTGAGCTTGACCTTAAGCCATTGATTGGTTTAAGTCAAAAAGCAAGTGGTATGGTGTGAGATGCATGAACAAACAACAAATTTGATGTATGAAATGCATGATCTAAAGACCTAAAGACATAGAAAATGCATGGCAATTCAAAATGACCTAATGCCTAGCATGAGCTTGTATGGCAATATATGCTTCCTAAACCTAATATGCATGAGATGCATGATAATGCAAATGTAACCTAGACTTAAAGTTTCATGAAAATGCATGGCAATACAAAGGTTGTCCTAATGCCTAGCATGAACTTGCATGGCAATAAATGCTATCTAAACCTAATATGCATGAGATGCATGGTAATGCAAATGTAACCTAGACCTAAAATATTATGAAAATGCATGGCAATACAAAGTTGTCATAATGCCTACTATGTCATAGAAACATATGCATGACATGAAATACAATTGCCTAGTCTAATATGACATAAGAATCATAATGACCTAAAATTTAACCATGGAAGATGAGACATACATGAAAATCAAATGAGGACCTCCAAAATGACCTAGAATCTATGTATGACCGAATAATCCTAGGGTTTTACATGTCATGAACTATATATATGATATGAAAGCATGGAAACCTAATCAAATGTAAATGGCATACAAACTATGCATGAAATGAAAACATAGCAACCTAATGCCTAAAATGTCATATAAGATAATGCATGAAAACTAAATGAAAGCCTCTAGAATGACCTAGATCAACCATATAGCTGAATGTCCCCTAGGATTCTAAATCTCATAAAGAAAATGCATGGTATGAAATGAAGGCATAGAAACCTAATTAAATGTAAATGACATACAAACTATGCATGAAATATGAACATGGAAACCTAATGCCTAAAATGTCATTTAAGATATGCATGAAAAATGAAATGAAGACCTAAAATGACCTAGACCAACCATATAGCCGAATGCCCCTTAGGATTCTAAATGTCATGAACAAAATGCATGGTATGAAATGAATGCATGAGAGCTAAACAAAATGTAAATGACATACAAACTATGTATGAAATATGAACATGGAAACCTAATGTCTAAAATGTCATACAATATAATGCATGAAAATTAAATGAAGACCTAAAATGACCTAGACCAACCATATAGCCGAATGCCCCATTGGATTCTAAATGTCATGAACAAAATGCATGGTATGAAATGAATGCATGAAAGCTAAACAAAATGTAAATGACATACAAAGTATGCATGAAATATGAACATGGAAACCTAATGTCTAAAATTTCATACAAGATAATGCATGAAAATTAAATGAAGACCTAAAATGACCTAGACCAACCGTATAGCCGAATGCCCTCTAGGATTCTAAATGTCATGAACAAAATGCATGGTATGAAATGAATGCATGAAAGCTAAACAAAATGTAAATGCACATACCCAAGGCAAACCTAAGCATAGAAACTGAATAAACCTCTAAAATAAACCTCTAAACAAGCATGTGAAATCTTAGCTAAACAATGACAAAAACACATGGCAACCTAGATATGCAAAGTCTACAATGAAGCATGTTAAACTAGTAAACATTATAAAAATGCAAACATGGAGATCAAAATGATGTGTGACCAAATGTTACTCATGAACATAGCAATGACAATATAACAAACACATGGCATGGTCTAGAGCTAAACTACCACAATCAAGCTAACCTACCACAATCAAATTAATCTAACACAAGTAAGCTAACCTACCACAACCAATAACATGAACAAAAAAAAAAATCATCTTAAATGAGGATACCATTCGGCCATGTAGAAGAAGAATAGTAAAAACTTGCTTTCTTGATTTCTTTCAAAATACGAAGTAGAAACTCCTTATAACTTATTTTAAAAAACAAGTTTATTTCATAAAAGAAAATAAAATAAAATGACAATCAAAATAGCAAAATCATATCAACAAAGTAGGAGAAGAGTATGAAAGAACATAACTACCTTGCTCTAGCTTTCCAAATCAAGAAGTAGCAAGCCAAAACCTTTCTTTTTCCTTCTCTTTTTTCTCCTCTCATTTTCCTTTTTTTTTTCTCTCCTTTTGCCTTAGCTACTGCCTCTACTCAGCCCTCTAAACCTTATGAAAATCTGAAATAAACCCCCTTGTCCCAACCTAAAAAATAAGAAGTCTCATCGCAAGACTTTATATTCGTTAAGCGTGACATTAAAAAAAAAAACCGAGGAAAAGTCAACTTAATTCCACTTGAAAAATGAAGGTTTTGAAAATGACCTTGAAAAAGACATGGAGTTGCCACCAATCTTTTTTAGCTACGTGTGATCGGCCACCTATTAAAACAGTTTTATAAAACATTTTAAAGTTAATTAAAACATTTTTAAAACCAATTTCAAGTCTGCGTTTTAAACCAGAGAAATCAAAAAAGTGGGTTCGGGACTCGGTTACGTGTGGGGAAGGATTAACACCCCCACAACGCCCGTATAAAATGGTACCTTACTAATCGTGTGTTATCTCAAGTCTCGATAAAAAAGTCAGTTTTAAATTTAGTATTTCAAGTTAATTCCCAATTTAAAGAAAAATAATTCCATTTTTATTTGAAAATAATCCAGAATTTACTAATTCAAAATTTTCCTATATTCCCCAACAAACGTGGCAAAATATAAAAAATTTTATTAGTTTGGAAAACTTTCCGAATCATTTTTTTTTTTGAAGAAGAAGATATTCCGTTTTTAATGATAATTGATGATATCCTCCCCAGCAAACCCGGCAGAGAACTCATGAATTATTTTAACTCGGGAATATCTTTATTTTATTGAAAATCATTAGCTTTTTCAAAACATTTATAAAAAATATGAATATGAATATGTGTGACATAAATAAAATGACATAGCAAAGTCTAGATAATATAATGCAACCTAAATGGTATGATATAATTTAAATGTCTTAGCATATTCTAAATGAAATGAAATGAAATACCCTAAGTCATATGATATATTCTAAATGAAATGAAATGACCTAGGTAACATGATATATTCTATACGAGATGTAATATCCTAAGTCATATGATATATTCTAAATGAAATCAAATATCCTAAGTGACATAATATATTCTAAATGGAATAAAATGATTTCAAAGACATGGCAAATATAAATGATATGGCACATAATCTAAATGATATGAAATGACATGAAATATAAAATAATGCTAACATATAATATGCATGAAAAAAAAAAAAAAATAATGCATGAACATAGTATATGCTAAATAATATGACAAAAATAAGTAAATAAAAAGCATAGGATATCATGAAATATTCAAAACCATATAACAATTAATATAATATCAAAAATTTAAATAAAAGACAATAACACCATCATGAAAATTAACATAGCAAAAATCACATATTATATAGTATGCATGACTATGGAAAATGCAATGCATGAGAATGTATTTTTTTCCTTTAATTAAGAAAATCCGTACATCTAAAAAGATATCCGGCTACCTTAGGAAAATATATCAAATTAAATATTCTAAAACCAAAATACTTTGTGATTGTTTGAAAACAATTTTGAAAAGCTTAGATTAAAAATAAAAAACTTAGCTAAACCCTTTTTAAATGGCTCTAATTTCCTAAGTTTAAAATCCCGGACTTGACCACCCTTAACCCGAGATTTAAAAAAATCATTTTTATAGTTTAAAAAGACTTAGAAACTTCCCTAAGTCAGTAGCTAAACTTCCTAATCAGCCCACTCTAAGTAACTTAACCAAAACAGAAAAATGATTTTTCTTCAAATTCAATTTTGCCTCTACTGTCCAGTTTTAAAGCACGATGTTTTACCCTATTTTTAAAAATTCAAAAAAATCTAAAAAAAATATTAGAGACTCAGGATGTGTAAAACTACACGGTAAAAAATCAGCTTAATTTTCTGATTAAAGGTGATTGCCTAGAAAAATAGGGAAAGTAAACTGTTTTGCCAAAACATATTTTTTTGCCTTTGATAAAATCATTTAAAAATCAAAGTAAAAATGTTAGAGACTCTCCTAAAGACTCACAAACAGTAGCTAACACTTTTGAAAAGTTAGGCAAAAATTGGCTAAGTAAAAAAAAATCACAAAGGTAGAATAATCAATTTGACAACTCTTTAATTTTCCACAAGTATGCTCAAAATGAGCATGACTTTGAACCATTGATTGGTCTAAGTCATAAATCAAGTGGCAATGACATGAAATGCATGAAAATACAGCAAATATGATGCATGAAATGCATGATTTAAAACCTAAATGACATGAAAAATGCATGGCATCAATAAAATGACCTAGACCTAAATGAACTTGCTTGGCATTTAATGCAACCTAGGTCTAAAATGCATGAATATGCATGGCAAATCAAACCAATCCTAAACCTAAAGAATGCATGGCAATAACACAAACATATAGCATGCTTAAATAAAATACACAACCAAATATCATGAAAATGCAAACCTATCAACTAGCATGATGAAAATGCACATGCAAAGCATAAAATATGAGGAGTGGCCGAATGGTCCCATAAAAATGAGCATGGCATTTTCACAAATACATGATATACTAACATGCATAGCTAAAGAATAATACTCAAATCATGCAAATATAAAGTAAAGGCATGAAAACCAATAGGCATTTTCACAAACACATGGATTAACAAAATGTAAAACATAAACAAACTTAAACATTTTGAAAACATAAAATCAAAAATGCAAGACAAGTAAAATAAACATGATAACAAGATAATAGACTCAAAAATGGAAACAAGCAAGCAACCAAATCAAAACAAGCTTCATGTTTACGTATTTGAAGAAGATTTAGAGCATTCAAACTTGTTAAACATCATTAGAATCATGAAATAAAGAAGCAAAATAGCAACTACCAAAAACAATAGGCCATTCGACCAACTCAAAAATAAGTGGAAAAAAAATTTTCAAAAGCTTTTTACCAAGAAAGCATAAAGAAGAACTTCAAGAAGAATATTAAAAACACTTATTTTCAAAATAAAAATCAAAAGAAACTCACCAAAATAGCAACCAAAACAGCAAATCAAGAATAGAAAATCAAAGAAAGTGCAAGAGTATGGTGCTTAAAGCAACCTCTAGAAGCTATATTGCAAGCTTTTTCTCTTCTAACTTTCTTTTCTTTTCTAAACTTTTCATCATCCAAACAAGAGTGAATAGAGAGTGAAATGAAAGAGAGAGAGCCCCTGTCTCTTTAGTGGCCGAAGGGCCTTATCTTCCTAGGATGTTGTCATCTTTTCTTCAAAAAATTTTGATCCAAAGGCTATTGATCCAAGATGTTTAAAATGTGAAATTATCACCCTTAGATTAGGTAATCAGCTATCCACAACTACAGCTATTCAAGAATCTTAAGCCATTATATTGACATTCTCCCTCTTCATGCATTGGTCCACATGGCTTAATTAAAAAGGCTTGATCAAAAAATAACTACCTTCCTCTTCATTGTTGGCCTTTTGATTAAAAATCAATAAATACTTGCCCACCCTTGGGCCTTGGCCAGCTGACCCCTTATCGTCCAGCCCAATCTCTATTTTTTCAAAAGGCAAGAAAAGCCCTTTTCGATTTCTTGGATAAAATGACCTTTTTGCCCCCCGAACATAAATAAATAGCAAACGGACTCCGAATTCAAATTTTATTTTTTCAATACTTCCAAAATAAAAAAAAAATTGAATTCTGGAGGTTTTCCAAAAAATTCGAGCCCATTTGCTATATATTTGGATTTTTCTTCAAAAATTGCCCTTTTGTGCTCCCAAATCATTTTTTAAACGAGCTCCAAATCCAGATTTTTCTTCACCAATCTCTTCCAAATAATTTAAAAGTCTAAACTGGAATTTTTCAAAATTTTTGGAACTCATTTGGTATTTTTTTGGGATTTATCTGCTTGAATTACTATATAGTGGGCCCGGGATTTGGCCATTTTGCGAACAAACTCCGAATCCGGATTTTCTTTTACCAATCTCTTTAAAATAATTTAAGCATGAGATCTGCAAATTTTTAGAAGTTTTGGGGTTCATTTTCTATTTTTTCGGGATTTATCTTTTTGAATTTCTGCATAGGGGCCCGGGATTTGGCCATTTTGTAAATGAACTCCGAATCCATATTTTCTTTCGCCAATCTCTTCAAAATGATTTAAGAATGAGATTTGCAATTTTTCAAACTTTTTGGAGTTGATTTGCTATTTTCCCCAAAATTTCCAATTTTGCCCTTTTGCCTCTCAAACTCGGCTTTGCTCAAAACAAGTTCGATTTTCAGATTTTCTTCAAACTAAGCCTTGGGCTATCCTTATTTAATCACTCCTCATCCATTAGGGGCTTTAGTCTTACCGAATTGGGTCATTTCTGTAATTCTTCCAAATTTCATCGAAATCCACCAAAAACTCTAACTCTCGATTTTCTTCCGAATTGACTTTTCTTTCAGTTTTTCTTTCAAGCAGCTTTTCCATTACCCGTAGTGAGTGCTTATATTTCATTTGTAACTTTCAATTTCGACCAATTTGATCGTTTAAGCATATTTCCCCAAATTTCCCGAACTAGGGTTTCCTTTCTACTGAATCTTCGTAACCCAACTTTCGAACTCCATATATTTTGATGTAGACCTCGGATTATCAAATTTTTTTTTTGCATTTTTCAATTGAACTTTAAATCTTGATTTTGAAAGTGGGTTGACTTTTTCAGTAGTTGACTTTTCGAGGTTGACTTTTTCAAGTTTGACTTTTTCAAGTTTGACTTTTTATGTTCGCCTTCTTAGACTAAGTCTCGGAGTACCACCTGCAGGATGAAGATAGTATTTTTACATTCTGAAACATCAATTTAGGAAGAAAACATACCTGTTTTTGTGGTCCGGACAAAATTAGGTGTCTACAATTGCCTCTCTTTGGCATCAGGGATCAGGCAAAGATAAACAAATACTAATTTTGTCCGGTTAGTGAAATCACATGTGAAGGGAAGGAAAAGGGGTTTTCTTTTTTCCATTTTTTCTTTTTCATCATTTTTTTTCTTTTTTTTTCATTTTTCATTTTTTTTTTCATTTTTGTTTTGAATAAGCTGTAAATAGAAGATTTTGTCCTTAAATTGAATTCACTGACTAATCAAGGCTCGACACGTCTTAAGGAAACGGGTTTGATTTGCAAGAGAAGAAAAGACCTCGACGATGATCTCGGGGTCTTATCCTATGTCTTGGGCTAACCTTACTGGCATGGGTGAAACCGAAAATTGAAAAAGATCTGGATGAAACCATGGATTGAAATGACATGGGTAAAACCAAAAATTTGAAAAAAATTGTGTGAAACAAAAAAACTGAAAATGATCTAGATAAAATCAGAAATTGAAAAGCATGGCTGAAACCAGAAATTTGAAAAAGATCTGGATGAAACCAGAAATTGAAAAACATGGGTGAAACAAGAAAAAGATCTGGATGAAACCAGAAATTGAAAAACATGGGTGAAACCAGAAAAAGATCTGGACGAAACCAGAAATTGAAAAAACATGGGTGAAACCAGAAAAAGATCTGGATGAAACCAGAAATTGAATAACATGGGTGAAACCAGAAAAAGATCTGAATGAAACCAGAAATTGAAAAGCATGGGTGAAACCAAAAATTTGAAAATGATCTGGATGAAACCAGAAATTGAAAAACATGGGTGAAACCAGAAAAAGATTTGAATGAAACCAGAAATTGAAGAGCATGGGTGAAACCAGAAATTTGAAAATGATCTGGATGAAACCAGAAATTGAAAAACATGGGTGAAACCAGAAAAAGATCTGAATTAAATCAAAAATTGAAAAGCATGGGTGAAACTAGAAATTGAAAAAGATCTGGATGAAACCAGAGATTAAAAAGGCATGGATGAAACCAGAAATTTGAAAGTGATCTGGATGGAACCAGAAATTGAAAAAGATCTGGATGAAACCAAAGATTAAAAAAGGCATGGATGAAAGCAGAAATTTAAAAATGATCTAGATGGAACCAGAAATTGAAAAGCATGGGTGAAACTAGAAATTGAAAGGCATGGGTGAAACCAGAAATTTGAAAATAATCTGGATGAAACTAGAAATTGAAAAACATGGGTGAAACCAGAAAAAGATCTAAATGAAACTAGAAATTGAAAAGCATGGGTGAAACCAGAAATTGAAAAAGATCAGGGTGAAACCAGAAATTGGAAAAGATCTGGATGAAACTAGAGATTAAAAAAGCAGGGATGAAACCAGAAATTGAAAAAAATCTGGATGAAACCAGATATTAAAAAAGGCATGGATGAAACCCGAAATTTGAAAAAGATCTGGATGGAACCAGAAATTGAAAAACATGGGTGAAACCAGAAATTTGAAAAAGATCTGGATGGAACCAGAAATTGAAAAACATGGGTGAAACCAGAAAAAGATCTGGGTGAAACCAGAAATTGAAATGGCTTGGAAATTAACCTGAAGGATTTGAGAGAGGATGCAAATGCTTGATGATGTAAATGCAAATGTCTTGGATTGATGCAGATGCAGATGTCCCTACAAATCATGTTCATGTAAGTGGTTCATGAATGATGTAATTGTAGCTACAATGAAGATGCGACAATCCTAGAAATGATGCACTTGCTTGAGATGATGCGAATGCAAATATTTATGAAGGATGTACTTGTAAAGGTAGAATGCAGATGCTCATGGAATAGTGCAAATGCAAATATCCATGAATGATGCAAATGCTTGCTGACACGGTGCGGAAGCAAAGCTTAATAGAGAGATGAGTGTTCATGAATGATGCAAATGCTCCAATCGTTTTTCTAGACTTTGGCTTAGCCTTTCCCGTTCATTTTTCCTCTTCAAATCAGAGTATATTTTCAACTCTTTTTTCAATCTTTGGCTATTCTTTTTGCCCCAACAGTTTTCAAACTCTTATCAACAGAAATCTGCTTGCTGAGTTTTATTTCTTCTTCTCAGATTTGGAAGTCAAGACCTATCCTAGCAGTTCTATACCTTAGGGTTAGAAAAATCCTTGTGTCATGTCAACATCAAAAATGAGTATTTTCGAAAATATTTTTATTTTCCCTTTCTGAAAAAAAGATTGCTTATTTAATGAAAACTTCTGAGTAAAAAATTTTAACCCCACAATGTGTAATGTACAAATCTTTTGAAGACTGATGATCACTGTTAGAAATTTTCCTAAGTGTCAATTTGGGTTTTTCAACTTGAATTGACAAGGCTTGGTACAACATGATTTTGGTTTTTCCAGGAAAACTTCACAACAAAAAAATGTATGTCCTTTCTAGGCTCACAAATGGAATAGGTTTTATAAATCATGAATTCATTGAGAACCAAACAAATTCTTCATTCTTTTAGTTTCCATATCAAGGTATTTGACAAGAGTCAAGATTGGCTGGGATGTTTAAACTGGAAAGTTGATTTTGGAGAAAAAAAGTTTCAGTTTTTGAAATCAATCATCCAAATGAGAATTGATAATTTGGGAGGTTCAGAAATTCCTAGATGTTCCTCGATGACCACTTCTTTAAGATGATCTTCCCTTTTGTGGTATCGGCACTATCATAGATGGCATCGAAAATTCCCATTTTACTCTAGACCGTCCGTTTTTGGGTTTTCGCCCTAGAGTCCCATTCTCTCCAAAAAAAAATTCATTTTTTTTTTTACCGTGAACTTGAGAATTTTAGATTCTTCCTTAGTGAAATGAAAATTTGATGAGGTGGGATAAAATCTAAGGAAAAACCCTTCAAGTTGAATATTCATGCTTGATCACAATGGGCTTTTAAAGCACGTAATGTAAGCCATGGCTCGGGGTTCAAAAAGAAAGGATAAATAGGCCCAAAATTTATGTTTAAGGGTAATCAGATCAAGGATCAATTCTGGAGGAGGATTCTCTTTTCTAAGCATTTATCCCTTTTTGGACTTTTCATTCCTTTTTGACTTTTGCTCTTTTTCTTCCTTGCTTTTTTTTTTTTTTTGCTTCCATTTTGCCATCGTTTTTTCACACATTTTTTTTTTTTTGTGTTTTTCTTTTGTTTTGTTCTTGGCTTCCATTTCGCCATCTTTTCCTTTTGACAAAGCGAGCCCATATTTATTCGGGGCTCCATTTTCTTTGTATCTATCTTTGAGATAAGACTCATTTTTTTGTGATCTTTGAGAAGATCATTCCTCGCATTTGCCCCCCAGCGTAGAGGGTGATCCTTGATCAAGGTTCTAAGAAGAAAGAAATCTTTTGGTTAAAAGGGGTGACTATGGATAATTTCTTCTTGTGAAAGGGATATGAAAGATGGCCATTCATCATATCAAGCACAAATATTCTCATTGAAAAGCAATCCTCAGGGGAAATAGATAATTGATGGAGACTCAATTAAGAGTTGTAAACCCAAGTGCAGGTTATGTTCAAGTAATAAATTCTCGGGTGTCCGAGGTCGAACCACAGGGAAGCGTATTAGTAAGTATAAGTTTATAAATATATAAGAAAAAGAAAGTAAACAAGATATTAGGGAATCAACAACAAAACAAGATAAACAAGATATTAGAGAACAAAATAAACAAAATAACATAAAAGAAATTAAACAAGATATAAAAAACAATAAGAAAAGATGTTGAGGTTAGAGAATCCACTCTTGGTGTTATGCTAAGATTAATCTTGTTTTATTACACAATTGAAATCCACACATAAAGGAGGTTCCAATCGGAAGGTTTAGCAATTCAGTCCAAATTGTCCAACGTCCATAGCATATGATATTATGTTCATTTGGTATCCTCAAAACTCATAAAAAGAGTCCAAGCATTCCTTATGCCAAGGTATATGTCTACAACAAATCAAGGTTATGAAACCAAGCATTTACTGTGCCATTTTCATTGTCAATAATGAATCAAGATCCCTACTTTGCAAGTATGATTTTAAACCAAAAGAAAATATTATCTATACTAGTGTTTATAAATGATAATTCATTTTAGCTCATGTTTAAGAGACTAACCTTAGCATTTACCAAGAGCTTCACCTCATCACCTCAACAATATGATTAGCAACACATACTAGATATGAATAAAATGAAAAGAAATGTAAGAAGCATAAGTAAATAAAGAAAAAGAAAACTAGAGAAAGGAAAGAAGAAGAAAACTTAGAGAATTTTATTACAATGGCTAATATCCTACCAATGTATAATGTATCCTAATACTCATCCAAGGCCCTCTATTTATACACATTTTGGAGAGCTAAATGACAAGAGACAAGCTTTATAAATTTCAAAGGTAGGTATAATAGGTGGGTGCATTTTTCTAACAATTTTCGTCATGTTGTATGACAATTCTGATCAGCCAGCTTGATGGTCGATTTTGTCAATGTTGGAGGCTCGATCTGATCAAATGGTCTTCTAGAAAACTATGCCCCTATCAGTTACTGATCCATAGCCGTTGGAATCAGACCATTTTCTCATGTGGATCGGAAGATATGGTCAAAATACCAAAACGGTGCAGAACAGACGTCATTGCACATCAGCCAACTTGATGGTTGATTTCGGTAGGGAAAACGACTCCGTTTCAAGAAGTGTAAAACATGAAAAAGATAGATATGCCTCTTAACTTTGCACTGTCAAAATTTCAGCCTTAATGCTTCGGTGAAACTCCAGATATAGCTGATATGGCAAAAGGTGTCGGAACTGGAACTGAATTGGATTTGCCCTTAATTCTTGATTTAACCTAGTAATCTGAAATCACTCAAAGAAACTCATGAAAAACACCAAATTACATAAAAATATAAAAGATCATAAACACAAGTAGACTAAGCAATAATAACTCGTATTTGACACAAAACAATAATAAAACATAACTAAAAACTATATAATTATACGAGTTATCACACCCCCACACTTAGATTGTTGCTAGTCCCTAGCAACGACTCAATAAAAATAAAATAAGAAAATCTAATCTAATCCATTTTCGTAGAAAATCATGATGGCACTTAGCATGTGACACAAGCCTTTAAACCCCTAGGTGTCCCTAGTGGACGAGTTTAGTCTCGTGAGGGTTTGCTAGAACGATACCCACAAACATTGAAAAACTAAAATATAAGTAAACTACATACACTAAAAATATTTACTCCTAATCCTTTCAATATAAATTAGAGACAATCTTTGAACAAGTCTTATAAACTAATCAATAGCTCAAAGAATTTCACAAAAATTCATGCTTGAATGTAAATAAATGAGTTAAGCCAATATTAACATAACATATTTCAATCAAAATAGTGCATATTCAACTTAATCTCAACTTCTCACTATACTCTCATGATTTTCACTCTTTAAAGTAGTGGTAAAGTGTTTACACTCAATCAATCTCATGAAAACAGTTCTACCATATGCTTGCTTGTCCACCTATTCTCCACTATTTAGATCATACAACTTCATAAATCAAGAGGTCTTTTTTCAAGGTTGTAATGGGGCCAAAGGGTTATAATGTGGTTAAAGAACAAAAGGATAAAGATATCACAAAGGTTCCAAAGAGTTCATAGAGTTTAGAGACATAATAAGATCATACGAATAAAACTTCTAAAAACTCTTATAAAGCACATAATAACATAGGCTAAATATTCATGTTGAGCCTTTGCTTCATTCTAACCAACTTTGTAACATCTTTTTCTTTACTTTAACTAGAAGTTCAAGAGAAGATTTTTTTTTTTAATATGGGAATGTATTTGACAATGATCCCTTTCTTTTTCTCTTGACTTTTGCCTCTCTCCTCCCCCACACTTATCTTTCGTTCTAACCCAAATTTTCAAAAAGTATCCCTTGTTTTTGCAATATGTCTCAAAATATATAATCCATCTTGATAACTCGTATAATTATATAGTTTTTAGTTATGTTTTGTTATTGTTTTGTGTCAAATATGAGTTATTATTGTTTAGTCTAATTGTGTTTATGATCTTTTATATTTTTATGTAATTTGGTGTTTTTCAGAAGTTTCATTGAGTGATTTCAGATTACTAGAATTAAGGGCAAATCCAGTTCAGTTCCAGTTCCGACACCTTTCGCCATATCAGCTATATCTCGAGTTTCACTGAAGCAATAAGGCTGAAATTTTAACCGTGCAAAGTTAAGAGGCATATCTATCTTTTTCATGTTTTACACTTCTTGAAACGGAGTCGTTTTCCCTAGCGAAATCGACCATCAAGTTGGCTGATGTGCAATGACGTCTGTGCTGACCTGTTTTCGTATTTTGCCCATATATTCTTATCCACATCAGCAAAGGATCTGATTCCAATGGCTATGGATCAGTAACTGATAGGGGAACATTTTTCTAGAAGACCATGTGATCAGATCAGGCCTCCAAAATTGACAAAATCGACCATCAAGTTGGCTGATCAAAATTGTCATACAATATGACGAAAATTGTTAGAAAAATGCACCCACCTATTATACCTACCTTTGAAATTTGTAAAGCTTGTCTCTTGTCATTTAGCCTTCCAAAATGTGTATAAATAGAGGGCCTTGGATGATTGTAAGATATTGTACATTGGTAGAATATTAGCCATTGTAATAAAATTCTCTAAGTTTTCTTCTTCTTTCTTTTCTCTAGTTTTCTTTTTCTTTATTTTCTTCTTCTTCTTTCTTTCTTTTATTTCCTTCTTCGATTCTCTTTAATTTTATGTTTATGTTTACAATGCCTATGCTAGGCTAAACTTCTATTTGGTTAAGGGTGATTTCAAAGCCCTAGACATGTTTTGTGATTGATTTTCAGATTCTATCTATCATTAATTTTCTATCAAAGTTGCTTATGTTCTTCTACAAGAATTGTTCATGATATTGTCTTGATTTATTTAGGTGTACAACTAGATAGATCTTGATAATTATCTATTGCTAGTCTAGGAGTCTTGATCCGTGTAATTGTCTTGATTTCCTATTCATAAGTGGCAATTTGTGATTAATGATTATGGTCAAGTTTTCAATAATTGCAAAGTGGAACATAACCTAAGTTGAACAATCTGAGCTTATGTGTTTGTTGCTTAGATCAACCTATCTTTCTCATCATAAAGCTGCCATTAAATTGAATTTAGAGAGCTTATTCTAGGTTGTTTAATGGTTAGAGATTAAATAGAGAGCTTGTTCTATTTAACGACAAACTAAGGAAAGATTGGGATAACAGAGCTTGTTGTTATCTACGATTGTTAACTTTGATAGTTGGTTGATATTGATAGATCTGAAATTGATTCTTAATGATGTCTAGTGGTGGAGAATGAAACCTTAACCATATTTTTCATATTTGATTCTTCTTACTTACTTGTTTTCTTACTTTTCTAGTTTGCTTATTTTTAAAAGTATATTTATTTTTATTGGCTGGTTATACCGCCTAATTTGTATATTAACTTTGTTTTATTTTTATTGGCTGGTTATACCGCCTAATTTAGTATATATATTTTTATTGGCTGGTTATACCGCCTTGCATCTTATTCTTATTATTTACTTTAGTTTAAATCTGGCTTCAAAAACCCCTTTTCTTTTATTGTTTTCTTTGAACGTAAGTTATAAACTAATAACTCATAGATTAAAACCCAATCCCTGAGGACTCGACCCTTGCTAATCATTATACTTACAATTGATCTTTTTAGTGCAAGGTTAAATAAGATACACTCTTTTGGGTGCATCACATCTTTAGAACAAGGGTAAGGATATAAGTATATTTAGGCTAGGTGTAAGTTCTGGTTACCAATAAAATAGCATATTTAATGTAGGCTCAAATTGGCTCACTAGTGGGATGTTCTCTTAGAACATTAATAATGGATGGCTGTTTGGCTCTGGTTATAATCCTAATGCCTCTATCATATTCATGTTGTCACATGTATCAATATAGTCTCAAACGGTTTAAAGCAAGTTCTAGAGAATCATGTAATCATAAGAGCACTCAAGAAAGAAATTAGATTGATTTGTATAATGCATCAATCATTATAGGCTCAAAAACTCACAAGGATGATTATACAAGTCAGATTAAATCTAAACATGCTTCTTTCTCAATCAACATATCATATTAACATTGGCTCATAAAAAGGTTGACATCAAGCTCAATTCTCATGAAAATCTTCTCACTAATAAATCTGTTTTAGACTTATGCAATTCATATCTCATCATTGTATTAAAAAGGAACTAGAACACATTAAAAATAATAATAATAATAATAAAGACTCATAAAAAAAAATAGTAGACAAAAATAAAAGAAATCCTAAATCGTTCCCCCCACACTTAATTCTTACATTGTCCTCAATGTAAGTCTATTAACCCAAATGAAAGAATCATGTGTAAGAGAAAAGAACTAATAACATAAGAATAGGAATAACTAAGACTCAAAACAAAACAAACTCATGCAACCTAATTAATCCTAAAATACTAAACAAAAATTAACAAGTAAACATAAAAAGATTAAAATCAAACTGACAAGGTATGTCTCAAGTCTCCCTTACTCAGACCTTGTTCAGAATGAATACTTCTAAATGGCTTAAAACACATCAATTTTTTTTTTTTTTTTAAATTAGCAAAATATGTCTCTTACCCCCTACTAAAGGTAGAATTTGGGAGATATTACTTGCAGAGGTTGCTAACCACTTATTATAACTGAGACACAACAAACAAAATGTTAGATAATGTCACAAAGACAAAGTGCAATCCACTCCTTGCTCGTCCATATCTCTTTTTCTTTTTCCGAGCGTTTGCAAAACAACCGTAGCAGATAAATACTCATAAGCTTGGAGCTTTTTGAGTAAATCTTCAATGGTTGTAGCATAAATTATGGTTCTCCTTGCCTCTGAAAACATGAATCCATTATCCACAGCATTATCTAAATATGAAAGCAAATTACTAAAATAACCATTAATATTAAGCAAACCAATGGGTTTCTTATTTGTGACCAAAGATGACCAAGAAGCCACGCAAGCTATTTCTTCCAATGTACCCAGACCTCCTGGTAAAGCAATGAATGCATCGGCAGAATGGTACATGATTGTCATCCGTTCAGGGATGCTCCAGACTTGTATTTCCTTACCCAAGGTAGGTCCACAAAAATCTGTGAATAGTTTTGGCACGATTCCTAGAACTGGACTTCCTCCGGCGTGTGCTGCTGTAGCGACTGCTCCCATTAAACCCGTACTACCGCCTCCATAAATCAACTGGATCTTTTGTTGGGCAAGTATTACTCCAACTCTTATGGCTTCATCAGCGAATATTTTATTTTTCCCTGGATAAGCACCTCCAAAGACACAAATTTTTTCAATGCGCTGGGACGAAGTACTTTCCATTTTTTTTTCGAGTGCCTGAAAGAGAATGAGTACATGGTGTAATATATAGAGGACTGAGTAGTGAATCAGACAAGAGTAATAATGTCGCCGAAAGTGTATTTGACCTGTCAGAAGAAAATGTTAACCTAACAAAATATTTTTGCTTGATTTCAGGAAGAAAATCAAAAAGAGAAGAAAAATCAACCGTAAAAGACCAATGCAAAAAAAAAAAAATAACGAGAAAAATCAACAGTGATAATAATTACACAAATCGAACAACACATAAATTAAACCGAAATGAAGTTATTGCAAATCAAACCAAAAGCTGAGAAGTCATTTATTGTAGTTGTGATTGTGGCTCACATCTTCCTCTGGTTTTACGTCCAGAAACGGCTTAAACGCCTCTATGAGTCGAGGATATGCTTCCCATCCAGTTTTCTTACAAGCTGGCAAACATGGTCTTTTAACATCAGATTCCCAAGATGTTGCCATTCCCTTTGGAATTGCATCCATAAATCAAGAATTTCTCTTTGTACGTCTCCACTAGGATGCGTCTCAAGAGAAAGTTGGATATTACCCAAATTCTTCTTACTCAGTCCATCCTTAATGAATTCAATTTTATCATCTCGATTAGAGGACGGAATCCCAATAGAACGACATTTACCGTTACACGTCCATCGTGCACATTTGTGGCAATTTGAACTCATGCGCTTTGCTCGTCGCTTCTTTGCAAAAGTGCTTCTACCTGTACCTGGTAAATGCAAAACAGGAAGATATTCATCTTCACGTACCTTGGCTTCAATTATCCAACATATGTCTTCAGGAATCCCTTTGTGCATAAGCATTCTTAATCTTTCAAATCGAACTTGGTAAAGCTTCAGTAAAATATTTCGAGGAAAAGGAGGGAATCGTTTCTGCAATCTTCTGAGAATATCATCCATCCTGAAAAAAAAAAAAAAAGAATGAAAGAGAAATTGAAAGAGAAATTTATATACAATATCAGTTTTGTGGGTAGCTGATGGGACCGACTTAAATAATCACGGAGTACCGTTATCCGCCATTTAACCGGGGTTAAAAAAATGTATTATTATTATTTTTTTTTTGAAAATTAGTAAAAATTATATTTACATCTAGTTATTTTCAAAACAAGGATCAGAAAGAAAAACAACCTCTTCTTGAGTAACATGATTTTCCAAAAGGAGTTTGAGTCTTTGTCCATTTACCTTGAATACGTTATCATTTTGAGGATTCTCAATGTCAACTGCTCCATAATGATACACATGCTTAACCACAAATGGGCCAGTCCATCTTGATCTCAACTTACCAGGGAATATGTGAAGTCTAGAATTATAAAGTAGAACTTTTTGCCCAACATCAAATATTTTTCTTGAAATTAACTTGTCATGAAAGGCTTTAGTTCTTTCTTTATGAATTTTAGAATTCTCATATGCATCTTTGAATAAAGTTGGCCAGTAAAATCCACACTGTAAAATTTTTGCAGCAGTTTTCTTTGATGAAAAATGACCACCACATGCCTCGGAATGACAAAACTTAATTACACTACTTACCTCATTGTCGGGAATGCATCTTCGAAAAATCTGATCAGGACAATATTTGAACAAGTAAGGGTCATCCCAGTAGAACTTCTTTACCTCATTCAGAAACTTCCTTTTATCTTGGAGGCTCCATTGAGAAGGAATTTTTCCCAAAAAGGAATATTTTAGCTCGGATGGCAATGGTTTTAAATCCAGCTTGGGCGGTTCAATAGTTGATGGTACAGTGACATTTGTGAGTGATGGGAGTTCCTCAAACTTTTGTTTCCAACGATGCTTATCCTGAAAAGAATTTAACAAAGAATCAGTGTGTGAAATTTCTGAAGCATTATCAAACTCACATTCAATTAAATAAGCTTCTAAAGGATCATGGAATGTGGTAGTGGTGAGATGTTCATGAACAAGTTCTTCAATGAAATCCACTGCATGTACTTCTGAATCATTACCAGGTTGCTTGCAAATGTTGAACACATTTAATTCTAAAGTCATATTTCCAAAAGAAATGTTCAAGATACCATTCCTGCAATTTATCAGAGCATTAGAAGTTGCAAGAAATGGACTGCCTAATATAACAGGAATTTGAACATTTGGATTTGAAACAGGATGTGTGTCCAAAACAATAAAATCAACAGGGAAGTAAAAATTATCAATTTGAACCAAAACATCTTCAACTATCCCTCGAGGAATTTTTACAGAACGATCAGCTAGTTGAAGTGTAACAGGTGTTTCCTTGAGTTCACCTAAACCTAACTATTGATAAACAGAAAAAGGCAAAAGATTAACACTAGCACCAAGATCAAGCAATGCACGTTCTATTCTAGTGTTTCCAATGATGCATGAGATTGTTGGACATCCAGGATCTTTGAATTTTGGTGGAGTAAGGTGCTGAATGATTGAGCTCACACTTTCCGTCAGAAATGCTTTCTTTTGTACATTATGTTTCCTATTAACTGTGCACATGTCCTTCAAAAATTTAGCATAAGATGGAACTTGTTTGATTGCATCCAATAAAGGAATGTTAATCTTAACTTGTTTGAAAAGTTCATAAATTTCTGCATTTTGATTCAAATTCTTTATTGTTTGCAACCTTTGAGGAAAAGGAGCAGGATGCATACCTTTTTCTTTGTCCAAATTTTCAAGAAGTTCAGACTTACCATCATCCTTACCGTTACTTTTCGGAGGGGAAGGAGGATCTTGGTCTTTTGATGGAATGTTTTTGTCAATTGCCTTTCCACTTCGAAGAGTTGTGATAGAACTGGCATTTTCCTGTTGAGTTTCATTGGAGCAAGAAACAAGACATTGAGTAGAAGGGTTAGGCTGAGGTTGAGCAGGAAACTTACCTTTTTCTTGAGTGCGTAATGAAGCTGTCAATGTGGACAAGGTGTTTTTGATCTCATTGATGTCCTGTGAAGTTTGGTTATTCACATTTGCTTGTGTTTGCATGAATGCTTGCAATGTCTCTTCCAAGGTTTGTACACGTGAAGGTTGATAGGAAAAAGTGTTGCCCGGCTTTTGAGATTGTGGTACCTGAACATGATTATTATTCCGCCAACTGAAGTTGGGATGATTTCTCCATTCAGGGTTATACGTTTCAGAGTAAGGAGAAGGAAAAGGCTTTTTAAATGTGTTTATGGAATTTACTTGATCATGCAACGCTTCTTTAAGAATGGGAATGTTTGGACATTCAGAAGTGGGGTGTCCCATGATTTCACAAATTCCACAACTTTCTTCATTTTTAACCGTTTTGACTTCTTTTACTTCTCTAAGTTCCATGGCTTCAATCTTTCTAGCCAAATTAGCTACTTTAGCTTTTATCTCATCTTCTTGACTAAAATGATATTTACCTCTGTTAGAAACAAGATTAGATCTATTGGAACTTTCAGAGGAATTATCTGTGTGCCAGGCTTGAGAGTTATCTGCCAAATGGTCTAGGTAGTCAAAGGCTTCTTCAGGTTCTTTTTCTAGAAACTCACCGTTACACATTGTTTCAACAAATTGTTTAGTTTCGGGAGTTAAACTTTCATAAAAGAAACTAATAAGACGCCATTTTTCAAAACCATGATGTGGACAAGAACTTAAACGCTCCCAGCACTGAAAAAATGCTTCATTTTGATTTTGATTGAAATTTTGAATCTGTCTTTTCAAAGCAGTAGTTTTATGTGCTGGGAAAAATTTCTTTAGAAACTCAGTTTGTAATTCTTGCCATGTGCCAATTGACCTTGGTTTTAAATTATGAAGCCAAATTTTTGCTTTATCTTTTAAAGAAAAAGGAAATAATTTTAGCTTGACAATTTCATTTGTACATTGTTGGTCATTAAAGGTGACACATACATCTTCGAAGTCTTTTAGAAACGAGTAAGCACTTTTCGATTCTAACCCATGGAAATTTGGAAGAAAAGCTATCATACCTGGTTTAAAACGAAAGTTGTTTGCATTGAGAGGAAAAATAAAACAAGAGGGTGATGAGCTTCGAGTTGGTTGCAAGTAGTCACGCATGGTGCGTACTTGTCTGTTCTCATCTTCAGCATGAACACTTTCATTGTCAGCCATGGTAGGAGTTGTATTAGAAAGATTACCTGAAAAAGTTTTACAATAAAATCTAACTAAACGACGAGATCTAAAATCACGTCGCCAAACAAGCATAAAACAAAGTTAATATACAGATTAGGCGGTATAACCAGCCAATAGAAATAAAACAAAGTTAATATACAATATAAATATAAATATATAGAAAATTAGGCGGTATAACCAGCCAATAAAAATAAATATATTTATAAACTTATATACTTAGTATTGCCTCCCCGGCAACGGCGCCAAAAACTTGATGGAGACTCAATTAAGAGTTGTAAACCCAAGTGCAGGTTATGTTCAAGTAATAAATTCTCGGGTGTCCGAGGTCGAACCACAGGGAAGCGTATTAGTAAGTATAAGTTTATAAATATATAAGAAAAAGAAAGTAAACAAGATATTAGGGAATCAACAACAAAACAAGATAAACAAGATATTAGAGAACAAAATAAACAAAATAACATAAAAGAAATTAAACAAGATATAAAAAACAATAAGAAAAGATGTTGAGGTTAGAGAATCCACTCTTGGTGTTATGCTAAGATTAATCTTGTTTTATTACACAATTGAAATCCACACATAAAGGAGGTTCCAATCGGAAGGTTTAGCAATTCAGTCCAAATTGTCCAACGTCCATAGCATATGATATTATGTTCATTTGGTATCCTCAAAACTCATAAAAAGAGTCCAAGCATTCCTTATGCCAAGGTATATGTCTACAACAAATCAAGGTTATGAAACCAAGCATTTACTGTGTCATTTTCATTGTCAATAATGGATCAAGATCCCTACTTTGCAAGTATGATTTTAAACCAAAAGAAAATATTATCTATACTAGTGTTTATAAATGATAATTCATTTTAGCTCATGTTTAAGAGACTAACCTTAGCATTTACCAAGAGCTTCACCTCATCACCTCAACAATATGATTAGCAACACATACTAGATATGAATAAAATGAAAAGAAATGTAAGAAGCATAAGTAAATAAAGAAAAAGAAAAAGAAAACTAGAGAAAGGAAAGAAGAAGAAAACTTAGAGAATTTTATTACAATGGCTAATATCCTACCAATGTATAATGTATCCTAATACTCATCCAAGGCCCTCTATTTATACACATTTTGGAGAGCTAAATGACAAGAGACAAGCTTTATAAATTTCAAAGGTAGGTATAATAGGTGGGTGCATTTTTCTAACAATTTTCGTCATGTTGTATGACAATTCTGATCAGCCAGCTTGATGGTCGATTTTGTCAATGTTGGAGGCTCGATATGATCAAATGGTCTTCTACACAAATATGCCCCTATCAGTTACTGATCCATATCCGTTGGAATCAGATCATTTGCTCATGTGGATCGGAAGATATGGTCAAAATACCAAAATGGTGCAGAACAGACGTCATTGCACATCAGCCAATTTGATGGTTGATTTCGGTAGGGAAAACGACTCCGTTTCAAGAAGTGTAAAACATGAAAAAGATAGATATGCCTCTTAACTTTGCACTGTCAAAGTTTCAGCCTTAATGCTTCGGTGAAACTCCAGATATAGCTGATATGGAAAAAGGTGTCGGAACTGGAACTGAATTGGATTTGCCCTTAATTCTTGATTTAACTTAGTAATCTGAAATCACTCAAAGAAACTCATGAAAAACACCAAATTACATAAAATATAAAAGATCATAAACACAAGTAGACTAAGCAATAATAACTCGTATTTGACACAAAACAATAATAAAACATAACTAAAAACTATATAATTATACGAGTTATCAATAATCGAAATTTCATTTTATACTTTGGAATCATCTGAATTCTCTTTTCTTCTAGCCCATGTTTCATTTTTTAAAAGGCAAAAAAAGCCCTTTTCGATTTCTTGGGTAAAATGACCTTTTTGCCCCCCGAACATAAATAAATGGAAAACGGACTCCAAATTCAAATTTTATTTTTTCAATAATTTCAAAATAATAAAAAATTAAGTTCTGGAAGTTTTCAAAAATTTTCGAGTCCATTTGCTATTTATTTGGATTTTTTCTTCCAAAATTGCCCTTTTATGCCCCAAAACTTTACCATTTTTTAATGAGCTCCAAATCCAGATTTTTCTTCACCAATCTCTTCCAAATAATTTAAAAGTGTGATCTAAAAGTTTTCAAAATTTTTGGAACACATTTGGTATTTTTTCGGGATTTATCTGCTTGAATTACTATATCGGGGGCCTGAGATTTGGCCATTTTGCAAACAAACTCCGAATCAAGATTTTCTTTCACCAATCTCTTCCAAATAATTTAAAAACTAAATTTGCAATTCAAAATTTTTGAACTTCATTTGCTATTTTTTCGGGATTTATCTTCTTGAGTTTTTGCATAGGAGACCTCGGATTTGGCCATTTTGCAAACGAACTCCGAATCAAGATTTTCTTTTGCCAATCTCTTCGAAATGATTTAAGAATGAGATTTTCAATTTTTCAAAATTTTTGGAGTTCATTTGCTATTTTTCCCAAATTTTCCAATTTTGCTCTTTTACCTCCGAAACTCGGTTTTGCTCAAAACAAGTCCGATTTTCAGATTTTCTTCAAAATGAGCCTTGGGCTATCCTTTTTTAATCACTCCTCATCCATTAAGGGCTTTATTCCTACCAAGTCGGGCCATTTCTATAGTTCTTCCCAATTTCACCGAAATCCACCAAAAACCCTAATTCTCGGTTTTCTTCTGGATTGACTTTCCTTTCAGTTTTTCTATCAAGTGGCTTCTCCATTACCGTAGTCAGTGCTTATCTTTCATTTGGAACCTTCAATTTTGACCAATTATATCGTTTAAACACTTTTCCTCAAATTTCTCAGATTAGGGTTTCGTTTTTACTAAATCTCTATAACCCAATTTCCGAACTCTATATCTTTCGATGTAGACCTCTAATTATCAAAATTCTTTCACCATTTTTCAATTGAACTTCAAATCTTGATTTTGAAAGTGGATTGACTTTTTTAGTAATTGACTTTTTAGGGTTGACTTTTTCAAGTTTGACTTTTTATGCTTTCCTTCTTAGACTAAGTCCCGAAGTACCACTTGCAGGATAAAAAAAGTCTTTTTACATTTTGAAACATCAATTTAGGAAGAAAACATACCTGTTTTAGTGGTCCGGACAAAATTAGGTGTCTACAACGACCTCTATTCAGCCCTCTAAACCTTATGAAAATCTGAAATAAACCCTTCTTTCAGCCCTTGGCTGAATGGCCTAGAATCCTCTAGAAGGATGTTGTCATTTTTCTAACCAATTTTGCATCCAAAGGCCCTTAATCCAAAATGCTTTTTATGAAAAATTCTCACCCTTAGATTAAGTAATCAGCACCTAACTAATATGATGTCAAAAATATGATGTCATAAATATGACATCAGCCCTCCCCATACATTGGTCCATGTTTCACAATTACAAAGGCTTGATAAAAAAATAACTACCTTCCTATCCACTCTTGGCCCTTGGATGCATTGGCTCAGCAAAATCACTCTCCAACATGGGCTTGGCTAGCTGACCTTTTAAATTCCAGCCTAATCTTCACTTTTTTAATTGCAAGTGTAGACACCTAATTTTGTCCGGGCCTTTTAAAACCAATTTTGATTTGTCCCCCTCTCGGGTTTAATATTTTTGTAAAAGTCACGGTCGCGATTTTAGATTTTTAAAATGTTCTAAATTTTATATATCCTTTTTAGCTTTAATTGTTCAAATAAAATCGGAGCGTAAAATTACCAATTTTAAAATTCAATTTAAACCTGAGCTGAAAAAGTTTAATTTGAGTTTTATTAGATTTTTAAAATAAATTTTTAAATTGAAAATATTTGAAAAAATAAAAAAAATCTTGGAATAAAGGATGGGTAATTTAGACATTACACATTTTTTTAAGGTTAGGTACATGTTAAAAAGAGGGCCAGTGATTCTTCTTGGAGGGGGGGCGATTATTAAAAAGAATACTGGCGGCTGAAATGAAAGGGGGAGAAAAAGCTTTGGTTTTCTTTTCATGGGGGGCGATTAGTTGAGAAAAAAGGGGGCTCCTGGCGGCTATAGAAAAAAAGGCAAAAACCCTCTAGCTGAGGGCTCCTCCTCCTACCAAATCCCCTCAGTTTGAACACTAGCTCTCTCTCTCTCTCTCTCTCAAGTCTCAATAACGCAGCAGACCAAAAAGAGCTTAGGTCTGTTTTCTTTTAGAAGATTGAGAAATGCTTGTGTTGTTCGAGACTCCGGCGGGCTTTGCCCTTTTCAAAGTATTGGATGAAGGGAAGCTAAACAAAGTTGAGGACTTGTCAAATGAATTCTTGGCTGCAGATTCAGCAAGAAAGGTTGTCTCATTGAAAGCCTTTTCCAAGTTTGAAAACACGGTAGAGGCTTTGGAAGCAGCAACAAAACTACTTGAAAGCACACCTAGCAAAGGTCTGCGCAAATTCTTGCGTGCTCATTGCGATGGTGAAACATTAGGAGTGGCTGATTCAAAGCTAGGAAATGCAATCAAGGAAAAACTGAAAATTGATTGTGTTCACAATAATGCTGTTATGGAGTTGATGAGAGGTGTGAGAAGTCAGTTGACATAACTCATATCTGGTCTAGGTGCACAAGATTTGGCTCCAATGAGTTTGGGTTTGTCTCATAGCCTCTCCATATACAAGCTGCAGTTCAGTGCTGATAAGGTTGATACAATGATTGTTCAAGCCATTGGTTTGCTCGATGATCTTGATAAAGAGCTCAACACATATGCAATGAGGATTCGGGAATGGTATGGTTGGCATTTTCCAGAGCTTACTAAGATTGTACAAGACAATATCCTTATGCCAAGACAGTGAAGCTAATGGGTGACCGTGCTAATGCCGCTAAGCTTGACTTCTCAGAGATATTACCAGAAGAGGTTGAGACTGAATTGAAGGAGGCAGCAGTCATATCCATGGGAACTGAAGTTAATGACCTTGATCTTATGAATATCAAAGAACTATGTGATCAGGTTCTAAATCTTGCTGAATACAGAGCTCAGCTGTATGATATTTAAAGAGTAGGATGAACACTGTTGCACCAAATTTGACTGCTCTTGTTGGTGAACTTGTTGGTGCTCGCCTCATCGCTCATGGTGGCAGCTTGTTGAATCTTGCAAAGCAACCTGGAAGTATTGTTCAGATTCTTGGTGCTGAAAAGGCTCTCTTCAGAGCTCTTAAGACGAAGCATTCAACTCCCAAATACGGGCTTATATATCATGCATCCTTGGTTGGTCAGGCCGCACCAAAGCACAAGGGGAAGATTTCCAGTTCACTTGCTGCAAAGGCTGCTTTGGCAATTCGATGTGATGCTCTTGGAGACGACCAAGATAACTCTATGGGACTTGAGAACCGAGCCAAGCTTGAAGCAAGATTAAGGGCGCTTGAAGGCCTTCGGATTAGAACTTCTTTCGCAGATGAGATAATCCAGAGTACAAGTGAGATGGGAAGAGGTAAGAAAGTGTTTTAGCATGTTAATATGGAGGCTGTAGCTTAAGGTGCTTTCAGAGGTAGTTTCTTTCTTTTACTTTTTATATTTATTGTGTTTGTTCTTGCTAGATATTTCTTGCTTGATTGGTTGTGGTAGTTTAATAGTATACCATGCTATGTGTTTGTGACAATACTATGCTAGGTTCATGTTATTTAGTTAAGCCCTGATGGATTTTCGTACATATTTGCATTGTTTATCATGTTTGCTAGTTTATTTCTTTCATGTGTTTGTGTTATTGTTTAGCTAGGATTATACTATGTGATTTGAGGGCTATTCGGTCAACATGATTTGGTTTTGTGTATGCATTTCCATTTTGTCTAGTTGATAGGTTTGCATTTCATGCCATGACATTGTGTATTTTGATTTAGCATGCTATGTGTTTGTGTTATTGCCATGCATGTTTTAGGTCTAGGTTTCATTAGCATTGCCATGCATTTCATGCATGTTTAGACTTAGGTTGCATTAAATGCCATGCAAGTTCATTTAGGTCTAGGTCACTTTATGAATGCCATATATTTTTTCATGATATTTAAGTTTAAATCCATGCATTTCATGCATTATGTTTGCTGCATTGTTTCATGCATTTCATGTTCATGCCACTTGAATAATGACTTGAACCAATTAATGGTTCAAAGTCATGCTCTCTTGAGCACACTTGTGGAAAATTAAAGTTTGTCAAATTGATTATTCTACCTTTGTGATTTTTTTTACTTAGCCAATTTTTATCTAACTTTCAAAAAGTCCTAGCGACTGTTTGCAAGTCATTTTATGAGTTTCAAATATTTTTACTTTGATTTTTAAATGATTTTATCAAAGGCAAAAATGTGTTGGCAAAGCAATTTTTTCTTCTTCCAAAACTCGTACATCTCTGATTTTTCTGGGAATTCATATTTGATCAGAAAATTAAACCGATTTTTTCCCGTGTATTTTTACATGTCCTGAGTCTCCAGTATTTTTTTTCAGAATTTTTTGAATTTTTAAAAATAGGGTAAAAAATCGTGGATTAAAACTGGACAGTGGAGTCAGAATTGAATTTAAAGAAAAATCATTTTTCTGTTTTGGTTAATTTACTTAGAGTGGTTTGATTAGGAGGGTTAGCTACTGACTTAGGGTAATTTCTAAACCTTTTTAAACTCTAAAAATGGTTTTTCAAGTCCCGGGTTAAGGGTACTCAAGTCCGGATTTTTTAAACTTAGGAAATTAGAGCCATTTAAAAATTTTTTAGCCCAGTTTTTATTTTTAATTCAAGCTTTTCAAAATTGTTTTCAAACAATCACAAAGTATTTTGGTTTTAGAATATTTAATTTGACATATTTTCCTAAGGTAGCCGGATATCTTTTTAGATATACGGATTTCCTTAATTAAAGGAAAAAATACATTTCATGCATTGCATTTTTATATTCATGCATTTTATATAATATGTGATTCTTGCCATAATAATTTCTATGATATTGTTGTTATTTTGATTTATATTTTTGATGTTACATGGTTTATTATATGGTTTTGAATATTTCATGATATCCTATGCTTTTATTTAGTTATTTTTATTTAGCATATACTATGTTCATGCATTATTATTTTCATGCATATTATATGATAGCATTATTTTATTCCATGTCATTTAAATTATATGCCATACCATTCATATTTGTCATGTCATTTAGGTTGCATTATATTATTTAGACTTTACTATGTCATTTTATTTATGTAATGCATATACATATTCATATCTTTTAAAATGTTTTCAAAAGGATAATGATTTTTCAATAAAATAAAGATATTCCCGAGTTAAAATAATTCATGAGTTCTCTGCCGGGTTTGCTAGGGAGGATATCATCAATTATTATTAATAACGGAATATCTTCTTTAAAAAGAGAATGATTCGGAAAATTTTCCAAAATTAATAAAAATTTCTATATTTTGCCACGTTTGTTGGGGAATATAGGAAAATTTTGAATTTATAAATTCCGGATCATTTTCAAATAAAAATGGAATTATTTTTCTTTAAATTGGGAATTAACTTGAAATACTAAATTTAAAACCAATTTTCTATCGAGACTTGAGATAACACACGATTAATAAGGTACCGATTTATACGGGCGTTGTGGGGGTGCTAATCCTTCCCTGCACGTAACCGACTCCCGAACCCGCTTCTTTGATTTCTCTGGTTTAAAACGCAGACTTGAAATTGGTTTTTAAAATGTTTTAATTAATTTTTAAAATATTTTATAAAATCGGTTTTAATAGGTGGCCGATCACACCTAGCTAAAAAAGATTGGTGGCGACTCCATGTCTTTTTTAAGGTCATTTTCAAAACCTTCATTTTTCTAGAGGAATTAAGTCGACTTTTCCTCGATTTTTTTTAATGTCACGCTTAATGAATAATAAAGTCTTGCGATGAGACTCGTTATATTTTAGGTTGCGACAGCTTGGCGACTCCACTGGGGACTATTAGAGAGTCAGGCCTAGAATTAGTCGTGTGTTATCAAAGTCTCAGTTTTGTTGGTTTAATTGGTATTTAATTTTAATTCCTACATTTTTTAATAAGGAGAATTTCGAAAATAATAAAATGTTTTTAAATATGTTCATTCTCATGTGCATGCATTTTATTGCTGTTCTCTAGTTATTTAAGGTTGTATATTATAATTGCTTGTTGGTTAATGCGTTACACTATTCTTGAATGTTTTAATTGCTAGGGCATTTAGAATAAGGTTTGTAGAATAGGTAGTGAAAGGTTTGTTATTCCTCCACACACACTACACGTGCATTTGCATTTGCATAACATGAATCCTCTACCCGGATTCCGTCCTTTTAAGTGGGAGTAAAGTAACTAAGCCTTCGTGATTGATCCTCCGTATGGGCTAGTGAAACACTTCCGTAGTATAAAGTACCTAATGCCTTCGTGATGATCCTCCGTATGGGCATAGGAAAATATACTCTAACGAATTGAACCCGCTTTTATCGGGGTGCCTTACTAGCCTTCACCGGCGACAGTGAGGAACAATTTGGGGCCTTAGAACCGATTCACCCTCATATAGTGAACCTAGGCGAAGCCATGCCGGATTTCCATTAGATATACCAAAAATAGGAACACATGGAGGGACATTTCTAAACTTTTTGTTACCTATTTAACACTCCGAATAAGTGTGGTAGATCGGGCAATGATGTACGTACATCGCCCGTAATAAATGTGATACTCCGCCTCGAAGGCATCGTGATGTCTAAATAAGCAGATATTGTTGGGGCAGATGTTCATTAGCTGTTTTTTTTAAAACAAAAAAAAAATCCTTTTCAAGCATTTTTGCATGTTGCACATTTCATGCATGTGTGAATAGAGCATGTACATTTTTGTTTGTATTATTGATCTCATTCTTTGCAATAAACAGTTGGTAATTTCATTTGATGATTTCATAAAACCGGTAGTGTCACATGAACATTTGCATATTGTACCATAGTAGGATCCACCCTGAAATTCTTTTGAAAATAATGTGATTGGTTTTTCATAAAAAAAAAAAAAAACACAAAAAAAAAGCATGTAAAAAAAAATCATAAATTTGGAGGCAAATCTTGCATAATGAGATTTTTGAATAATCAAGATTTAGGTCCCACCAATTTCGTGTAATCATTGATTTCTTTGTATATACCTTTGTGTTAATTCATTTATTTTTGCATGTATCATTTTGACATCATGTTATAGTCATAGCATGCATGGTCATTCATTGTAAGATACGTTTATGACATGTATGGTCATTTTTCTGTATATATCCATATATCAATTTATTCTTTCTTTACATGCATCATGTTGGCATCAAGTTGCATTCATGCATTCATAGTTAGCATGATTTTTCTGTATATATCCATATATCAATTTATTCTTTCTCTATATGCATCATGTTAGCGTCAAGTTGCATTCATGCATTCATAGTCAGCATGATTTTTCTGTATATATCCATTATCAATTTATTCTTTCTCTATATGCATCATGGTAGCATCAAGTTGCATTCATGCATTCATAGTCAGTATAATTTTTCTGTATATATCCATGCATTAATTTGCTTATCCTTTACATACATCATGTTGACATCAGGTCGCAGTCATGGCATACACAGTCATCATGAGTTCTCCGTATATGCTCATGCATTAATTTGTCATATTGGCATCAGGTTGCATTCATAACATACACGGTCAGCATGATTTTCTTTGTATATACTCTGTGTCAATCATTTATTCTTCACATGCATCATAATTGACATTGTGTGGCATTCATAATGTATATGATCATTCATTGGGAAATGCATTTGGAACATACATGGTCATTCATTGCATATATCCATGCATTGATTTTTCTTATTCTTTAAATGCATCATGTTGGCATCGTATTGCATTTATAACATACATGGTCAACATGTTTCCACTGTATATGACCACACATAACTTTGTTTATCCTTCACATGCATCAAATTGCACTCATGACATTCATAGCTCATTCATCATGAAACACATTAATAAGATGAAATAGAAATTGGCTTAGCTTTGAAGAGTTTTCTTCGTCAGCTAAAAGCTATGACCCCAACATCAAGTGCGAGTATCATATTGGGGCAATTGGGCATTCGACTAAAAAATGCAGAAAACTGAAGGAAAGAATTGAAGGTCTTGTCCATGATGGCATTTTGATTCCAGAGCTTATCGAACATTGGAAATCTGTTTTACCATAAATTGATTTCCTCTTGAAGAATTTTGAGGATAAGAATTGTTATCTTTGAAAGCATGTCAATGGGAGCATTCTGATGCATATATTTCTATACACTTTGATGATGAAAGCGCTTGTGTCATGTTGACATCTACATGAAATAAATAAATTTTGAATTTAAATATTTGGTGTTCATTTTATTTTAGCAATAAATTTGAATTTGCAAAAATAAATGAAACTTTGAGAAAATTTGTGGTAAACAATAAATAAGTGGTTTTCACATGAAATAATGAACAATCTTGAGAATATTGACGATCATTGTTAGAAATGACCCAATACCTTCAGCCCTCTCTTTTAGGCTTTCCTAAGCCTAAATCTTTTGAACCGAGACCACTTGAAAGACCTAATGCTTCAAGGAATATGAATGATTTGACTTCATAAAACCATTGTCATCACAGAATAAGCAAAGACGTAGATCTTAGTCTAGGCTATGAACAAAGGAACGAACTTTTTGAAAATTTTCAAATTCCTTGAAAATCAAATAAATGAGACATTCTTTCAAGAATCCAAGTTTTGATAATTTGGTGTGTGTCAAGATTGTGCTAAAACCATTCATGACCTTTCCCAATGACCAAAAAACACTAATTACCCAGACATCACTTCATGATTGACACCCTGGGGCACAATGATTAAACTAGATTATCCTTTGTCCCAGAGAAAACCTGTTTTTGGGTCATATTTTCTTTGTCTCTTCAAAGAACTCAGATTGGAAACTCAGCCTTTTCAAAACAGACCTAGACTTGCCATGTTCCTCGTTGATACAAATTCGCATGGTTAATCAAATTGGGGCATCATATGTGGAAATGATGGATACATAGTGAAGAAGGATGGGCTAATGCATGAATCATTGGAGGCATGCGACGAAGAAAACAAAAAAAAAGATAAAAGAAAAAGAAAAATCGTGATATCATGCATATGAGAATTCAGATAATTCCAAAGTGCAAAATGAAATTCTGAATATCTATTTCCCCTGGGGATTGCTTTTCAATGCGAATATTTGTGCTTAACATGAGAAATGGTCATCTTTCATATCCCTTTCGCACAAAAAGAAATTATCCATAGTCACCCCTTTTGAGCCAAAAGAATTTTTTCTTATTTGAGCCCTGATCAAGGATCACCCTCTACACTGGGGGGCAAATGCGAGGAAAGATCTTTTTAAAGATCATTGATAAATGAGTCCTAGCTCAAAGACAGATACAAAGCAAATGGAACCCCGAATAAATACGGGCTCACTCTGTCAAAGAAAAAGAGGAAAAAATGGCGAAATGAAAGCCAAGAAAAAAAAACAGACAAAAAAAAAAGAAAAAAGAAAAAAAATGTGTGAAAGACATGGCAAGTTGAAAGCCAAGAACGAGGAAAGAAAAACACAAAAGTCAAAAGGAAAGAAATGTCCAAGAAGGGACAAATGCTTCAAAGAGAATCCTCCTCAAGAAATGATCCTTGATCTGATTACCCTCAAACACATTCTTTGGGCCTATTTATCCTTTCTTTTTGAACCCTGAACCATAGCCTTCATTACGTGCTTTAAAAGTCCATTTTGATCAAGCATGAATATTTAATTTGAAGGGTTTTTACTTAGCTTTTTATCTCATCTCATCAAATTATCATTTCACTAAGGAAGAATTTAGAATTCTCAAGTGCATGGTAAAACAATGAAAAAGAAAGAAAAAAAAAAGAGAAGGGAAAATGGAAAGAATGGGACTCTAGGGCGAAAACCCAAAAATGGGCGGTCTAGAGTAAGATGGGAATTTTCGATGCCATCTATGATAGTGTTGATGCCACAAAAGAGAAGATCATCATAAAGAAGTGGTCATCGAGGAACATCTAGGAATTCCTGAACCTCCCAAAGTGTCAACTCTCATTCGGATGATGATTTCAAAAACTAGAACTTTTTCCTCCAAAATCAACTTTCCAGTTTAAATATCCCAGCTAATCTTGACGCTTGTCAAAATGCCTTGATATGGAAACTAAGATAATGTTGAATTTGCTTGGTTCTCAATGAATTCATGATTTATAAAACTTGTTCCATTTGTGAGCCTAGAAGGGATATACATTTTTGTCATGGAGTTTTCCTAGAAAAGCCAGAATCTTGTTATACCAAGCCTTGCCAATCCCAGTTGAAAAAACCCAGATTGATACTTAGAGAAATTTCTAACAATGATCATCAGTCTTCAAAAGATTTATATATCACACATTGTGGGGTTAATATTTTTTGTTAAGAAGTTTTCAAAATGCAAAAACCAATAAAGAGATTTTTTTTGAAATACCCATTTTGATGTTGACATGAGACAAGGATTTTTCTAACTCAAAAGTATAGAACTCCCAGGATAGGTCTTGACTTCCAGATATGAGAAGAAGAAATAGAACCCGGTGCAGATCTCTGTTGATGAAAGTCTGAAAACTGTTGGGGCAAAGAGAATAGCCAAAATGAATTGAAGATATACTCTGATTTGAAAAGGAAAAATGACTTTGAAAGGCTAAGCCAAAGTCTAGAAAAACAACCGGGGGCATTTGCATCACTCATGAGCATTCATCTCTTTATCGAGCTTTTGCATCTGCACAGTGTCAGCAAGCATTTGCATCATTCATGGGTATTTGCATTGGCATTATTACATAAGCATCTGCATTTTACATTTACATTTACATTCTTCATGGAATTCGCATTTGTGTCATCTCAAGCAATTGCATCATTTCTAGAATCATTGCATTTTCATTATTGTGTGGTAATTGTAGTTACACCATTCATAAACAAGTTACATGAACACAATTAGTAGGGGTATCTACATCATGAAACATGGGCATCAATCCAGGCCATTTGCATTTGCACTAAGAAATATTTTACATTTGCACCATGAAGCATGAGCACCTTGTTAAAAGACATGTGCATCTGCATCATTTCTAAAAGCTTCTGGTGGGGATATCCAGAATTTTACAGTTTTTAAAAGTGAACAAGTCTTCGGTGATGATAGCTGAAGTCTCTGGTGGAGATATCCAGGGTTTTATAATTTTGAAAAATGAGAAATCTTTTTCTGAAGGAGTTACCCAGAATTTTACAATGAGCAAGTCTTTGGTGGTGATAGCCAAAGCTTCTGGTGGGGATATCCAGAATTTTTCAGTTTTAAAAGTGAACAAGTCTTCGGTGGTGATAGCTGAAGCCTCTGGTGGAGATATCCAAGGGTTTTATAATTTTGAAACATGAGAAATCTTCTTCTGAAAGAGTTATCCAGAATTTTACAATGAGCAAGTCTTTGGTGGTGATAGCCAGAGCTTCTGGTGGAGATATCCATAATTTTATAGTTTTAAAAGTGAACAAGTCTTCGGTGGTGATAGCTGAAGCCTCTGGTGGAGATATCCAGGGTTCTATAATTTTGGAAAATGAGAAATCTTCTTTTGGAGGAGTTATCCAGAATTTTATTCAACATGTGCACCTACATCAAGAAGCATTTGCATCAATCTAAGTTAGTTGAATCTGCATCAAGAAAGTTTGCATCAAATCAAGTCATTTACATTTGCATCAAAGACATTTGCACCAGTTTAAGTCATTTCGTATCTTATCCAAGTCTGCATCTGCATCAAAAAGTATTCGCATCTTCTCAAAATCGTTAGGTTAATTTTCAACAATTCTTCAAAGACCATTTTTAAGACCTCCGGGCATAATTTTTCAAATCACAGGTAAGACCTCCGGGCATAACTTTTTTTAGGGGTAAGGCCTATGGGCACCATTTTTAAGACCTCTAGGCATAATTTTTCAAATCACAAGTAAGACCTCCGGGCACCATTTTAAAGACCTTCGGGAACCAGTTTTTTTAAGACCTCCGGGCACAATTTTAAAGACCTTCGGGCACCAGTTTTTTTAAGACCTCCGGGCACAATTTTAAAGACCTTCGGGCACCAGTTTTTTTTTAAGACCTCCGGGCACCATTTTTAAAGACCTTCGGGCACCAGTTTTTTAAGACCTCCGGGCACAATTTTAAAGACCTTCGGGCACCAGTTTTTTTTTAAGACCTCCGGGCACCATTTTTAAAGACCTTCGAGCACCAGTTTTTAAAGACCTTCGGGCACAATTTAAAAGACCTCCGGGCACCATTTTAAAGACCTTCGGGCACCAGTTTTTTTTTTTTTAAGACCTCCGAGCACCAATTTTTAAGACCTCCGGGCACCAGTTTTTTTTAAGACCTCCGGGCACAATTTTAAAAGACCTCCGGGCACCATTTTAAAGACCTTCGGGCACCAATTTTTTTTAAGACCTCCGGGCACAATTTTAAAGACCTCCGGGCACCATTTTAAAGACCTTCGGGCACCAGTTTTTTTTAAGACCTCCGGGCACAATTTTAAAGACCTTCGGGCACCCGTTTTTTAAGACCTCCGGGCACCACTTTTAAAGACCTTCGGGCACCAGTTTTTAAGACCTCCGGGCACCATTTTTTAAGACCTTCGGGCACCAATTTTTTAAGACCTTCGGGCACAATTTAAAAGACCTCCGGGCACCATTTTAAAGACCTTCGGGCACTAGTTTTTTTAAGACCTCCGGGCACCAATTTTAAGACCTCCGGGCACAATTTTAAAGACCTCCGGGCACCATTTTAAAGACCTTCGGGCACCATTTTAAAGACCTTCGGGCACCAGTTTTTTTAAGAGCTCCGGGCACAATTTTCCATTTTAAAGACCTCCGGGCACCAGTTTTTTTAAGACCTTCGGGCACCATTCTAAAGACCTCCGGGCACCATTTTAAGACCTCCGGGCACCAATTCTAAAGACCTTCGGGCATAAATTTTTCTTTTGAAAATCGAATTCGTTTCCTTAAGACGAATCGAGCCTTGTTTAGGCAGGGAATTCAATTTAAGAACAAATTTTTCAATTTATTGTTTTAAAAAAAAATCAAAAAATCAAAAAAAATGAAAAAAAATGAAAAAAGAGAAAAAAAGAGAAAAAAAATAGAAAAAAGAGAAAAAAAATAGAAAAAAAAGAGAAAGAAGAAAAAAGAAGAAAATGAAAAATGCAAAAATGAATGAAGAAATGAAAAAGAAAACCCCTTTCCTTTCCTTCACATGTGATTTCACAGACCGGACAAAATTGTTGTCTATTTTATCTTTGCCTGATTCCTGATTCTCAGCAATAGCCAAAGAGGGGCAGCTATAGACACCTAATTTTGTCCGGGCCTTTTAAAACCAATTTTGATTTGTCCCCCTCTCGGGTTTAATATTTTTGTAAAAGTCACGGTCGCGATTTTAGATTTTTAAAATGTTCTAAATTTTATATATCCTTTTTAGCTTTAATTGTTCAAATAAAACCGGAGCGTAAAATTACCAATTTTAAAATTCAATTTAAACCTGAGGTGAAAAAGTTTAATTTTGAGTTTTATTAGATTTTTAAAATAAATTTTTAAATTGAAAATATTTGAAAAAAAAAAAAAGCTTGGAATAAAGGATGGGTAATTTAGACATTACACATTTTTTTAGGTTAGGTACATGTTAAAAAGAGGGCCAGTGATTCTTCTTGGAGGGGGGGCCGATTATTAAAAAGAATACTGGCAGCTGAAATGAAAGGGGGAGAAAAAGCTTTGGTTTTCTTTACATAGGGGCCGATTAGTTGAGAAAAAAGGGGGCTCCTGGCGGCTATAGAAAAAAGGCAAAAACCCTCTAGCTGAGGGCTCCTCCTCCTACCAAATCCCCTCAGTTTGAACACCAGCTCTCTCTCTCTCTCTCTCTCAAGTCTCAATAACGCAGCAGACCAAAAAGAGCTTAGGTCTGTTTTCTTTTAGAAGATTGAGAAATGCTTGTGTTGTTCGAGACCCGGCAGGCTTTGGCCTTTTCAAAGTATTGGATGAAGGGAAGCTAAACAAAGTTGAGGACTTGTCAAATGAATTCTTGGCTGCAGATTCAGCAAGAAAGGTTGTCTCATTGAAAGCCTTTTCCAAGTTTGAAAACACGGCAGAGGCTTTGGAAGCAGCAACAAAACTACTTGAAAGCACGCCTAGCAAAGGTCTGCGCAAATTCTTGCGTGCTCATTGCGATGGTGAAACATTAGGAGTGGCTGATTCAATGCTAGGAAATGCAATCAAGGAAAAACTGAAAATTGATTGTGTTCACAATAATGCTGTTATGGAGTTGATGAGAGGTGTGAGAAGTCAATTGACATAACTCATATCTGGTCTAGGTGCACAAGATTTGGCTCCAATGAGTTTGGGTTTGTCTCATAGCCTCTCCATATACAAGCTGAAGTTCAGTGCTGATAAGGTTGATACAATGATTGTTCAAGCCATTGGTTTGCTCGATGATCTTGATAAAGAGCTAAACACATATGCAATGAGGATTCGGGAATGGTATGGTTGGCATTTTCCAGAGCTTACTAAGATTGTACAAGACAATATCCTTATGCCAAGACAGTGAAGCTAATGGGTGACCGTGCTAATGCCGCTAAGCTTGACTTCTCAGAGATATTACCAGAAGAGGTTGAGACTGAATTGAAGGAGGCAGCAGTCATATCCATGGGAACTGAAGTTAATGACCTTGATCTTATGAATATCAAAGAACTATGTGATCAGGTTCTAGATCTTGCTGAATACAGAGCTCAGCTGTATGATTATTTAAAGAGTAGGATGAACACTGTTGCACCAAATTTGACTGCTCTTGTTGGTGAACTTGTTGGTGCTCGCCTCATCGCTCATGGTGGCAGCTTGTTGAATCTTGCAAAGCAACCTGGAAGTATTGTTCAGATTCTTTGTGCTGAAAAGGCTCTCTTCAGAGCTCTTAAGACGAAGTATTCAACTCCCAAATACGGGCTTATATACCATGCATCCTTGGTTGGTCAGGCCGCACCAAAGCACAAGGGGAAGATTTCCAGGTCACTTGCTGCAAAGGCTGCTTTGGCAATTCGATGTGATGCTCTTGGAGACGACCAAGATAACTCTATGGGACTTGAGAACCGAGCCAAGCTTGAAGCAAGATTAAGGGCGCTTGAAGGCCTTCGGATTAGAACTTCTTTCGCACATGAGATAATCCAGAGTACAAGTGAGATGGGAAGAGGTAAGAAAGTGTTTTAGCATGTTAATATGGAGGCTGTAGCTTAAGGTGCTTTCAGAGGTAGTTTCTTTCTTTTACTTTTTATATTCATTGTGTTTGTTCTTGCTAGATATTTCTTGCTTGATTGGTTGTGGTAGTTTAATAGTATACCATGCTATGTGTTTGTGATAATACTATGCTAGGTTCATGTTATTTAGTTAAGCCATGATGGATTTTCGTACATATTTGCATTGTTTATCATGTTTGCTAGTTTATTTCTTTCATGTGTTTGTGTTATTGTTTAGCTAGGATTATACTATGTGATTTGAGGGCTATTCGGTCAACATGATTTGGTTTTGTGTATGCATTTCCATTTTGTCTAGTTGATAGGTTTGCATTTCATGCCATGACTTTGTGTATTTTGATTTAGCATGCTATGTGTTTGTATTATTGCCATGCATGTTTTAGGTCTAGGTTTCATTAGCATTGCCATGAATTTCATGCATGTTTAGACTTAGGTTGCATTAAATGCCATGCAAGTTCATTTAGGTCTAGGTTACTTTATGAATGCCATATATTTTTTCATGATATTTAAGTTTAAATCCATGCATTTCATGCATTATGTTTGCTGCATTGTTTCATGCATTTCATGTTCATGCCACTTGAATAATGACTTGAACCAATTAATGGTTCAAAGTCATGCTCTCTTGAGCACACTTGTGGAAAATTAAAGTTTGTCAAATTGATTATTCTACCTTTGTGATTTTTTTTACTTAGCCAATTTTTATCTAACTTTCAAAAAGTCCTAGCTACTGTTTGCAAGTCATTTTATGAGTTTCAAATATTTTTACTTTGATTTTTAAATGATTTTATCAAAGGCAAAAATGTGTTGGCAAAGCAGTTTTTTCTTCTTCCAAAACTCGTACATCTCTGATTTTTCTGGGAATTCATATTTGATCAGAAAATTAAAACAATTTTTTCCCGTGTATTTTTACATGTCCTGAGACTCCAGTATTTGTTTCCGAATTTTTTGAATTTTTAAAAATAGGGTAAAAAATCGTGGATTAAAACTGGACAGTGGAGTCAGAATTGAATTTAAAGAAAAATCATTTTTCTGTTTTGGTTAATTTACTTAGAGTGGGTTGATTAGGAGGGTTTGCTACTGACTTAGGGTAATTTCTAAGCCTTTTTAAACTCTAAAAATGATTTTTCAAGTCTCGGGTTAAGGGTACTCAAGTCCGGATTTTTTAAACTTAGGAAATTAGAGCCATTTAAAAAAATTTTAGCCCAGTTTTTATTTTTAATTCAAGCTTTTCAAATTTGTTTTCAAACAATCACAAAGTATTTTGGTTTTAGAATATTTAATTTGACATATTTTCCTAAGGTAGCCGGATATCTTTTTAGATATACGGATTTCCTTAATTAAAGGAAAAAATACATTTTATGCATTACATTTTTATATTCATGCATTTTATATAATATGTGATTCTTGCCATAATAATTTCTATGATATTGTTGTTATTTTGATTTATATTTTTGATGTTACATGGTTTATTATATGGTTTTGAATATTTCATGATATCCTATGCTTTTATTTAGTTATTTTTATTTAGCATATACTATGTTCATGCATTATTATTTTCATGCATATTATATGATAGCATTATTTTATTCCATGTCATTTAAATTATATGCCATACCATTCATATTTGTCATGTCATTTAGGTTGCATTATATTATTTAGACTTTACTATGTCATTTTATTTATGTCATGCATATACATATTCATATCTTTTAAAATGTTTTCAAAAGGATAATGATTTTTCAATAAAATAAAGATATTCCCTACTTAAAATAATTCATGAGTTCTCTGCCGGGTTTGCTGGGGAGGATATCATCAATTATTATTAATAACGAAATATCTTCTTTAAAAAGAGAATGATTCGGAAAATTTTCCAAAATTAATAAAAATTTCTATATTTTGCCACGTTTGTTGGGGAATATAGGAAAATTTTGAATTTATAAATTCCGGATCATTTTCAAATAAAAATGGAATTATTTTTCTTTAAATTGGGAATTAACTTGATATACTAAATTTAAAACCAATTTTCTACCGAGACTTGAGATAACACACGATTAATAAGGTACCGATTTATACGGGCGTTGTGGGGGTGCTAATCCTTCCCTGCACGTAACCGACTCCCGAACCCGCTTCTTTGATTTCTCTGGTTTAAAACGCAGACTTGAAATTGGTTTTTAAAATGTTTTAATTAATTTTTAAAATATTTTATAAAACCGGTTTTAATAGGTGGCCGATCACACCTAGCTAAAAAAGATTGGTGGCGACTCCATGTCTTTTTTAAGGTCATTTTCAAAACCTTCATTTTTCTAGAGGAATTAAGTCGACTTTTCCTCGGTTTTTTTTAATGTCACGCTTAACGAATAATAAAGTCTTGCAATGAGACTCGTTATATTTTAGGTTGCGACAGCAAGAAAAGCCCTCTTCGATTTTTTCGGTAAAATGATCTTTTTGGCATCCAAACTTAATTAAGTAGAAAACGGACTCCAAAACCAAATTTTCCTTTTTTAATACTTCCTAAATAATAAAAAATTAAATTCAGGAAGTTTTCATCATTTTTCGAGCCCATTTTTTATTTTTTCGAGATTTATCTTCCAAAATTGCCCTTACTACACCCGAACTTTTGCCATTTTGCAAACGAGCTCCAAATCCGAATTTTTATTCAAAAATATCTTCCAAATAATTTAAAAGTGAAATCTGGAGATTTTCAAAAAATTTCGAGCTCATTTGCTATTTTTTCAGGATTTATCTTCTTGAATTTCAGCTTGGTAGACCCGAAATTTGACATTTTGCAAACGAGCTCCGACTCCAGATTATATTTTTCCAATCTCTTCCAAATAATTTAAAATTGAGATCTGGAGATTTTTAGAATTTTCCAAGCTCATTTGCTATTTTTTCGGGATTTATCTTTTGGAATTTTCAGCTTAGTGGGCCTGAAATTTGTCATTTTGCAAATGAATTCCGAATCCGGCTTTTTCTTCCCAATCTATTCCAAATGATTTAAGATTGATATTTGGAAGTTTTGGGAATTTTTAGAGCTTATTTGCTATTTTCTTGAATTTTTCAAGTTTGTCCTTTTACCTCCGAAACCTGGTTTTACTAAAACAAATTCGATTTCCAGATTTTCTTTTTCTGTTCCTTTGTCATATATTGAATTGGAGTTGGTCCAAAAATGCCCAATTTTTACGATCAAATTCCCTCCGTTTTGATTTTTCCTTTTTTCAATATCGGGAATTTCCTCGTGTTTTTCCGTTTTTCCTCCAATCGACTCTTTTCTTGGAATTACTTCAAACTGAGCCTTGGGTATCCTTGTTTACTCACTCCTCATCAATTAGTGATTTTAGTTTTATCGAATCGGGCCATTTTTGCAATTTTCTCCAATTTCTCCAAAATCCACCAAAAACCCTAATTCTCGGTTTTCTTCCAAATTGACTTTTCCTTCAGTTTTGCATCCAAATGGCCTCTCCATTACCTGTAGATATTTCTTATCTTTCATTTGGAACCTCCAATTTTGACCAATTTGATCGTGTAAGTACTTTTTCCCAAATTTTTCGAACTAGGATTTCCTTTCTACTGAATCTCTGTAACCCATCTACTAGACTCCATATCTTTCGTTGTAGACCTCGGATTATCAAAATTCTTTCACCATTGTTCAATTGAACTTTGAATCTTGATTTTGAATGTGGGTTGACTTTTTTAGTCGTTGACCTTTTGCAGTTGACTTTTTTGGGGTTGACTTTTTTTCAAATTGATTTTTCAAGCTTGCCCCCTTAAACTAAGTCTCGGAGTACTACCTGCAGGTTGAGAAGAGCCTTTTTGCATTCTGAAACATCACTTTAGGAAGAAGAATACCTGATTTAGTGGTTCAGACAAAATTAGGTGTCTATAGTGGTATTTAAAATTATTTCTCTTTTTATTTTTTTCCAAAACATGTTTATAATTAATTTTTTTTAAAAAAGGAATTGTTATTTTTTTTTTGAACATGAAAGCGGACACAAATTTTTTATCGAGAACACTCATTAAATATTCCCAACACTCTTGGTGATATTTAACGAGATCCTCTCACCTGAAGATATCTTAGGAATCACTACTGTGACGTCCTTCAAATTTCGTCGTTGGTAAATCCGTATTCTCTTTTTATTCAATTTTTTCAAAGTCATTTTATTTGTATAAAAAAGGAAAATATTCTTTTATATTTTTTTTGGTTGGAGATTATTGTTCATGTAAAAAAACTAATGACATAGTAATACAAAATAAATTAATGATGCATATAAAATAAAAATAACAATAAATACAAAATAAAAATAAAAATAAAAGCAAATGCTATAAGTAATAACATAATAATAATAGCAACAAAACAAAACAAAACAAAACAAAAGTGATAATAACAAATAAAAACAAACATAAACGGAAATAAAACTTACCTCGAAAACATGCAAAAATTTGAAGATTTGCATGTCGGACAAACTCCCCCAAGAAAAATAATTTATTTTTTATTCTTTAGTTTTTCCTTTTCCCTTTTTTTCTTTTTTTACTTTCTTTCTTCCTTCTTTTTTTTTCTTCCTTTTTTTCCTTTTTTTTTTCTTTTTTTTTTTTCTTTTTTTTCTTTTTTTCTTTTTTTTTCTTTTTCTCTTTTTTATTTGCCAAAGACAGCCTTAGGCTTGACCCAAATCCAAGAAACAAACAGCAAAATGGGCCATTGGGCCTGGGCTGGTTGGGAACGTGTGGGTCAGGCATGGCCGGGCGCGGGTTGGGTCGGGTCTGGTTGCAGACCCGAATACTTCCCCTTTTTTTCCTTCTTTCTTCCAGTCGGGTCGGTTTGCGCAGATCCCGGGTTGCCTGACGGGTCAACACGCGGACCCTCTCCTGGTTCCCAAAACGCAACGTTTCACTGCACTACAAAAGGCCAATTTTTTTTTTGTTTCAGTTTTCCCAAACCCTCTCTTCTCTCTTCTGTTCTTGCCCTAGCCTACCGAAAAACCCATAAATCCTAGATTCTAGCGGCGGTTCAGCTGTGCTCCGCCTTGACCCTACCCCTTTTCGAACCAAAATCACGCAAAAAACTCCCCTTCACCTCCTCTTTCTTAATATCCAATTGTTTTACCCTGAAAACCTTCAACAAATCACAAATCTGAAACCCAAAATTCGAACTACCCTAGTTCCGATCTCCCTCCTCCAGTGTTGTATCAAACCCTAACTCTCATCATGTCCTCAACTAGCCTTAAACAACGTATTCATTGTTCAGTTTTCGCTGGAAACCAACCTAACCTCCTTAACCCTAGGTAAACTGAACCCAAAGCCTGTTCTTTTTTTCTTTTTTTTTTTAATTTATGGTTGTGTTTTTTTGGGTTGCTGGTGGTTTTTTTTTTTTTTGGCTAGTTTAGATTATATGTATTTGGTGTTGTGGGTGGCCTGGGTGATGGTTTTTTGGTCAGAGGGGGTCCGAGCCAGTCCAGCCTCGTTATGGGGGTTGATGGATGTTGGTTTTATGGTGGGATGGGGGTTTTCTTGTGAAGGAGGAGATCGGCTAGGGTGGCTGCATGGCAGGGGTAGGGGGTGGCATGAAAATTTGGGTGGACTGCTGCTGGGTGCAGGTGGGGGTGGCGTGCAAGTTTAGGTGGCCATGGGGGTGGCTGCCGAGTGTCATGGGGGCTCCTAGGATTAGGGTTTGGCTGGTAGGGGAGGGGCTCAATAGGGTAGGGGGCCTGTGGGCAGGCCACTTGGGCTGCTGGTTGCCTGCCCCAGCAGGCCAAGCAATTGGGCCCGAAAATTGGGCTAGCTGCTTGGCAGGCATAGAAAACTTGGTGGGTAGGCCAAAGCCTACTTGATGTGTTGCTGGGCCTTGTGGCCTGTTGGGGCAAATGGCCTGTTGGCCACTAGGAGGTTTGGACATCTATCAAGTATTTTGGATTTCAAAGCCCACATAGATTGGCTAAAAGGCCCACAAAAATGAAATGATCCAGGCCTATTAGTGTCGGACCTAATTAAATAATTCATTTTAAATCCAAAAATACAAGTTCGAGTAAGATTCCAATATGACACAAAAGTTTTTACAAAATTAAACTGAATTAACCTGGCTAAATCAAACTTAACCGAGATATTAACCTTATTTGAACATGTTCATAAAATGAATTGGATTAATATGAGGATTAGGAATTGGTAATTTAGAACCTCACTTGACCCTTTAACTCGAGACCCAATGTTGGATGTGATTCGGATTCGATTTGAACGTGACTCGAACAAAATTAGGTTACTACAACTAGATCGATTAGGATATGATAAGGTAAGATTTTCGATTGTTACATTCAAGTATTTGTGTATTTAATCCATATGAACACTAATAATTTATAATAATTATTCGTAGTTTTTGTGGATGTCATATTCTTCAAATGAAATTATGGCATGCCTCCTATCGGATGCCTACAATAATTGTCATATATGGAAAGCAAATACAGCATTAATATGCTTTGCATATGTGGAGTGGCACCACACCGATAGGGTGATGCGACAATTTGGGATGCAACAACCAATTCCACAACCACCGATGAACCTTGATAAGGTTCACAAGATTGACATGCGTGGGCGTCATGAATAATTTTGGCCTATGAAGCATCAACAATGGATCTAGTGGTGGGATATACGTTCTCAACGAACTCCTCCAGGTTATGCCATTGTTGATTTGTTGGTAATAATTCATAAGATGGTATAAGGATGAAGGCCGGTCTTTTGTTTGTCCACAGTCGGAGTTTGAGGATGTTAGGAGTATGCCATTTCTCGGAAGAACTTCAAATCCAGTCCCTCCTACACAGGAAATGGAAGTTCTTAGACCTAGCCGACAACGTGGGCGGACGCGTCAACTAGCCTCATCACATGCGGAGGAGTTCACTACATCGAGAATGTCATTTAGTCATCCTAAACCTGAACGGGATTAGGAGTAGCATCCAGTCATCGTTATTCCATCAGTCACCCCGGGGATGATGTTGATGAGTGTTACCGACCATCACCGCCAATGACGAGGTTAGATGACCAGCTTCTCACCGGAATTTCAAGTTCAGCATATCTAAGTACACTGTATCAGTTTGGAACCCCTGCGACAGCATATGGTGGTACATCATTTGTGGGTCCATCTAGTAGTCAGGTTCCCTTTATGAGTGGACTAGGTCTTGACTCCTCCAGCAGTGGGTTTCCATTTTTAGATACAGAAGATATAAGTCTCTCCAATAGTGAGTTTCCAAATGATGTGGCTGATGTGGGTCATTATAGCACCATCCATGAGCATGCGGATGCCACACAACTAGAACGAGTGGCGGTTACAACAAGAGGTCGAGGACGAGGTCGACCACGAATACGTGCCACTGACGAGGTTGAACGACGGGTGCAACCACCAGGGAATAGGAGAGCTTCGCACTGTTGTCAATACCACGCTATAAGAGAGCTCCTCTATAAATAATTATAATAAATGTACTTTTGTATAATAATGTATAATATAACGAGAATCATGTATTTTTGTATAATAATGTATAATGAGAATAATATATTTTTGTCTAATAATGTATAAATTTACACGTTTTCACATTTCATATTATGCAAGTTTTTTTCTATTTATCATTACATGTTATAAATTTTTTATTTTTCTTTGGTAAAAAGTTTAAATTTAAAAAATAACCGTTATATTAGGGCTTTTTATCGGAATATTGATTTTTTTTTCTTTCAAATTACAGATTTTTCGTTTTATTGACAAAAAATACTTTAGTTTTAAATATAGTTTGGAAACCGCCATCAAAAATAGTTTTAAATACAGATCTTTTGTATACGCTATTTTTTAAATTTATTGTAAATTGTTATTTTTTAAATTTTGTTATTTAAAATTTAAATTTTATTTTTATTTTTTAAAATTATATATTTTTATTTTTATTTTTTAAAAAAATTTAAAAATTTTGTGTTGAGAAGTCACCGTCTCCTTCTATATTTAAAAAAAAAAAAAATCAGTTTGGAAACCACCATCAATGATGGCGGTTTCAAAACTATAATTAAAACTAGCATATTTTAGTCAATAAAACGGAAAGATCGGTACTTTGAGAAATAAAAAAAAACAAAAATCAATATTTGGATAAAAAAGCCCAGTTCTTTTTCTTATTATAAATAACAGTTAAAGTATTTTTATTTAAATTAGTTATTTTCTACCTACAAGAGGTTATTCAATTGGTAAGGGGAGAAGTTTCCTTTTTTTGTCAACCTAGGTTCTTTGTCAACCTAAGTTCGATCTTTGTGGTGAATACTCGTGAGTAAAATTTTAAGTGCATCATACTAATATAAAAAGTGCACATTTTATTCGAAAGAAATTAAATCTAGATAAAATCTTAAAGATATCTTAACCGTATTGTAAAATAATTATTATTTTCTCTTTTTTGGTATGGAGAATCAAATTTTCAATTTGTTATTTTCAAGGCAATAGCTTTCCTTATCTATAAAAAAGTTACTAATATGAGCTTTCTCTTTTGAAGGCTTGAGATAATAACCACTCCTCAATTAATTAAGCGTTTGGAAACAAGCCATATTTTGATTTTGAAACTTCATAAATAGCGCAATGAAAAGTCTAAGGAAATTAAAAGTTTTCTTTTAAGGAGAGCAATCTGAATTTAAAATTTTAAATGTACCAAATTAATACGAGAAGAATTAATTCTAAAGTCGTTCAAAAAATATTTGTAAAACTTGCATATACCACTAAACGTATTATTAAAGAAAATCAAGGTTTAGTTGGTCATAAAGAGGGAAGAAGAATGATGAATCAAGTGGAAAGGACAAGTTCAATTTGGACTAGTTGCCGCATGATGTTTTGGTATCAAAAACCCATCATTCACTGTTTTAGGTTTTGGAGTGGCAAACAACAGTGCCAGGCTAAACATGTAGGATCAACTTCGCGGCTACACTTGCGGTCGGACAGTCCGTCCGGCTCGACAGGCCTGGCTCGTATTGGACCGAACCTGGCAGGATATTTTTGATCCGGGCCGTCCGGCCTGATCCGAGACAGTATTTTTTATTATAATAATATTATTTTATTTAATTTTAATTATAAAAATATTAAAATATTAAAAAAAAAATAATATTTTTTTAATATGATGAATAGTGAATTCGGGCCTACCGGGCCTGCCCAACTAGGGCCGGGCTGGGCAAAGAATTTGAAAAAAAAGGGCCGCGACCCGACCCGGCCATGAGCAGGTCTATTCGCGGCTATATATATAATTTAATGTTGTCTTTTTTTTTTTTTTTTTAATAATTTTATTATTTGCTTATTGTTTGAAGAGCTATTTATGAACATGATCATGATAGCAAACAATTTTGATTGTTTAAAGTTGGTTCAGTTTAGTCTGTGATGTTCAAAAATTTTATTTTATCATTTAAAATTAAAATATTAAAAGAAAATTTTATTTTTTATAATTAAATTTAAAAAAAAATTATTAATTAAATAATAATTTAAATCAAACCGAATAAATCTGAATTAAAAATTATATTTTAAACTCGATCCAATTTGATTCACACCAAACGGATAATCTGAAGCAAGTCTATCGCTTTTCATAATGTCACTGAATTTTTAATTTTTTTTTTCTTTCAGTACACTTGTTTTTATCTAATTAGGTGCACTTAGATTTAAATCAAGGCATTACATGAGAAATGGGAATAGATGAAAACTGTTATCACCCTTGAGTAACCTCAGCAATGGCTTAAAAGAATAAAAACTAAAAAATTTAAATAGCAGTCGCAACGTAATATTATAATTGTTATTTTATGATTTTAATTCCGTCCATCGTTGATATTCACGATCGATATTTATTGCAATTGACCGTGATAGCATTTATTACATCCATAACCGTAATAAATGCAGCGCAACCGAAAATACGTCTGCAATCATAATTTAAATCCCTAATTACAGCATCAAACATTTCGCATGATAGAAAATAACACTCTCCCATTCTAAAAAGAATTTATATATGATGTACTGTCAATGTATAAATCTATACACTGATAATGAACCACATGATGACATGACACCTGTTAAAAGTTATAATTATCTGTATTTATCTTTAAAGATTTTTAAAATTTTATATTTATTTATTAATAAAATGTCATCATTTAATTTTAAGACAGCACTAACAATACATCAAATATAATTTTTTTTTTAAAAATATGACATCCTTTCTGTTTCAGAATTTTAAGGTAGACCCTTAAATACGCAAATTCCAACCAGGTTGTCTCCTTAGACACTTTCGGGTACCTTTTCGGTTTTTCTAATATGCCTATATGTAGTAGGTTTTTGATAAGAATAACGCTATATCTACAATCTATTCTATATGCCTATGTCTAGGTTCTCGTTAAGAATACTATTGTTATATCCATATTTCATTACGAGACACTAGCCACAATTAAATCTGCTCATCGATCGAGACAAATCGAATCGTGGTTTGGTTTTTTTTATATTCTTTGTTCGGGTTCGATCTTTGGTCGGATCGGGTCAGGTCGATTTGGTAAGTCCGAATTCACTGTTTATCGGATTAAAAAAAATAATTTTTAATATTTTTATAATTAAAATTAAATAAAATAATATTATTTTAATAAAAAAATACTGTTTCGGGTCGGACCGGACCGGACCGAACTTGAACAAAAATATCTTGCCTAAATCCGATCCAATACGGATCGGACCTGTTGGGTCGAACGGATTGCCCGACCATGAACAGATCTAGCCAGAACTGATTCAACATTGCAATTTGGTTTTTTATAACTCTTCGCCTAATAAATTTCATCTTCAATCAATGAAAAAAGTTTTTGAAAATTGTACAAATTGAGATCAAAATCTGTCGTAATTGTTCAGGCAACAACGCTCGATTGAAAGATCTACAAATAGGAACAGTTAGAAGTTGCCGAAGTTTGTGCCCCAGGCACTCTCTGATGATAAAGTGATTATCATAATGCCTTTAGAATATAGTATTTTACAGATATAATATTAAAAGTGATGTTATTTTACATCTATTAAATTGTAAATTTTTTTGTAATTTTATATTTAGGTTAGATTTCATCACTTATAGCAATTTAATTTTAAGTTGGATGTTTAACAAAATATTAAAATTTAGGTTTTGTTTTATCGTCTACACGTGATAAAAATATTTTAAACTGATGTTATCTTACATCTATTAAACTTTGAATTTCATACGATATTATATTCAAATTCAATCTCTACACTTATAACCAATAACCAATTGACTTTAAGTTGAATGGTTAGCATATAACATACTAGATTTTGCATTTTAAATGTGTAGAAACAATTGTTGCTGTAAACTGTTGATGGCATGCTTTTTTTTTTTTTTTTTCTTTCATTTTTTAAATGAGTGGATCCAAAATCTTTATCGAATCAGGGGGACTAGACCCACGAGAACTGGTAAGACAGTACAGCGATAAAAAAGTATGTTGAACCAAAACCAAAAGTTGGAGATTATAAAAAGTTTTACTACCAAACAAAAGTTACTTTGCAATATAATATACAATCCCTTCCCTATGATCTTTGGGCACTTCCAGGATTTTATCTTTCATGATTCTCCTTAATAAACTAGGTGCTCTGTCAAGCTCAAAATCTGCTTCACCAAAGATCTTATTGGTCATATAGGCAGTTTAATTGACCCTTGCTTGTTTTCCCTAATCTTCATTGCCTTCTTTTCTTATTTCATTCCATCTACTTATGATTGATGCACTGGCACTGGCACTGGCACAAATTGAAAGATAAGGTTCATATAATTATTCTTTTAGCCATGATTTGTTCTTATAATACTACTTTCTTTCCAGTTAATAGTTGCTAAGGCATGGACGGACCAAGATTATATTCTTCCTTAACCTTTTGTCATGTTCTTATATTTTAACGTGCTGTGGAGTTTCATGCCCCAAAAGAAAACCAATAATAAAGTTTAGTACAACCGAAGTACAAAATATCACTAAAATTCTAAGGAAATGAATATATATATTTTTTATTTATTTTTTTATTTATTTTTTTACAGAAGAGGTCGTAACTTGGAGATAAAGGAAGGGATTGTAAGTCTTGAAATTTGAACTTCAGCCTTATTAGATATCACCTTTTAAATGTGACTACATGAACCAACTAGATTAAATTATGTGTTCAAAGAAAAATAATCTTTGTTTTCAACTTTCAATGACTTTTAATAACCATAATTAAATAAACTATGTACTATAATTTCATAAGGCATATGCATATACTTGAGAATATATTGAATCAAATTTTAAAATTTTTTTTCTCTCAAGGCCAAGCTTACCATTATGATTTCAATGGACAAAACTGTTCTGCTCATATAGCAATAGCTAAAAAAGGCAAAAGTTCTGTTTACATTGACAGAAAAGATGTGGTTCTTATGGTTACCCGATAAACGTTTGCTCACTAAACATTAGCTGCACACAAATTAAGGCATAGCTAGGTTGACATGCAAATCAATACCAAGAGAAATCTTTCTTCCAGTTGACTTCATCACTGCTGAAGTAGAATCCATCCTCTTTCACCAGCCAAGAACATTTCTTAAAAGGAGCACACCTCTGATGACCTCTGGGAATCTTAAACGCATCCAAACTCCTCCACTTGGCATCCCATTTAAGGGTACACAAGTAATGAGAATTGCCCCAGAGATTGGTCTTGAGCCTCCATCCGAAATCGTCACCTTCCTGGAGGGCACGCCCACCCATATCTCCATCCTGCTGTGATATGCACCAGATCACTAAAGGCAGCGATGAGTTGTTGGAGAAGCCATTGATCACACGAACTTCGTACTCCATGCCGGAAAAGTGTCCTGGTTGATACACAGACATGAAGATTATGCCTAAAGCAACACAAAACATTAGCAGAAAACGTGTGGAAATCTTCATCTTGGCAAATAATGATGCTGCAGCCTCTTCTTCCACAACAACCACCTAAATTCCAAGGCATTTAGAGCTATAATCGGAATCCTCATTAATACTAGCAAGCCTATATAGGCAACTTTTAGTCCTTTACCAACCTAAGATGGCCTTTCTATGGTAAGTCCTACAGATACATATAATATATAATATATGCCCGCACATAATCAGGTGAGGTAACCTTGGATTTATTGCTTTTACTACAACCTTGGCATACGGGGAAAAAACAAAAAATTGTGTCAAGACAAAAAGCCAGGTGTGAGTTGTCATATCAGCACATCACCAACACTCTAGGAGGACCACACCATATTACATAACTTGGATTAATGTTCTAGATTTTCCTTTATGTGTTGTCCTTATTTTTTCCATTATGCACCTTGTTTACAACAGTGTTATTGTTTGCACTTTCTTGTGCATATCTAAGATAACATCCAAAAATCGCAAAAGCAATTGTAACATTTAGAGAGAAGAGGATTATAGCTAAATCTATTAATCCTGAACCAAATTTAAAAAATTCATTCAATTCATTTGAATCAAAACTCGATTCATTTTTATTTGATTATAAAAAATTAACAATCCGAATCTATCCAACCCAAACACTAAAACAATCAAAACTTGAAAATAATTCGAATCTAAAATTACTCGAACTCGAATTGACCAATGCTCGACCCCAGATGAGCCAAAGAATTAGCCCAAAAAATTTCGAACTTAAATTAAGTATAATTTTATTTTAAAAATATTAATTTAATAAATAACAATAAATATAAAACAAATTATTAATTTATTGTAATTTTATAACTTTAAATTATCTTTTAAAATCTTTTTTTTTTAAGTAGTACAATTTCTATAGTTTTAAATGTTGTCCTTTTTAATTATGATTAGAAAAGAATAAAAATTATTTTTATTATTATAATTAAATTAAAATTTTATGTTTATTATTAAATATTATAAAAAATTCTTTATCTTTTTCCTTTGGTAAAATAATTAAATAAATCAATAATAATTATTTTATAACAAAAAAATTAATTTGACAATAATTCAATAAAACTAATATGATAATTACTATTAAGCATTTTACTATAAACTTCATATAACAAAATCATTACTTTTAAAAATAGCTAAAAAAAAAAGGCTACCTAAAAATTAAGTAAAAACTAATGGTATAGCTGTATAGACAAAATAAGTAATTTTTTTTATTAATTAAAGAAATTAATGAGCCGTTAATCAAGACTTACATGGCTCCATTACATATTTGGTTTTTTTATATTAATATAGCTAAAAAAAATTAATTCTCAAAATACCGACACTTTGTTTTTAAGTATCAAAATCTGCCTTTTTTTTTATCAGTTGGAAAATCGCCATGGCCATGACGATTTTCCAATTGAAAAAATTTAAAATTTTCAGTTGGAAAATCGCCATGACCCATGACGATTTCCTAACATAGTTTTAAAAAAAAATATATTTTTTATGTTGAAAAATCACCATAGACCATAGCGATTTCCCAACCAATTTTTATTTTCCCAACATACTTTCTAAAGTAAATTATAAAATTTTAAAATTTTTTTAATATTAAATAATAATTTTTAAATAAAAATTATATAATTTAAAAAAATTAAAAAATTAAAAAATTGTAAAATAAAAAATTAAAATCATAACAATTTAAAAAAAATTATATAAATTATTTTTTTATTTAAACTTAATTATAAAATATATACAAATATTTTTTTAATATTTAAATATTTTTTGAATAGTGAAATGGACTTTCGAACAAAATATTTATAAAATTTGCATTTGCACCATGAAGCATTTGCATCTTATTTAACATCTGTATCTGCACCAAGAAACATTTCCATCAATCTTAGCCATTTGCATTTGCACCATGAAGCATCTGCATCTCATCCAACATCTGCATTTGCATCAAGAAGCATTTGCATCAATCGAAGCCATTTGCATTTGCACCATGAAGCATATGCATCTTATCCAACATCTGCATCTGCATCTACATCAAGAAGCATTTGCATCAATCGAAGTCATCTGCATTTGCATCATGAAGCATCTGCATCTTATCCAACATCTGCATCTGCATCTTATCCAAAATCCGCATCTGTATCAAGAAGCATTTGCATCAACCTAAGCCATTTGCATTTGCACCATGAAACATCTGCATCTTATCCAACATCTGCATCTGCATCTTATCCAACATCTGCATCAAGAAGCATTTGCATAAATCGAAGCCATCTGCATTTGCACCATGAAGCATCTGAATCTTATGCAACATATGCATCTGCATCAAGAAGTATCTGCATCAATCTAAGCCATTTGCATTTGCACTATGAAGCATCTGCATCTTATCCTACATCTATATCTTCATCAAGAAGCATTTGCATCAATCTTAGTCATTTGCATTTGCACCATGAAGCATCTGCATCTTATTCACTATTTGCATCAATCTAAGCCTTTTGCATTTGCACCATGAGGCATCTGCATCTTATTCAACATCTGCATATGCACCAAGAAGCATTTGCATCAATCCAAGCCATTTACTTTTGCACCTGCATCATGAAGCATTTGCATCAATTATTCACCATTAACAGCTGCATCAAGAAGCATTTGCATCCTCTCAAAACCTTCAGGTTAATTTTCAACAATTATTCAAGATCATAGATAAGACCTCCGGGCACTATTTTTCAAAATCCTAGATAAGACCTCTGGTCATCATTTTTAAAGTCACCTTTGGGCACAATTCTTCAAAACCATTTTTAAAATCGCATCCGGGCACAATTTTCCAGATCATAGAGAAGACCTTCGAGCACCATTTTTAAGACCTCTGGGCATCATTTTTAAAGTCGCCTCCGGACACAATTCTTCAAAACCATTTTTAAAGTCGCATCTGGGCACAATTTCTAGATCATGGATAAGACCTCTAGGCACCATTTTTTAACACCTCCGGGCACAATTTTCCAAAGTAATGGATAAGACCTCCGGGCACCATTTTTAAGACCTCCGGGCACAATTCTCCAAAATCATGGATAAGACCTCTGGACACCATTTTTAAGACCTCCGGACATAATTTTCCAAAATCATGGATAAGACCTCATGGAACCATTTTTAAGACCTTCGGGCACCATTTTTAAAGTCGCCTCCGAGCATAATTTTCCAGATCAAGGATAAGACCTCCGGGCACTATTTTTAAAGACCTCCGGGCATAATTTTCTTCTCATGCAAATTGAACTCGTGTTCTTAAGATGGGTCGAGCCTTGATTAGTCAAGGAACTCAATTTAAGGACAAAATCTTCTATTTACAGTTTTTTCAAAAAAAAAAAATGAATGAATGAAAATGATGAAAAACAAAAAAAAATGAAAACTCCATTTCCTTTTCTTCACATGTGATTTCATTAACCAGACAAAATTAGTATTTGTTTATCATTGCCTGATTCCTGATTCTCAGCAATAGCCAAAGAGGGGCAGCTGTAGACACCTAATTTTATCCGGACCCCTAAATCAGGTAAATTTCTTCCTTGCGATGTTTTAGAATGCAGAAAAGCTCTTCTCATCTTGCAAGTCGTACTCTGAGACTTTGTTTAAGAGGACAAACTTGAAAAGTCAATCTAAAAAAGTCAACCCCAAAAAATCAACTACTAAAAAGTCAACCCTCATTCAAAATCAAGATTCAAAGTTTAATTGAACAATGGTGAAAGAATTTTGATAATCTGAGGTCAACAATGAGAGATATGGAGTCCGAAAAATAGGTTATGGAGATTCAATGGAAAAGAAACCCTAAAATTTTGTAAATTTGGGGAAAAGTACTTAAACGATCGAATTGATCGAAATTGGAGATTCTGAATGAAAGATAATCAATGACTACGGGTATTTGAAAAGACATTTGGAAGCAAAACCAAAAGAATAGTCAATTTGGAAGGAAAATCGAAAATTAGGGTTTTTGGTGAATTTTGGCAAAATTGGGGACAATTACAAAAATGGCTCGATTCGGTAAAATTAAAGCCCCTAATTGATGAAGAGAGGTTAAACAAATATAGCCCAAGACTCAGTTTGAAGTAATTCCGAGAAAAGAGCCGGTTGGAAAAAAAAATGGAGAAACGAAGAAATTCTCGATATTGGAAAAAGGAAAAATCAAATCGGAGGGGAATTTGATAGTAAAAATTGGGCGTTTTTGGACCCAACTCCAATTCAATATATAACAAAGGCCTGGAAAAAGAAAATCTAGAAATCGGACCTGTTTTCACTAAAATCGAGGTTTCGGGGGTTAAAAGGCAATCTTGAAAAATCCGAAAAAATAGGAAACAAGCTCAAAAAATTATGAAAACATCCGGATATGAGTTTTTATGTCATTTGGAAGAGAACGGTGAAGAAAAATCTGGAATTGGAGCTCATTTGAAAAATGACAAATTTTGGGCCCACCAAGGTGAAATTCCAGAAGATAAATTCGCGAAAAATAGAAAATGAGCTCGAAAAATTATGAAAACTTTCAGATTTCAATTTTATATTATTTGGAAGAGATTGGGAAAGAAAATTCCAGAATCAAAGCTCATTTGAAAAATGGCAAAATTCGAGCCATTTAAGCTGAAATTCCAGAAGATAAATCCAAGAAAAATAGCAAATGAGCTTGAAAAATTATGAAAACTTCTAGATCTCAATTTTATATTATTTGGAAGAGATTGGAAAAGAAAAATCCAAAATTGGAGCTCAATTTAAAAAGGCCAAATTTAGGAGGCATCAAACCAAAATTCAAGAAAATAAATCCGTGAAAAATAGCAAACGGGATCAGAAAATTATGAAAATTCCATAACTCAATTTTATATTATTTAGGAATTATTGGAAAAAGAAAATCCGGATTTGGAGTTCGTTTGCAATTTAATCAAGTTCGGGGGGCTAAAGTGCAATTTTACCGAAAAAACTGAAGAGGGCCATTTTCGCAATTTAAAAACTAGAGAGATGGTTGGAATTTGAAGGGCCATTTGGCCAGCCCAAGAAGACAGGAGTGTTGGCTGAGTTCTTCCATCCAAAGGCCAAAATTGGATAGTAAGGTGGTTAACTTTTTTTTATTGAGCCTTCGTGATTTTGCCACATGGTCAAATGAATGAAGAGGAAGGATGTCAACATTATGGTTATATATTTTAGAACAGATGTATTTATTAGGAGCTGATCACTTCATCTTATGGTTGTAATTTCATATTTTTAGCATCTTTGATTAGTGGCCTTTGGATCTAGCTAGCTAGGAAAAAATATGACAACGTTATGTGCACATAGGGACCATTCGACTAGCCTATTTAGAGGGGAGGTTTTCATTCATTTAGGGGGTTCTTTTGGGCTTAGTATTTTCATTGTTGAGCAATAGCTAAGTGGTAGAAAAGCACAGAAAAATTTAAGAGAGAAGAAAGCTTGAAAGATAGCTTTGAAAGGTGGCCTTTTGGCACCTAACTCTTGCATTTTTCTTTCTTTTTCTATGCTGATTTTGCTCATTTTTCATATGATTTCTTGTTATTTTATTATGTAATAAAGGTTTTTAAAACTTCCTTTCAAGGCTCCTATCTTATGTATTCATGAAAAAATCAAAAAATAAAATTTTCACCCTTTTTTTTCATGGTGGCCGAATGGTATTCCTTGGAGTGCTTGTGTTGTGTTTGATTTTATTCCTATGTTGGTTGTGGTATGTTAGCTTGTTTTGATGTTTTAGCTTTCTAAAATAATCAAGATATGGAGCTTATTTCTAACTTTCTTTACTTACATGTTCTTATTTTGTTGTTTTTATCATTTATTTTCATGTCTACTTGCTTTATTTACTAACTTTTATTTTCAGTTTTTACTACATTAAGTTGTTCATGCTTTATGTCATTGCCATACCATGTGTTTGTGTATTTTCCTAGCTATATCTTTGCATTTTTATCATGTTTATTTGTCAATCATGTTTTCATTTATGTCTTGCATATTTTTCATGCCATGTGTTTGTGTTATTGCCTTGCTAAGGATCTCACATATTGTTAGTGTCCATTCGGTTTCCCTCATATTCTTTGCCTTGTGTATTTGCATTTTCATTTTGTTTGGCTATCATGCTTTTATTTATGCTTTGCATCCTTATACCATGTTATTGTGTATTTGTTGTGCCATGTTCATGCATTGTTATTATGTTCATTTGGTCATTATATGTTCATATTATAGACATGCATGTTTATTTGTCATATTATGCATTAGGTCATGTTATATTGTCATGCATCTTCTCACACATTGTAGGCATTAAGGTCATCTTTGTATGCCATGCACATTTCCATGCTTATTAGGTCTTAGGTCATTTTGTATTTCCATGCACGGTTTATGTCCATTAGGTCTAGGTCATCTTTATTGCCATGCATTTTCATGCATATTAGGTCTAGGGTTGCATTTATTGCCATGCGTAATTTCTATCTAGGCATTAGGTCATCTTTTATGCCATGCATTTTCTATGTCATTTAGGCATTAGGTCATGCATTTCTTGCATTTAACTTGCTGTTTGTTCATGCATTTCATATCATCCCACTTGATTTTGGATTTAAGCCAATCAATGGCTCAAAACCAAGCTCTCATTAGCATGCTTGTGGAAAATTAAGATGTTGTCAAGTTTGATTTTCTACCTTTGAAATTTTTTTTCATTAGGCAATCTATGTCCAAATTTTTAGCAATTTTTACCACTGTTTGTAGGACCTTAGAGGAGTCACTAAAATTTTTACTCTGATTGTTGGATGTTTTTATCAAAGGCTTAAAAATGTTTTTTGGTTAAATAGTTTTTCACCCAGTGTTCTGACTTTCATGAATTTTCTGGTAGGTCATCCTTAGACAAAAAATTAACCCAATTTTTCCCATAGAGTTAGACATGTTCTGAGTCTCCCATAATTTTTTCAGATGTTTTTAAAAAATTTAAAATAGGTAAAAAAAATCACGTTTTAAAACTGGTTAGAAAAGTCAAATTTGATTTCAAAAAGAAAATAATTTTCTGTTTTGGTTAAGGCATTAAGATGGGGTTGATTTAGAACAATAGCTACTGTCCTAGGTTGATTTATAAGTCATTTTAATCCAAAAAAAAATGATTTTATAAAGGTTGAGTCAAGAGAGGTCAACCCGGGTTTTCAAAGTTAGGAAAATAGAGCCTTTTTAAGGGGGATTTTCGGCTATAGTGCTATTTTCATCCAAAATTTTCAAAATAATTTTCAATCCAATCACAAAGTATATTTGATTTAGAAAAATCTGATTTGATGTCTTTTCCTAAAGTAGTCGGATATCTTTTTAGGTATACGGATGTCCTTATTTAAAGGAAAAAATACACTTTCATGCATTGCATTTTCCATGTTCATGCATATTCTATGATATATGATTTTTGCTATGAATATTTCTATAGTAATTTTATTGTTTTGATTTATATTACATGATGTTATATTGATTGTTATATGGTTGTGAACATTTTATGTTATTCTATGCTCTTTGCTTAGTCATTTTTTATTTTGTCATATCATTTAGGATTTATTATGTTCATCCATTGCCTTTATTATTTTCTTGCATATTTTATTATAGTGTTATTTTGTGTTTTATCATGTCATGTTATTAAATTATACTATGTCATTTAGAATATACTATGTCAAATTGATTATATCATGTCATTTAGAATATACTATGTCATATTAAATTATGCTATGTCATATAGAATATACCATGTCACTTAGATTATATCATGTCATTTACATTATATTATGTCATCTAGATTTTGCTTTGTCATCTTTTACCATGTCACACATGTTCATATTCATTTTTTTAAATGTTTTAAAAAAGATAATGATTTTAAATAAAATAAAGTTATTCCCGAGTTAAAATAATTCATGAGTTCTCCTCCGAGTTACCTGGGAGGACATCATCAATTATCATTAATAATGGAATATCTTTTCTTCAAAATGAGAATGATTCGGAAAATTTTCTAAAAAAATAAAATTTCTATATTTTGTCGAGTTTGTCGGGTAATGTAGGAAAATTTTGAATTAATAAATTCCGGATCATTTTCAATTAAAAATGGAATTATTTTTCTTTAAATTGGGAATTATTTTGAAATTCCAAATCTAAATCCGACTTTTTACCGAGACTTGAGATAACACACGATTAATAAGGTACCGTTTTGTACTGGCATTGTGGGGGTGCTAATCATTCTCCGCACGTAACTGACTCCTGAACCCACTTCTTTGATTTCTCTGGTTTAAAAACGCAGATTTTGAAATTGGTTTTAAAATGTTCTAATTAACTTTAAAATGTTTTGCAAAATCGGTTTTAATAGGTGGCCGATCACACCTAACCAAAAAAGATTGGTGGCGACTCCATTTCATTTTTGAGGTCGTTTTCATACCCTCATTTTATTTCAAGAGGAATTAAGTCGTCTTTTCCTCTGTTTTTCCCAATGTCACACTTAATGAAAAAATGTCTCGCGATGAGACTTGTTATTTTTTAGGTTGCGACAATGATATTATTCTAATAATAATTGTTATAAGCATTTAACTAGTAATGAATCTAATAATAATAATAAGCCGACATATAATAATATTATTAATAATAATATTTATATGAATCTGACAATATTAACTACATTGCAAAGTTGATAGAAAAACGAAAAAAGACAAATTACATAGGAAATGAAAAAAGACAAGTTACTGTCTTGCTTCAACTCAATACCTGTAGTAGCAAATTACCGGTTATATATATATATATATGTATATATATATATATATATATATATATATATGCTAATGTGGAAAGATTAAAGGTTACAAATTGCTAAGTTTTATCTAAGGGTGACAAAGCATGAAGTTCTCATAGTTCTCATTGATAAAGTTCTCATTGTAATTGTCACCATATAAACATATGATTTAGTTTGGCAGATTTTTATGGAAATGATTAGTAAAAAATATTGGATATGCGACACTATCCAATCCGATTTTTTTAAATTTGGATATTGTGATTTCGGATAATTTTTGGATCCGGATATTATATTTACTATTCGTAGCAGATTCAAAGTGAATTTGGATCGGAACAGTTTGATATTTGATATTCGAATATATTTTGGTTTTGATTCGGATAGAATCGAATATTCGAATCTGCTTTACTTATACATAATTCGAAATATCCGAATCCGATATCCGCTTACATATTTAATTCTTGCTTCATTTTATATTTTTATCTTTTAAAAAATTTAATTTAATGAATGTGGATATTTAGCAGATATAGATATCTGAATCCGATATTCGTTTACATATTTAATTATTGTTTAATTTTATATTTTTATCTTTTAAAAAGTTTAATTTAATAAATGTGGATGTAGACACCTAATTTTGTCTGGGCCCCCTAAACCAGGTAAATTCTTCCTTGTACTTTTAGAATGTAGAAAATCTCTTCTCATCTTACAGATGGTCCTCCAAAACTTGTGATTCGGAGTTCAGTAGGAAAAGTCAATCCGAAAAAAGTCAACTCCAAAAAAGTCAAGTCCAAAAAGTCAATCACTAAAAAAGTCAACCTTTAGTCAAAATCAAGATTTGAAGTTGAATTGAATAATGGTGAAAGAATTTTGATAATCCGAGGTCTACAACGAAAGATATGGACTTCGGAAGAGGGATTGCAGAAATTTCAGTGTAAGGGAAAGCCCTAATTTGTTTCATTTGGGAAAAAGTGCTTAAACGATCAAATAGGTCGAAATTGGAGGTTCCAAATGGAATATAATTAATGACTAAGGGTATTGGAAGGGCTAATTGGAAGCATAACCAAAGGAAGAGTCAATTTAGAAGGAAAATCGGAGATTAGGGTTTTGGTTAAAACGGGTGATTTTGCAAATTTGGGGAAAATTGCAAGGATGGCCCAATTCGGTGAAATTGAAGCCTCCAGTTGATAAAGAATGAGTAAATAAGGATAGCCCAAGGCCCAGTTCGAAGTGAATCCAAAGAAAGAGCCGATTAGAGCAAAAATGAGAAAAATCCTGAGTTTGAAAAGGGGAAAACTAAATCAGAGGGGAATTTGATAGTAAAAATTGGGCATTTTGGACCAAATCAAATTCAGTATATGACAAAGGCAGTAGAAAAAGAAAAAAAATTAGACCCATTTCGAGTAAAAACGAGGCTTTATTGGAAAATCCCGAAGATAATTTCGGGAAAAATAGCAAACAAGCTCCAAAAATTCTGAAAACTTGCAGTTTTGAGTTTTATAATTTTTGGAAGAGATCGGTGAAGAAAAATCCAGAATCGGAGCTCATTTAAAAAATGGCAAAGTTCGGGTGCACTGAGCCGAAATTCCAGAAGATAATTTCGAGAAAAATAGCAAACAAGCTCTAAAAATTATGAAAACTTCCAAATCTGAGTTTTGTAATTTTTGGAAAAGATCGGCGAAGAAAAATCCAACGGAGCTCATTTGAAAAATGGAAAAATTCGGGTGCACTGAGCCGAAATTCCAGAAGATAATTCTGAGAAAATAGCAAACGAACTCCAAAAATTATGAAAACTTCCAGATCCAAGTTTTATATTTTTTGGAAGAAATTGGTGAAGAAAAATCCAGAATCGTAACTCATTTCAAAAATGGCAAAGTTCAGGTGCACTAAGCCAAAATTCCAGAAGATAATTTTGGAAAAAATAGCAAACGAGCTCCAAAAATTATGAAAACTTCCAGATCTAAGTTTTATATTTTTTGGAAGAGATTGGTGAAGAAAAATCTGGGTTTGGAATTCAAATGAAAAAGGTGAATTTTTGGTGCCACTAACCAAAAATCCAAGAGAAAAATCCGGAAAAATAGGAAACGAGCTTGGAAAATTCTAAAAATCTCCATATCCCAATATTACGTTTATTTGGATGGATTGGAGAAATAAAAACCGAATTTGGGGTCCGTTTGTAATAAAATCAAGTTTGGGGACCAAAAGGTAATTTTATCGAAGAAACCAAAAATGGCTAATTTGCAATTAAAAAAATATGAAAGATGAAGGAATCGCTGGGATATTCAAGGCCCTTGGCTGGTCAGCTCATGCATGAAGTGTGAGATTTGATTAAATTCATCCAATGGTCACTATCAAATAGCAAAATGCCATTTTTCATGTCATGAAAATATCTTGTCCATCCAATGGCCTAGGTGCTTTGTAGAAAGATGAGTACGTCCTTCAATGGCCAAGATCAAATTGCAAGATAGCATTTTTATTGTCATGAAAATATCTTGATCTAATGGCCTATATTGTTGGAGAAAAATAGGAGCACATATGATCCATAGGCTAAAAAAATAAAAGGACATTTTCTCTAATTGGATAGAAGGCAGCCGGCCATAAGGTTTTGAAATAGGAGGGTTCTGATTTTCAAGGGCAGTAGCAAGAAAGGAGAGAAAAAAAAAAAAGAGAAGGAAAAAAAAGGCATTTTCTTGCTACTCTTTGATTTGGAAAGCTAAATCAAGGTAGTTATTTTCTTCCATGCTCTCCTCTATGCTTTGTTCATATGATTGTGTTATTCCTTTATATTTTCATATTTATTTTATTTTCGTTCATGAAATAAAATTATTTTTCAAAACAAGTTCCAAAGGATTTCTTCTTCTTTTCATCAAATAACTAAGTTGTCAAACTTTTTCTACATGTTTTTCACACTAGCCAAAACCTAACTTGTGTTGTTGTGCTTGTTCTTGCTTGATATCTCTTGCTTGGTTGGTTGTGGTAGGATAGATCCCCTATTTGTTGCTTAATGTTTATGCATTCATCTCATCCCCACTTGATTTTTGACTTAAGCCAACCAATGGCTCAAAGTCAAGCTCTCATGAGCATCCTTGTGGGAAAATGAAAGGTTGTGCAAGTTGGGTTTTCTAATTTTCTGATTTTTCTAACCATGCATTCCTTGTCCAAATTTAAAGATCTTTTAACCACAGGTTGTAGACCATTTAAGGAGCCTCTAGTATTTTTTTTTTTGATTTTTCTATCAATGGTTTAAAAATGGATTTTGACAAAACAATTTTTAACTCACTATCTTGATTTTGGGTAAAAATCAGTCATAATATCCCTGATCCAAAAATTAAGATGATTTTTCCCCATGGAGATCAACATGTTCTAAATCTCCCATAATTTTTTTCAGATTTTTCTGAAATTTTTTAGACGGAAAAAAAAAATATGTTTTCAAAACTGACAGTGAGGGTCAAATTTGTTTTCAAGAAAGAAATAATTTTGCTGTTTTGGTTAATATATTAAGAGGGGGCTGATTTGGGGCATTAGCTACTGTCTTAGGTCAATTTCCAAGTCATTTCAATCATAAAATTAAATTTTGTAAAAGTCAGGTCAAGAATGGTCAACTCGGGTTTCAAATCTAGGAAGATAGGGCCTTTTAAAGGTAGGGGTTCGGCCATGAGGCCATTTTCATCCTAAAAATTCCAATTTTTTTAATCAGAGCCTAAAGTCTTTAGATTTTTGAAAATTCGATTTAAGTATCTTCCTAAGGTGGTTGAATACCTTTTTAGGTATACGGATGTCCTTACTCTATGGAAGAAATACATTTCCATGCATTGCATCTTAAAAATGTTTTTATTTTATTATCATAAAAACGTATTTTTCGGTTTGTTAAACAATTGGCTGAATTAGTTCCCGATCTTTGCCGGGTTTGCCGGGTAACGCATGTGTTTATGGAATCGAAACGTATGCTTTTTGTTTTAGTTGGAATCAAATAAATGTCATAAGAAAGAAATATTTTTCGAGCTTTGCCGGGAAGTGCGGTAGTATTTTTCGACATACGCTATTTATATGATTCCTCACATGAGTAATTCATTTCAAATAATGATGTGTGCATGTAACCATGATGTGATTATGAATATTTTATAATGATGCCATTTTGTTGATTTTTCCATGTCATTCACATGCCATGTCATTCATTATGCCTCGTCATTCACATGTCATGTCATTCATTAGGCCATGTCATTTATTATGCCATGTCATCCACATGCCATGTCATTCATTATGCCACGTCATTTCATGCCATGTCACCTATGCCATGTCATCTATGTAACATGTCATGCCATGTCATTCATTATGCCATGTCATCCATATGCCATGTCATTCATATGCCATGTCATTCACATGCCATGTCATTCACATGCCATGTCATTCATATGCCATGTCATTCATATGCCATGTCATTCATATGCCATGTCATTCGTATGCCATGTCATTCATTAGGCCATGTCATCCATATGCCCTGTCATTCATATGCCATTTCATCCATATTGCCATGTCATTCACATGCCATGTCATCCATATTGCCATGTCATTCACATGCCATGTCATCCATATTGCCATGTCATTCACATTCCATCACTATGACCATTCGGCCACCATGATACTTCATACATGTCATTATATTTTATGCCATATCATTCATATAGCATATTATTTGCCATGTCATTTAGTGTTTGTGCCCATTTCATGTCATGACCATTCGGTCACCATGACTTTCCTCCCATGTCATTCTATTTTCATTACACATCCATATTTCATGCCAAGTCACCTATGCCATGTCATCATCTTATGTCATGTCACATGCCATGTCATGCCATCTTGCTTGCCATGTCGATTTCAATCACATGCCATGTCATCCTTTTCCATGTCATCATTTTATGCCATGTCATATATGCCATATCATCATTTCATGCGATGTCATCTTATGGCATGTCATCATTTCGTGCCATGTCACCTATGCCGTGTCATCATTTCATGTCATGTCACCTATGCCATGCCATGTCATCCTTATTCATGTCACCTATGCGATGCCATCATATCATGCCATGTCATCCTATGCCATGTTATCATTTCATGCCATGTCACCTGTGCCATGTCATTATTTCATGCCATGTCACCTATGCCATGTCATCATCTTCATGACATGTCACCTATGCCATGTCATCATTTTATGCCATTTCACATGCCATGTCATCAGGAAATTTCCATGTCATTTGCGTCATGTCATCCATAGATTAGATTATGTATATGCTATGTCATCCTTATGCCATGTCATTTTGTTTGCCATGTCGATTTCATTCACATGATATTCATTCATGTGCCATGTCATTCATATGCCATGTCATTTTGTTTGCCATGTCGATTTCATTCACATGACATTCATTCTCATTCTCATGCCATGCCATTTTATTTGCCATGTCGATTTCATTCACATGCCATATCATTCCTATGCCATGTCATTTTGTTTGCCATGTCGATTTCATTCACATGACATTCATTCATGTCTCATGTCATTCATATTTCATGTCATTTATTCTTTTGGTTATGTCATTTAAATCTTGTCATAGTAAATTGCTTGCCATGCCATGTTATTTATGCATGTTAAACATTCATGATTTAATTTGCATATCCATGATTATTTGACCTTTTGAAAATTGATGTTTTTCAATAAAATAAAGTTATTGCCGAGTTAAAATAATTCATGAGTTCTCCTCCGGGCTGTTGGGGAAGACATAATCAATTATCATTAATAACGGAATATCTTTTTTCAAAACGAGAATGATTCGGAAGATTTTCCAAATAAATAAAAATTTCTATATTTTGCCGGGTTAGCCTGGGAATATAGGAAAATTTCGAGTTCATAAATTTCGGATCATTTTCAACTAGAAATGGGATTATTTTTCTTTAAAATGGGAATTATTCTAAATAGCCAATTTCAAAACCAATTTTCACCAAGACTCGAGATAACACATGATTAATAACGTACCATTTTACACGGGCGTTGTGGGGGTGCTAATCCTTCCCCGCACGTAACCGATTCCCGAACCCGCTTATTTGATTTCGCTGGTTTAAAAGCGCAGACTTCAAAATTGGTTTTAAAAATGTTTTAATTAATTTTAAAATGATTTAAAAAACATGTTTTAATAGGTTGCTGATCACACCTAGCCAAAAAAGATTGGTGGCGACTCTATTTTTTTTTTTCGAGGTTGTTTCAAACCCTTATTTTATTTCAAGAGGAATTAAGTCGTCTTTTCCTCTGTTTCCCCAATGTCACACTTAACGAGTAATGTCTCGTTATCAGACTTGTTATTTTTTAGGTTGCAACAGCTTGGCGATTCCACTGGGGATTATTAGAGAGTCAGGCCTAAAATTAGTCGTGTGTTATCAAAAGTCTCGGTTTGTCGATTTTTTAGTTGGTATTTAATTTTAATTCCCACAATTTTTTTAATAAAAATGAGTGTTCGCAACCTAAAAAATAACAAGTCTCATCGCAAGACTTTATTATTTGTTAAGCGTGACATTTAAAAAAAACCAAATAAAAGTCGACTTAATTCTTCTTGAAAAATGAAGGTTTTGAAAATGACCTTGAAAAAGACATGGAGTCGCCACCAATCTTTTTTAGCTTGGTGTGATCGGCCACCTATTAAAACCGATTTTGTAAAACATTTGAAAATTAATTAAAACATTATAAAAACCAATTTCAAGTCTGCATTATAAACTAGAGAAATCAAAGAAGCGGGTTTGGGAGTCGGTTACGTGCGGGGAAGGATTAGCACCCCCACAACACCCGTATAAATCGGTACCTTATTAATCATGTGTTATCTCAAGTCTCGGTAGAAAGTCGGTTTTAAATTTGGTATTTCAAATTAATTCCCATTTTTAAGAAAAATAATTCCATTTTTAATTGAAAATGACCTGGAATTTATTAATTCAAAATTTTCCAATATTCCCCGACAAACACGGCAAAATATATAAATTTTTATTAATATGGAAAATTTTCCGAATCATTCTCGTTTTAAAGAAGATATTCCATTATTAATGATAATTGATGATATCCTCCCCAGCAAACCCGGCAGAGAACTCATGAATTATTTTAACTCGGGAATATCTTTATTTTATTGAAAATCATTATCTTTCCCAAAATATATTTTTTTTTCAAAAATATGAATATGAATATGTGTGACATGGTAAAGATGATATAACAAAGTCTAGATAATATAATGCAACCTAAATGATATGATATAATTTAAATGGCATAGCATATTCTAAATGAAATGAAATATCCTAAGTAACATGATATATTCTAAATGAAATGAAATATCCTAAGTGACATGATATATTCTAAATGAAATGAAATATCCTAAGTAACATGATATATTCTAATGAAATGATATGATTTAAATGACATAGCAAATTTAAATGACATGGCATATTTTAAATAATATAATCTATATAACATGAATATAATCTAGGTGACATGAAATGATGTAAAACAAAAAATAATGTTATCATGAAATATGCATGAAAATAAATGATGTGACAAAAATAAATGACCTAAATAAAAAGCATAGGATAGCATGAAATATTCAAAATCACATAACAAACAACATGACACCATAAAATATAAATCAAAATAATAACAATACCATAAAATTATCATAGGAAAAATCACATATTATATTGTATGCATGAACATGGAAAATGCAATGCATGAAAGTGTATTTTTTTTCCTTTAAATAAGGAAATCCGTATATCTAAAAAGATATCCGGCTACCTTAGGAAAATATATCAAATCAAATTTTCTAAAATCAAAATACTATGTGATTGGTTTAAAAACAATTTTGCAAATCTTGGATAATAAAACCTCTTAGCCGAATTCCCTTTTAAAATTGCTCTAATTTCTTAAGTTTGAAATCCCGAACTTGACCACCCTTGACCCGAGCTTTATAAAATCATTTTTAAAGTTTAAAATAGTCTAAAAACCAAGCTAGGACAGTAGCTAAAGTTCCTAACCAACCCCCTCTAAATGCCTTAGCCAAATTCAACAATTGTTTTTCTTTTGAATTCAAATCTGCCTCTATTGTCCAGTTTTAAAACACGATTTTAACCTATTTTTAAATTCAAAACAATCTAAAAAAAAAATACTGGAGACTCAGAACATGTAAAACTACACGGGAAAAAATTGGCTTAATTTTTTGATTAAAGATAACTTCCAAGAAAAATCGGGAAAGCTAGAAAACTAGGTGAAAACTATTTTGCCAAAACATTTTTTTTGCCTTTAATAAAATAATTTAAAAAACAAAGTAAAAATATTGGAGATTCTCTTAAGGACCTACAAACAGTAGCTAAAACTTCTAAAAAACTTGGACAAAAATTGGCTAAGTAAAAAATCACAAAGGTAGAATAATCAATTTGACAACTCTTTAATTTTCCACAAGTATGCTCAAGTAAGCATGACTTTGAGCCATTGATTAGCCTAAGTCATAAATCAAGTGGTATGGCATGAGATGCATGAACATACAGAAAATTGAATGATGAAATGCATGATTTAAAACCTAAATGATGTAGGAAATGCATGCCATGTATAACATGGCCTAGACCTTACAAACTTGCATGACAATAAATGTAATCCTAACCTAAGTAAGCAATAGATGCATAATAATGCAAATGAGACTTAGACCTAAAGTGACATGAAAATCATGGTAATACAAAGTGACCTAAATAGCATAGCAAATGCATGGCAATACCAATATGATTCTAGACTTTATATGCATGGCATAACAATACCAATATGATTCTAGACCTTATATGAATGGGGATATGCATGGCAATATAAAGATGGCATAGACCTAAAATGTCATGAGAATGCATTAAAATATCATGAACATATAATGACCAATAAACCTAATACTAAATGACCAATAAACCTAATACTAATGCATGAACAAACAGTAACTAATACACAATCTCATCGCATAGTAATGCAAAGCAATGGTACCTAAACAAAAAGCAAATGCACACACAAGGCAAGGAATACATGAAGAGACTGAATGGCCACTAAACAACCTAGTACAATCCTATCTAGCAAATAACACAAACACATGGCAAACCAAATCAAAATACACAACGTTATGGCATGAAATGCAACCCTATCAACTAAACAAAATGAAAATGCACACTCAAAGAAAATGGGGTCATATTGGCCTAATTTTCCTCAAGTAACATGGAATAATCCTAGCTAAACAATAACACAAACACATGGCAAACTAAATCAAAATACACAATGTTATGGCATGAAATGCAAACCTATCAACTAAACAAAATAAAAATGCATACACAAATGAATAGGAATCCTATTGGCCGAATGGTCATCAAGTATCATGGTATAATCCTAGCTAGACAATAACACAAACACATGGAAGCATAATAAATTAGCAAACATGATAAAGAATGCAAACATGCACAAAAAATCCATCATGGCCGAATGAAACAACATGAACATGGCATTGTATAAATGTATGAAAATCAATGGAAACCTATTAAACAAGCAAACATGATAAAAAATGCAAACATGCACAAAAAATCCATCATGGCCGAATGAAACAACATGAACCTAGCATGGTATTTACACAAACACATAGCTTGGTATTTTGTTAAACTACCACAATCAAGCTAACCTACCACAAATCAAGCTAATCTAACACAAGTAAGCTAACCTACCACAACAAAACTCAGGAACAAAATCCAAAATAAAATTATCTCAAAAACAAGAAAACCATTCGGCCATTGTGGAAACAAGGATGAAAACTTTTTTTTTATTTTCTTTAAAAAAACAAAATAATAGCTCTTTAGAAACAAGTTTATTTCATAAAAAAAAAATATATATATATATCAATCAAAAAAGCAAGATCATGTCAATAAAATGTGAAAAATAAGCTTGAAAGAGCATAGCTACCTTGCTTTAGCTTTCCAAATCAAGAAGAAAACAAGCTAAAACCCTTCTTTCCCTTCTCTTTTTTTCTCCTCTTTTTTTTCCTTTCTTTTTTCTCCCATTTTCTCCTTAGCTACTGCCACTTTTCAGCCTCCAAAGCTTATGAAAAAATTTGTTCTCATTTCCCTAAATTCCCCTTGGCCGAATAGTCACTCTTCTAGAAGAAAGTTGGTTATTTTTTTCATCCAATGGCTATCACTTCAAGATGCTAAAAATCCCACAATTAGATTGGAATAATTAGCCCCTAAATATATGATGTCATGAAGATGATGTCATAAATAGGATCATAAATATGACATTATCCTTCTCCAACCATTGGTCCATGTGTTGCAAATTCAAAGGCTTGATCACAAAAATAACTACTTTCTCTTCTCTCTTGGCCCTTAGATAAAATGGCTCAGCAAAATTAATCTCCATCATGGGCTTGGCTGATTGCCCTCTTAAAATGCAACCCAATTCCATTGCCAAGAAATGCCCTTTTCGGTTTCTTCAGTAAAATGACCTTTTTGACCCTCGAACCTAAATAAATAGCAAGCGGAATCCAAATTAAAATTTTCTTTATTCAATACTTCTAAAATAATAAAAAAATTGAATTCTGGAAGTTTGCAAAAATTTTGAGCCCAATTGCTATTTTTTTTTTGGATTTTTTCTTCCAGAATTGCCCTTTTATGCACTCGAACTTTCACCATTTTTCAACGAGCTCCGAATCTAGATTTTTCTTCACCAATATCTTCCAAATAAATTAAAAGTGTGATCTGAAAGTTTTCATAATTTTTGGAGCTCATTTGCTATTTTTTCGGGATTTATCTGCTTGAAATTTTGCATAGTGGGCCCGGGATTTGGCCATTTTGCAAACGAACTCCGAATCCATATTTTCTTTTTCCAGTCTCTTTGAAATGATTTAAGAATGAGATCTGCAAATTTTGGTAATTTTTGGAGCTCATTTGCTATTTTTCCCAAATTTTCCAATTTTGCCCTTTTGCCTCCAAAGCTCAATTTTGCTCAAAACAAGTCCGATTTTTATATTTTCTTTTTTTGGGCCTTTTTCATATATTGAATTGGAGTTGGTTCAAAAACACCCATTTTTTACGATCAAAATCCCTTCCGATTTGATTTTTCCTTTTTTCACTGTCGGGAATTTCCTTGTTTTTCCCTTTTTCCTCCAATCGGCTCTTTTCTCGAAATTTCTTCAAACTGGGCCTTGGGCTATCCTTGTTTACTCACTCCTCATCAATTATTGGCTTTAGTCTTACCGATTCGGGCTATTTCTGCAATTTTTCCCAATTTCACCAAAATCTCTAATTCTCGGTTTTCTTTCGAATTGACTTTTCCTTCAGTTTTTCTTCCAAGTAGCCTCTCCATTACCCGTAGTCAGTGCTTGTCTTTCATTTGGAACCTTGAATTTTGACCAATTTGATCGTTTAAGCACTTTTCCCCAAATTTCTCGAACTAGGGTTTTCTTTCTACTGAATCTCCATAACCCAACTTCCAAACTCCATATCTTTCAATGTAGACCTCAGATTATCAAAATTCTTTCACCATTTTTCAATTGAACATCAAATCTTGATTTGAAAGTGTGTTGACTTTTTTAGTAGTTGACTTTTCGGGGTTGACTTTTTCATGTTTGACTTTTTAGGTCTACTTTCTTAAACTAAGTCTCGGAGTACCACCTGCAGGATAAGAAAAGTCTTTTTGCATTCTGAAACATTACTTTAGGAAGAAAACATACCTGACTTAGTGGTCCGGACAAAATTAGGTGTCTACAGCTGCCCCTCTTTGACTATTGCTGAGAATCAGGAATCAGGCAAAGATAAACAAACACTAATTTTGTCCGGTTAGTGAAATCATATGTGTAGAAAAGGGAAAGGGGTTTTCATTCATCATCATTTTTCATTCTTTATTTTTTTATTTTTTTTTATTTTTTTTATTTTTTCATTTTTTCATTTTTCATTTTTCATTTTTTTTATTTTTTTTCATTTATATATATATATATATATATATCTTTTTGTTTTTTCATATTTTTGTTTTTTTGAAAAAACTGTAAATAGAAGATTTTGTCCTTAAATTGAGTTCCCTGACTAATCAAGGCTCGACCCGTCTTAAGGAGACGAGTTCGATTTGCAAGAGAAGAAATAACCTCGACGATGGTCTCAAGGTCTTAACTTGTCTTGTTCTCAGCTATGTTTAAAATTCTGGGCATTTACTCCAGAAGCTTCAGCTATCACCACCAAAGACTTGCTCATTTTTAAAATAGTAAAACTCTGATTATCTCCACCAGAGGCTTTGGCTATCACCACCAAAGACTTTCTAGCTTTTTAAAAAAAAATTTAAAAAACTTTGGATATCTCCACAGAGGCTTCGGCTATCACTACCAAAGACTTTCTCCCTTTTCAAAAAATTTTAAAACTCTGGATATCTCCACATGGGCTTCGGTTTTCACCACTAAAGACTTTTTTTTTAACTATAAAATCCTGGATATCTCCACAGAGGCTTCGGCTATCACTACCAAAGACTTTCTCTCTTTTCAAAAAATTTTAAAACTCTGGATATTGGTTCTTGAAAACATGTTGAAGATTGTACTTGAAAGCTTTGAGATGGGATGCAAATGCTTCTTGGTGCAGATGCAGATGTTAAATAACATGCAAATGTCTTTGATGCAAAGGTAAATGACTTGATTTGATGCAAATGTTTCTTGATGCAGATGTTGAATAAAATTCTGGGTATCTCCTCTAGAAGCTTCGGCTATTACCACCAAAGACTTGCTCATCATTTTTTTTTTTAAAACTATAAAACCCTGGCTATCTCCACCAGAGGCTTCGGCTATCATCACCAAATACTTTCTCATTTTTTGAATGTAAAACTCTAGGTAACTCCTCCAAAAGAAGATTTCTCATTGTTCAAAAATTATAAAACTTTGGATATCTCCACTAGTGGCTTCAGCTATCACCACCGAAGACTTGTCACTTTTTAAAATTTATAAAATTCTGGATATCCCCTCTAGAAGCTTTGGCTATCACCACCAAAGGTTTTCTCATTGTAAAATTTTGGGTAACTCTTTTATAAGCTTTAGCTATCACTGTCGAAGACTTACTCACTTTTAAGAATTTGTAAAATTCTGGGTATCTCCTCCAGAACCTTCAGCTATCACCACTGAAGACTTGCCCTATTTTAAAAATTGTTTTGAAAATTATACCCAAAAGCTTTAAGAGAGGATGCAGATGCAAATGTCTTTAACAAGATGCTCATGCTTCATGGTTCAAATGTAAATAGCTTGGATTGATGTAAATGCTTCTTGGTGCAAATGAAAATGGCTTGGATTGATGTACATGCTTCGTGATGCAGATGCAGATATTGAATATGATGCAAATGTGAATGGCTTAGATTGATGCACATGCTTCTTGATGCAGATACCCCTACTAATCGTGTTCATGTAAGTGGTCTATGAATGGTGCAATAATGAAAATGCAATGATTCTAAAAATGATGCAATTGCTTGAGATGACATAATATGCAAATATCGATGGAGGATGTAAATGTAAAGGTAAAATGTAGATGCTTATGGAATAGTGCCAATGCAAATACCCATGAATGATGCAAATGCTTGCCGACACTGTGTAGATGCAAAAGCTCAATAAAGAGATGAGTGCTCATGAATGATGCAAATGCCCCCCGATCATTTTTCTAGACTTTGGCTTAGCCTTTCAAATTCATTTTTTTTTTCAAATCAGAGTATATCTTCAATTCATTTTGGCTATTCTCTTTGCCCCAACAGTTTTCAAACTTTTATCAACAGAGGTCTTAAACGGGTTCTATTTCTTCTTCTCATATCTGGAAGTCAAGACCTATCCTAGTAGTTCTATACCTTTGGGTTACATAAACCCTTGTCTCATGTCAACATCAAAAATGGTTATTTCAAAATATATCTTTATTTGTTTTCTCATTTTGAAAATTTTTGAATAAAAAATATTAACCCCACAATGTGTGATGTACAAATCTTTTGAAAACTGATGCTCACTGTTAGAAATTTCTTTAAGTGTCAATCTAGGGTTTTCAATTTAAATTGACAAGATTTGGTACAACAATATTTTGGTTTTTCCAGGAAAACTTCACAACAAAAATGTATGTCCCTTCTAGGCTCACAAATGGAACAGATTTTATAAACCGTGAATTCATTGAGAATCAAACAAATTCAACATTCCTTTAGTTTCCATATCAAGGCATTTTGACAAGCGTCAAGATTGGCTGCGATGTTTTGACTGAAAATTTGATTTTGGAGGGAAAAAGTCTCAGTTTTTGAAATCAATCCTCCGAATGGGAGCTAACAATTTGGGAGGTTCAAGAATCCTAGATGTTCCTCGATGACCACTTCTTTTTTTATGGTATCGGTACAAACATAGATGGCATCAAAATTTTCCATTTTACTCTAGACCGCCCATTTTTGGGTTTTCGCCTTAGAGTCCCATTCTTTCCAATTTTCCTTTCTCTCTTTTGTTGTTCTACCATGCACTTGAGAATTCTAAATTCTTCCATAGTGAAATGATAATTCGATGATATGGGATAAAATCTGAAGAAAAAACCTTCAAGTTAAATATCCATGCTTGATCAAAATGGACTTTTAAAGCACGTAATGTAGGCCATGGTTCGGGGTTCAGAAAGAAAGGATAAATAGGCCAAAAAATATGTGTTTGAGGGTAATCAGATCAAGGATCATTTCTTCAGGAGGATTCCCTTTGAAGCATTTGTCTCTTTTAAACTTTTCATTCCTTTATTGACTTTTACCCTTTTTCTTCCTTGCTTTTGGATTTCATTTTCCATACTTTTGCACACATTCTTTTTTTGTTTTTGTTTTTCTTGTTTTGTTCTTGGCTTCCATTTCGCCATTTTTTCTTTTCTACAGAGTGAGCCCGCATTCATTTAGGAGCTCAATTTGCTTTGTATCTGTCTTCGAGCTAGAACTCATTTATCAATGATCCTTGAGAAGATCTTTCCTCGCATTTGCCCCCCAGTGTAGAGGCTGATCCTTGATCATGGTTCAAAGAAGAAAGAATTCTTTCGACTCAAAAGGGGTGACAATGGATAATTTCTTTTTGTGAAAGGGATAAGAAAAATGGTAATCTCTCATATCAAGCACAAATATTCTCATTGAAAAGCAATCCGCAGGGGAAATAGATAATAAGAATTTCATTTTTCACTTGAAATCATCCGAATTCTCATATGCATGATATCATATTTTTTTTTGCTTGCCCCTAATGATTCAGGCATTAGTTCCATCCTTATTCACCATGTATCCATCATTTCTACATATGATGCCCCAATTTGATTAACCATGAGGATTTTTATCATTGCGAGGAACATCGCAAGTCTAGATTTACAATGAAAATGCTGAGTTTCAATCTTAGGTTTGTTTGAAGTACTAAGGAAAATATTACCCAAAAACAGGTTTTCTCTAGGACATGGGTTAATCTGGTTTGGTCATTGTGCCTCGAGGTGTCAATCATGAAGTGATTTTTGAGCAATTAGTGTTTTGTGGTTATTGGAAAACGTCATGAATGGTTTTAGCACAATCTTGACACACATCGAATTACCAAAATCTAGATTCTTGAAAGAATGTCTCATTTGTTCGAATTTCAAGGAGTTCGAAAAATTTTCAAAAAGTTCGTTCCTTTGTTCATAGCCTAGACTAGGATTTACATCTTTTGCTTATTTTGTAATGACGATGGTTTATGAAGTTTTATTATTCATATTCTTTAAAGCATTAGGTCTTTCACGTAGTCTTGGCTCAAAGGATTTAGGCATAGGAAAGCCCAAAAGAGAGAGGGAAAGTGTTGGGTCATTTCTAACAATGATCATCAATATTCTCAAGACTGTCCATTATTTCTTGTGAAAACCCCTTATTATTGTTTACCACAAATTTTCATGAAGTTTCATTTCTTTTTTTTTTTGGCAAATTCAAATGAGTGCTAAAATGTAATGAAAACAAAACATTTAAATTCAAAATTTATTTATTTCATGTAGATGTCAACATGAGAAGTGCTTTCATCATCACAGTATATAGAACTGCATGCATCAAAAATCCTAATATGATTATGTACCATGTTTCTTATGACACTTGGCTTTCCCATCTTCAAAACTTATAGAACCAGCCTTGATGAGATCCCTGACCTTGTACTTCAAAGTGGGGCAGTTCTCTATTGAGTGACCTTGAATGCCAGAATGATAACCACAACACTCATTAGCATCATAACAGCTCGAATAAGGGGGCTTCAGAGGCTCTAATTGCATGGGTGTCACAAGGTGATTCTGGATGAGTTGGGGTAGTAGCTCACTGTATGTCACAGGAATCGGGTCAACCTGATTTCTTTTTCTCTTTTTATGCCCCCTTCGATTATTCCCAAGGGTGTTAGATGGATAGACAGATGTAGATTCTGGCATAGTTGTAGGCATTGGTTGGTAAGGATATTCACCTTGAGAGATATTGTTCAGGGTAGGCTAGAATGGCTGATACGAGGAGAATTGGGGAGGTGGGGCAAAGCCTTCCATGACTTGGGTATCTTTCTCTTTCTTTTCAGATGCCCCATTTCTCTCGGTATTGGATGTTCTTTCTCCTTCAAGTTTCGCATCCTTGACAGCATTCTCAATCATCTCCCCTGAAATTACCATATCCACAAAATTCTTTGTGGCATTTTTGACGAGTCTATCATAGTACGGGGCCCATAGTGTATTCACAAAAAGGACAGTAATTTCCTTCTAAGTCAGGGGCGGTTGTACTTGGGTGGCCATGCTCATCCACCGCTGTTCATATTCTTTGAAGCTCTTAGTATCTCTTTTCTCCATATTTTGCAAGGTTAGACGGTCAGGCACCATGTCGGTCATATGCTTGTACTAGTTTAGAAAAGCCCGAGCCAGATCATTCCAAGAGCGAATCTGATCCTTGCTCAACTGACTATACCACCTAATTGCGGACCCGCTGAGGCTATCCTAAAAGCAGTGGATCAAAAGCTTATCATTATCTATATGACCCGTCATCTTTCGGTAGAATATAGTGATGTGGGCTGATGGATCAGCCGTCCCGTCATATTTCTCAAAGTCAGGGACCTTGAATTTAGGAGGAATGACTAAATCGAGGACCAAGCATCATTTTTTGCATCCACACTCCCGAATACATTGCTTTTTCTACTGCCTGGAGCCTTTCATCTAACAATTTATATCTCCCTTGGGAATCTGCCAACTCAACCTCATTTACTACAATCATTTTCAATTTTGCTTGTTCAGCTGGATCATCTGAATTCAGGACGTTGGCAGAATCAACTGTGTTCTGGGCATCCATCATAACGATCTCATTTTGACCCTTTTGTGCCTCTAATCCTTCTCTGGCGGCGAAGTTTTTAGTGTATCATTTTCCCTTGATTACGGCGGACACCAGCTCCATCAATTTAGTCATCTGATCCTTAGATTCTGCTTGAGACTTTGCCAGTTGTTCTCGCAATTCTTCCTGTACCCTTTCCATTCTTTCTATTCGGGCAACTTGTTAATTCTCCATAGCACTAGCCTGTATTAAAAGGGTACTCAGTACTTCTTATAGCTCAGATTTGAAATGGAAATTCTTTCAAAGACTCTTAAAACCAAGCTAATTTCTGTTTTATCCCCCCCAAGTGCGTGTCATGATGAAGGAGCCATGAATACAATTTGATGCATGTGAAGCCTAAACAATATGATGTATGGAAATGTACAATGGAAACATGCTAACCATATATGTAATAAATGCAATCACGATGCCAACATGCTGCAAGCAAAGAATAAACAAAATAACGCATGGATATATGCAATGAATGACCATGTACATTTCAGCGTATTTTCCATTGAATGATCATATACACTATGAATGCAAAATGATGTAAAATATGATGCATGTAATCAATCAATGATTGGCACAGAGTATATATAAAGAAACTCATGCTGACCATGTGTGATATGAATGCGATCTAATCTAACATGATGTATGTAATAAGCAAATTAGTGCAAGAACATATACAGAAAAATAATGCTGACTATGTTTGTCATGAATACCACCTGATGCTACCAAGATGCATTTATGAAAGTATGGTATGACAAATAATTGATCGGATGCAAAATGCAAAGGGGAAGATATCACAGAGGAAATAAGAATCGGAGGAGCTTAATCATCAATATCTCATAAATTTGAAGCACAACCAATTCATTCCCATATCAACGTTCACAATGGTATAAACCATGTTTACAAAATATGAGCAGTGGTTAAAACTCTCTTTTACAAGCAATTTATTCTTCCTAGCACCCTAAGGCTATAAGAGCCGACTACTAAAAAAAGTGGAATCCTATTACATCATATCAGAACGAAGTCTTTCAACATCTTTACCGTAAATCTCAACTCCTAATTACCCTTTCCCAGCCTTCTATCAATCAGTGTCATTGGATCGATCCACTTGACCTCTATAAGAGTCTGCACTTTCCTTTAGAAGGCTATACAGTCCTCAATGCTATGCCCAACATTTTCGCAATGATAATCACATCTTGCACTTGGTTTGTGCCACTTGGGATATGGTGGTAACAAGGGTTTCAACGGGACACAGGCAACCATGTGATCTTGTACCAATATAGGGAGAAGCTCCTGGTAGCTGATTGGAATGGGATCATACTGCTCTTGAGTTTTGTTCTTGGGTTATTTCTTAGTTACACACGGCCTAGGAGTTGGGGCACTTGGTGGTGGCACTAAGGTTCGAACCGAAGTGTTTACATGGAAAGGTGGCGGAACAGCATGGTAAGGGTATGGATTTGGACATAGGACCCTTGGAGGTTGTACATAGTTCAAGGTTCTTATCCCGTATGCTTGATAAGGTGCTTGATGAGGGAAGCAATACGAACTGCCAATCAGTGGTGATGGAGTGGGATTCATGGGTCCCGTAGTGATCATCCTAGTAGACGATTGGACCATAGTAGGGTGGGGATACTGGTTTGGACCTAGAAGAGTTTGCAGGTATGTTATAGGATCCGAGGTTTCTATCTTTGGTATTAGGCTCTCGAGTTTAATCATTTTCACGATTTTGTCCTCAATTTCGTCAGGATTGCAACCTTTGTGGCATTGACAAGCGCAGGATCCTGCAAGGATTGTATGTTCTGGACCTAATGGTTTTGGTTGATCCAAAGGCGATACATAGCCCTGAGAAAGTTCCTCCTTACTCTTACCCATATCCTCAACCATTTTCATCAATTTAGCGAGTTGTTCTTTCACTTTCTGGATTTCATGTCCAAACTCTTCTTGATTGCGTTCTAAAGCACCCAATCGTTCCTCCGATTCATTCCTCATATCTCGAACCCCTTTCATGCAAATAAAATTGACATTATTACCATGAGATCAAGAATACAATTATCAATGTGCATGCTCTATTCCTATATGCATGAATATACTAATGATTAATGCATGAGCATATAGAGAGAAATTATGATGACTATGTATGCCATGGATGCAATCTAATGCCAATATGATGCATTTAAAGAATGAATAAATTGATGCACAGGTATATACAAATAATGACCATGCATGTCATAAGCGTATTCTACAATGAATGACCATGCATGCTATGACTGTAACATGATGTCAAAATGATACATACAAAGAATAAATGAATTAACACAAAGGTATATACAAAGAAATTAACCAATGATCACACGAAATTGGTGGGACCTAAATCTTAATTATTCAAAAATCTCATTATGCAAGATTTGCCTCCAAATTTAATCTATGATTTTTTGAAACATGTTTTCTCTATGAAAAACCAAACATATTATTTTCAAAAGAATTTCGAGGTAGTGGATCCTACTATGGTACAATATCCAAATGTTCATGTAACACTACCGGTTTTATGAAATCATTAGATAAGATTATTATCATTATCCGTTTATTGCAAAAAATGAGATCAACAATACAACCATAAATGTACATGCTCAATTCACACATGCATGAAATGTGCAAAATGCGAAAATGTTTGAAAAAGAATGTTTGTATTTTGAAATTCAAAAAGTTAGTGAACACTTGCCCCAACAATATCTATTTATATAGGCATCATGGTGCCTTTAGGGAGGATTATCACATTTATTATGAGCGATGTACGTACATCGTTGCCCGATCTTCAATACTTATTCAGAATGTAAAATAGGTAACGAGAGGTTAGAAATGCCCCTCCATGTGTTCCTAACTTCGGTGCATCTAACGAAAATCCAGTATGGCTTCGCCTAGGTTCACTATATGAAGATGAATCGGTTCTAAAAGCCCCGAATTGTTCCACACTATTACCGGTGAAGGCTAGTAAGGCACCCCGATAAAAGTGGGTTCAATTCATTAGAGTCTATTTCCCTAGCCCATGCGGATTGTTAATCACGAAGGCTTAGGTAATTTACTACTCCGAAAGTGTTTCACTAGCCAATGCTGATTGTTAATCATGAAGGCTTAGTTACTTTGCTCCCACCTAAAAGGACGGAACCCGGGTATAAGGCTCATGATATGCAAATGCACGTGTGGTGTGGTGTGTGAGGAGAAATAACAAACCTTTCACCACCTATTCTACATCCCTTATTCTAAATGCCCCAACAAGATTAAACAATGTAAAGCATTAATTAAGCAAAGAATAAATACACCAAAATAACCAGAGAATAATAATAATATGTATGCACATGAATATGGTCATATTTAAAAATATTTTATTATTTTCAAAATTATCCTTATTTTAAAATAAAAAAAAGTGGGAATTAAAATAAAATACCGATTAAATCAACAAAAATCGAGACTTTGATAACACAAGATTATTCTAGGCCTGACTCTCTAATGTCCCCAGTAGAGTAGCCAAGCTGTCGCAACCTAAAAAATAACAAGTCTCATCGCAAAACTTTATTATTCGTTAAGCGTGACATTAAAAAAACCAAGGAAAAGTCGACTTAATTCTTCTTGAAAAATGAAGGTCTTGAAAATGATCTTGAAAAAGACATGGAGTCGTCACCAATCTTTTTTAGCTAGGTGTGATCGGCCACCTATTAAAACCGGTTTTTTAAAACATTTTAAAATTAATTAAAACATTTTTAAAACCAATTTCAAGTCTGCGTTATAAACTAGAGAAATCAAAGAAGAAGGTTCAGGAGTCACTTACGTGCGGGGAAGGATTAGAACCCCTACAACGCCCGTATAAATCGGTACCTTATTAATCGTGTGTTATCTCAAGTCTAGGTAGAAAGTCGGTTTTCAATTTTGTATTTCAAATTAATTCCCAATTTTAAGAAAAATAATTCCATTTTTAATTGAAAATGACTTGGAATTTATTAATTCAAAATTTTCCTATATTCCCCGACAAACGCGGCAAAATATAAAAAATTTTATTAATTTGGAAAATTTTCCGAATCATTCTCGTTTTAAAGAAGATATTCCGTTATTAATGATAATTGATGATATCCTCCCCATCAAACCCGGCAGAACTCATGAATTATTTTAATTCGGGAATATCTTTATTTTATTGAAAATCATTATCTTTTTCAAAACATTATTTTAAAAAAAAAATATCAATATGTGTGACATGGTAAAGATGATATAACAAAGTCTAGATAATATAATGCAACCTAAATGATATGATATAATTTAAATGGCATAGCATATTCTAAATGAAATGAAATATCCTAAGTAACATGATATATTCTAAATGAAATGAAATATCCTAAGTGACATGATATATTCTAAATGAAATGAAATATCCTAAGTAACATGATATTTTCTAATGAAATGATATGATTTAAATGACATAGCAAATTTAAATGACATGGCATATTTTAAATAATATAATCTATATGACATGGAATATAATCTAGGTGACATGAAATATATAAAACATAAAATAATGTTATCATGAAATATGCATAAAAATAAACATAATAATGCATGAACATAGTATATGCTAAATGATGTGACAAAAATAAATGACTTAAATAAAAAGCATAGGATAGCATGAAATATTCAAAACCATATAACAAACAACATATACTATGTTCATGCATTATTATGTTGTTTGTTATATGGTTTTGAATATTTCATATTTATATGGTTTAAATAATAACAATACCATAAAATTATCATAGAAAAAATCACATATTTATATAGTATGCATGAACATGGAAAATGCAATGATGAAAGTTTATTTTTCCTTTAAATAAGGAAATCTGTATATCTAAAAAGATACCGACTACCTTAGGAAAATATATCAAATTAAATTTTCTAAAATCAAAATACTTTGTGATTGGTTTAAAAACAATTTTGAAAATCTTGGATAATAAAACCTCGTAGCTGAATTTCCTTTTAAAATTGCTCTAATTTCCTAAGTTTGAAATCCCGAACTTGACCATCCTTGACCCGAGCTTTATAAAATAATTTTTAAAGTTTAAAATAGTCTACAAACCAAGCTAGAACAGTAGCTAAAGTTCCTAACCAACCCCCTCTAAATGCCTTAGCCAAATTCAACAATTGTTTTTCTTTTGAATTCAAATTTGCCTCTACTGTCCAGTTTTAAAACACGATTTTTTAACCTATTTTTAAAAATTCAAAACAATCTAAAAAAAGATACTGGTGTCTCAGAACATGTAAAACTACACGGAAAAAAATTGGCTTAATTTTTTTATTAAAAGATAACTTCCCAAAAGAAATCGAAAAAGTTACAAAACTGGGTGAAAACTGTTTTGCCAAAACATATTTTTTTGCCTTTGAAAAAATCATTTAAAAAACAAAGTAAAAATATTGGAGACTCTCTTAAGGACCTACAAACAGTAGCTAAAACTTCTAAAAAACTTGGACAAAAATTGTCTAAGTAAAAAATCACAAAGGTAGAATAATCAATTTGACAACTCTTTAATTTTCCACAAGTATGCTCAAGTGAGCATGACTTTGAGCCATTGATTAGCCTAAGTCATAAATCATGTGGTATGGCATGAACATATAGCAAATTGAATGCATGAAATGCATGATTTAATACCTAAATGATGTGGGAAATGCATGGCATGTATAATATGGCCTAGACTTACAAACTTGCATGACAATAAATGTAATCCTAACCTAAGTATGCATTAGATCCATAATAATGCAAATGAAACTTAGACCTAAAGTGACATGAAATGCATAGTAATACAAAGTGACCTAAGACCTAAATAGCATAGCAAATGCATGGCAATACCAATATGATTCTAGACTTTATATGCATGGCATGACAATACCAATATGATTCTAGACCTTATATTAATGGGGATATGCATGGCAATATAAAGATGGCCTAGACCTAAAATATCATGAGAATGCATGAAAATATCATGAACATATAATGACCAATAAACCTAATACTAAATGACCAATAAACCTAATACTAATGCATGAACAAACAGTAACTAATACATAATCTCATGGCATAGTAATGCAAAGCAATGGTACCTAAACAAAATGCAAATGCACACACAAGGCAAGGAATACATGAAGAGACCGAATGGCCACTAAACAACCTAGTACAATCCTATCTAGAAAATAAAACAAACACATGGCAAACCAAATCAAAATACACAATGTTAAGGCATGAAATGCAAACCTATCAACTAAACAAAATGAAAATGCACACACAAAGCAAAAGGGGTCATGTTGGCCGAATGGTCCTCAAGTAACATGGAATAATCCTAGCCAAACAATAACACAAACACATGGCAAACTAAATCAAAATACACAATGTTATGGCATGAAATGTAAACCTTGCAACTAAACAAAAATGAAAACGCATACACAAAGCAACATGAATCCTATTGGTTGAATGGTCATCAAGTATCATGGTATAATCCTAGCTAAACAATAACACAAACACATGGAAGCATAATAAACTAGCAAACATGATAAATAATGAAAACATGCACAAAAAATCCATCATGGCCGAAAGAAACAACATGAACATGGCATTGTCTAAATGTATGAAAATCAATGGAAACATATTAAACAAGCAAACATGATAAAAAAATGCAAACATGCACAAAAAATCCATCATGGCCCAATGAAACAACATGAACCTAGCATGGTATTTTCACAAACACAGAGCATGGTATATTGCTAAACTAACACAATCAAGCTAACGTACCACAAATCAAGATAATCTAACACAAGTAAGCTAACCTACCACAACAAAACTCATGAACAAAATCCAAAATAAAATTATCTCAAAAACAAGAAAACCATTCGATCATTGTGGAAACAAGGATGTTGTTTTTTATTTTAAAAACAAAAAAACAAAATAGTAGATCTTTAGAAACAAGTTTATTTCATAAAAAAGAAAAAAAATATCAATAAAAAAAGCAAGATCATGTCAATAAAATATGAAAAATAACCATGAAAGAGCATAACTACCTTGCTCTAGCTTTCCAAATCAAGAAGAAAACAAGCTAAAACCCTTCTTTTCCTTCTATTTTTTTCTCCACTCTTTTTCCTTCCTTTTTTCTCCCCTTTTTTCTTTAGCTACTTCCTCTTTTCAGCCTTCAAAGCTTATGAAAAAATCTGTTCTCAGCCCCCTTAATTCCCCTTGGCCGAATAGTCACTCTTCTAGAAGAAAGATGGTTATTTTTTTCATCCAATGGCTATCCCTTCAAGATGCCTTCTATGTAAAAATCCCACCATTAGATTGGAATAATCAGCCCCTAAATATATGATGTCATGAAGGTGATGTCATAAATATGACATCATCCTTCTCCAACTATTGGTCCATGTGTTGGAAATTCAAAGGCTTGATCACAAAAATAACTACCTTCCTCTTCTCTCTTGGCCCTTAGATGAAATGGCTCAGAAAAATTAATCTCCATCATGCGCTTGGCTGATTGCCCACTTAAAATCCAACCCAATTCCATTGCAAGAAAAGCCCTTTTCGATTTCTTCAGTAAAATAACCTTTTTGACCCCCGAACCTAAATAAATAGCAAAAGGACTCCAAATTCAAATTTTATTTTTTCAATACTTCTGAAATAATAAAAAAATGAATTTTGAAAGTTTTCAAAACTTTCCAAGCCCATTTGCTATTTTTTTGGATTTTTTTTCCAAAATTGCCCTTTTGTGCAACCCAATTTTCACCATTTCTAAACGAGCTCCGAGTCTAGATTTTTCTTCACCAATCTCTTCCAAATAAACTAAAAGTGTGATCTGGAAGTTTTCATAATTTTTGGAGCTCATTTGCTATTTTTTTAGGATTTATCTGCTTGCATAGTGGGCCCAAAATTTAGCCATTTTGCAAACAAACTCTGAATCCAGATTTTCTTTTGCCAGTCTCTCTGAAATGATTTAAGAATGAGATCTGCAAATTTTGGTAATTTTTGGAGCTCATTTGCTATTTTTCCCAAATTTTCCCTTTTGCCTCCAAAGCTCGATTTTACTCAAAACAAGTTCGATTTTTAGATTTTTTTTTCTGGGCCTTTTTAATATATTGAATTGGAGTTGGTTCGAATATGCCCAATTTTTACGATCAAATTCCCTTCCGATTTGATTTTTTCTTTTTTCAATGTCGGGAATTTCCTTGTTTTTCCATTTTTCCTCCAATCAGCTCTTTTCTCATAATTTCTTCAAACTGAGCCTTGGGCTATCCTTGTTTACTCACTCATCATCCATTTGGTGCTTTAGTCTTACCGAATCGGGCTATTTCTGTTATTTTTCCCAATTTCACCAAAATCCACCAAAAACCTTAATTCTCGGTTTTCTTCCGAATTGACTTTTCCTTCAGTTTTTCTTTCAAGTAGCCTCTCCGTTACCCGTAGTAAGTGCTTATATTTCATTTGGAACCTTCAACTTCGACCAATTTGATTGTTTAAGCACTTTTCCCCAAATTTCTCGAATTAGGGTTTCCTTTCAACTGAATCTCCGTAATCCAACTTTCGAACTCCATATCTTTCAATGTAGACCTCGGATCATCAAAATTATTTCACCATTTTTCAATTGAACTTCAAATCTTGATGTTGAAAGTGGGTTGACTTTTTTAATAGTTGACTTTTTAGGGTTGACGTTTTTGAGGTTGACTTTTTTAGTAGTTGACTTTTTGGGGTTGACTTTTTCAAGTTTGAGTTTTTATGTCTGCTTTCTTAAATTAAGTCTCGGAGTACCACCTGCAGGATAAGAAAAGTCTTTTTGCATTCTGAAACATCACTTTAGGAAGAAAATATACCTGACTTAGTGGTCCGGACAAAATTAGGTATCTACAAGGGGAATTTTGAAAATAATAAAATGGTTTTAAATATGTTCATATTCATTCACATGTATTTTATTATTGTTTTCTAGTTATTTAATGTTGTATATTACTATTATATTCTTGTTGGTTAATGCGTTACACTACATGTGCATTTGCATAACATGAGCTCTATACCCGAGTTCCATCCCTTTAAGTGAAAGTAAAGTACCTACGCTTCGTGTGGCAATAGCCTCTGCATAAGCCAGCGAAACACTTTCGAAGTGTCAAATTACCTAAGCTTCATGTGGCAATAGCCTCCGCATAAGCTTGGGAAATGTACTCTAACGAATTGAACCTGTTTTAATCGGGATGCCTTACTAGCCTTCACTGGTGATAGTGAGAAGCAATTTGGAGCCTTTCTAGAACCTAATGCAACCTTATATAGTGAACCTAGGCGATGCCATGCCGAATTTCCATTAGAGGTACCGAAGCTAGGAACACATGGAGGAATATTTCTGATCTTCTGTCATTTATTCCTATATTCTGAATAAATATTGTAGATAGGGCAGCGATGTATGTGCATCGCCCGTAATAAGTATGATAATTCGCCCCAAAGGCACCGTGATGCCTAAATAATTAGATACTGTTGGGGCACATGTTCATTAATTTTCTCACTTTACATGGATGATTTTACCCTTTTTACTTGCTTTGCTTCTTTTTTTCACACATCATTTGTGATAAAACCAAAACCTATTATTTTTGGGTTATTTTGAAAATTCTTCTTATACATGTACCATTTTAGATATTTCAAATAAAAAAAAAATAAAAAGAGTTTTATTCCATGAAAAATTTTCTTCTTTGAAAAAAGAAAATAAAGAAAACATCAAATAAAAGGTGATATTAGGATCTTCTTTTCCTTGATTCTTTCATTTTCATTTTTGCATAAACATCCATATTATTTAAGCAGTTGTAAATATGAAAATTCATCTCCTCCAGCATCTTCGCATCTTGTACATTTCATGTATTAATCATCATTATATTCATGCATATAAGAATAGAGCATGTACATTAATAATTGTATTCTTGATCTCATGATAATAATGTCATTTTCATTTGCATGAAAGGGGTTTGAGATATGAGGAATGAATCGGAGGAACGATTGAGTGCTTTGGAGCGCAATCAAGAAGAATTTGGACATAAAATCCGGGAGGTGAAAGACAGCTCGCCAAATTGGTGAAAATAGTTGAGGATATGGGTAAGAGTAAGAGGGAGCTTTCTCAGGGCTCTTCATCGCCTTCAGATCAACCAAAACCATCAGGTCCATAACATACAATCCTTGCTAGGTCCTACACTTGTCAATGCCATAAAGGTTTTAACCCTGATGAAATTATGGGCAATGTCGTGAAAATGACTAAAACAGAGAGCCTGATACCAAAGACAGAAACCTCAGATCCCAAACAGTCCCTGCAATATGTCCTAGGTCCAAACAAGTATCCTCACTCTACTATGGTCCAATCGTCTACTGGGATGACCACTACGGGATCCCCGGGTCCCACTCCATCACCACCAATTGGCAGTTCATACTTTTTCCCTCATCAAGCACCTTATCAAGCATCCGGGATAAGAACCTCGAACTATGTATAACCTCCGAGGGTCCCGTGTCCAAATCCAAATCCATACCCTTACCATGTTGTTCAGCCGCCTCTCCATGCAAACACTTCGGTTTGAGTCTTTGTGCCACCATCTGTTGGGATTCGGCTCATGCTCAAACAGAGATAATGTATAATTTAATCAACAGTGAAATATACAACGCAGCGAAATTAAAACAAAACAAAGAGACACTGAATCCCTCCATGGATCTGCCTCAAAACGATCAGGCTGTCAATAACAGATAACAATAAAAATCTCATACCTATGTAATGGAGATTGCTGAAATCACATCACAGATTCTTGATATTCTTGTTCTTGTACACAAAGCTCGCTTGTCGAAAACCAAAGTCGTCCAATTGTCCGACCACTAACAGTAATCCACACAGGTGATCTGAAAGCCTTCACAAGGTTGAGATTATGTTTTGCCAAGACGATGCTAGTGGTCTAGGTTCTGAGAAACCTTCCTCCTTTACCTTAATTATCCTAAAGAAACAAGAAGAATCGAATTCTCGTTAATCTCAAGGTGTTAGGCCGAATCTCTCTTCTTAGGGATAGAGGCGTCGATTTCAAGTAAGTTCTTACATAGGGAGGCGGCAACAACATAAAAGGTGTATATATATTACTAGGTTTAGTGTATGCCAACTCTTGGACTTATTGCACTAAACCCTTATACATATATTATTAAATATTCAAATTAAGCCCACAACACTTAATGAATATTTAATCTAACCCAATCTCATTTTAATTTCATTAATCACCTTTTGTTTGTGACCCATTAGGCCCTTAACATGTTGGCAATAAATATAATAATTTCAATTAAGAATTTCCTCTTTATATTTATAGATCATGAGCGGTATCTAGCAATGCATCATGACCACCCAAATGCCAAGAGAGTCATCAAGCTTCGACTAGCCTTTCGTGTACAATATGTCTGTGTAATTCGATCCCTTCATCAAATATCCCAGGATAGGAAAGAGCATGGTTCAGTGTCTACTCTTAACCTATTCCATATTAGATCTGCATCTTTATATTAACTCCTTAAGTATTGCCTTGGCCAAGGACTTCCATAAGTTAATATAAGTGAGATACATGTGAGATATGTCCAATTAATCACTTGGGGTGATGAATCCTCTCTGGACCACTCATTCATCTTCGTATGCTTCATGTCATACCCAATAACACCCTACTTTAAGCATCCTCGTGGTTGGGACCCGTTCGTGATGAAATCTAAGTATGACAGTTCACATACAAGATGACCTGGTGTCACAAGTAAAATGATTATTACACTATTGACACATGAGAGTATTTACCATAGACACTTGAGTGAAATACCAAATGGAACTCTCATAGCGGGTCATGTTTAGTAAAATTGTTCAACTAACAAGCACCCATATGTTATCCCCAAGTATCTCTATACTTTCAACCTATGAGATCAGTTGCATGCATCAAGTGCATGAAGGCTTAACATATGCCAGTCTTTGAGCATTGTCAATGCCCTGTCTGGACAATATGATGAGCAGGAACAGTTTTAGAAACACGGCATTGATGCATAAGGATCCTCATAATTATAACACCTTACAATTCCTTTGCAATGCCATTGTGTCTCATGGGCTTTATCTTCACAAGTCATTTATAACAATTGTAACAATACTTATGGATAAAGAAATACCTCAACAATAATTAATAAACTATAATGTGCAATACATGAATATATAAATAGTATTTTATAAGCCTAACTAGATTGGCTTGTTGGGCTTAAACCAACAATCTCCCACTAGCACTAAAGCCAATCGCCCATGTACTTAAGCCCATGTCCTTCCATGTGACGATTGTGTTTCTGCTGGGACAGAACCTTAGTGAAAGGATCAGCTATATTATCCTCTGTGGGTACCCTTTCCATACTTATATCACCTCTTATATCTCTAATCAAGTAATATTGCCGCAATACATGTTTGGATTTGTGATGAGACCATGGTTCCTTAGCTTGTGCTATGGGTCCATTGTTATCACAGTAAAGTGGTATAGGATCAACAATGCTTGGAACCACACCAAGTTCAGTTATGAACTTCTTAATCCAAACAGCCTCCTTAGCTGCCTCACACACGGAGATGTATTCAGCCTCTGTTGTTGAATCTGCAGTTGTAGTCTGTTTGGAACTTTTCCAACTGATTGTAGCTCCATTTAAGGTAAATACGTAATCACCCTGCGATATACTGTTATCCCTATCAGTTTGAAATCCAGCATCTGTACAACCCCTTACTTGGAGTTCAGCCCCTCCATAGACCAAGAAAATATCCTTAGTTCTTCTCAAGTACTTGAGGATATTCTTCATAGCAGTCTAGTGAATTTCACCAGGATTGCTTTGGTATTGACTCATGACACTCAGAGTGTACGATACATCTGGTCTTGTGCACAACATGGCGTACATGATAGATCCTATTACCGAAGCATACGGATCCTATCCATCCATGTTCTTTCTTCATAAGTTTTAGGACACATATCTTTCGAGAGTTGTACACCATGTACCATAGGCAAAATACATATTTTGGAGATATCCATGCTAAACCTCTTTAGCACCTTGTCTATGTAAATGGATTGGGATAATCCAAGCGCCTTTTTGATCTATCTCTATAGATCTTAATCCCAGAATATATGCTGCTTCTCCCAAATCCTTCATACAGAACTGTTTGGATAGCCAGACCTTGATGGTCTGAAGCACAGGTACATCATTTCCTATGAGCAATATGTCGTCGACATTTAACACTAGGAATAGAACTGCATGTCCGTTTACCTTCTTGTAAACACATGGTTCATCAAGATTCTCAATGAAACAAAATTCTTTGATTGTTTTATCAAACCTGATGTTCCAACTTCGAGATGCTTGCCTTAGTCCATAAATGGACTTTTGCAGCTTGCATACCTTATTAGATGTGGCCTTGGATGAAAAACCTTTAGGTTGTGTCATATACACTTCCTCTTGCAAATTCTCGTTAAAGAATGCAGTTTTTACATCCATCTACCATATCTCATAATCATGGTATGCAGCAATAGCAAGCATAATCCTAATGGACTTTACCATGGCAACGGGTGAAAAGATTTCTTCAAAATCAATGCCTTCAACTTGATTATAACCTTTTGCAACCAATTTGGCCTTTTACGTTTGTATATTGCCATCCATGTCTGTCTTTATCTTGTAGACCCATTTACACCCTATGGGTTTTATCCCTTGAGGTGGATCAACTAAAGACCAAACTTGGTTAACTTCCATGGCTTTCATTTTGGATTTCATGGCTTCTAGCCATTTCTTGGAATTGATGTCCGACATCGCTTCCTCATAGGTAACAGGTTCATTATCAATGGGCAAACCATCTCTTTCCAAAAGAAATCTATATCTTATTGGAGTTTGCCTCTCCCTACTAAACCTTCGGAGTACTTGTGTTTCTTGAGCATTAGTCCGAGCATCCAATGCCTCGACCAATGGCTCAGGTTTCGAGGGAATGTTAGGTTGTGGTTCTTGAACTTTTCAAGATCTATTTTACTCCCACTGAATCCTTATAGTAGAAACTCTTTCTCTAGAAAAGCAACGTGTTTTGATACAAACACCTTTTGATCAGTAGGACTGTAAAAGTAATACCCAGCAGTCTCTTTAGGATATCCTGCAAACTTACATTTTTCTGATCTAGCTCCCAGCTTATCAGAAGGTACTTGCTTCACAAAAGCAGTACATCCCTAAATATTTAGAAAAGATAAACATGGCTTCTTGCCATTCCATATCTCATATGGTACCTTATCTATTGACTTGCTTGGAACCCTATTTAGAAGGTAAGCTGCATTTTCTAAGGCATATCCCCAAAAGGTTATCGAAAGGTCAGCCTTAGACATCATGGACCGAACCATGTCCAACAAGGTCCGATTTCTCCTCCCAGACACTCAATTATGCTGAGGAGTTCCAGGTGGAGTCCATTGCGACAGAATTCCATTATCTGTCAAATGATCCATGAAATCATGGCTTAAATATTCTCCTCCTCGATCCGATCTAACAGCTAGAATGTTTTTTCCAGTCTGTTTCTCTACTTCAGGTCTGAACTCTTTGAACTTTTCAAAAGCTTTAGACTTGTATCTCATCAGATACACATAACCATATCTTATCAGATACACATAACCATATCTAGAATGATCATCGATAAAGGCTATGAAGTATGAGAAATTACCTCTAGCAGCTGTGTTCAGTGGCCCACATACATCTGAATGTATTAAGCCCAATAAAACATCAACTCTCTCACCCTTTCCAGTAAAGGGAGTCTTGGTCATCTTACCAAGGATACAACATTCACAAGTCCCATATGATTCATAATCAAAGGGTTCCAAATAACCATGTTTATGCAAATTGGAAATCCTTGTCTCATTGATATGACCAAGTGTACAGTGCCAGATGTAAGTCTTACTTGGATCATCCTTTCTTGCTTTCTTCACATTTATATTGAACATAGGCATCTCTGGATCGAAAACATATAATCCATTATGAAATGTTACCAATCCATAGTGAATGTCTTTCAGAATGATGGAGCAACTATTGCCCTTCATTCTTATCTCGAAACCATCATTTGCAATGCCATTGTGTCTCGTTTTAGAAATAAGGCATTAATGCATAAGGATTCTCATAATTGTAACACCTTACAATTCCTTTGCAATGCCATTGTGTCTCGTGGGCTTTATCTTCACAAATCATTTATAACAATTATAACAATACTTATGGATAATGAAATACCTCAATTATAATTAATAAACTATAATATGCAATACATGAATATATAAATAGTGTTTTACAAGCCTAACTAGATTGGCTTGTAGGGCTTACACCAACACCATCAACCCTTAGGCCATGTGTGACCAAGAAACAATCCAAGAACAAGATCCAAAAGCAGTATGATCTAATTCCAATCAGCTACCAACAGCTTTTCCCTATATTGATCCGAGATCACTTGGTTGCCTGTGTACCGTTGAAACCCCTGCTACCACCATACCCAAAGTGGTATAACCTAAATGCAAGGTGTGATTATCACTACGGAATTTCTAGGCATAGCATTGAAGACTGTGAAGCCTTGAAGAGGATAGTGCAGTCTCTCATAGATGTTAAGTGGTTTGATCCAACGACACTGATTGATAGAGGATTGGGAAAGTGTAATTAGGATTGGGAGATTTACGGCAATGATGTAGTAAGACTTCGATCTTTTATGATGTAGTAGGATTTTGCTTTTTCAATAGCCGGCTCTTATAGCCTTAGGATGCTAGGAAAAATAAAGTGCTTGTAAAGACAGTTCTAACCACTGCTTAGATTTTGTAAACATGGTTTATACTTTGTGAACATTGACATGGGAATGAATTGGTCATGCTTCAAATTTATTAGATGTTGATGATTAAGTTCCTCCGATTCTTATTTCCTCCGTGGTATCTTCCCTTTTGCATTTTGCATCCAATTAATTATTTGTCATACCATACATTTCATTCATACATGCATCTTGGTGGCATCAGGTTGCGTTCATGACATACATAGTCAGCATGATTTCTCTGTATATGTTCATGCATTAATTTGCTTATTCTTTACATGCGTCATGTTGGCATCAGGTTGCATTCATGACATATATAGTCAGCATGATTTCTCTGTATGTTGTCTATGCATTGATTTGTTCATTCTTTACATGAATCACGTTAGCATCAGGTTGCGTTCATGACAAACATAATCAGCATGATTTCTCTGTATGTTTTTCGTGCATTGATTTGTTCATTCTTTACGTGCATCACGTTAGCATCAGGTTGCGTTCATGACAAACATAGTCAGCATGATTTCTCTATATATGTTTATGCATTGATTTGTTTGTTCTTCACATGCATCATGCTAGCATCAGGTTGCATTCATGACAAACATAATCAGCATGATTTATCTGTATATGCTCATGAATTAATTTATATATTCTTTACATACATCATATTGATATAGTGTTGCATTCATAGTATATAGGATCATTCATCGGAAAATGCATCTAGAACATACATGATCATTCATTACATATATCCATGCGTTGATTTGTTTATTCTTTGCTTGCATCATGTGTCATCGTGATTGCATTTATAACATACATGGTCAGCATGTTTTTACTATATATGTCCATACATCACTTTGTTTATTCTTCATATGCATCAAATGACATTCATGGCTCCTTCATCATGAAACATATTTGGGGGAATAAAACAGAAATTGGCTTGGCTGTAAAAGTTTTTGAAGAAATTTCCATTTTAAATCAAAGGTATAAGAAACACTGAGCATCTTCATGACACAGGCCAGAGCTATGGAGAATGAACAAGCTGCCCGAACGGAAAGAATGGAAAAGGCACAGGAAGAACTGTGAGAACAGCTGGCAAAATCTCAAGTAGAAACTAGAGATCAGATGACTAAACTGAAGGAGCTGGTGTCTGCCACAATCAAGGGAAAGGGATACACTGAAAACTTGACAGCCAAAGAAGGGTCGGGGACACAAAGGGATCAGAATGAGGTCGTAATGTTAGGTGCCCAGTCTTTTCAGAACATAGTTAATCCCGTCAACGTCCTGAACTTAGATGATCTAGCTGAACAAGCAAAACTAAAATTGGTTGAGTCAAACAGAGCTGAGTCAATAGATTCCCAAAAGAAGTATAGCTGTTAGAGGAAAGGCTTCGGGCAGTAGAGTAGAAAGTACAGATGTATTTGGGAGTGTAGATGCAAACGAACGTTGTTTGGCCCCGATTTAATCATTCCTCCTAAAGTCAAGGTTCCCAACTTTGAGAAATATGATTGGACAACCGATCCGTCAGCCCATATCACTATGTTTTGCCGAAAGATGACAGGCCATACAAATAATGATAAGCTTTTGGTCTACTGCTTTCAAGATAGCCTCAGCGGGTTCGCAGTTAGGTGGTATAATCAGTTGAGCAAGGATCGGATTCACTCTTGGATTGATTTGGCTAATGCATTTTTAAGTCAATACAAGCATGTGACTGATATGGTGCCTGACCATCTCACTTTGCAAAATATTGAGAAAAAGGTTACTGAGAGCTTCAAAGAATATGCTCAGAGGTGGAAGAACATGGCCACCCAAGTACGACCGCCCTTGACTCAAAAGGAAACCATTGTCTTTTCTGTGAACACACTGCAATCCCCGTACTATGGTAGTCTCGTCGTCAATGCCACGAAGAATTTTTCGGACATGGTAATCTTCGGAGAAATTATTGAAAATGCTATCCAGACTAGAAAGCTCAAAGGAGATAAAATATCCAATACAGAGAGAAACAGGACACCCAAAAAGAAAGAGGAAGATGTCCAAGCTATAGGAGGCTTTACCCCATATATTCAGGCCCCCTCATACCAACCATCATGTCCTTCTATGAACTACGTATCCCAGGGTTCATACTTATACCCGATGGCCTCTCAGAATCCAGCAAATCTTCAACCTCTTGTCAGCCAGAGGAAGGCGAAGAACATCAGAAAAAGAAATCGATTTGAGTAACTCCCCTTGTCTTACTCTGAACTATTGCCCCAGCTGGTCGAAGAGCAACTCCTCACTAAAGCTCCAGTGGAGCCTATCCAACCCCCATACCCGAGCTAGTATGACGATAATGCATATTGTGATTATCATTCCAGGATTCGGGGACATTCCACAGAAAGTTGCCTATGTTGAAACGGAAGGTTCAAGTACTCATCAATATAGGGCAGTTAGATATGGGGAGAAACAAAGGTCAGACAGCGTGGAGAATCCACTGTATGGGAATGATGAGACCATTATGGATTTCATAAGGGGAAAGAAGATGAAAAGATCGAAAAGAGACCACCGAGCGCTAGCTCAAGTGGTACCGGCTCTAGCTTGGGGCGTGCAGCATGTCTGCCGTCCCGAGTTCGAGTCTTGGCACTTGGGTGCTGAAAAAAGCGAGGTGTCAGGGTGGTGGTTCCCTTGAGTAGCCCCCCAGTTGGTAAGGTGGGCCACATCCTAAGGGTGGGGTCTACCCCAGGTCTGGGTCATCAAAAAAAAAAAAAAAAGATCGAAAAGAGTACCAAGGAATAGCCAGTTTGAATTAGAGAAAACATGTCAAGGGGGAATTTTTGATGCATGTGGTTTCATACCTCATAATGGAAACACTTGTCTCATGTCGGCATTCATATGAATTAAATGAATTTTGAATTTTAAATGCTTTGTGTTTGTTATGCTTTGACAATAATTTGAATATGCAAAAACAAGCATTAAGTAAGTTCTAATAGTGGATAGTCTCGAGAATATTGATGATCATTGTTAGAAATGACCCAATACCCTCTCCCCTCTCTTTTGGGCTTTCCTATACCTAAATCCCTTGAACCGAGACAACTTGGAAGACTTAATGCTTCAAGAAATATGAATGATTGAACCTCATACACCATTGCCACTACAAAATAAGCAAAGAGTTAGATCTGAGTTTTGGCTATGAGCAAAAGAACGAACTTTTTGAAAATTTTTTGAGCTCCTTGGAAATTCGAAACAAATGAGACATTCTTTCAAGAATCTAGATCACGGTAATTTGGTATGTGTCAAGGATGTGCTAAAACCACTCACAGCTTTTCTAATAAAATGCCAATTGCCCAAACATCACTTCATGATTGACACCTCGGGGTACAATGATTAAACCAGATTATCCCACGTCCCAGAGAAAACCAGTTTTTGGCTTATATTTTCCTTGTCATTTCAAACAAACCCAAGATTGAAACTCTTTCAGTATAGACTTAGACTTGCGATGTCCTCATTCTCATGGTTAATCAAATTGGGGCATCATATGTAGAAATGACGAATACATGGTGAATAAGGATGGATTAATGCATGAATCATTGGGGCATGCGACAAAAAAAGAAAGAAAGAAAAAAGAAGAAAAATTATGATATCATGCATATGAAAATTCAGATGATTCCAAAGTGCAAAATGAAATTCTGATTATCTATTCCCCCTGGGGATCGCTCTTCAATGAGAATATTTTTGCTTGATATGAGAAATGGCCATCTTTCTTGTCCCTTTCACAAAAAGAAACTATCCATAGTTACCCCTTTTGAGTCGAAAGAATTCTTTCTCCTTTTAACCCTGATCAAGGATCACTCTCTACACTGGGGGGAAAATACGAGGAATGGTCTTCCCAAAGATCATGGAGAAATGAGTCCTAACTCAAAGACAGATACAAAGCAAATTGAGCTCCCAAATAAATACGGGCTCACTCTATCAAAATAAAGATGTAGTAAAGATGGCAAAATGAAAAAACAAAAATGTGTGAAAAAGTATGGCAAATGAAAGCCAGGAACAAGGAAGAAAATGAGCAAAAGTCAAAAGAAGGAAAGAAAAGTCCAAAAGGGACAAATGCTTCAAAGAGAATCCTCCTCAAGAAATTATCCTTGATCTGATTACCCTCAAACACATATTTTGGGCCTATTTATCCTTTCTTTCTGAACCCCAAACCATGTCCTACATTACGTGCTTTAAAAGTCCATTTTGATCAAGCATGAATTTTTAACTTGAAGGGTTTTTCCTCAGATTTTATCCCATCTCTTCGAATTATCATTTTACTATGGAAGAATTTAGAATTCTCAAGTGCATAGTAAAACAATAAAAAAAATGGAAAGAACGGGACCCTAGGGCAAAAACCCAAAAATGGGCGGTCTAGAGTAAAATGGGAATTTTGGATGCCATCTATGTTAATGTCAATGCCACAACAAAAGAAAAGATTATCTTGAAGAAATCGAGGAACATCTAGGAATTCTTGAACCTCCCAAATTGCCAGCTATGATTTGGTGGATTGACTTCAAAAACTAAAGACCTTTTTTTCCTCCAAAATTAACTTCCTAGTTTGAACATCCTAGCCAATCTTGACACTTATCAAAGCGCCATTATTTGGAAACTAAAGGAATGTTGAGTTTGTTTGATTCTCAAGGAATTAGTGTTTTATTGAATCTGTTCCATTTGTTAGCCTAGAAAGGACATATATCTTCTTGTTGCGAAGTTTGCTTAGACCAACCAAAATCTTGTTGTACCAAGTCTTTCAATTCAAGTTGAAAAACCCAGATTGACACTTAGGGAAATTTCTAACAGTGATCATCAGTCTTCAAAAGATTCGTACATCACACACTGTGGGGTTAATATTTTTGGCTCAGAAGTTTTCATTAAATGAGCAATTTTTTCAAAAGGGCAAAACAAATAAAAATATTTTTTTAAATAACCATTTTGATGTTGACATAAGACAAGGGTTTTCCTAACCAAAGGTATGGGACTACTGAGGTATATCTTGACTCCTGGAAATGTGAAGAAGGAATGAACATCTGGCTCAGACTTCTGTCGTTAAGAGTCTAAAAACAATTGGGGCAAGAAAATAGCCGAAGACCAAAAGGAGAATGACCTCTTATGGGGCACGAGTATTCAAGATACACTCTGATTTGAAGAGGAAAAATGAATTGGAAAGGCCAAGCCAAAGTCTAGAAAAATAATCGGGGACATTGGCATCATTCATGAGCACTTACCTTTTTATTGAGCTTTGCACTTGCACCATGTCAGCAAATATTTGCATCATTCATGGGTATTTGCATTTGCACTATTCCAAGAGCATCTACATTTTACCATAACACTTACATCTTTCATGGATATTCTGCATTTGCGCCATCTCAAGCAATTGCATCATTTCTAGGATCACTCCATCTTCATTGTTGTAAGATAACTGCAATTACACCATTCATGAACTACTTACATGAACACTGTTCGAAGAGACATCCCATCTTTTCATGAAGCATTTGCATCATTATTGATATAGGCATTCGCATTAGTTAGAAGAATGCGGCACATTGCTAATTTTTGCAATTGCATCAAGAAGTATTTGCATCTTATTCAATATCTGTATCTGCACCAAGAAGCATCTGTACCAATCGAAGATATTTGCATTTGCACCATGAAGAATTTTCATCTCATTCAATCTCTGCATCTGCATCAAGAAGCATTTGCATCAATCCAAGACATTTGCAGTTGTACCATGAAGCATGTGCATCTTGTTTAATCTCTCCATTTGCATCAAGAAGCATTTGCATCAATCGAAGACATTTGCACCATGAAGCATTTGCATCTTCTCTCAAAACCTTTTGATAAACTTTCAATACATTTTCAAAAGCCGTGGATAAGTCATCCGGAAACCATATTCATAAAATACCCCTGGCTTCACCAGATCTTTTCTCAATCTTTGGCTTTGCCCAGGTCATCTCATAGAAAATGCCCCTGGCTTCACCAGATCTCTTCTTCACCCAGGTCTTTCTCGACCTTTGGTTTCATCGAAGACATTCCAATTTCTGGCTTCATCCAGATCTTTCTCGACCTTCGGTTTCCTCCAAGACATTCCAATTTTTGGCTTCATCCAGATCTTTCTCGACCTTCGGTTTCATCCAAGATATTCCAATTTCTGGCTTCATCCAGATCTTTCTCGACTTTCGATTTCACCAAAGTTATTTCAATTCTTGGCTTCTTCCAGATCTTTCTTCTACTTCTAGTTTCGCCCAAGTCATCTCATTTGGAAATTATCTATGGTTTCGCCAAGATAACTTTTCGACCTTCATTTTCCTCCAAGAAATTCCAATTTCTGGCTTCATCCAGATCTTTCTCGACTTTCGATTTCACCCAAGTCATTTCAATTCCTGGCTTCTTCTAGATCTTTCTTCATCATCTTATTTGAAAATTATCTATGATTTCGCCTAGATAACTTTTCGATTTCTGGTTTTGCCCAAGTCTTCTCATTTGAAAATTATCTATGCTTTCGCCTAGATAACTTTTCGACTTCTGGTTTTGCCAAAGTCATATCATTTGAAAATTATCTATGGTTTCGCCTAGATAACTTTTCGACTTCTGGTTCCGCCCAAGTCATCTCATCTGAAAAATTATCTATGGTTTCGCCTAGATAACTTTTCAACTTCTGGTTTCGCCCAAGTCATATCATTTGAAAATTATCTATGGTTTCGCCTAGATAACTTTTCGACTTCTGGTTTTGCCCAAGTCATCTCATTTGAAAATTATCTATGGTTTCGCCTAGATAACTTCTCAACTTTTGGTTTCACCCAAGTCATCTCATTTGAAAATTATCTACGGTTTCGCCTAGATAACTTTTCGACATCTGGTTTCGCCCAAGTCATCTCATTGGAAAATTATATATGGTTTCGCCTAGGTAACTTTTCGACTTTTGGTTTCTCCCAAGTCATCTCATTTGAAAATTGTCTATGGTTTTGCCTAGATAACTTTTTGACTTCTGGTTCCGCCCAAGTTATATCATTTGAAAATTATCTATGGTTTCTCCTAGATAACTTTTTGATTTATGGGTTCGCCCAAGTTTTTTTAATTTTTGGTTTCGCCAGTAAGACTTCACCAAGATAGGATAAGGCCCCGAGACCACCGTCGAGATATTTTCTTCTCTTGCAAATCAAACTCCTTTCCTTAAGAAAGGCCGAGCCTTGATTAGTCAGGGAACTCAATTTAAGGACAAAATCTTCTATTTACAGTTTTTTTTCGAAAAAAAAATGATGAAATAAATGGAAATGATGGAATAAAGCAAACTCTCTTTCCTTTTCTTTACATGTGATTTCACTAGCCGAATAAAATTATTATCTATTTATCTTTGCCTGATTCCTGATTCTCAACAATAGCAAAAGAGGGGCAGCTGTAGACACCTAATTTTGTCTGGGCCCCCTAAACCAGGTAAATTCTTCCTTGTTCCTCTTCTCATCTTGCAGATAGTCCTCCAAAACTTGTGATTCGGAGTTCAACAAGGAAAATTCAATTCAAAAAAAGTCAACTTTAAAAAAGGCAACTTCGAAAAGTCAACCCCAAAAAGTCAACCACTAAAAAAAGTCAACCTTTAGTCAAAATCAAGATTTGAAGTTGAATTGAACAATGGTGAAAGAATTTTGATAATCCAAGGTCTACAATGAAAGATATGGAGTTCGGAAGAGGAATTGCGAAAATTTCAGTGTAGAGGAAGCCCTAATTCGGCAAATTTGGGGAAAGTGCTTAAACGATCAAATTGGTCAAAATTGAAGGTTCCAAATGGAATATAATTAATGACTACGGGTATTGGAAGGGTAAATTGGAAGTAGAACCAAAGGAAGAGTCAATTTGGAAGAAAAACTGAAAATTAGGGTTTTGGTTAAAAATGGTGAATTTTGCAAATTTTGGGGAAAATTGCAAAGATAGCCCAATTCGGTGAAATTGAAGCCCCTAGTTGATAAGGAATGAGTAAAAAAGGATAGCCCAAGGCCGTGTTTGAAGTGAATCCAAAGGAAGAGCCGATTAGAGCAAAAACTGAAAAACGAAAAAATTCTCGAGTTTGAAAAGGGGAAAACTAATTCGGAGGGGAATTTGATTGTAAAAATTTGGTGTTTTCGGACCAAATGAAATTCAAAAAATGAAAAAGGCAGTAGAAAAAGAAAATCTGGAAATCGAACTCGTTTCGAGTAAAAACGAGGCTTTGGAGGTTGAAGGGAAATATTGCAAAATCCATAAGATAATTAGCAAACAAACTCCAAAAAATTTGAAAACTTGCAGTTCTGAGTTTTATTAATTTTTGGAATAGATCGGTGAAAAATCCGGAATCGGAGCTAATTTGAAAAATGGCAAAGTTTGGATGCAATAAGCCAAAATTCCAAAAGATAATTCCTGGAAAAATAGCAAACAAGCTCCAAAAATTATGAAAACTTCCAGATCTGAGTTTTATAATTTTTGGAAGAGATCGGTGAAGAAAAATCCAAAATCGGAGCTCATTTGAAAATGGAAAAGTTCGGGAGCACTCAGTCGAAATTCCAAAAGATAATTCCGGGAAAAATAGCAAACTAGCTCCAAAAATAATGAAAACTTCCAGATTTGAGTTTTATATTTTTTGAAAGAGATTGGCGAAGAAAAATACATAATCAAAGCTCATTTTAAAAATGGCAAAGTTCGGTGCATTGAGCCAAAATTCCAGAAGATAATTCCAGAAAAACGAGCTCCAAAAATTATGAAAACTTCCAAATCTGAGTTTTATATTTTTTGGTGAGGAAAAATTCGGGTTCGGAAGAAAAAGGTGAATTTTGGGTGCCGCTAACCGGAAAATCCAAGAGAAAATTTTGGAAAAAATAGGAAACGAACTCGGAAAATTCTAAAAATCTCTAAACCCCAATATTATATTTATTTGGATGGATTGGAGAAAGAAAAATCGGATTTGGGGTCTGTTTGCAATAAAATCAAGTTTGGGGGTCAAAAGGTAATTTTATCGAAGAAACCGAAAATGGCCAATTTGCTATTAAAAAATATGAAAGATTAAGGAATTGCTGGGATATTTCAGGCCCTTGGCTAGTCAGGTCATGAATGAAGGGTGAGATTTGATTAAATTTATCCAATGGTCACTATCAAATTGCAAGATGTCATTTTTAATGTCATGAAAATATCTTGTCCATCCAATGGCCTAGGTGCTTTGTAGAAAGATGAGTGCATCCTTAAATGGCCAAGATCAAATTGCAAGATAGAATTTTTATTGTCATGAAAATATCTTGATCTAATGGCCTATATTGTTGGAGAAAAAGAGGAGCACATATGATCCAAAGGCTAAAAAAATAAAAGGACATTTTCTGTAATTGGATAGAAGGCAACTGGCCATGAGGTTTTAAAAGGGGGGTTCTGATTTTCAAGGGCAGTAGCAAGAAACGGGAAAAAAGGGAGAGAAAAAAAAAAGAAGGAAAAAATAAGGCATTTTCTTGCTACTATTTGATTTTGAAAGCTAAAGCAACGTAGCTATTTTCCTCCATGCTCTCCTCCATGCTTTGTTCATATGATTTTGTTATTCCTTTATGATTTTCATATTTATCTTCTATTCTTTCATGAAATAAAATTATTTTTCAAAACAAGTTCCAAAGGATTTCTTCTTCTTTTCATCAAATAACTAAGTTGTCAAACTTTTTCTACAAGTTTTTCACACTAGCCAAAACCTAACTTGTGTTGTTGTGCTTGTTCTTGCTTGGTTGGTTGTGGTAGGATAGATCCCCTATTTGTTGCTTCATGTTCATGCGTTCATCTCATCCCCACTTGATTTTTGACTTAAGCCAACCAATGGCTCAAAGCCAAGCTCTCATGAACATGCTTGTGGAAAAATGAAAGGTTGTGCAAGTTGGATTTTTTTATTTTTTTATTTTCTAATTTTTCTCACCATGCATTCCTTGTCCAAATTAAAGATCTTTTAACCACAGGTTTTAGACCATTTAAGGAGCCTCTAGTATTTTTGTTTTGATTTTTGGAGTTTTCTATCAATGGTTTAAAAATGGATTTTGACAAAACAGTTTTTAACTCACTGTCTTGATTTTGGGTAAAAATCGGTCATAGTATCCTTGCTCCAAAAATGAAGATGATTTTTTCCCATGGAGATCAACATGTTCTGAGTCTCCCATAATTTTTTTAGATTTTTCTGAAATTGTTTAGAAGGGAAAAAAATAGTTTTTCAAAACTGACAGTGAGGATCATATTTGTTTTCAAGAAAGAAATAATTTTCTATTTTGGTTAAGATATTAAGAGGGACTGATTTGGGGCATTAGCTACTGTCTTAGGTTAATTTCCAAGTCATTTTAATCATAAATTTTGATTTTGTAAAAGTCGAGTCAAGGATGGTCAACCAGGGTTTCAAAACTAGGAAGATAGGGCCTTTTAAAGGATGAGGGTTTGGCCATGAGGCCATTTTCTTCCTAAAAATTCCAATTTTTTTAATCCGAGCCTAAAGTCTTTAGATATTTGAACATCCGTTTTAAGTATCTTCATAAGGTAGTCGGATACCTTTTTAGGTATACGAATGTCCTTACTCTAAGAAAGAAATACATTTTCATGCATTGCATCTTTAAAGTGTTTTTATTTAATTTGTCATAAAAACGTATTTTTCGGTTTATTAAACATTTGGCGTGAATTAGTTCCGATCTTTGCTGGGTTTGCCGGGGAGGTTAGGGAACTATTCAACGCACGTGTTTATGAAATCGAAAGGTATTGTTTTATTTGGAATCATATAAATATCATAAGAAAGAAATACTTTTCGAGCTTTGCCGGGTTTGCCGGGAAGTGCAGTAATATTTTTCGACATATGCTATTTATATGATTCCTCACATGAGTAATTCATTTCAAATAATGATGTGTGCATGTAACCATGATGTGATTATGAATATTTTATGATGATGCCATTTTGTTGATTTTGCCGTGTCATTCATATGCCGTGTCATTCATATGCTATGTCATTCATATGCCATGTCATTCACATGCCATGTCATTCATTATGCATCATCATTCACATGTCATGTCATTCATTAGGCCATGTCATTCATTATGCCATGTCATCCATATGCCATGTCATTCATATGCCATGTCATCCAAATGCCATGTCATTCACATGTCATGTCATCCAAATGCCATGTCATTCATATGCCATGTCATTCACATGTCATGTCATTCACATGTTATGTCATTCATTATGCCATGTCATCCATGTAACATGTCATGCCATGTCATTCATTATGCCATGTCATCCATATGTCATGTCATCCATATGCCATGTCATCCATATGCCATGCATTCACATGCCATGTCAATTATGCCATGTCATTCATATGCCATGTCATTCATATGCCATGTCATCCATATGCCATGACATCCATATGCCATGTCATTCATATGCCATGTCAGTCATTATGCCATGTCATCCATATTGCCATGTCATTCACACGCCATGTCATTCATATGCCATGTCATTCATTATGCCATGTCATCCATATTTCCATGTCATTCACCTGTCATGTCTTCCATATTGCCATGTCATCCATATGCTATCTCATTCACATGCCATCACCATGTATTCGGCCATTCACATGCCATCACTATGACCATTCGGCCACCATGATACTTCATACATGTAATTATATTTTATGCCATATCATTCATATAGCATATTATTTGCCATGTCATTTAGTGTTTGAGCCCATTTCATGTCATGACCATTCGATCACCATGACTTTTCTCCCATGTCATTCTATTTTCATGACACATCCATATTTCATGCCATGTCATCATCTTATGTCATGTCATCTTGCTTGCCATGTTGATTTCAATCACATGCCATGTCATCATTTCATGCCACGTCATATATGCCATGTCATCATTTCATGCCATGTCACCTATGTCGTGTCATCATTTCATGTCATGTCACCTATGCCATGTCATCATTTCATGCCATGTCACCTATGCCATGTCATCATTTCATGCCATGTCACCTATGATGTGTCATCATTTCATGTCATGTCACCTATGCCATGTCATCATTTTATGCCATTTCACATGCCATGTCATCTAGAATTTGCCATGTCATTTGCGTCATGTCATCCATAGATTAGGTTATGTATATGCTATGTCATCCTTATGCCATGTCATTCATATGCCATGTCATTTTGTTTGCCATGTCGATTTCATTCACATGACATTCATTCATGTGCCATGTCATTCATATGCCATGTCGATTTCATTCACATGACATTCATTCTCATGCCATGTCATTTTGTTTTCCATGTCATTCACATGACACTCATTCTTATGCCATGTCATTTTATTTGCCATGTCGATTTTATTCACATGACATTCATTCACATGCCATATCATTTGTATGCCATGTCATTTTGTTTGCCATGTCGATTTCATTCACATGACATTTATTCATGTCCCATGTCATTCATATTTCATATCATTTATTCTTTTGGTTATGTCATTTAAATCTTGTCATAGTAAATTGCTTGCCATGTCATGTTATTTATGCATGTTATACATTCATGTTTTAATTTGCATATCCATGATTATTCAACCTTTTGAAAATTGATGTTTTTCAATAAAATAAAGTTATTCCCGACTTAAAATAATTCATGAGTTCTCCTCCAGGTTGCCGGGGAAGACATCATCAATTATCATTAATAATGGAATATCTTTTTTTCAAAACGAGAATGATTCGGAAGATTTTCCAAATAAATAAAAAAATTTATATTTTGCCGGGTTTGCCTGGGAATATAGGAAAATTTTGAGTTAATAACTTTCGGATCATTTTCAACTAGAAATGAGATTATTTTTCTTTAAAATGAGAATTATTCTAAAATGCTAATTTCAAAACCGATTTTCACTGAGACTCGAGATAACACATGATTAATAAGGTACCGTTTTATAGGGGTGTTGTCGGGTGCTAATCATTCTCCGCACGTAACCGATTCCCGAACCCGCTTCTTTGATTTCTCTAGTTTAAAAGAGTAGACTTCGAAATTGGTTTTAAAAATATTTTAATTAATTTTAAAATGTTTTACAAAACCGGTTTTAATAGGTGGCCGATCACACCTAGCCGAAAAAGATTGGTGGCGACTCCATTTTTTTTTTCGAGGTTGTTTTCAAACCCTTATTTTATTTTAAGAGGAATTAAGTCATCTTTTTCTCTGTTTTTCCAATGACACACTTAACGAGTAATATCTCGCGATGGAACTTATTATTTTTTAGGTTGCAACAGTGGATATTTAGCGGATTCAGATATCCGACGAATATTGTTATCTAAATTAAATGTGAATTTAGATAGTAATATTCGAATAATAAACGGATTCGAATATCATATAAATTAAATAGATTCAGATTCCAATATTTCAAAAATTACGGATATATGATTCGTTTTCATTGACAAAAAAAGTTTCCAAAATTCTCTGGAAATTGTTTGAGCTTCTAGACCAATATGCTGTCGCAGCAAGAACTAGTCATTAGAGATCTTGATCCCTGGAAATGGATTCTAAAAAATGGCTTTGTTTTTCTTTGAATGCAGCAGCCCAACTATAACCAGCCCAAAAGCTTTGATCTAAGATGCTTCACAGCCCAAAATATAGCCAGAGATGAGAACCTTTTCTTCTCCAATTCTTGTCAATAAGTTCAATTTTTCTTCGAATTTACTCCAGACTTTGACTTTAGAATTCTAACTTAACATGACATGAAAGAGTTATAGATACAGTGATATTGCAATTTTCTCTTGGACAAATGTTATACTGCATAAGTTCTTTCCTATCTTAATTTTTCATTTGATAGAGAAATAGTCCAAAGTAGTATTTTTTTTTTTTTCCGTGATGTTTTCTCTCCCTGCCTTTCCCGTTGATGCTAATTAAATCTAGCCATTCGTATATTTTTTCGTATAATAATAGTGTTTAAAGTGTTTTATGTTTATATAAATTTTGACGTGTTAATAATTTATGTTATATAAAATTTGATTTGTTCGTGTATTCGTATCGTGTACGTGCTTTTTTAATGTTTTGTTTTAATTATTTTTTTCATATTGTATAATGATATCGTATTTAATATTATCAAATCTAATCATAATAAATAGCTTAGCTAAAATAAAATAAAAAACCTGTTCAGAACATTTATGAGCTGGATTTAGTTGGGAAGCTGGCCAAAATTGGAGAAGATGGGTTCCTGAAATCAATTTAAATCACAAATTTTAGAAACCTGTAGGAATATTTACTTTGAGTGCAGACTGCAGAGATGTGACAGAGTTTAAAGAGTATCCCTGATTATAGAAATTGTCATGTCAATCAAAAAGCTACCCCAAATTTATAGCTGTATGCACTAGAACGGAACCAGAGAGCTTCTAACTATACAGCTAAATTACAGGTATATATCAAGATGTGTTAAAGCATCTGACTGAAAAGTTTAAACCATTGGGTGAGGTTACAATTAAACTTTTAATTTAATGCCTATCAGGGATTAGGATTCATTGTAAAAAGGAAAGTATCCCATTAGGCCATTATGTAGTAGCTAAGCCCAAACTTTAAATCAATCACTAAAAAAAAAGGAAAACAAAAAAAAACAAACAAACCCTTGCATATATTCAAACATTCATTATTGAAAAGATTCTCGTGGGGATTTCAGGTTTTTTTAACCTTTATAAAAAGCAAGAACAAAGAACAGACAGTAGAGCCAATACATAGGTAGCTGTGTTTGGTAGTAATAGCCTAATAGGTTTAAAAGTTGTAGCTCTAGCCTACCCACTTTTAGATGAAAATGACCAGACAAGTTATTCAGAATATGTGTACGGATTTCCTGCATATAAGAAGGAACTTGGGTTAGTATGAGAAACATGTTGTGTAAAAATAATAATTTGTAAATGGTACAAAAGATAAAAGTTATTTTTAAAAAGGAAATGTAAAAATTTTATATTTTTAAAAAGAAAATTGAAATTATATTTTTAACCTTTATTTTTTTTGGTAAAAATAGAAGACAGAATCGACCCAACCTTCAAAACACTTGTTCTTTTCTTTTTGTTCTTCTCTTTGTTGTTTTGAGAGTTATAATCCAACTAACGTTTTTAACCTAGTTTTATTTTGTTCAAAATCATTCACCCAGCTGAGAAGTTAAGTTTTAAGGATTGAAAACTCATTTCAAACTTTGTTTAATTTGTGAGTTTATTTGGGTTTAGGTCAGCGACAGAAATAAGAAACTGAAGAAGAAGATTGAGGTAAAATTTTGTTTGTTATTTTGATTTGTGGGTATTATGTTATTTCGGTTTTAATTTATGGGTATGTTGTTATTATAAAACAACTAGAAATATTTATGTGTTATTATAAAAGAATGGTGCCATTGTTTCATCTTCTCTTGTCAAAGAATTTTCAGAAACTGTTAAATTTCTTTGAGATATAGTGTTCTGTAATTATTGGCTACTAAAATGAGAATAATATATTGACATTGTTCCAAAATGACTTATCTGTATGTATATTATATAAATTAGACATTTTTAATTTGATACGACATATCTCTTTTGTTCTCTTGTTACTCTATTGACATGATATTTTTCCTATATTAGAAGGTTGATGTGTATGTTTTTGGGGGAGCAGTATACAAGGAAAGCAACTTTACAAAACTAGGTGAACTTCTTCTGACCTTGTTTTAATTTTTGTTTATCTGTTGTTTTATAGATTCTATATATATCCATACACTAATTACTATTGTTTTCTGTCCTAAAACTAATCGTATAGAGAATTCATTTTTGTTCGATTTATCATTGAAAACTTGGTTGGTCTTGTGATATTGTAGTTTAAATTTTTTTGCCCTTAATATTTGTAATGTGCTTCACCTTTTTAAAATTTTAAAAGTGATATTAACATTTTAGCTGAAATTTGTTGGTGGGTCCTGACACTCTTATATTCTGATGCGAACATAAGTCAAAGTGAAAAGGGGAAAGATCATTTATTCAGTAAGGTTGCCATCAATTGTAAGAATGGTTTTAATTCATTAATTTTTCCACAGGGCAAACAATCAAGAGGTAAATAAGCATTTTATGTCCAAAACATTTTTAAATTTCAATATATATGAACATAAACAGAGGGTTTGCTATAACTATATTCACATTCCAGCGAATTAAATGATAAAGGAAGGTTGGTGGTGTTAAGAATAGGACTTTCTGCTGTATAATTCAATAATTTAGATGCATTTTTGTCTGTTTAGTTTCTTCCATTTTATAATTTGCAGGTGTTTACATTTTGTTATGAATTATATTTTACTTCATAAATTGTCAATTTGGTTTACATGTATGATTTCTTTACCTTCAGTTGTATCCCTTATTTAGTTCATGAGAGGCTACTGAGTTTGATTTGTTATATTTTTAATGCACATGGTTTCCTTACACCAAACTTGGTTGTTATGGGCAGGTTTGGATATGTATAAGCAAATATTTGTAAGAGTCTATGAACATATATTTGTAATTTTACATTTTTACTTAATCATAATTTATAGAACTGATAAACCATTTACTTAAATAATAGTTTTAACTTTAAACTGCTTTTAAAATGAATTTGAAAGCTTTGATATTTGTTTCACGTCATGATAGTGTTTGTGCCTCTATTTAATTCAAATGATATTCATGCTTGTTGTTTGCTTGCTTGCTTGCATATACAAGACTAAAGAAATTGTCAGTATAAAAAGTACATATAGTTGGCAAGAATGTACATATAGTTATGCTACATGTACATATTGTTATGCTATATGTACATATTGTTTTGCTATATGTACATTTAAGTGGACTTATTTTGTTGAAGCATTTCTTATAAATTGTGTTAGTTTAAAGTCGTTTTAAATGACAAAAACGATAACGACATTGATTATGGTTAAGAGTTTGGCTTTTGGCCTTAGGGAGCAAGAGTGTTTTAATTTACTAGTCTTAGTCATTTTGTATAAATCATTATATTTTTGTTACTTTGGTAATTTTAAATAGATGGAAGTCTTTAGAGCTTAATTTCTATTGGGGTTTAGAGTAGATTATGTGACTAGGGTGAATTTGAAAAACAACCAGTCTAATAGGAATTTTTGTTAATTGATACCATTGAGAAAGATTATTATTGAAAAGCTAATAAAAAATTAAAAAATTTATAAAGAGGAAATCGCAATTACTAATTTATCTTTACTCTTAGGTTAAAAAAAGACACCAGTTGCTTCTTTCTTGTGTTCATCTATGTTATTTTTTTTTCTTCCATTCTGCTATCTTTGTGTTCTTCAATCTTTAGAGTAGGTAGTGCTTTAGTCATTTTTTTTATCAGTAATTCACCAAAATGTGCCCCAACATAGTTCATAGCAGTTCTTTTACCATTCAATAATCTCTTGTAAAAATTGACTGTTTTTCTTTTTTTTTTTTTTGTTGTTGTTGGTGTTTCACCTTATTTTGTTATACATGAACTTCATTACGTGAACTATAATAGCTTAAGACTAATTTGGAAACTTGAAAATAAGTCATTTTAGTAGATGCCATGGTTGATAATATCATCTCTTGACCTGTTTGCAAGTGCAACCAAATACCTAGTGAGTACAAAACCGAGAGGAAAGACAAAGTCATAACAAATATTGCTTAATAATTTATGAACTTTTTTCTGGTGCATATTCTGTGAGACCTTATAGGCATGTACACCTTCGGTTATGTAGTTTTCACAACAAATATGTACATATCTTGAAGCTTCCTTTCCCAAGTTTCTTATGGATGTAGATATGGATATTATGGTGTTACACAAATGTGATTAGTTTTAAGTATTTAGCCGATTGGTGGTTTGTGTTATATAACTAGTTTGCTAGATTATATCCCTGTAATGGAAGATATATTTATTGTTATTTTGAAGATGATATAGGAAGCTTTATATTTTCAATTTCTTTGTGTTCTACAAATGCGTAGCAAAGTTCTCCAACCTGCTTCACTTGTAGTTGTCTTTGAAACTAGTTTGGTCTTATAAAATACATTGTGTTAGTCTTCTTTGCCTCGTTACCTTATTTTTATTTTTTTATTCAAAAAGAAAATTTTTATGATTACATATCTTTCTTTTATGAACTATAATGCTATATTTATATATATATATATATTATATGATTAGTTGAGTTTTAAATAAAGCACAAATCTTGAATCTTGATGATACAACAGAAGCAGGTTATTATAATGCCATATGAATTAAGCATTCATGAATTAATTAGTACCATAATTTGACAGGCATAAATATAAAATTGTGCTTGTGGTGGGCTATACTCTCAAATATGCCCTTCAGCTTTGGAGAAACACTCCTAAGACATTTATTAGTCCCATTCCCACCCTGGTGGGCTGCACTGCAATGCAACCAAACCAATCCTTTGGAGAAACACTCCTCACAAATTGGTCGTAGTAGCAGTAGATTGAGTAGGTTGGATACCCATCGAATTAACTGTTGAATGTTATTTGTTGTATTGAGCATTAGATGTAGGCTCCTGAGGTCCATTATTTTGTTGTAATGAACTATTGCAGTGCATATTTCCGTGTCAAATTCCCAAAACAAAATTGTTGAGTGTGAAAATTGAGAAGCTCCAATATTCAGTTTACACATGCATACACAGCTCAGGTTTTATTTCTTTTTGGTCAATATAAAAGGGACGGATAGACGTTTTCTTACAATTTCTTTCCATTTTCACATACATTTGTTTTTTATTTCTAGTAGAATTTTCACTCTTTAGCTATATATTTTTGGGTTATCAGCTTTATTTGTGACACATACAAATTTGGGAGAAGAACAAATGGAACGACGTCATAGTTCAAGGCATTTAGCAAGAAAAAATAAAAGTCTTGAGGTAAATTATTTTTCTTTCATTCAACAAATTCTTAATGATAAGATAAATTTTTGCGACATTTAACATATTCTATTCATTATGAAATTGCAGTGTGATGTTCAATTGCGCACAAGATGTAGCCCTAGTAAATTGGTTAGGGTTATGAACGAAGTTGTTAGGGGTGATGTTATGAAGGAAAATGCCGTGCGAGAAATAGGTTTTGGTGAGTTTCTAAGTTTGAGATGTACAATTTTGTGCCACCATCTATGTGAGTGGCTTATTAAACAATGTGACCCATTAAATTGTGTTTTAAGATGGTCTAACCATATCTTAGCAATGAAAGATACAGATGTAGGTCTCGTGTTTGGCGTTCCATGTATGGGAGAAGAGGTTAGAGTAGATGTTGTAAATGAAATGATGAGATAAAGGGTTGGTGTGATAGATTTTTGAGGATTTCTTCATTGAAAGAAGTAGAGATCTTGTTACATAATGTAACATATATAGATGATTGGAAAAAGTTGTTCATCTTCTTTGTTATCGGTACTGTCATGTCGCCTTCTAGTAGGCCTGAAGTAAATAGAAAGTTGGTTAACACGATTTATGATTCATCCCGAATTCGTTCCTACAATTGGGGTGGGTTTACACTGAAGCAGTTGATGAACGACATTAGAAGGTATAATGGAAGGCAAGATACAACATATATTACTGGCTCTTTACTCTTCCTTCAGGTAAATATTTATTATCTTTTATGATTCTACTTTCAATGTCTTTTACTAATAAGTAAAAAAAAAAAAAACATTATATTTATTCTCCTATTGTTAATATACAACATTTTGGATAGATGTTTTATTTGGATAGAGTTATCTCATTCGAACATTTTGTTGTTCGTGCAATGCCCCGATTAATGGGATGGGATGATGCGTCTGTGAAGAAGCGCCTACAAGTTGAGGAAGAGTTACGGGGTATGGGTTAGGGGAGGTAAGTAATGTTTGATTGATGTTTGTATTTATTTATATCAGTACTCTTTGCACATTCCAATTTATAAATAGAATATTAGTTCGTATTATAAAAAGTTATTCAAATCTACACTTTATGTAGGTTGTAAGTGACATTGATCCCCCTATGGATGAGTGTTTTGGAGATGTTTCAACAATGCAGCTTGATCTAGAGGCGATGGTATGTCTATATTTTGACATTGAAATTCATCTAACATAGTAATACCTTTCATAGCCTTTAAAATCGTTGCAACAGTGTCCATAAATATTTAAAATTTATAATTATGTGTTTAGGCTTTATTTGAAAGGATCAAAGGGCGTACGGAAAGGATGATTAAGTGGAATCAAGAAATGGTCCAGTTTCATAAAGACAATGTTCTTGATTTCATGGCATTGGCGAAGTTGTTCTAGCACATGCGAATGCTGAAATGGAAAATCAGTTCGATGATTTCAATAGAAGGATAGAGAAGGTGGATAATGAAGCTTCTCCATCATCTATGTTTAGGCCATTTGCAAAAGGGTCAACTTCACAGACAACTGCACCTCTATCAAATGTTCAAGTGGAAGAATGTAACGTTCCTTCCAATGTTGAATTTGAAGATGGGGTGGAATTTGTAGAGGAAATTCTTGGAAATCGTAATAGGGAAATACATGATTTCCCTGTTATTAGGAGATCTCCACGAATTCCTAGAACAATTAGGACTTCTATTAATCTTCAATCACCATTCTATGTTAATTGGCCAATTGATACATTGAAGAAAGTAGAAAAAGCTGTGGTTAATTATGCTTGGGATGAAAATGCTATTCATGAGTAAGTTACACAATCCAATTGACTCTCCACTTTTTACATAACATTATTGTGATGACAATGCGATATTTGAACAATGTTTATTAATGATGTAGGGAAATCTTGTCCACAATGCATGGTTGGTCATTAACGAGGTCCAACATACTTTTTTTAGCGGGTTCGAATTGGGTGAATAACATGGTATAATCAAGTTCGTTAATTTAACATTTGCATAAACGCTTTTATCGTTAGGTATCGTAATTAATTTTTATTTCGAGTATGGCAGGTTGTAGAGATGTATGTTCGTGTAATTAATGCCACCAAAATCTATATGGGTAGGAAAACGATTGGATCTCGTGTTGTTCTGAGTTCACAATTTACGGTATTAATTTTGTTCCCTCCTAATTACATCTCTATAAAAATGTGTAATTCTTATTGTATGTTAATTAAGATTATAAGTATATAGTATAAGTTAATAATCAAATTTCCTTTCAATGTAGGGTAACATCCTTAATTACAAATTTGGGAGAAAGACAGCTGATAAAGTGGCCACTGATTTTGCTAATTATCTTGCAAATGAACGGTATAATGATGCTAATATTATGCAAGCTCAACTAGTATGCGTACATATATGCTTATTTTTATGGATATTCACATTAGTATAAGATGTATATATATATATATATTTGAAGTTGTTATTTATGATTTGTCATTAATAATCAATTCATTGGTTTAGATTTTCTTACCCTTATGTGCAAATAATCATTGGGTTGCATATTGCGTGAATACCGTGTCTCGTGAGATTGAAATCATTGACTCAAGAAGGTCGCCTTTTGGGCGTATGCATGTTGCTTTCCCGAAGCATTTGGTAATCTTTAACTCATATTCTGAACTAGTTTGTTCGTACTGGAATATTTGACTGACATGCTTCAAATCATATTTTCAGGTAAAAGTTTTTTCACCATTGTTACGTGCTTGGAATCATCTTGCTGCAGATGCAATTAAAGAGTATAAGGAGAAACGTGTACAATTTGATTGGCAATCAGATGACGAGTAATCTCTTAGTTTTATTTCATTTAAGAGTTATACATGTTTCTCTAGTTATCACTACTATTGATGCAATATATTTTGTCATTTCTCTTACAGTTCATTTGATTGTGGGGTTTTTTTAATTAAGCACTTACAATCTTGGTTTGGCCGAATCAGTCCACCACTTAATCGGGTGAATGTCATATAAATTACTTTTTTTTTTCTTTAACACTAATGCAAAGAATTTTAATGACTGTACATAATTTTTTTAGGATGATGCGAAGAAGTACCGTCTCCAGCTCGCTGCCCAGTTGATTTTGGATACAAGAAATACAGAAAAAGAGCAAGTTCTGAGCAAGTCCAGCCTTTGTGGATTCGAAACATGGATTCTGTGTTTTCTGCAGTTTCATGAATGTTTATGTTGTTTTAACCTTTTAGGCTTCATGCGGCAAAATTTCATTTAGGAATGCAGGAATATACATATGGGATTTTAGAGCTGTACATATAAGTGATCTGTTTGGGGAATAGTAGGATTGATCTAAAGGCTAAATATCAGGTTTTTGAATGAAATTTTGGAAGATATTTAAGTGAAAAGCACCACAATGAAGTCATTATTGTGAAAAATAACTACTTATTGTTTTTTTTAAGCTTTTTATTAAAGTTTGATTCAGTTTTCTAATTTCATGGTGTTTCACAGCTCGTTGGTTTTCTTCCTCTGCCATCGGCAACCATAATTTGAAATTCTAGAACAATATTAGGATTCCTTAAACTCCCTTCATGTTAGCCAAAGTATGATAACATGAATTGACAGGAACATGTGCATAAGGCAGTGCTTTATACGCTATATGCTTATAATTTGAAATTGGGGTTAGGATTGGCATGCGGATTGGCAAGACGAACACAAGACAGGAACATGTTATTGTTTTCTCTTATTCAATTCCAATTTCACTTCCCTTATGCTTCAACAGATCTTTCTCCATGAGCTTACTGCATTCATTTCATGCTGAAATGCATTTTGTCCAATATAATCTTGGTTATGCTAATTGTTGTGGAACTCAATACTAAAATAAAATTTAGAAGTTGACATGGGTTCAATATAACATAATAAACCAGAGGTAAAACAATTCGAAACAAAAAACATAATAAAACCAAAAACAAATAAACACCCCCCAAACTTAAATCAAGTTTATTGTCAGCACCTAGGTTGGCCGAATCAGTTCTAATCTTCCTCGTCTTTTTCCTCTTCTTCTTCTGCTTCCTGGAGAGCCAAAGGTGTTGGTGGTGGTGGCATAGTGGGATATTGGGTCGTGTCAGCACCCATATGACGAGCACAAAGATGGATAAGTTGTTCAACAGTTTTGAAGCATTTAGTTTGATGGGCATGATATGCAAGGTGATGCGCATTCTGAAGTTCAAGTTGGGCATTTTGAAGTTCAAGTCTGGTTATATGCTCTGCCATGGTTAACTCCTGAGGTTGTGGGGTTGAGGATGAACTCGCACCAGGTCCGGGTGGGGGACGATTAATTTCTCGGGTCAAACGATACATAATGGTATCATCAATGAGACCCTTAGGATGTAACAACTCTTCACCATTATCTCATCGAACACCAGCCTGGTCACGCAGCCGAGTGATTAAGGAAGGGAACCATAGGCCCTCCCGTGTTGTTCTGACACTATGCATTACGGCCCTGTAGATAAGCTGGCCAATGTCAATCGATTTCTCTGTAGTAATAGCATAAAGAAGAATTGATCTATCTTTGGTGACATCGCTAACATGCTTACATGGAAGCATATTGGCGGCTAGAAAATGCATCTACACCTTAACCTCTTTATCGAGTGTGTTGGCCTTGAACGAAACAAGCTCCCCTTTGGATATTTTCCAAGTAGTCCCCTGTGGGCATAAATGTGTTGTGACTATAGTCATATCAATGTGGCCATTCAAATATCGACTAAAGTCATCATCCACAATATTTGGTGTCGGGTAATATTGATTAATTGTCTGGGGATCAAACGGTACTTGACATCCTCGGACATAAATCGTATCACCACTTGCTTCGGCTGCATTAGCATAAAATTCTCTAACCACCGGTAGCACTGCGGATTATGGTGGAGCACAAAATTTCTGCCAATTGCGCAATTAATTACCTGTTGATACTCACGATGACGCGGATAAGATTCAACCCCCTCTCTGGAATAGGGCTTTTTTGGAGGAGAGATTGGGTATGTCGCAATACTGCCACTTCGGACACAAACTTACTAATATCAAAAGTTCTATTACTAGTGCTAGTGCCTTGAGTTTCTTCTTCAGTCCCATGACAGTAGTTCTAAGTTCGTTAATATCTACCAAGTTCAACAATTTTCTTCAACCAAGCAAACACCTCTAAAGCAATAGTGAAATTTTTCTACAATTTCTCACTAAATGATCCACTAAACCAATTTATAATTCGAAAAGAATCATCACCAAAAAATAAAACACAATTTCATCACTAGCATAAATTTCTTCAATCTTCACTATAATTCAACAAAATCCAGTCCAAAATTTCCATGATTTTCCAGAATACCCAAATAAACCAATCAACAATAACCACCCATTTTCCATCTCAACCCACAACAACCAACAAATATAAAGAAACAATAGAAACTTACTTGAAATTAAAACTTGGGTGAAAATTTTCCTTTGCTTCAAGATTAGTGATGTGAAGTTGTTGCTGTGAGAAATTGAAAGAAAGAGTTATGGAGAAGAAGTTTGTTGGGAAATATGAGAGCTCTGAGATTGACAAAAATGGGTTATGTATAAGAATGGATAATCATGTTGGGAAAAAAGTTGGGAGAGAATAGATTGTAAGGATAGACTAAAAATGTTGAAAAATAGAAGGGTTGAGAGATTTGGGGTTTTTCAAACATTGGTTGCCAACAAAAAGAAAAGGAGTTTATGGGTGTTAGGGTTTTATATAAAAAAAAAATCGTTTAATTTCTGGAGCTGCGGCGCAAGGCTGCGGCTCCAAGTTACTGCCCTTTTTAGGATTGGGGGTGCCACGGCTTAGTGCCGCGGCTCCGTGTTTCTGTCGATTTTGTATGGTTTTACACTGATAGGGTGCAACGCCGCGGCGATTAGTAAAATATCGATTTATTTTGTTTGGCACTGCGGCGCCAAAATACTGTCTTAGATATTATTTTAGGGGCCGCGGCGCAGAACCAGGGCAATAAGTACGTGCCCATTTCAGGATGCCACGGCTTAGTGTCATGGCTCCGTGTTTCTGCCATAGAAACCAAATGGATAGTTTAATATGCGCACATTAAACTATCCATTTGGTTTCTATGACGCCGTGGCGCCGAATTATTGTCTTCGATATTATTTTTGGAGCCGCGGCGATTAGCCACGGCAATAATTTCCTGACCATTGGAGGGGGCCGCGGTGCTAACATTCTGTCTTTAAAATTTTGATTTTGTGCCACGGCTATAGGTTACTGCCCATTGTGATAATTTTAGTGCATCGGAGCCGCGGCCCAAGGCCGCGGCTCCAATATTTTTTTTTTATTAAACCTGAAAAAAAAAAAACAAAATTATCAAATAACTGAAATCAAGTTCAAATGAAATATAAAATACAATGTACATATTGTTTTGCCTAAATGTACATATAAGTTTCTAGGAATGTACATATTGTCTTGTGTTCATGTACATATAATTTATATTTTTTGTTAATTTATTTTTATTAAATTTGATGTTCTATACGTCATTTAAATGTATTGGGGATTAATTCCCAGTTCATTTAGGAATGAATTTAGGAGAAACTAAAAAAGTACATATTGTTTTGCCTGAATGTACATATAAGTATGCAGGAATGTACTTATTGTCTTGTGGCCATGTACATATAAGTTGTATTGTTTATTAAATTTATTTTTATTAAAATTGATGATCTATACATCATTTAAATGTATTAAATGTATTGGGGATTAATTTCCAATTCATTTAGGGTTGAATTTAGGAGAAACTAAAAAAGTACATATTGTTTTGCCTGAATGTACATATAAGTATGCAGGAATGTACATATTGTGTTGTGGCCATGTAAATATAAGTTACATTGTTTATTAATTTTTTTATACTAATATTGATGTTCTATACGTCATTTAAATACATCTCATTTTAAGACCCAATTGATTTAGGATTGAATTTAGGAGAAACTAAAAAGTATATATTCTTTTGCCTAAATGTACATATAAGTATACAGGAATGTACATATTTTATTGTGGCCATGTACATATAAGTGAAATTTTTTATTGAATTTTTTTTTTACTAAAATTGATGTTCTATATGTCATTTAAATGCATTGGGGATTATTTACCAGTTCATTTAGTGTTGAATTTAGGAGAAACTAAATTGAATTTAGGAGAAACTAAATCCTATATAATTGAAAGGATTAAAATAAAATGAAATAAAGTCAAAGGATAAATATATCTGTTAGCCAAATAAAAGCTGTAAACTTTCTTTAGTTAATTTATTTATCCATCTATTTTTAATGATTGGGTGTAAGGCTAAGTACAGCCTAAGCCTTCTGGCTGGAAAACATAATACTTAAGCACATTAGCCTTATTACCATCAGCGTTATCTTCCGTACAAAGGTATGTCATTTTAATGCAGGTTTTATTGTCAATTATATACTTGGCAACTCGATTCATCCATGTTATTATAAAATTTTAGATATTGATGATAAGAGAAAGGGATGTAGCATGAAAGAAAAAGCTCAAACTAGTAAGACTAGAATTTAACTTTGCAGAGCATTGCTACACATTAATTGGTTGATAAAACAGTATTTTCTAAAGGGGACTCTGAAGAACAAGAAGTTTGTAACATTAAATCTTGATAAATGAGTTTCAGCTCCAGTAGTATCACAAGATAATACAATTGCATTCGTAGAAAACACATAAGCCTATAAAAACATACCAGCTTGAGAAGATTAATCTTGATCTCAAAGTCACATTTAAAATTATCATACAATTATATCAGTGCATCTCCAGCATGAAATTTAAGAGAAACAAGTATCATAAAAAGTTAGATAACCTAGCCAACATCTACCGTATGGGTACTTTAAGTTCATAGCAAACGAACTTATTTATGTATGTATGAATTCATACAAATATACATATATATATATATATATATATATATATATAAATATAAAGCCAACTCTTCAAAAATGAAAACCATTAACCAAACCACACTCCAAACTAATTATCCGACCAAGATACACTGAATGACCCAAGAGACCAATAGGAAACCACGATTGAACTTTCCACATGTACCATACAAAAACAAGAGGGGTAAGAGAATGTAACATAAGCTTGCCTCTAACATTTTTCCTTGTACAATTAAGATAATATATATATATATTTTTTTTTTTACTAAAATAAAAACGCCAAAGCTTAAGATGCTAATGGTTCATAATTTCATGATTTAGCTAAGATATAACATAAGCTTGCTCATCACACTTTCCATTCTACAATTAAAAAAAAATCCTAAAAAAAATATGCCAAAGCTTTAGAAACTAATGTTTACCTAACTTCCATCCTACCATGTCTGACTCTACTACAGTCCATAAACACATACTGTTTTTTCTTTTCCAAGACTCAAAAATTCTGAAACTACTGCCACCAATATAGATGTTTAGGTCAAAATTTACAATTGACAAGTAATAGAACAAAACATATATTTATAATATTTGAAGCAGATCTTAAAATCAAAACAAATTGAGAGACTAAATAATAAATCCAAAAGTTGAAAAAAAAAACTGACAATATCCAGAAATCAGCATGAATCTTACGCTGCAACAAAGTGGGGTCAAACTCGGAATGAGTTTGTGACACGAAATCTCTTGTTCAGCTTGCCTTCTCATTCACAGACAATGGATTTGAGAGGAGGATTGTGGTAAGAGAAAAAAAAAAAAGAAGAGAGAAAATGGAGGGGAGAATAACAAGCCAAACGGAAGAGGGGGACGAGTCTGAGATATAAACATCTTATTTCATTAAGGGGGCGTTTGGTACCTTCCCAGGATTCACATTCCATGGAATGTGATTCCTGAGAATGTGATTCTTGGGAATGTGATTCTTGGGAATGTAACTTTCCAACGTTTGGTATACATGAGAAAGTGCTAATTAAAATTCTGGGAATGTGATGATAATTTTCGAAATTACCTTTATCAAAAAAATGTAAATTTTATTAATTTTAAAATTTTTCAATGATATTTATTATTAACAAATATTTATACTAAATATTTAAAAATAATATTTTAAATTGAGTTACTTTTAGGATAAAAAATATTTATTAATAATAAAATCTTGAAATTACTCTCATGTAGTTAAAAAATTAAAAGGTTGGATACAAATTAAATATTATTTAAATATTTTAATGATATTTATTATTAACAAATATTTGTACTAAATATTTAAAAATAATATTTTAATTGATAATTTGAGTTATTTTTATGATAAAAAATATTTGTTAATAATAAATTTTAAAATTACTCGCATGTAGTTAAAAAATTAAAAGACTATATGCAAATTAAATATTATTTAAATATTTTAATGATATTTATTATTAACAAACGTTTGTACTAAATATTTAAAAATAATATTTTAATTGATAATTTGAGTTATTTTTATGATAAAAAATATTTGTTAATAATAAAATTTTGAAATTACTTTCATGTAGTTTTAAAGTTAATAGGTTGTATAAAAATTAAATATTATTTAAATATTTCAATGATATTTATTATTAACAAACATTTATACTAAATATTTAAAAATAATATTTCAATTGGTAATTTGAGTTATTTTTATGATAAAAAAATGTTTGTTAATAATAAATTTTCGAAGTTATTCTCAAGTAATTGGAAATTTAAAAAACAGAATGCAAATTAAATATTATTTAAATATTTCAGTAATATTTATTATTAATAAATATTTGTACGAAATATTTTAAAATAATATTTCAATTGATAATTTTGACTCAAATAGAAAGAGGATAATGTTGTCTTTAACATTTTTTTAACTTTCCAACTACATGGGAAAGTTACTTTCCCACCACTTCTCATGGGAATCACATTCCAATGCTTGTGGGAAAGTAACTCTCCAAGAAAAGTTACATTCCCAGGAAAGTGAGCAGTTTTTAGCATACCAAACATGGGAATCACATTCCCACCAATTACTTTTCATGGAAAGTGATCATTTTCCATCATACCAAACGCCCTCTAAGGGTATTTAGGACTTTACAGTTTCCTTAACAAGAATTTTTTATCTTTTCATTTCTTTTCTACAAATAATTTTAAGATATTATATTCTTTAATAATTATGTTACTGTTGACAGCATGTTTTTCATATTAACCCAAGGAACTTTGGTTAAATTTTGGTAACTTACAGTAAATACTATTTTGGTTCTATAAATCCTAGACAAGTTGGTGGTAAGTCCTATTCAGTACTTCTAGATGAATTAATTCTTTACAAGACCTACCAAAAATGGGGTCAGCTCCGCAAAATCTATAGGGAAAAATGCTTTTGCGTTATCCAAAACCATTCTTTTTGAGACTTTCCAGGTCTTGATATATATATATATATATATATATATATATATTGTTATAATTATAGCTTAGCATTTTTCGACAGTCCCAAATAGTGAGAGTCCTGATATGTATAGGTGAGTGGAAAATTCTTATTCCTATATATGTTCAGTCCAGTCAACAGTCCTGTCAATTTGACAAAATTTTTGTTTCATGTCAGCTTGATTTCAGAATTATATATGATCAGTATAGCTAAATTGTTTGGTATATTGAACTTTCTGGTTACCACCAACATTTATTTCAGTTCTAGTTCATTGCCAATCTAATTAACACTGTACTATTGTAGGCTTATTTCTGGAATTAGTGGACTTCTAGTTTTATGCCTTTTCAATATAAATGAAACGGAAGCTGAGATTACAAATACAGCTAGACTTGCTCATGGGTTGGGCCGGGCCGCGACTCATTTTTTTCATATTTTTTGCCTAGGCCCGGCCCTGGGTCGGGTCGGGCTGGCCCGGTCAACTTCGAATATACTATTCATTGGATTAATTTTTTTTTTTTATTTTTATAATTAAAATTAAATAAAATAATATTATTATAATAAAAAAACACTGTTCTGGGGCAGGCCAGGTCGGCACAGAATAAAAATATCCTACTCAGGCCCGGCCCAATACGGGTCAGGCCGGACGGGCTGCCTGACCCATGAGCAAGTTAAGGCTTAAATATATCATTTTATTGCAATTAATTAAACTCTCAAATATTTATTTTCATCAATTGATCTTTTGACTGGATACAAATTGGTTAAAGGTTATTATCAATTTTCATCCAATTGAGGGCTTAATTAGGTTAAAAATAAATGTTTCAAGTCTCAAATAGATGAAAATAAATGTTTGAGAATTCAAATGGATAAAAATAGATGTTTGAGAATTCAAATGATTGTAATAAAATCAAAAAATTTGAATGATAAAACTATAATAAGCACTTAATTCTGGTTGTGGTGGACGTTAATTATTTGTAATTTGCATAGTATTACACATGACTTCTTCCTGGCTCTTACGAGTTTGGTAGTCGAGAGAAATTAAGCTACAAGTTGATATATAAAACTCTCTCATTGTTTAGCAGCTAAAAAATATGAACATCTTGGGTCTTATCATCTGATCAGGCTTTATATTATATCCATAAATCAAGAAAACAATTCTCAAAGAACTGAAGAATAAGGCATAGTAACAACTAAACGCGTTGGCAACCATGGACTAAATTAGCTTGAAAAATTATTTTCACTAAGCATTAGAATTTATTTGACTTGATGACATTCCATGACATATCGCGTAGCAAACCAGCTACCTGAATGAACAATACTGGAAATTCTGCAGAAAATGACAATTTGCGGATGTTCGTTATAAATTTTTTTAAAAAAAAATTCTCCAATTGAGTACTAATAAACACAAGAAAATGGTGGCAAGAATTGGAATTTTTCGATAAATGCAATGAATGGGAGTGGGGTCTCGAGGAATCAAAGGAAGGTGGGCTCAAAGGAAGAAACAACCCTTCAATAAATATTTAAGAATAGTGTAAATGTGCCTTTGAAAAAAAGTCTTATTTATCTGTATTATAAAAGTGGTTTTGCAGGGTGTCCTTTAGGATTACAATAATGTAGTTATGGTTGATTCTATTAAGAAAAAGTATGTTATATTTTAACCCATTATTGACTTGCTCATGATTGCTTTTCGAGTTTCTTATGTGTGGAGAATGATTCCTCAAAGGATAGAAACCACGAAAACTAAAGGTAAATCAATATCCATGTTACTCATATTCATTTTTATTTTTTTTCATATATTTGAAGAGTCGAACTTTCATATCTGTATGTGTCGATTATGTTCCGGATGGATATCATGAAAAATGAAAAATCCGAGCAATATAGATCAAAATGAAAGATGCTTTTGGTGGATATATATATATGTAGAATGCTGGTTTTACTTTTGGAGCTGCAATATTATCTTTTGCGGTATAGGCGCTTCACAACAAGCTTTTGTAAAACAGACGCGAACATTTTATGTAAAGATGATGATGATTAGTATAATCAATGGAGGCGCCTAATTGATGATGAAAAGCTAATGGAAAGTTTAATTAACGCCCCCAAATAAAGTTTTGAGGGCTTTAAATCATGTGTTTGAATATTCAATGAAATGGAAGACCATCATTGTCTCTAATTTTAAAGCTAAGAAAGGCAATCCTTTTTTTTTAATCTCTCACTCATATATATCTTGAGTGCCACTTCCATTTGAATTTGATATTTAAAGTAACTTGAGCACTTATAAACAAACCGCACGCTCAACCCATCATTCATCACAAAAAAATAAATACCTATAATCCGTACTCTTCAGTCTTAACGCATGCTTGACTTCATTTTCCATGGATTGAAGACCCCAAAGTTTTGACAATTAATACTTCTTCTCCAACTTTAACATAAACTATTTGACAAGTTGGTACCCTTAGATAATATTGTTTAATATTCTCTTCCTAATGATTATTAGCAGAATCAGTAGTCTAATTGATGTGAAAGCTAAAAACAGTGAAACTTGTTTATATTACTAAACGACATGGATTAAGTGGTAACAGGTGTGCTGAGAAAAACTCGATTTTATTTTTATTTTTTTATTTCAGTCACTTTCAGATTCATAATATCTTGTTATTAAAGTTGTTTATGCGCTTTGGGAGTGTTTGATTTTCATTATCATCATTGATCAAACACTTACTTAACAGTCGAAAAGAAAAGGTCTTCATGATGCTCCACTATATATATAAATATATATATAAACAAAACAAAACAGGTAATTAATGCTTCGCTGCTTTGGTAGTAAGATAGTCTATTTATGCTTACAGTGGAGAAGAAGAAAGCCCGAAGTTATGGATGTTGATCTGCAATTTCATTGCTGCCTCTAATTAGTTATAAAAATATGATATCTATAAAGGGAAATGTCAAAAAGCAAATTAACTGCAAACAATGATAGTATATGATGAGTTTATCAGTACTGCTGCATAACCAATTAGCTTGCAGTAGTATATATCCTTGTTTTTATGTCACTTCCACTAATATTTGAGCAAAGTTGTTTGGTCAAAGCAGTGAACAGAGTTCAGATTTAGCTAATTAAAAAGAGAGGATTAGAGGAAAAGGAAAAGAGAACCAAGAAATAAGAAAGATTCTTGAATGTGTAGTCAATCAATTTTGCTGCATAAATTTCTAAATTACCTTTACACTCTCAATATTCCTACACAGAAACCTACCCATATCTGTATTCAGACAATACTTATTCTCTAACTTTTCAGGCCTATATGATTCCAGACGCTGCTATTTGTGGAAACTGAATTCTGATGTCTAACTGTTCTTGATTACTTGGAAAAATACTCCGATGGCAGTGGCCAGTGGTGAATATTTTTTACTGCTAGCTTCAAACTACTTTCACTTCATTGTTTGTAGCTGATTGTTAAACTTTTACTTTCTTACCTATATAGTCTAACATATATTTGGATGAGCGTGAGATTAGTTGTACTGATATTGAAAGCAGTATGATGATGAAATTAGTTACTGTAGCAATGACATTAAAATCAGTGATTGGATATGTATTTAGATGCAAAATCAACAGTGACGGTGAAGTGAATTAGAGTTAGAAAATAAAATGACTCTTAAAGACATTTGATTACAATTTGTATATAATAAAATTTTTAGAGTATTTAACATTTATAGAATTACTAAATAATTAAAATTTATTAATTTTTTTATCTCAAATAATAATTTTGTTAATAAATAATTAAAAGTTGAAAAAAAGCTAATAATATATCAAATAATACTTTTATATTTTACTAGAATGTTTCCCTCCCCACTTCGCTCGGGATTTAAATTTTTTATATAATTTTAATTATATTAAATAATATTTATTTATTTAAATATTTTTAAATATATTTATATATTAAAATAATTATTTTTTAATATAAAAATTAAATATTTCAAATTACATCTTCTTCACAAATAAAAAAAATTATTAAATTAATTTAAAATAAAAACATAAATCTATAAAATTGAACTTTTTTAAAAATCAAATGACAAATTCATCAAAAAATAAACCTTAAGTCGATTATTTTATCAATTAGATTTCACTTTCTTCGGTTGTAAGAATCTAAACCGACCAATTACTCTTGTTGGTATTTCTTTTTGTTTTCTCAAAAGATAAAATATAATAGCAAAATCTTTTTTCACATAATTGTTTTTCTACTTCCTTATTAATAATTATTTGTTATATAATAATAGATAATAAATATTTTTAATTTATTAATTATTTTGTAATTCTTTCAAAAAAAATTATCTCTTGATTACACGCTTTTCAAGAAAAAATTATTTTCTTTCCTTACTAATAATTTATTATTATTATGATCATAAATAGTAAATATTTTTGGTTTATTAGTTAATTTTATAATTATTCCAAAAAAAATTGGTCACAAATAGGATGGCAGCGGATCGAATATCAACTATTTTTTAAATATCCGAATCTGAATCCGCTTAATTTATCTAAAATCTGAATTTGTTTATTATCCGCTTACTATCCGAATATCATTATCTGGATCCGCATCCAATTTAATAGGCAATATGTGCCGGATGTAGTAACCAATTTTAGTCTGGGCACTGTCTCGGGTTAGACCCGAAATTTATTTATTTTATTTTATTTTTATTTTAGTTTTATCCTTTTTTATTTAGTTTTTTTTATTTTATTTTTATTTATTAATTTTCGGGCCGGGACCCTGGGCTCGTTTGGGCCTGTTAGCCTAGCAGGCCTACCAGGCAAGCAACCAAGCCAACTGGGTCTACTGGCCTAGCAAGCCCAAACCCTAACCCAACAGCAAGCCCCTCCCTACAACCCGAACCCTAGGCAGCCCCTCCCTGCAACCCTAGCCACCATGGCAGCCTGCAACACGCCACCACTGCCCTGCCCCTGCCAACCCTCACCCTCACATCAACCCCGTTCCCCTAGACACTCAACCAGTGCCACACACGCCACCCTCCCTGCAAGCAAAACTCCCAACAAACAACCCACCTTAAAAAAAAAAACGCAACTAGAAAAGCCTAAGGGGGGACCTCAAAAAAAAAAAAAAAAAACTGAAAACCCACTGCACCAGAGCCCTTTCCCCTCATCTTTCACAAAAGAGGAGAACAATCGAAAACCAAACCAGTAACCAAAAAGCAAACAGCAAAGAAACCAAAACCCACATGACGATCCAAACCCTGATCACAACCAAAAAAAGCGAATCATAATCCAAAAAAATAAAAATAAAAAAAAAACAAAAAAAGGATTCATTTTTTCAAACCTAGATCTAGGGCTTTTAGTGGAGATTTGAAAAAAACTAAGCCCGAATCTGAGGAGAGGGGACCGAGATGAAGCTAGGCTGAGAGTTTGGGAGCCAAAAAGGACTCGGCCACCATGGGAGACGGCGGCGGACGGTCGATTTCTAGGTTTGGTTTGGGTTTTTCGGTGGCCTGGCTATAGAAAAGGGAGAGAGATGAAAGCTTAGAGAGAGAGAGAGAAGGGGAAGGCAGAAATGAGTAAAAAATAGAATATTTAGGTTTAAATAAGGTGCCAAAACGGCACTGTTTCACTCAGTAGAGGGTCCGCGCACGGACCTGGATCCGACCGGGGATCCGCGCGCCTCACCCGGATCCGAGAAGGAAAAATAAAAGAAAAAAAAGAAGGAAAAAAGAAAGAAAAGAAAAAAAAGAAAAAAAAAATAAATATTTATATATTAATTCTCTCAAAAATTTCGTCTGAGCACCCCAATTTTGGCTTTACGCGTTTCTCAAAGGTAAATTTAATTTTCTGTTTATTCATGTTTTTATTTATTTATCTATTTTTTAACTTTATTTTATGTTATTTTTATTTATTATTTCATTATTTTTTATTTGCTTATTTATTTTGTTATAATTATTATTGCTATTAAGTTATTAGTTTTGCTCTTTTATTTTATTTTAACTTTCTTTTCTCCATGCTTTATTATTATTATTGTTATTATTATTATTATTGTTGTCAAATAGGTTAACAAAAAATATATATTTTTGGATGTCGTAAATATTTGGTTAGAATTATTTTTGTTACTCTTTACCAAATCTACCGAGGAGAATATGATCAATTGCCGACGACGGAATTCGAAAGATGTCACAGTTGTGATTCCTAATATATCCCGAGGTGAGAGAATTTTGTTAAATATCACCACGAGTAGTGGGAGTATTTAGTGATACAAAAGTTCGTTTTCATTTCGAAATGGAAATAATCAAAGAATAAATAATGAATATTTACGTGCTCAATATTTTGCCATGCTCGTGCTTCCCTTTACATTATGCTTTGTATGTTTAATCGTATAATTAGGTATTTAATCATATGTTTTATATGTTTATTCGTGTGCACTCTATGTTTAAATATTCGCATCATACGCATTTAAATAAATTAGATGTAAATTGCCGACGACGAAATTCGAAGGATATCATAGTTGTGATTCCTAAGATATCTTGAGGTGAGAGGATCTCGTTAAATACCACCAAGAGTGTTGGGAATATTTAATGAGTGTTCTCAATAAAAAATTTGTGTTCGCTTTCATTTCAAAAAAAAAAATAATAATTTTTTTTTTAAATAATAAACATGTTTTGGAAAAGAAATAAAAAGAGAAATAATTTTAAATACCGTTGTTGAGTACATTAAATCGAGATTTAAGATAACACATGATCAAATGGTACCGTTTTCTAAACGGGCGTCGTGGGGGTGCTATCCTTCCCCGCACGTAACCGACTCCCGAACTCGATTTTGTTTTCTCCCGGATTTAAAGCGCATACTTCGAAATTGGTTTTAAAAAATATTTTAATTAATTTTAAAATATTTTATTAAAACCAGTTTTACTAGGTGGCCAATCACACCTAACAAAAAAAGATTAGTGGCGACTCCATTTGTTTATTTGTGTTTTCAAAAACGTCTGGCAGTCAAAAAACCGTTATGACAGCTTGGCGACTCCACTGGGGACTTCGAGAGTCGAGCCATACATTAATCACGTGTTATCTTAAAATCTCGATTTAATAAATTTAATTGGTCTTTGATTTTAATTCTCTTATTTTAATTTTCCTTATTTATTAATTTAGTTATTCATTCATCATTATTTTTTTCTTTTGCTTGCATTTATGTCTTGATATTTGTTAATTCGTTTTTCATATTTTTTAATTATGTCATTTATTTATTATTTTTTTATTTGATCCTAATAATTATGGGATATTTAGAATAAAGAGTCGTAAACAAATAGTCAATAGTTTGTTTGTTCCTTCTCACACATGAACACGTGCATTTCATACATAAGCTCTATGCCCGGGCTTTCTCCCTTTAGGTGGAAGTAAAGTACGTACGCACTCGTGAGGTAATAACCTCCGCATGGGCTAGCGAAACACTTCCGAAGTAATAAAGTACCTACGCTTTCGTGAGGTGGTAACCTCCGCATAAGCCTGGAAAATATACTCCAACAAATTGAACCCATTTAACTCAGGGTGCCTTACTAGTCTTCACGGGCAACAGTGAGGAGCAATTTGGGGCCTTTAGAACCTAATTTAGCCTCATGTAGTGAACTTAGGTAGAACCATATCGAATTTTCGATCGGATATCCCCGAAATTAGGAACACATGGAGGAGCATTTTTGATCTTTCGCTATTTGTTTTACATTCCGAACAAACATTGTAGATCGGGCAATGATGAACGTACATTGTGCGGCCCGCAATAAGTTTCATATTTCGCCTTGAAAGCACCGTGATGACTAAATAAGTTGATATTGTTGGGGCAAATGTTCATTAACTTTTTGAATTTGTAAATATAGAAATTCTTTCCTTCAAGCACCCCTGCATTTCGTACATCTCGTACATTTCATGCATTAATGCACTTGTAAATAAAGTATGCACATTTATAATTGTATTTTTGATTTCACGATGATAATAATCTCATTTGTTAAATTGCATAAACACTTGTTGAATGATTAAATAAGAATTGCAGACCGATAGTGTTGAATAAATATTTGGACACCCGTGCCATAATAAGACCCATTACCCCAAAAGTTTTTGATAAAAATTGGCTTTTGAAAATAATATTTTGATTTTTGCGGGAAAATATGTTTCAAAAAATTATGGATTGAATTTGGGGGCAAAATTTTGTGCAATGAAATTGTTGAATAATTAAGTTCGGTCCCTTCATGTTAATTTAATTATTGAAATTTTTTTTTTGGTATATATTCATGCATTAATTTGTTTATTCTTTACACACATCAAATTGGCATCATGTTGCAGTCATAACATGCATGGTCATTCATTGTAGAATACATTTATGACATACATGGTCATTCTCCGTATATACTTGTGTATCAATTTATTTATTCTTTACATGCATTATATTGACATCGCGATTGCATTCATAACAATATGATTATGCATTCGTGACATACATGGTCACTCACTGTATATGTTCATGCATTAATTTGTTTATTCTTTACATGCATCATATAGGGATCGTGTTACATTCACGACATTCATAGCTCATTCATCATGAAACACATTTTGGGGATAAAACAGAAATTGACTTGGCTTTAAGAGCTTAGAAGAAGTTTTTCTTCCAAACCAGAGGTATAAGAATTACTGAGCACTTTTATAACACATGCCAGGATCATGGATAATGAGCAGCAAAATAGACTGGATAAAATGGAGACAGCACAAAGAGAATTACATGAACGATGGGCAAGTGAAAAGAATAATCGGCAAGGTCCCAATAGGAATCTAGAGATAAGATGACTAAGCTCATGGCACTGGTGTTCGCCGCGATCAAGGGAAAAGGATACACCGAAAACTTGGCCACTAAAGAAGGGTCAGAGGCACAAAAGGGTCAGAATAAGGTCGTAATGTTAGATGGCCAGTCTCATCAAAACATGGTTAATCCTGTCAACATCCCGAATTTAAATGATCCAGCTGAACAAGCAAAGTTGAAAATGGTTGCGTTGAATGGGCTGAGTCGGCAGATTGCCAAAGAAAATATCAGCTGTTAGAGGAAAGGATCCGGGCAGTAGAAAGCACAGATGTATTTGGGAGCGTAGATGCAAGTGAACGTTTCTTGGTTCTTGATTTAGTCATTCCTCCTAAATTCAGAGTCCCCGATTTCGCGAAATATGATGGCACAACCGATCCATCAGCCCATATCACTATGTTCTGCCGAAAGATGACAGGCCATACGGATAATGATAAGCTTTTGATCCACTGTTTTAGGATAGCCTCAGCGGATCCACTATCAGGTGGTATAATCGATTGAGCAGGGATCAGATTCGCTCTTGGAATGATTTGGCTAGAGATTTTCTAAGACAATACAAGAATATGACTGATATGGCGCCTGACCGTCTCACCTTGCAAAATATGGAGAAAAGGGCTACGAGAGCTTCAAAGAATATGCTCAGAGGTGGATGGACATGGCTACCCAAGTACGACTGCCCCTGACTCGAAAGGAAATTACTATTTTTTTTGTGAATACACTACATGCCCCGTACTATGATAGACTCGTCGGCAATGCCACGAAAAATTTTGCGGATATGGTGACCTCAGGAGAGATAATTGAGAATGCTGTCAAGAATGGAAAACTCGAAGGAGATAAGACATCCAATGCCGAGAGAAATGGGGCACCTGAAAAGAAAGAAGAAGATGTCCAGGCTATTGGAGACTTCACCCCATATCCCCAATTCCCTTCATATCAATCATGTTACTTTACCAATGTCTCTCCAAGCCATTATCCTTACCTGCCAAACATTCATCTCCAAACACCTAATACTATGCCAGTCCCTGCGACTAGGCCTGCTTCCCAGAAATGACCGTGGGACAACCAAGAGAAAATTTCAATCCGGATCCCTGACCTGTTGCAATTACTAATAAGGAATCAGTACCTTACCCCTGTGCGTTTGAAAATAGCTCCAAACCCCTCATCAAAGAGTTATGACCCAAACAGCAAGTGTGAGTATCACATAGGGGCAATTGGACATTCAACTGAAGGAAAAGGTTGAAGGTCTAGTCCACGATGACGTTTTGACTCTAGAGCTTATCGAACAACGGAAATCTGCTTTGCCATAAATCGATTTCCTCGTGAAAAATTTTGAGGATGAGAATTGTTATCTCCGAAGGCATGTCAATAAGAGAATTCTGATGCATGTAGTTTCGTACCTCATGATGAAAACACTTGTCTCATGTTGGCATCCACATAAAGTAAATAAATTTTGAATTTCAAATGCTTTGTGTTTATTGTGTTTTAATAATAATTTGAATTTGCAAAAATAAACATTAAGGAAATTCTTGATTTTGAAGAATACGTTCCTAAAAGAAAAAAAATTCTTTCTTCACATTAAGAAATGATGGGGAGTCTTGAGAATATTGATGATCATTGTTAGAAATGACCCAATACCCTTCCACCACTCTTTCGGACTTTCCTATGCTTGAATCTTTTAAGTTTGAAAATATAAATGCTTCCAGGAATATATTGTTGAATTTCAGAAACCATAGTCAGTGCAATAAGAAAAACACAGATCCTAGTTTAGGCTATGAGCAATAGAACAAACTTTTGAAAAAATTCGAGCTCTTTGGAGTCTCAAACAAGTGAAACCTTTTTCAAGAATCTAGATTATGGTAAATTGATGTGTCTCAAGGTTATGCCAAAACCATTCACATCCCTTTCAATAACCACAAAACATGAGCTGCCCAGACATCACTTCATGATTAATGTCTCGGGGCACAATGACTAAACCTGATTTTCTCATGTTTCCAGAAAAACCTATTTTTGAGCCTTATTCTTTCTTGTCCCTTCGGACAACCCAGAAAAAAGACTTGAGGTGTTCCTCGTAATGATACAAATTCTCATTTGTATGACTAATCAAAGGGTGCATCATTTGTAGATAGAGAGGACAGATGGTGAATAAGGATGAAACAATTTTTGGGGCATGCATTAATAAGAAGAAAAAAAAAAGAATAAACAAAAAAGAGAAGAAAATGAAAATGAAAAAATGAGTGTGACATCATGCATTTTTGAAATTCAAGATGGTTTCAAGAAAGGAAAAAACCTTTTCATTATTTTCTTCTAGGGAATGACTCTTCGGTTTACGTGCTTGTGTTTGAGATGAAAAATTGCCATCTTTCATCATCCTTTCACAAATTATAAAAATATCCTTTTGCTACCCCTTTGAGACTAATGAATATTTTCGTTCTTTCAACCCCGATCAAGGATCACCCTCCACACTAGGGGGCAAATGCGAGGAAGGATCTTTCCAAAGGTCACAGATAATGAAGTCTTGATTCAAATATGAAAAAAGAATGCCTTGAATCAAAGAGCAATTTGATCTTCCAAATAACTACGGGCCCACCTTGTCAAAAAAGAAATGCAAAAAAAAAAAAAAAAGATGTAAAAAAGGGGAAAATGAAGCCCTAAAATACCTAGAAAAAGAAGAAAAAAAGAAGATGAAAGTCATCGGATAAAGGGAAAAGCTCAGAAAGGACAAATATTTAGGAGAGAATCCTCCTCATAAAATGATCCTTGATTTGATCATCCTTAAACACATGTTTGGGCCTATTTATCATTTCTTTCAAAACCCCGAACCTTGGCCTACATTACGTACCTGGAAAAGACCATTTTGATCGAGCATGGCCATTTAAATTAATGAGTCTATTCTTAGAGAATTGCATGAGACTTCGGTCTCTTTTCTGGCTAAAAATCCTTTTTGGATAAGTCTTGATTTCTTAAATGCATGGTGAAACATTTAATGAAAAAATGGAAAGAAGAAGACTCTAGGATGGAAACCCAAAATGGGTAGTCTAGAGTGAAATGAGGGAATTTCGATGCCACCTATGGTATTGTCAAGGCCATGACAAAAGAGGAGGACATTTTGAAGAAATCAAGGAACATCTCGAAATTCCAAAATATCCCAAAATTTTCAACTCTCGTTTGGAGGTTTGACTTCAAAAACTGAGACCTTTTTCCCTTCCAGAATTAACTTTCCAGTTTGAACATCCCAGCTAGTCTTCACGGTTGTCAAAACACCATGATTTGGAAACTAAAAGAAGGTTGAATTTGTTTGATTCTCAAAGAATTCATGTTCTATAAAACTTGTTTCCATTTGTGAGTCTAGAAAGGAAATACATTTTTCTCGTTGTGAAGTCTCCTTGGATCAACCAAAATCTTGTTGTACCAAACCTTTCGACTCAATTTGAAAAAGCTGAATTGACACTCAGAAAAACTTCTAATACTGATCATCAATCGTCAAGAGATTTGGATATCACAACAGTGAGGATAACATTTTCAGCTCAAAAGTTTTTAGTAAATGAACAAATATCAACCCTAGCCGCCATGGCAGCCTGCAACACACCACTACTGCCCTGCCCCTGCCAACCCTTACCCTCATATCAACCCCGTTCCTCCAGACACGCCACCAGTGCCACACACGCCACCCTCCCTACAAGCAAAACTCCCAACAAGCAACCCACCTTAAAAAAAACCCCCAACTAGAAAAGCCTAAGGGGGGACCCCAAAGAAAAAAAAAGAAAACTGAAAACCCACTGCACCATAGCCATTTTCCCTTCTCTTTCGCAAAAGAGGAGAACAATCGAAAACCAAACCAGTAACCAAAAAGCAAATAGCAAAGAAACCAAAACCCACACGACGATCCAAACCCTGATCGTAACCAAAAAAACGAACCAAAATCCAAAAAAACAAAAAAAGGATTCATTTTTTCAAACCTAAATCTAGGGCTTTTAGTGGAGATTCAAAAAAAACTATGTTCGAATCTGAGGAGAGGGGATCGAGATGAAGCTAGGCTGAGAGTTTGGGAGCCAAAATGGACTCTGGCCACCGTGGGAGACGGCGACGAACGGTCGATTTTTGGGTATGGTTTGGCTTTTTCGGTGGCCTGGCTAGAGAGAATGGAGAGAAGGAAGGCAGAAATGATTGAAAAACAAAATATTTAGGTTTAAATAAGGTGCCAAAACGGCATTTTTTCACTCAGTAGAGGGTCCGCGCGCGGACTCGGATCGGACCCGGGGTCCGCGCTCTTGACCCGGATTTGGGCAGGAAAAAAAAGAAAAAGAAAGAAAAAAGAAAGAAAGGAAAAGAACAAAAATAAAGAAAAAAATAAATTTTTATATATTAATTCTCTCAAAAATTTCGTCCGAGCACCCCAATTCCGGCTTTACACGTTTCTCAAAGGTAAATTGAATTTTATGTTTATTCATGTTTTTATTTATTTATCTATTTTTTAACTTTATTTTATTTTATGTTATTTTTATTTATTATTTCATTATTTTTTATCTGCTTATTTATTTTGTTATAATTATTATTGCTATTATGTTATTAGTTTTGCTCTTTTTTTTATTATTATTTTAACTTTCTTTTCTCCATGCTTTATTATTATTATTGTTATTATTATTATTTTTGTTGTCAAATAGGTTAACAAAAAATATATATTTTTGGATGTCGTAAATATTTGGTTAGAATTATTTTTTTCACTCTTTGCCGAATCTGCCGGGGAGAATATCATCAATTGCCGACGACAGAATTCGAAGGATGTCACAGTTGTGATTCCTAGATATCCCGAGGTGAGAGAATTTCGTTAAATATCACCACGAGTGGTGGGAGTATTTAGCGATATCCTCGATACAAAAGTTCGTTTTCATCTCGAAATGGAAATAATCAAAGAATAAATAATGAATGTTTACGTGCTCGATATTTTTCCATGCTCGTGCTTCCCTTTTACATTATGCTTTATATGTTTAATCGTATAATTAGGTATTTAATCATATGTTTTATATGTTTATTCATGTGCACTCTATGTTTAAATATTCGCATCATACGCATTTAAATAAAAATGGATATAAATTATCGGCGACGAAATTTGAAGGATATCACAGTTGTAATTCCTAAGATATCTTGAGGTGAGAGGATCTCGTTAAATACCACCAAGAGTGTTGGGAATATTTAATGAGTGTTCTCGATAAAAAATTTGTGTTCGCTTTCATTTAAAAAAATAATAACAATTCTTTTTTTAAATAATAAACATGTTTTGGAAAAAAAAATAAAAAGAGAAATAATTTTAAATACCGCTGTTGAGTCCATTAAATCGAAATTTAAGATAACACATGATCAAATGGTACCGTTTTCTAAACGGGCGTCGCGGGGGTGCTAATCCTTCCCCGCACGTAACCGACTCCCGAACCAGATTTTGTTTTCTCTCGAGTTTAAAGCGCAGATTTCGAAATTGGTTTAAAAAAATGTTTAATTAATTTTAAAATATTTTATTATAACCAGTTTTACTAGGTGGCCAATCACACCTAACAAAAAACGATTGGTGGCGACTCCATTTGTTTATTTGTGTTTTCAAAAAAGTCTGGTAGTCAAAAAAACCGTTATGACACTAGATATACGAACCAACTAAATATCCGAATTTATTAAGTTATTTTAAAAAAATAAAATTATAAAATTAAATAAAAACTAAATATGTAAATGGATATTGGATTTGGATGTCTGAATCCTTTATTCGCATAAATAAAGTTATTCAGATAACGGATTTAAATATCTGACACAATCCGAATCATAATCAAAGTGATTTCGGATAACGGATATCCAAGGGTTCATTTTCGAATCTGCTCCGAATCCGTTGTGGATAGTAAATTCAATATTCGAATCTGCAAATTATCTGAATGCATAATATCCGAATCCAAAAATATCAGATCGAATAATATCGGATATTCAATTTTTTACTATCACTCGCAAAGTTAAAAAAAAATTATTTCCTTATTAATAATTATTTATTATAATAACTAGACAATATAAATACATTTACTATAACAACCCATTTTGTAATTTTTCAAAAGCAAAAAAAAAAAAAAAAAAAAAAAAACACAGCTGTCGATGTCTGGGCATGTTGTTGCTATAGTATCCCCTCAGAGGATACTTTTAATATAATAGATATAGATTTTCTTTATTATTTATGTAGTTACCTATTTTTTATTAATTCATGTTTAATAAAATTTATATATTTATTAATTTACTATATAATAATAAAATTCGTTTATTATATTAATTAACAAATTTATTTCATAATTTTTAAATAAAAAATAAAAAATACAGAATGAGAAAAAGAAGGCTAAGTGGCACTATAGCCCAAGAGTAAAAAAAAAAAAAAACATTTTGAAAAAAAAATGATGCGGTGGGGGGAATTATTTTCCACTTACCCTGTGGAAAAAGGGTGTAGTATGATAAATTAGAAAGTAATTTGTGTAAACAACACTAGTATGTAGAAAAATATTTATCACAGTGATTTTTACAAGGTTTTATTATCTTTATCCTCTACACTCGGCAAACATTGCAAGAAATTATTTGAAATTCTATTATGAATTTTCTATTCTCTAGATCTTATAGGCAATATAAAAAGTATGGAGTATGGAGGAATTCTATTTGTAAGCAGGGGGAATGTTGCAAATCAATAAAATAAAATGTTATGGGAGATGACAGAAAGAAAGATTGGAGTAGACCTTGAAAAACAAGTGTGGTGGTGGGATAGTGAAGGTAGAAAGTGGCTGAGGACAATAAAGAGTGTGGTTGTTGAAATATTTTAGAGAGAGAGTTGCAGAGAGAATTCCAAAAATGAAATTTGTCAATTTTGCCAAAAAAAAATCTTAAATGAAACTTTTGGATCTCTATTTATAATTCCACCACGAGAGGTTACCAAAGAGTAAGAAGTTATCGGGATGTAAGTTACATGAAAGTGGCAAAAAACAAGAGTAGTGGGAGAAGTTACAAATGGTAGTGGTGAGTTAATATGATCAATGGTCTCCAAATTTTATGGTATATTTTATATTTGATTTCAAACTTCAAAACGTATTAATCAGATCTTCAATCTTATAGTTTTGTATCAATATGGTCCTTCCGTTAGCAAAATCATTAAAGTATGTGTTAAATGACAAATGACAAGTGACGTGTAAATTACAAAAATACCAACTGCTAATGTGGTCATTCTTTTTTATTTTTTGTCTTGAGTTAATAGCACCAATGGTCCCCAAACTTTAGAACATATTTTATATTAGTCTTCAAACTTCAAAACGTATTAATCAGATCCTTTATTTTTATTTTTTTAATTTTCCTTTCTCTTTTTTTTATAAATAAATACAAAATACAAAAAATAATTTATATTATAATTTAAATTAATTTTTTGAAAATGTAATTAATTTATAAACATATAAAATATTTATTTAAATTAATTTTATAAAAACTATTTTTAATTTTTTTGTTTCTTTCCTTTTTCTCTTTTTTTTTTTCATTTTATATTCTTTATAAATAAGCTAAATATAATTTAAATTAAATTTCAAAAAATTAAAATAATAAATTTAATTCCTTTCCCCTTTTTCTTCTTTATAAATATATAAAAATAATTTATATTAGAATTTAAATTAAATTATATTTTAAAAAATAAAATAATTTATAAAAATATAATATATTTATTTATATTAATTTTATAATAAAAAAATAAATTTTATTTTCCTTTTTCATATTTCTTTTTTCCTTTTTTCTAAATAAATTATTTTTTATAAATTATTTAATTATTACAAAATAATTAATTTTTATTTAATTATTTATAACAGTAAATAAAAAAGAAAAAGAAAATTTATTTTTGTAAATTAATGTAAATAAATATTTTTATATTTTTTTATAAATTATTTACTTTTTTAAAATTTAATTTAAATTGTATTATAAATTATTATTTTGTCCTCTTTGTATTTATTTATTAACAAGAAAAGAGGAAAAAGAAAAAAAAAAGTAAAAACAAACTTAAAATAATTTTTATAAAATTAATGTAAATTAATTTTTAGAAATGAGTTAATAGCATTAATGTAAATGTTTTGGTCACAAGGGTGATAATTGGTTCTATAATAGCACACTTAGGAGTGCGCCACCTATTCAAAGGGGAAGTGAGGGACTTGTATTCTAAGAAAAGGTTAAGACGAAAACTTCTTTAACAATCTTCATATTAGAGCCTCCAAATCATACTCTCTAAGAAATCTCAAAATTGAGTAAACTCAAAAATCTTTCCACCTATTTTGGGGTTAACTTCATCGTTCTTCCTGCAGTGACATACCTTGGCTAGCCATTTGGAATTATCTTTTAATGCATGTTGCATAATCTGCAAGCTGCATTACCCGCGAGCTACGCTGCAAAGGAGAGCTGCTCCAGAAAGCGTTGCTCCAGGCACACTGCTACCAGGGTGTACTGCTCTTAGGCGAATTGCTTCAGGGTGCACCGCTATCAGGGAGCACTGCTCCTGGGTGCATTACTCCAATTAGTTGTGCCAAACTGCGCTGCTAGCAAGCTCTACTAAGCTACACTGTTAACAAGCTATGTCAGCTACGTTGCTAGCAAACATGCTCTACTATGTATAATGATCTATTAGCTGCTGGCAACGCAGCTTGGTAGAGCTTACTGACAATACAGTTAGGCATAACTTACTAGCAGCAGTGCGCCTTGGAGCATTTCACCCTGACAGAAGTGCACCTTGGCAACAGTGCGGCATGGAGCAGTGTGCCCTGTCAACAATGCGTCTTGGAGCAATGCATCATGGAGCAATGCATCCTGGAGCAGCGCTCCCTGGTGCAAAGCTCTCCCTAGAGCAATGGGCCTTGGTGAAGCGCTCCTTGGCAACCCAACTTGCGAGTAGTGCAACTTGCAGGTAGGTTATACAGCATTAAGGAAAGGTAATTCCAAACAGCTAGCCAAAGTATGTCATTGCATAAAAAGCGGTCGAGCTAACCCCGGAATGGGTGATAAGATTCTTGGGTTTACTTCAATTTTGAGTTGTCTTTGAGGCATGGTTCGGAAGCTCAGATTTGAAAAATTTTAAATAACTTTCTTTATAATTTTTTCTTGAAATATAAGTGCTTCCTTTTCCTTTTGAATAGGTGGCGCTTTCCTAAATCTATTGTCATGGAACCAATTATCACAGTTTGTGATCAAAATATTCTTTAGGATACAACTTTCTCATGAGAAACGATTGTATGAAACGGTTATTCCACTTCAGCATATCCCTTCTATTCAAATCATGCTACGTAATCAAATTTTTAAAAAATATCAACTATTTATTACAAAAATCATTTATGAAATACTAAAATAAATATTTATCATTTAATTATTACATGTAATGTGTAATAAATAGTTGACTTTTTCTTAAAATTTGATTACGTGATATGATTTGAATGAAATGAATATATACTGATGTGGAGTAACCGTTTCATACAATCCTTTCTCCTTTCACACAATTTCCACTTCACCCACTAACATTTGTAACTTCTCCCACTACCCATGTTTTATGCCATTTTCACTTAATTTATATCATATTATTTCTGATTTAATTAACATGTCTTGTCAACGGCATTTTATTAGTAAAAGAAATTAAAGACCAATTAATCACCTGTGGCATCTAAGGGCAAAAATATCATATGAGACCTAAAAATGAGAATAAATAATTCTCAATTGAACACAAGAGTTTTAGCTTTGCCCTTTCGCTGGACATAATAAAACTATTATTTAGGTATCAAAACCACTAAAAGAAAATTCTCTTTGCCCACTGCTTTTTCTGAAAACAACCAGTCCACCCACATTGTTGGGTAATTGCTGCTATTTTATATGGGGGATCAGGACATAACATGAAGAACCCCACCCCCGAAATATATATAAATATATATATATATATATTAATTGAGACTATTGATCATAAAACTGACTAAAGAAAAAACAAGAAGAGAGGAATCCTCTTGTGAGCTACATCTTCTCCCATGATCAGTTGACTAACTATAATTCATAAAAATACAAGACAGAAGACATGCACAGACAGAAGACTTTAACAAATGACCCTTCAATATAAATTCATGGGAAGTTTTCATGAAATATATGAAAAACAAACATGGTGACTCATATAGCAAAGATGTCTGTCTCGAAAATTAATAATATGATCCCAAACCCACACACATAAATTATATATAATCCTAATTTATAAATGTGGAGCCAGACCGAAGTCAGCGACAAGGATAAATGCGTGCGACGCAGTCGAAAACGCGTCAGCGATCATAATTTAAATTATTGAGATTGACTTACAAAATAAATAAAAAAAAAATAGCGGCCAATTGCCACGGAAATGTTTGGCTTGTTTTTCTATAGTTTTTGTTAGGTTTATTTACTTTAAAAGGATGACCTTTATTTTCCTTCTTTTATGACAAAAGTGAATTAGGGAACATAATTAGACATCCCATCATCAAAATTAGAAAATAATAACAGAAATAAATATCTATTAATGAATAAAATAGATGGGTCCCAATGGTCCCCGAACTATAGGGCATATTTTATATTGATTCCTAAACTTCAAAACGTATCAAATTAGTCCTTGCTTACAAGTATCATAACAAATTGGTTCCTTTCGTTAACTTTTCCATTACCTTTACTGTAGCAATCAGCTAGTGACACGTGTCACCCGCTGATTGCATCACATTCCTCTTTACCTTTTTTTTTTTCTTTTTCTTTATTTTTTTATTATTTTTTCTTTGATATTTTTTACTAAATAAATGTAAATAAATATTTTTTTATAAAATTAATGTAAATAAATATTTATATTTTATAAATTATTTAATTGTTAAAAAATTAATTTAAATTATTATTTATCTTTTGTATTTATTTATAAAGAATAATAAAGAAAAAGGGAAAATAAAAACATTAATAAATACAAAAAATAAATAATAATTTAAATTAATTTTTTAATAATTAAATAATTTATAAAATATAAATATTTATTATTTTATAAATAATTTTTTTCTTTTACTTTTAGTTTTTCTTCTTTCTTCTCTCTTTCTTTTTTTTTTCTTTTTATAAATAAATTAATTTCGTAAAAATTAAATAATTTATAAAATATAAAATATTTATTTACATTCATTTATTAAAAATATATTTTTATTTTTTTATTTTCCTTTTCCTTTTCTTTTTTTCTTTTTTATTTTTCCTTTCCTTTTTTTCCTCTTTTCTTATAAAATTAATGTAAATAAAATATTTTATATTTTAAAAATTAATTTAAATATTAATATGAATTATAATATATTTTTCTTTATATTTATTTACAAACAAGAGAAAAAGGGAAAAGAAAAGAAAGGAAAAAATAAAAAAAACTTATAAATAAAAAATAAATATTTTATAGTTATAAATTATTTAATTTTTAGAAAGTTAATTTAATTTAAAATATAATATAATATAATATAATATAATTTATTTATATATATATACATATTTTGTATTTGTTTATAAAGAAGAGAAAAAAGAAGAAAGGAAGAAACAAAAAAAATTTAAAAATAATTTTATAAAATTAATGTAAATAAATAGTTATATATATTTTTTTCAATTATTTGATTATTACAATATTAATTTAAATTATAGTGTAAATTATTATTTAGTTTTTAAAATTTATTTATAAAGAAGAGAAAAGCAACAAAAAAAAAAAAAGGAAGAAACGTAAAAATTAAAAAATATTTTTTATAAAATTAAAGTAAATAAATATTTCATACTTTTTAAATTAATTATATTTTTTAAACAAATCATTTTAATTTATAATATGAATTATTTTTTCTTTGTATTTATTTATTAAAAAAAATCAAAGAAAAAATATAAAAGAAAAAAAAAAAAAAAATGAAGAGACAAGTTGGAGCAATCAGCTGGTGAGACGTGTCACTAGCTGATTGCTAACGGTAAAGGTAACGGAAAAGCTAACGGTAGGGACCAATTTGTTATAATACTTATAAATAAAGATTAATTTGATACGTTTTGAAATTTAAAAATTAATACAAAAATATGTCTTATAATTTGAGAATCATTGACGTTATTTTTCCTTAAAATCCCTGTGAATCCACTTGTTAAGGACTTAAAGTACTCTTTTCTTGGCACCATAAATACCCAGCCTAATCTTCTCATAGTTTTGCAGGTTGTGATAATATTGAGCTTCAAGTGGGATTGACAGCTCCTCTAATTTGTCATAATCAATTCTTTCTCAAACCCCCTCATAAAAGATTCAATCTTTTCTTCATACAAGTCCCCCCCCCCCCCCCTCCTTTATCACAAAATTGTTTGTTTTTTTTTCCTTCTTTTCAGGGTAAAACTAGCAGCAGATAAATATTTCAATATATACCCTTTTGTTGTGCTCAAAACAGGAGCGCAAAAATAGTTGCTTTTGCATATACCTACAATAAAGAACCATTCCTCCAAGTTTCTTCCACTAGCTTATTCATTTCACATCCATCATCAGCATTTTCAAACCCAG